>OZ024833.1:54459778-55204565 GCA_964016985.1 Anodontia alba
AGTTCATGAGACTTCCATCATCATTGAATAGGTCTTTAATATAGTGAATGTGTTTATCATACCAATGTCGATAGAAAATTACTTTATGATTAATTTTTAATTCTTTATTATTCCATAAGTTTGTTGACAATATGTCCTCAAATTTAGTGGGAATTTATTTTTCACACACAACTTGCCATGCTTCCAATACGTTATTCCAGAACTTATTACCATTACGAAAACATGCCTATTCAAACATACTGCAAATTTTATCACCAAAAAATGAAAATTTTCAGATAAAAAATTCTTATATATTTTTTCAAGTTTCTGCTCAAAACATAGATTGTTGGTACTCGTTAGAACCGCCTCGACGAGGCGGTTCTAACGAGTACCCACAATCTATGTTTCGATCAGAAATAAGAAAAATAATGTATACCCCTGTAAACCCCAGTTTTACTATATAAAAGTGGGATTTAAGGGGGTCAAAATTATATAGGCATGTTTTCGTGATGTTTTATTTGTTTCTAAGAATCGGGCGAAGTCTAGGCCTCTGTTAATTAAATCTTCTACTTTCGAATATTTTGTTTCAAAAATAGTTTTGTATTTTGAGTCATTTATTATTAACCGTCTTATCCATGTTGATTTCAGTGCATAAATATAATTTCTTAGGTTTATCATTTTTAGCCCTCCAGTTTCGTAGTTTTGCATTAATAGTTCTCTTTTAACTCTATCTGTTCCTGACTGCCAAATAAAGTGAAAAAATTTCTTTTGTAATGTATATATAACTTCATCTTTTGGATCTGGTAGAGCTATAAATAGGTGGTTTAATTTAGATATAATTAGTGTTTTTAAAACTGTTATACGCCCGAACGGAGTCAGTTTTCTTTTAGACCACTGTTTCAATTCGACATCGATTTGATTGATTTTTTCTTTATAGTTGATTTCAGTCATTATATCGAGATTGCAAGAAAATTTTATTCCTAGAGTTTCGAAGTCTGTTTGATTCTAATTTAGTTTTAGTCGATGATTAAAGGTTTCCCCACTGAACTTTCTGCATCCTATCCATACCGCTCTTGTTTTTGAATTATTCACTTTCAGACCCGACATCCTTGCAAACAAATTTAAAATTGAGATAGCTGTTTCTACCGATTGTTGTGACCCATCTAGTATTATGGTTGTATCGTCAGCAAACTGAGATAATAAATATTCCACATCTCCAATTTTTATCCCATTAATTGCAGCATTTTGTTTCAGCATCAACGACAAGACTTCTGCACATAATAGAAAAATAAAGGAAGAAGAAGGATCGCCTTGTCTGCAGCCTCTGCCTATACTGAAAAAGTCTGACAGGAAGCCACTTTGGATTATAGCGGACAATATATCATTGTAAAGAATAGAAATCCACTTTTTAATTGACGGACCAAAATTTAAAAAAATCTAAAACATCTGCAATGAGTTCCCAAGATATGGAATCAAAGGCTTTTTCAAAGTCTACAATTAAAAGCAGTCCAGGTATATATTCCTTATCTACATGATCCATTATGTCATATATAAGTCGCGTGTGTTCACCTATATAACGGCCACTGATAAATCCTGTTTGATCGGAAGATATAAATTTTGGTAGTACAGATTTTAACCTGTTAGCAATACATCCTGAGGCAATTTTGTAAATAACGTTTAAGTAGTTGCGGTCATGGTACCAAAGCCGTAATCCAAAATCATAAATCCATAAACGAATGACGAATCAGAATACAAATTAACAGAGTAATTGGGCGCCAGTTCTTTAGAACATGCCTTGGTTTATCCCCTTTCGGTATGCATGTTATAATACCTTGTCTTTGTGTAATTGAGAATTTGCACATTAAGTAACCCTCATTGATCCCACACTTTATAAAGGTTTTTAGATCTTTGAAGAAAAATTTGAAAAATTCCACAGTGAACCCATCTGAGCCTGGACTTTTGTTATTTTTCATGTTTTTCAGTACATGTGCTATTTCATCTTCCGTGATTTCTCCTTCTATCTTAATAACGATCTTATGATCTATGACATTTCATTTTTTCAATCCTTCTTTAACGAGGCCCCACATGAAGTTTCAAGAAAACTGGTCCAGGGGTTCAAATGTGTAGACAGACGGACGGACGACGGTTTGGAAATGTTCACAATAGCTTATGCTTCGCCTTCGGCTCAGGTGATCTAAAAGCACATTTTATTTGTGTTTACCATATTCGCCGGTACCAAATGGTCGGAATATCCAGTAAAAGGTCTTAAACTCCAAATGTGCTAAAGACTTTGAATTGCAAATTTATTGCAAACATAAGCAAGCAAGACCGCAGATGCAATGCATAACATAAACCACGTGTGAGCGAATAGGTACATGCCAGGAGTCATCACTGTTCGTTGTGTACATCAACTGTAGATGGATCTAGTTATCAGTCTCAGCATCTCCTTGTGTGCCAGCTAACTCACGTATGCTGGAGTCATGGGTTTTGACGGACCTAAGCATTATTTGGCAATTTGTTTATTTCTCCTGAAGCTCACAATATCGTTTCAATATGCAAGAATGTCATGGACTACTAGTTCATTATTTAACACCATTAAAATATTCCTGTTTCAACTGTCTTGAGAATCAAGATGAAAACAAACAACTGTGATGGCTGTCATTTGGGTTTACAGCTAAGGCTGGCTAATCAGAGCTGAAAAGATAATCGATTATCGGTCCTGCGATTAGTAATCACCGAAGATTTGGTCATAATTTTACCTGTCTGTCTGAGCATGACTCTTACCGTATGTTATATTTTACTGTATGTATTTGATCTGACAGGCCTGAGCAAACAGTGTAGACCCAGATGAGACGCCGCGTTTGCGGCGTCTTATCTGGGTCTACACTGTTTGCCACTCATCCAGCTATTTTAGATACAACATTGTGTAGTAAATTGTACTTGTTCAAATTTTAGATTAAGTATGGTAAGGAGTTGAGGTGTCTGAATACTAAGGGTAAATACGGTAAAGTAAAAGGCACAGAAATTAAATGATCGATTATTATCAAATCTGTAACGATTATCATTTTTGTGGAATTTATCGATCAATTAATCGATTATCCGATTAATTGTTCCAGCCTTATTTACAGCTATATGAAATGACGCATCAGATCAATTGCATATTTTTCAAAATACTGCAGAAGTTGTATAGTATAAAATATGCTTATTTTAAAATTTCTAAAAAAGCAATATTGATCTGTTGAAATGTTACAAAACTGGAAGACTTGTCTTTCTGTTACTTTTGTTCATCTCACGAAATAGCTATTATATCTGTTTTGAAAATGGCCGTATTGAAATAATTATAACGGGTAGGGATATTGAAGAACTTGTATTTCATTTTTGGTTGGAGGCATAAATCATAATTTGAATAAATTTTCTAAAGAAAATCTGGCCAGCAAAATTAATTTTGTATGATATAAATGCACATACAATTGCTGAAGCTGAAACGACCAGCTAGATTTTTTGAAAAAAAAAAAAAAAAAAAAAAAAAGAAAGAAAGAAAAAAAAGACTAATACTTTTGTTTCAGAATAGTATTTGACTTGGTTCAACAACAGTAAAGGTTGTCTGCTGTCGGAACAGATAAACAAATTGTTCATTTAATTCATCTGTCATTTTTAATCTTTACCGCATTGTATTTAGACGGAATGTCCATTTCAATTTCAATATTTAATTGAATAACAATGTTTGTTGACACAAATCAAACCAGATACCTCCTGCACGATGCCTTCTAGAGACAGTCCAATTCGCAAAATATCTGGGCGTTACAATCTTAGAGATGACCTTTCTTGAAGTCCCCACATTGATTATATCTCCAAGAAAGCAAGTCAAACATTAGGGTTCCTCAAAAGAAATATCAAGGTTCATAACAAGGACCTTAAATCTAAAAGCCTACACAATATTAGAACGACCACAGTTTGAGTACACTTCATCAGTGTGATTTCCCCACACAGCCACAAACATTGCTAAACATGAAGTAGTCCAGCGCTGGGCTGCCCGCTGGGCTACTCATGACTCCAACGTGACTCAAATGTTAAAGGACCTAAACTGGCGCACACTGGAATAGCGCTTATTAAATAGACAGCCGGCTTATCCTTATGTTTAAGATCACTTTTGATCTAGAATACCTAGTTCGCGATATCAGGCCGTCGAAAAAGATCACCCACTAGCGTACAGGCAAATTCCTACTCTCCGTCATTTTTACAGATACACACATACTTTACCCGCACCATAGTCCACTGGAACGCTCTTGAACCTTATATCCCTGTCCTATCTACTTCAGCATAATTCAGCCATGCTGTGTGCGGAGTAGTCCATACTTAGCCGTAAACATCAGACATACTTTTATCTTTTAACTATATTAATCCCTCTTCACAGCTGTATATACTTTTTCTTAACTGTGCTTTTCTTTTATTCAACTAACCCCCTTTTGCATTTGTTTACCGAACCCCTCAGAAGTCCTCCTCGGAGGTTAAGACGTAACGGAAGAAAGAAAAGAAAGAAAGAAAGAAAGCAAGTCAAATACTAATCTATCACGATAGGTTGTGGGATGGGCTACCGTCCATTGGAGTGATATAGGTCTTTATTACTCAACCTACTATATGAGAAGTTATATTTTTGACTATCTAACGTATTTGCACCGGTGACAAACGCCAGTCAGATTAAACCGGTTCTCAGAGAACTATCACCCGGGCTCATATTTTGGACTATCTCCTGGTCACGTGAATTACATAGCAACTTCACCTGTGAGAAAAACCAGCCAGATTGAACCGGTTCTCAGAGAACTATTACCTGGGCTCATATTTTGGACTGTCTCCCGCTCACGTGATCAAATAGTTACCAGTATTTATTGATCATAGCGAGCAAAAGAAAACAGTTCCCTTAAAATATGAGTTGGGTAATCAAACAGCTACATCATACCTTTTTGGGCGACAGTCAATCCTATCAACCCCTCGGTGCTGTGGACCACCTGATGGACTATCGTTCTCGGACTTCGGCCTCGGGTGATAGCTCATCAGGTGGTCCACAGCACCTCGGGAATGATGGTTTTGACTGTCGCCCAGAAAGGTATGAAATAGTTGTATAATGTAAGATGCGCATTTAGGTAAATATTGTTTTCTATTTTTCTCTACGAAAACATAAAACGTGGATATCAAAAACTTATATTGGGATGTCGACAAAACGCTTCTAATGAGCAGCCACAAAATATAAGCCTTGTCATGGGAAAAGATCCGTTATAGCATATGCGAACAGCAAAGGTTCAGGCGAGCCTACGCATACGCGCAGTATCGCCAGAACCTATGCTGTTCGCTCGCGTAAGCTTCTGAAGTTACAGAAAAGCCGTCGGTAAAAACATTTGATGATCCTGATCCTTTATTTTCAAAATTATAAGTCTTTTGGTTTCCATGACAACAATCAAATGGACGGGTCTTTTGTACAAAATTCTTAATTTTATTGAGAACTACTCATGGAAACTTTTTGGTTAAATTTTGTTGAAACGTATTGAATAGTATGACCAAAAAGTCCTTTTTTATGGTAATTTTCCATTATGTTTATTTTTTTTTTTTTTTTTTTTCATTGCCATGACAACTGAAGTTTAAAATTAATTTGGTCAACAAAAAATCTTTTGATTCATACTGCGTATGGATGTTGTATGTCAAATTTTGTAAAATTTTGTATAATATTTTCATAACTATCTTTAGAAATTACTGCGTATGATGCGGTGGGTGGGGTAACTTCCTTTTGTATTATCAGAAATTTTTCAGATCACATGTTTCTTACTGTGTACAGGAGTAGCCAATATGCTTAATATTGTTTAAGTAACGATTGGTCACAGGATATGCAAATTAAGAGAATCGTTATGAAATTTATATCCATAATAATTATCATTTTCTTTTTAATTGCTTTATAATTGCTTTTTTATGATTTGGAGGGTAGAGGTAAATAAAGTTTAAGACTACTCAAACGACATGGTGGCTCACCTTCATACTCCGTCAGAATACAACTTATACATAGTATGATTTGTTGAAAAAATTTAAAGGAAATCTATTGTTAGGAAGTATGTTATATATTACAATCTTCAGTATATGCTTGTTAAAATTGATGTGATTTTGTCTGAATTTTCTTGTTTGAAAATGAGAAATAAAAAATATACACTTGTATTCGGTGAAACCTTTGTGTGTTTTGCTCTGGTTATTCCTTTGTGGTAAATCACTTACAGTAAAAAAAGATTTTACCCTATATTAATGAACTAATAATGAATTTTAGCATGTTAGTAAAATTTTACCAAAATGGCCATAGTAATAAACATAGTAGGGTTCTTTAAAGAGCCATAACTGGTAAACCAGATGGTAACGTGGCTATTTTACTGACGTAAAATAGTCAGAATATAAAACAAAACTGAATAATAAAATATGAATAAAAATTATTGTTGGGAAAAAAATAAGGGTCAGGTGTCAGTAGTGACCTTAAGGGGACTAAATATATCTTGTAGAATTTCTGTGATTTGTGTTACAAGGGAAACAACTTTTGTAACTTTCTGTTTACCTAGTGCAAACGAAGCCCAATCTGACTAGGGTCTTCTCTAGAAGCAAAGAATTTGCTGCCAAAACGAGGGGAGGAAAGTCTTTGCTTATAGAGTAGACGTCTTTTTAGAAGGGAGACAAAATAATTTGACAGAGTTACCTCCCCTCCCCTCCCCTCCCCTCCCCTGAATGTGTATCAGTTCTCCTAAATCGTTAAAGCGCTAGTCACCGTAGCAACAGTCGATTTTCTTAAAATTTATTTTGCCAAGTATTCTCCCCGAAGAAATAAGTCTTGATATTCCAAGTGAATCGTTTGCTTAGCCCGGGAAAATAAGGCTTGACATTTCATGTGAATCGTTTGCTTGACAAGCCTTATTTATTCTGGAAAAATAAGGTATTTTAGAATCCCGTCTGCTACAATTTTTAATGACTTTTAGAGTCAATGTTCTCAACTTTCAAACGTCTTAATCCAGGCGTCCATAAAATGCAAATCAAGTTCGTGCAAATACCCTCGTTCAAACATGGCCCTATATAATTCCTGTATGTTTTGGGAACTAAGGTCAGTGGAAAGCCATTTGAGTAGCTGGTTACTTTTCTGATATACATCTAGTTCGTCGTTGAAGTCTTTTAGATAGTCATGTGCGTTCCTGTACTGATCAATATAAGGAGGAACGAATAGAAGATGTAAAGAATGTTTGTGGAAGAAGTATAGTGCCACGTATGCTCTCCATATATCTGAAATTCTGCTGTTGACACTTATGGGGAAGGCTAAATATCGAAATGCAGCTTTCATCCAAAGCGTTGCCTGTGCATTAAAAGGTGAGTACGCTTTCTGTGGAACCATAACCGGTAAGTGACTGGTGGGTGTGGCGCCGAACGAACAGGGCGTGTCCCGAGTGAATCTGTAAACGGCATCTACATCCGGTTGTAAATTAGCAAGCGACTGAACGACGCCTAGAGCTCGATTCTTATACGACGTGCACAATTTTGGAACAGTCGCTGATGTCCGAATATGCTCCAGTGGAAATCCTCTTGGCCACGAATACGTTTCGTTCAACTCAAAATATGGATACGTATTAAATAAATGATGTGAGAACCCATCACACGGAATTCTATATTTCGTGGTAGTTTCTACTATATCAGCTGGCACAATGTTCATGTTGTCGTCGTCAAAATCCCAGATAATGTTTGCACCATGTTTAATAGCGTACATGTAACCTATATTTTTTCTCGCCATTTCATTCCAAGGTATAACTTTTGAAAGGAGTGGAAAGATCCTATCCTGGTCATTTGTAGATAGATAAACTACATTTTTCTTGTGAGCAGCACCTATTCCATTTAGATACACAGTACTGGATGGGGTCTTCTTATCTCCTACTATTACAAGACACCATGCCGGATCTTGGGCGACTTTTTTAACTGAATCCGATGGTCCGAATATCGTGGTTACCACTGCCCAACGCTCGCACGATAAACTATCGTCAATGTTGATCAAAGGAAGTTTGGAAATATTAAGCTTACTGGTACCCATATCTTTCCAGCTCCTAAACTTTGCACCACTGAAGGAACTGCCAGTGTACTTCAGAATATCCACCTTACTTTCACGCAAGGAGCCACTCGTGAACGTTTGTCCGGCTACTTTACTTTCAGACAAGAAATACATTTGACCAAACAGTTTGAATGAAATGAAAAGAATGAAAATCTGACCTAAAAGAAAGACTACTCCAAACTTGTATTTATTCATTTTGTTAAAGTTATTTCTGTCTCTTATATTTTGCTATTTCCTCGTTTGTCTCCTATACTGAGTGATTATTCTTTCCCTGCGTTTTTGTATCCTTGTCTGTCCTAATTCTTTATTGTATATCCTTGTCTATCCCAGTGCATTATTCTTTCCCAGATTTTTTTTTATCCTTGCCCACCCTAATTCTTAAAATCTTGATGTTTTATTGAATGTAACACTGAAACTTTTAACAAATACAAGCGCCAATCACAACTAAAGCAGACGACATTTTAAAATATTTATTTAATTTTTCGTAGAAAATAGGTCTTGATATTTCGTATGAATCGATTCACATGAAATGGCAAGACTTATTTTCTATGAAAAAAAAAGGAATATCGTTTGCTACATTTCACTCAGCGCTTTAAAATTATACTAAAAACACATTGTAACCAACGTGCAGCGAGCACACACAAAAAAATATTCATCGTCGCTATTATATACATAGCTTCAAGGTCTTACACGGCAAACTATCGACATGGAATGTCAAGCCTTGTTTTCCCGGAAAATAAAGAAAATCAAAATGTCGTCTGCTGTAGTTTTGATTGACAGTTCATGTAGGTAGGTCGGTATTTGTGTAGATTTATACCTCAGTGCGTTTTAAATCACTTGATTGCATTCCTTACATAAAACACCCTATCATTATATCAGGGTAGCATATAGAGGTGCAAAACACACGCGAACTTTTTCACCTTGCGTTATTGTCGTAATTAGACCTAGGAATTCCACACAAAACATTCGCGATCATGTTGCACTTCTCAAGACTACCGTATTTACCCTAAGTATTGGGAGACAAGCCTGCGCAAACAGTGTAGACCAAGATCAGACGCCACATTCTGTGGCGTCTGATCAAGGCCTACACTGTTTACCACGCAGCTATCAGTGTTGAGACAAATCAAGAGGTAGTCAAATGGACTTGTTTAAAATTTTTGTGCAAATGTATAGGTTTTTTTTAAGAAGCTAAAGTATCCCAACATTTAGGGTAAAGACGATAAATGGTTAGACAGGCATGCATAAGTAAGCAGTATAGATCAAGATCACAATGCATTCCGAAAACATGCCTATTCAAATATACTGAAAATTTTACCACCAAAAAAGGAAAATTTTCAGATAAAAATTCTGATATTTTTCATATTTCTGCTCTAAACATAGCTTGTGGGTACTCGTTATAACCGCCTCGGCGAGGCGGTTCTAACGAGTACTTACAATCTATGTTTTAAGCAGAAATAAGAAAAAATAATGTATACCCCTGTAAACCCATGTTTTACTATATAAAAGTGGGGTTTAAGGGGGTCAAAATCATATAGGCATGTTTTCGTGATGGTCTTCCATTTTAATGGTGCATTTAGATACACCACTGGGTTGTCAAATGTAGTTGCTGAAAACTCAGTTTATCATATGGAAGTATTGGTAACTTTCCCTACGGAGGAGTGCGGAAGTTTACGGCTCACTTGGCAGGTATATTCGCTAGTTGCCTGTGGTAATCAATAATTTGACACACCCGAGAATCCACTGCGGGTCGCCATGGGCTGCGTTCAGTAAAGCGAAACACTGGCGATTGTTTTTCAAAAACTATTTTGCATCTTCTGAACGATTATAGTAAATTCGTCTCATGTGACCTCCAGTTAGAGAGTCCCCGTTATTCTCGTAGACGAGACTTGATGTTATATCGAATAAACTGTATCAGTAATTATTAATTTTATATAGAATTAAATACATATTCTAACATGACGTTAACGTTTGTTTGTTTTTGTTTTTTTCCCCATAGAACCTAATAGAAACGTCACCGTGTGAAAATTAAGAAACAAATTATTTCGAACCGTGCTCAAATGCCCCAGATAAAGCACAGTTGAGTTTGGGTTGTACCCATTTGAGCACGAGCGAGCGCAGTGAGTTTGGGTTGTACCGATTTGAGTACGAGCGAGTACAACCCAAGCTCAACTGAGCTTTATCTTGGGCATTTGAGCACGGCTCGAAATAATTTATTTCTTTTCTAACACCCCTCATTAAGCGAATTTTTTTGCATAAATTATTATTATTATTATTATTATTATTATTATTATTACCTGACTTCCACATCGGTAGTTGACTATTCCTCTTAAGCATTACATCACACGGTTACGTAGTTACAAGGTTCGATGATGAATATTCAAGATGGCGGATTACATACATACGAATCAGCTGACGATGTAAAATATAAAAACGATGTAGAATATAAAAACGATGTAGTCTTTGTTCATGAAAGAATTGCAAAATGCTTGGAATTGGAGTGCCGCGATGGACCTCAGGGGGACAATAGTAAAACGGCAAAATAAGAATGTTAACTGACTTACTTTTGTTTTCGAACATGTCAACAGTACAAGATGTAAACAAGAAGGAAAACGAATATGTTTGAATGATATAACCTGCAGAGAAACTCATCAGGTAAAAAAAAAGTCAAAGAACTGCAATGTTTATAAATCAATTTCTGTCTCACTCATATGATTAATTACAGCCGTGTAGCCTAATGTGGCGCATCTGCCAATCTGCCAAACTCAGATATTTTCTCCCAAAAATCCCAAAGTAACATTTTGTGGGCGTATGTGATGAAACATATCAAAAGGTACATGACCATTACAATTTGCATGGGGAATCAGGAGTTTATTTCAAAATAATGAGGAAAATGTTGTTTTCACTAAAACCAAATGACCCTTTTCCCTGTACGTGAAATTTAAAAGGCGGTTTTTGTCAATGTGAACAATGAAAATGGCACAGATATATTCTTAATTGATTAGTAATTATAGAAATGCATCTTTAATCTAAAAACATTATTTATGTCCAGGGCAACAGGCAAAATTCTAACAGGTGCGCGACATTGGCAGACATTTTTTATGACACACAAACAAGGGGGTGATGAAGTTGAAGGATGGTTATCTGCTAAATTTGAAGAAGAAATTAAATGAAAATAAACTTGTTTTATTTATAATAAATTATTCTTCGTTCTAGTACATTTAAAAATTAAAACTGGTCTAGCGAAGATTTTTTAAATTCAGCTCAACTCCTTAGGTGCGCTGAATAGGCCGACAGCAGTGTATGTATATGAATGTTCCGCCAATAGTGTATGCTAGCGTCCATAGTTACCAGGGGCGCAACTCTCGCAACAGTAATATGATTGGTTTATCTTTGATAGCGCGCGATGAAAAATCTAAGCTCAAATACCTTAGATGAAGCACTGCTAGAAATATAAAGACAAATAAGGAACAATACGAGAAGGGGTGTTGTGATAAATCACGTCGTGCAGAAGAGCGCGTTTGATGACGTCTCATGTAAACATTTACTGCTGTTGACGCAAAGATGTCGATTTTTCTTTAAGTATCATGTTAGAATCGAAATATTTTCTTCTATAGTGTGAAATATCGTCGATTCTAGCAGGACGTTAACGTTCTACCCATAGAACCTAATAGAAACGTCACCGTGTGAAAATATGTGATAAATCACGTCGTCAACCTAGTGCGTGCAAAAGAGCGCGTCTGATGATGTCACATGTAAACATTTACTTCTGTTGACGTCCGAGGCAAAATAGTTCTTAAAAAACGTCGCAAAGATGTCGATTTTCCTTTAAGTATCATGTTAGGATCGAAATACGAGTAATTGTAGAGAAGAAATTATTTCTTAAATCACAATACAGGTAATATATACACTTAGACAATTAATATACATAAGGCTGATTTAGCTATTCATAGCATTTTACTGTTTTTGTCTGATAAGATGTTGTCAATAAGAACAAAATATTTTCATTTAAAATAAAATGCCAAGCAAAAAAGGTCTTTCCGAGTGATATCGAAAGGACAGAGTTATTTTATGCAAACAGTGTAGTCACATCTATGGAGGACGCCGCGTTCTGCAGTGTTTGAGCTGTGTCTACACTGGAAGTATTTTGTTGCTTAATAGATCATTGGCTGGAGTCAGTCGTAAAAGTGGATAAATCACGAGCTCGAAGCGCGAGGATCTATCCACTTACGACTGACCTACAGACAGTGATCTATTAAGCTATAAATCAAGTACCAACACGAATCTATTTCTGTTCTACCACACAAAAATCATTGAAAAAAAAAAAAACAACCATGAACTATGTCCCTCAAATCTCCGCCATCTTGTTTAATAGTGCAGAAGCATTTGAACAAATTGTCAATACCCCTTCGAAAGAAAGCCCCATGTGAAATCTGGTGAAAATCAGTCAGAGAAAAAGACATTTAAAGATCACACAATTTTATATATGTATATAGCCCAGAGGCAAGGGCAGATAACCCCCAGGGGACAGCACTTTGAATGTAACTAAAAGGTTTTACTGCTTTAATCATACATTGTAAATATCAGCCATTATTCTTCGATGCATTTTGAGAAAATGACTTTTAAAAAATTCAAGTGTACGGAGACGCAAATTTGACTTTGTCTTAAAAAGGTCAAAAGTCATCCTAGGATCATCATTTGGACAAACTTGGTAGACATTGAATCTCTGATGTTATACACAAAGGTTATGCCTCAGAGTTTTCTTGGTTCTGGAGAAGATGTTTAAAGTGTTTTTACCATATATGGACATGGCGACCATCTTGTTTAATGGTGGAATCATTTGAAAAAAGTGTCAATATTCTTTCGACAGAAAGACCCCATGTTCAGTCTGGTGAAAATTGGTCAAGCGGTTTCGGAGAAGAAGACATTTAAAGATTGCACGATTTTAAACCTGTGTATAGTCCAAGGGAAGGGCAGATACACTCCCCCTCCCTCTACACACACACACACACACACACACACACACACACACACACACACACTCCTGGGGGGACAAAATTTTGATTGTAACTATAGCAGGTTTTACTACTTAAATCATACATTGTAAATTTCAGCCATTAGTCTTTAATGCATATTTAAAAAAAATATTTTTCAACATTTTCCCCATACAAAAGTATCGAAACGCTAATTTGATCTTGTTTAAAAAGGTCTTAAGTCATTCTGGGATCATCATTTGAAAAAAAAAATGGTAGACATTGAGTCCCTTATGCCATATACAAAGACTCAGTCTCAAAGCTTTCTTGGTTCTGGGGAAGAAGATTTTTTAGCGTGTGTTTTATTATTTTTTGTTGTTGTTTTTTTTTGTTTTGTTTTTTCTTGTTTTTTGTTTTACCATATATGGGCATGGCGGCCATCTTGCTCAATGATGCAGAACACTTGAAGAAATTGATTAAACTCTTTCGACAAAAGGCTCCATATGAATGAAATCTGGTGAAAATTGGTCGAGCGGTTTCAGAGAAGAAGACATTTGAAGATTACGAGAGAGAGAGAGAGAGAGAGAGAGAGAGAGAGAGAGCAGGAGCAAGGGCAGGTTACCTCGGGTGACAAAATTTTGAATGTAACTAAAAGGGTTTGCTACTTTGATCATCTAAATAATATTGTATTATTTAATTATAAATATTGTTAGTTTCAGCCATTATTCTTCAATACATTTTGAGCATATGATTTTTCAATATTTTCCCAATACAAATGCATAGGGACGCAGATTTGACATTGGCGTTAAAAGGTAAAGGGTCAACCTAGGGCCATCATTTGAACAAACTTGGTAGACCTTAAGTCCCCAAAGCTATATACAGTGGAACCTCGATAATTCAAAGTCCAAGGGACCAAACCGTTTTCTTTCAATTATTGAGACTTTGAATAATTGAGGGTTAAAATGCATACATATATTTCAGTTGGGACTTCAAAATAATTTTGAATTATTGAGAATTTTGAATTATTGGAGTTTGAATTATCGAGGTTCTACTGTACCAAGATTCATCTTCAAAGCTTTCTTTATTCTGGAGAAGAAGATTTTTTTTAATATTTCACCGATATGGGCATGGCGGCCATCTTTTTTTTTATGATTTATTTTATTTTTCCACTAGCATGTCAAATATCATACAACATTCAATATAATAATTCATATAAAGTGTGCTCTCTACTAATATCCATTCATAAATGCTTTCATACAATAAATAATGGCGAAATGTAAAGTTTAGCATTACATCCACAGAAGCACAATAAGAATCATAATAAACTTTTATGCTAGGCGTCTGGAGAGTTATTTTGTTCAGTAACTGTATACCGAGATCACTGAGCGCATGAGTGAACACCATTAAGTATATATATATATATATATATATATATATATATATATATATATATATATATATATATATATATATATATATATAAAGGATTTTGTGTATACATATATATATATATATATATATATATATATATATATATATATATATATATATATATATATATATATATATAAGGATTTTGTGTAGCTTTCACGCAGCAACGGCTTATTTCAGGTAAGATTATTATTATTATTATTATTATTATTATTATTATTATTATTATCTTTTTTAAATGTATGTTAATTGCACTATCATGAGGAAAATGTCCCTGGACTGCCTTGTGCAATCGGACCCAACATTTTAATCTCACAAGACAAAAACAGGAATCACGTATTACCCGAGCAAGGCTCGAACCGACATCATGAGTATACATTTACATGGACACCTCACGTGTGACCCGAGAATGGTTCGAAACCACATTATGAGTGTACCGTTGATATGGACTATAATTCCAATAAATTTAACCATTTTCCCTAATGTTTTATAAATATTGGATAACGATCAGTTTTAATCGCTATTATTTTTTTTCAATATATATAAAAAAGGTGACTTCTTTTATCCATTCTGTTATACTTGGTCGATTACCATTTATACGGCATTTATAAATGTAATATCTAGTTACGATCAATATGTAATTGATCGATTTATTATTTTCAGTTAAATTTGTTATACCTAGTATGGCTCGTTGCATGTCTATATTAAGTAAATAGTTACTTCTTTCGTATATCCACATTTTAATATGTTCCCAAAATTCCATTATTAGGGTACAATACCAAAATATGTGCTCAAGCTTTTCTGGGAAACGTTTGCAAAAGTTACATAAATTATCTTGTTAAATGTTACACTTAAATAAAAAATCGTTTGTCGCTAAAATTCGATGGAGTAATCGATATTGAAACCAATATAATTTAGTATTATTACAACATTTTGCGGGGATATTGTACAGTTGTGACCAATTTAAATGAACTGATTCAAATATTGTGTTCCATTTTAACTTGACTGCTTGGAATGATATTCTTTTTGTTAATTAGTTCATACATATCCCTACTTCCCCGTTCATTTTTCAATAATACTTTTATTTTGTTTGTTAATATGTTAGTATTTATTGCAATTCCTTTATTTCTGATATACAGTTCTACCGCTGCTCTAACACCATAAAACTGTATAAAATGGGTTTGCACCTCAAACTGTTTAGTGAACTGATTGTAGTTCATGAGACTTCCATCATCATTGAATAGGTCTTTAATATAGTGAATGTGTTTATCATACCAATGTCGATAGAAAAATACTTTATTATTAATTTTTAATTCTTTGTTATTCCGTAAGTTTGTTGACAATATGTCCTCAAATTTAGTGGGAATTTGTTTTTCACACACAACTAGCTATGCTTCCAATACGTTATTCCAGAACTTATTATTTTTATTTGTTTTTAAGAATCGGGCGAAGTCTAGGCCTCTGTTAATTAAATCTTCTACTTTCGAATATTTTGTTTCAAAAATAGTTTTGTATTTTGAGTCATTTATTATTAACCGTCTTATCCATGTTGATTTCAGTGCACAAATATAATTCCTTATGTTTATAATTTTTAGCCCTCCAGTTCCGTAGTTTTACATAAATAGTTCTCTTTTAACTCTATGTGTTCCTTACTGCCAAATAAAGGGAAAAAATTCTTTTATAATGTATATATAACTTCATCTTTTGGATCTGGTAGAGCTATAAATAGGTGGTTTAATTTAGATATAATTAGTGTTTTTAAAACTGTTATACGCCCGAACAGAGTCAGTTTTCTTTTAGACCACTGTTTCAATTCGACATCGATTTGATTGTTTTTTTCTTTATAGTTGATTTCAGTCATTGTATCGAGATTGCAAGAAAATTTTATTCCTAGAATTTCGAAGTCTGTTTCATTCCAATTTAGTTTTAGTCGATGATTAAAGGTTTCACCACTGAACTTTCTGCATCCTATCCATACCGCTCTTGTTTTTGAATTATTCACTTTCAGACCTGACATCCTTGCAAACAAATTTAAAATTGAGATAGCTGTTTCTACCGATTGTTGTGACCCATCTAGTATTATGGTTGTATCGTCAGCAAACTGAGATAATAAATATTCCACATCTCCAATTTTTATCCCATTAATTGCAGCATTTTGTTTCAGCATCAACGACAAGACTTCTGCACATAACAGAAAAATATATAGGAAGAAGAAGGATCGCCTTGTCTGCAGCCTCTACCTATACTGAAAAAGTCTGACAGGAAGCCACTTTGGATTATAGCGGACAATATATCATTGTAAAGAACAGAAATCCACTTTTTAATTGACGGACCAAAATTAAAAAAATCTAAAACATCTGCAATGAATTCCCAAGATATGGAATCAAAGGCTTTTTCAAAGTCTACAATTAAAAGCAGTCCAGGTATATATTCCTTATCTACATGATCCATTATGTCATATATAAGTCGCGTGTGTTCACCTATATAACGGCCACTGATAAATCCTGTTTGATCGGAAGATATAAGTTTTGGTAGTACAGATTTTAACCTGTTAGCAATACATCCTGAGGCAATTTTGTAAATAACGTTTAACAGAGTAATTGGGCGCCAGTTCTTTAGAAAATGCCTTGGTTTATCCCCTTTCGGTATGCATGTTATAATACCTTGTCTTTGTGTAATTGAGAATTTGCCCATTGAGTAACCCTCATTGATCCCACGTTTTATAAAGGTTTTTAGATCTTTGAAGAAAAATTTGAAAAATTCCACAGTGAACCCATCTGAGCTTGGACTTTTGTTATTTTTCATGTTTTTCAGTACATGTGCTATTTCATCTTCCGTGATTTCTCCTTCTATCTTAATAACGATCTAATGATCTATGACATTTCAATTTTTCAATCCTTCTTTAACGAGGCCCCACATGAAGTTTCAAGAAAACTGGTCCAGGGGTTCAAATGTGTAGATAGACGGACGGACGGACGACGGTTTGGAAATGTTCACAATAACTTATGCTTCGCCTTCAGCTCAGGTGATCTAAAAGCACATTTTAATTGTGTTTACCATATTCGCCGGTACCAAATGGTCGGAATATCCAGTAAAAGGTCTTAAACTCCAAATGTGCTAAAGACTTTGAATTACAAATTCATTGCAAACATAAGCAAGCAAGACCGCAGATGCAATGCATAACATAAACCACGTGTGAGCGAATAGGTACATGCCAGGAGTCATCACTGTTCGTTGTGTACATCAACTGTAGATGGATCTAGTTATCAGTCTCAGCAACTCCTTGTGTGCCAGCTAACTCACGTATGCTGGAGTCATGGGTTTTGACGGACCTAAGCATTATTTGGCAATTTGTTTATTTCTCCAGACGCTCACAATATCGTTTCAATATGCAAGAATGTCATGGACTACTAGTTCATTTTTAACACCATTAAAATATTCCTGTTTCAACTGTCTTGAGAATCAAGATGAAAACAAACAACTGTGGTGGCTGTCATTTGGGTTTACAGCTAAGGCTGGCTAATCAGAGCTGAAAAGATAATCGATTATCGGTCCTGCATTGCGAGCGATAATCGATTAGTAATCACCGAAGATTTTGTCATAATTTTACCTGTCTGTCTGAGCATGACTCTTACCGTATGTTATACTTTACTGTATGTATTTGATCTGACAGGCCTGAGCAAACAGTGTAGACCCAGATGAGACGCCGAGTTCGCGGCGTCTTATCTGGGTCTACACTGTTTGCCACTCATCCAGCTATTTTAGACACAACATTGTGTAGTAAATTGTACTTGTTCAAATTTTAGAGTAAGTATGGTAAGGAGTTGAGGTGTCTGAATACTAAGGGTAAATAAGGTATAGTAAAAGGCACAGAAATTAAATGATCGATTATTATCAAATCTGTAACGATTATCATTTTTGTGGAATTTATCGATCAATTAATCGATTATCCGATTAATTGTTCCGGCCTTATTTACAGCTATATGAAATGACGCATCAGATCCATTACATATTTTTTTCAAAATACTGCAGAAGTAGTATAGTATAAAAATATGCTTATTTAAAAAATCAAAAAAAGCAATATTGATCTGTTGAAATGTTACAAAACTGGAAGACTTGTCTTTCTGTTACTTTTGTTCATCTCACGAAATAGCTATTATCTCTGTTTTGAAAATGGCCGTATTGAAATAATTATAACGGGTAGGGATATTGAAGAACTTACGTTTCATTTTTGGTTGGAGGCATAAGTCATAATTTGAATAAATTTTCTAAAGAAAATCTGGCCAGCAAAATTAATTTTGTATGATATAAATGCACATACAATTGTTGAAGCTGAAACGACCCGCTAGATTTAACAAAAAAAAAACATAAAAAACTAATACTTTTGTTTCAGAATAGTATTTGACTTGGTTCAACAACAGTAAAGGTTGTCGGCTGTGGGAACAGATAAACAAATTGTTCATTTAATTCAACTGTCATTGTTAATTTTTACCGCCTTGTATTTAGACGGAATGTCCATTTCAATTTCAATATTTTAATATTTAATTGAATAACAATGTTTGTTGACACAAATCAAACCAGATACCTCCTGCACGATGCCTTCTAGAGACAGTCCAATTCGCAAAATATCTGGGCGTTACAATCTTAGAGATGACCTTTCTTGAAGTCCCCACATTGATTATATCTCCAAGAAAGCAAATCAAACATTAGGGTTCCTCAAAAGAAATATCAAGGTTCATAACAAGGACCTTAAGTCTAAAGCCTACTCAATATTAGAACGACCACAGTTTGAGTACACTTCATCAGTGTGATTTCCCGACACAGCCACAAACATTGCTAAACATGAAGTAGTCCAGCGCTGGGCTGCCCGCTGGGCTACATCATGACTACCAGCGCACCTCCAACGTGACTCAAATGTTAAAGGTCCTAAACTGGCGCACACTGGAATAGCGCTTGTTAAATAGACAGCCAGCTTATCCTTATGCATAAGATCACTTTTGATCTAGAATACCTAGTTCGCGATACCTGGCCGTCGAAACATAATCGCCCACTAGCACATTCTTTCCCCGCACCATAGTCCACTGGAACGTTCTTGAACCTTATATCCCTGTCCTATCTACTTTGGCACAATTCAGCCATGCTGTGTGCGGAGAAGTCCATACGTAGCCATAAACATCAGACATACTTTTATCTTTTAACTATATTAACTCCCTCTTCACAGCTGTATATACTTTTTCTTAATTGTGCTTTTCTTTTATTCAACTAACCCCCTTTTGCATTTGTTTACCGAACCCCGTCAGAAGTCCTCCTCGGAGGTTAAGACGTAACGGAAGAAAGAAAAGAAAGAAAGAAAGCAAGTCAAATACTAATCCATCACGATAGGTTGTGGGATGGGATACCATCCATTGGAGTGATATAGGTCTTTATTACTCAACCTACTATATGAGAAGTTATAAAACATTTTTGACTATCTAACGTATTTGCACAGGTGACAAACGCCAGTCAGATTAAACCCGTTCTCAGGGAACTATCACCCGGGCTCATTTTGGACTATCTCCTGGTCACGTGAATTACATAGCAACTTCACCTGTGAGAAAAACCAGCCAGATTGAACCGCTTCTCAGAGAACTTTTACCTTGGCTCATATTTTGGACTATCTCCCGCTCACGTGATCAAATAGTTACCAGTATTTATTGATCATAGCGAGCAAAAGAAAACAGTTCCCTTAAAATATGAGTTGGGTAATCAAACAGCTACATCATACCTTTTTGGGCGACAGTCAAACCTATCAACCCCTCGGTGCTGAGGACCACCTGATGGACTACCGTTCTCGGACTTCGGCCTCGGGTGATAGCTCATCAGGTGGTCCACAGCACCTCGGGAATGATGGTTTTGACTGTCGCCCAGAAAGGTATGAAATAGTTGTATAATGTAAGATACGCATTTAGGTAAATATTGTTTTCTTTTTTTCTCCACGAAAACATAAAACGTGGATATCAAAAACTTATATTGGGATGTCAACAAAACGCTTCTAATGAGCAGCCACAATATATAAGCCTTGCCATGGGAAAAGATCCGTTATAGCATATGCGAACAGCAAAGGTTCAGGCGAGCCTACGCATACGCACAATATCGCCAGAACCTATGCTGTTTGCTCACGTAAGGGAAAACTTCAGCCAAAGAACTAGGCGTGTGGCCACACTAAGGGGCCGGGCATGCTCACTGAAAGACATCAGAAAAACATGCCTATATAATTTTGACCCCCTTAAACCCCACTTTTGAAAAAAGTAAACTGGGGTTTATAGGGGTATACATTATTTCCTTATTTCAGTTCAAAAAGATAGATTGTGGGTGCTCGTTAGAAACGCCTCGACGAGGCGGTTCTAACGAGTACCCACAATCTATGTTTTGAGAAGAAATATGAAAAATATCAGAATTTTTTATCTGAAAATGTTCATGTTTTGGTGGTAAAATTTTCAGTATATGTGAATAGGCATTTTTTTCTAAATGATTGATTCGAAGGAAAACAAATAGTACAGACGATGTCCAGGAAGAGCCACAATCACAGAACACAGCCTACCAATGATACCAAGAGAAAGAGAAAACAAACCAAGACATACGAGGGATGTTCGAAATGAATTGCTTATTGTCCTCTAGCTCGATATCCACGTAGGGCACGATAAAAACCAATACATGCCTGTATAGGGCTATTCAATATCTACACAATGGTGTATAAATGTACATGTTAGACTAAGTGTAAGACATAAAATTTGCCATTTGAATACACGCAGTCATTGACCACTGCAGTAAAAATGGTTGGTAGAAGCGTCGACAAAAAAGATGAAATACGGGCTTACATCAAAGCTCGCTCAAAACTTGGTTGTTCTTTGAAGAAGCTGATGACTGAAATTTCTACTGCTTTTGGACCTTCTTGTGTGTCTTATGACACAGTTCGGCGGTGGAAAAAGAAATTTGAGTCTTGTGTAGAGTCCATCAAAAATGCACCGAAATCAGGTAGGCCAAAATCTGCATCTCGTAAAGAAATCGTTTCAAAATAAAGGAAATCATTGAAGGAGATGCCAGATTTACAGTTCGTGATATTGCACGAAAGGTAGGCATATCACTATCAACGATTCACTTTATTTTGAAGAAGCATTTGAAAGTCAGAAAGATTTCTGCTAGATGAGTGCCACATCTGTTGACTGACGAGCAAAAGAGGCAACGGGTTAAAGTGGCCAAAAAGCTGCTTCAAATGTTTCCAAAATATGACAAAAAGCAGTTTGCCAATGTCGTCACAGGTGATGAAACCTGGGTTCATTATTTTGAGCCCGTCAGAAAGGTTAGCAATAAGATCTGGGCCACTAAACACAGCAAACGCCCAATAATTGCCAAACGTTCTTTGAGTACAAAGAAGGTTTCGTATGCAATCTTCTTCTCTGGTGAAGGAGTCGCAATAAAAGTGCCAGTGAAAAAGGGCAAAAGCATCACCGGAAAGTACTACAAAGACGTAGTACTGAAGAAACTGAAAAAGTATTATCAGAAACGACGCCCTACCACTGGTTTTAAACATGTCCGTCTTCTACATGATAATGCCCCAGCTCATACCTCCGCAGTAGTTACGGCGTTTTGAAGAAAGAAAAAGTAACTGTTTTGCCTCACCCCGCGTATTCCCCAGACCTTGCCCCATGTGATTTCTTTTTGTTTCCGAAATTGAAAGCATTCCTTGCTGGGCGGAAATACCAGTACCGACAGGCACTTGGATCTGCCATTCATCAGTACCTTATTACTGTGCCGAAATCAGCGTACCGTGACGCCTTCAAGAAGTGGATACATCGGCTGAAACTTTGCATTTCTAGCCACGGGGAGTACTTCGAGGGCATGAAATGAGTACTTTTGGGCTAACTTGAAATTTGAAGTCTCCAGATAGAAATAAGCAATTCATTTCGAACATCCCTCGTATACAGTCAACCCTCTTTATACCGACACTCGATACAACGACAAAATTCGATATACTGACTATTTTACTAACACGGAAACCTTCTCTCAAGAGGTGATAGTTAATCAGAAATTATGCAGGAACATTATTATTCAATACTTCAAGCAACGCATGTTTTGGATATTTGTGAGAATCGCCTCATCGAGGCGATTCTAACAAATATCTAAAACATACGTTGTATGGAGAATAAGGATAAAACATGGCATTTGTTGCATATCATTCTGCTCATTAAGAATTCTTTACAACAGCAAATTCATTTTAATGGCAATATCTTTGGGAACAAATGATGTCGTTGTAACGAGGGTTCACTGTAGTAATCAACCGCAAACCAAGAAAAGCAAAGCAACCAGCGCCCTTTCCAACAACGAGGTGACCACAATACAAGACAGGATCCACTAAAGACAACGAAGAGGACAAAAGACGGAAAAGTGCCCTTTAACGGGCAGGCACAAGGCCACACAAAGAGCAAACAACACAAGAATCACCGCGTTGCAACGGTCAGTGGTAAAGTTTATCGCGGGGACAGGAGATTAAATCGACATTAGTCCGAAGAGCCATTCTCTCCCGACGTTGCCCATGTTTTCATGGATGAATGACAATAATATCAACACCTTTTTGAAGGAAAAAAATACAACTTGTAAATAGAGAATCTTACATGAGTGGTCACTTAATATAAAATTTATGAAACGAACTTGGATAATTTCGGTATTTTGCGAGCTTTAGTGAGCAAAATACCGAAATTACCCAACGAGGTTCATAAATTTCATATTAAATGACCACCCATGTAAGATTCTGTTTATCACATGACCTTTGTGATTATTTGAGTTCATAATGAAAACTCTTAAGGTATGTTAGTATAAAGTACATGTAGTTATCAGTGATACATTGTATCAATGATTCCTTATATTCAACCAAGTAATTTGATCTGCGGATTTATACCTAAAACACCATAATAATAATCAAAAAAAAATAAATAGATTAGATAAATGCATATGGATATGTGAGGTCAGATCAGGACGGGTCCATTTGCGTTCATTGGTTTAATATATGTATGAGCACAGTGCTTATATTTATCTATTTAAAAATATATATTCATTATAGCCCTTGTGGTACGAATGTTGACAAATGCCGTAGACCCTGATCTAATTGCACAGCATTTGCTGTCCGGTCGGGATATACAACATTTGGACTAATACTGTTCTCTGATACATAAAAATGGGGTGCCCGTTTCATAAACTTGGCTTTATAATAATACATGCTGTAATGTTGCAAGAATATAGTCACGCTTACTTAAAATATTGCATTAGTTCAGTATATGTAAGAATATTGTAGTGTTTGTATATGTTCTGTATGAGATGCGCTAAAATGTATTTGGCAATCTTAATAAAATTTGAATTGAATTGAATTGAATTGATAATACCGAAAATAACCAGAAACAAGATAAATATGCCATTTACTATATTAAACTGTAGGAATTAATGATGATTTTTATTTGAGCTAATAAATATTTTATTTGAATAAATGCATTTAAAAATAAATATTATCTTCAATGTCATTCAGCGAGTCAATATAAAGTCACTGAGAATCAGTAGGGATACCCCACGAAGTCAGCTGTCGTATTTAAAGGTCATTGGGAAAAGGCTAATCTTCTAAACCAATTCTTTCAAAGCCAAACTGTGTTAGATGAGCAGAATGCATCACTACCAGAATTAACATGTGTAGCAAATTCTAGATTAAGTAGCATCGTCCTTACTCCAAATGAAGTTCAGTTAGCCTTAAAATCACTGCCAACGGGTAAAGCTTCTGGACCCAATGGAATAAACAATCGTGTTCTTAAAGAATTGGCAATGGAAATTTCTCTGCCCCTCTGTACTCTTTTTAATCTATCTCTTCAAACTGGTATTGTACCTGAATCGCATAAAGAAGGTAATGTCTGCTCAATATTTAAGAAAGATGACCCATCCCTGCCTAGAAACTACAGACCAATCACTCTCCTAAACTCAGAGGACAAGGTTTTTGAAAGACTAGTCTTCAAATATTTATATAATCATCTACGTGATAACAATATTTTGACCTCGTCACAGTCTGGTTTCATACCTGGCGACTCGACAGTTAATCAACTGACATATCTTTACGATACTATCTGCCGAGCCCTGGATAATGGTAAAGAGGTCCGTGCGGTCTTCTGTGATATAAGCAAGGCCTTTGACCTGTATGGCACGCCGGTCTTATTCACAAACTTGAGGCAGCAGGAGTCACTGGCGCTGTGCTCAACTGGTTCAGGAGTTATCTCTCTAACAGGAAACAAAGAGTTGTTCTTCCTGGTGCTTCTTCAAACTGGATTTACATTTTAGCTGGTGTCCCACAGGGATCAATCCTGGGACCATTACTGTTTCTACTATACATTAATGATATAGTAAATGACAATGGAGCAAACATTAGACTTTTTGGCGATGATACGAGTTTTTTTATCGTAGAAGATAATCCAATGACAGCTGCTGTCTATCTGAACTCTGACCTAAATGTAATATCACAATGGGCTGCATCATGGCTAGTGCTCTTCAACCCAACTAAAACAGAATCTCTTATCTTCACACGCAAACTGAATAAGCCTGTTCATCCTCCACTCTATATGAATGATCAACAACTAATTGAAGTCGAAACACACAAACACTTAGGTGTTTATTTCTCAACTGATTGTACATGGCATAAACATATAGATTATATAAAAGAGAAAGCTTGGGGACGAATCAATGTTATGAGGAAACTCAAATTCAAGCTCGACAGAAAATCCCCAGAAATTATTTACTTGGTATTTATACGACCTCTACTTGAATATGCAGACGTAATTTGGGACAATTGTACCTTATATGAAAAACAAGAGCTTGACAAGATTCAGAAGGAAGCAGCCCGAATTGCAACTGGAACCACCAAACTCATATTCTTAGACTGTCTTTACAACGAAGTAAAATGGGAATCCTTAGAAAAACGCCGAAGAAACCACAAACTCACCCTATTGTATAAAATGTACACCAATTTGACTCCATCATATCTTTCTGACCTAGTACCACAAACTGTTAGTAGCGTTTCGCGATACAATCTTAGAAATTCTCATGCTCTCCAAACTGTTGACGCCAGATCTAACAATTATTACTATTCATTTCTTCCATCAACAGTGAGGGAGTGGAATAATCTACCGTCTGATGCTACTCAGTCAGAATCAATAGCTGCTTTTAAACACAACCTCAACAGAGAAAATTTAGTCGTACCAAAGCACTTCTATACCGGCAAAAGACATGCACAAATTCTTCACACCCGCTTAAGAACGAAATGCAGTGCATTAAATTATGATCTTTTCCTGAAGAATATCACGGATTCCCCGCTATGCCGCTGCGGCGATATCGAGAATACCTATCATTTCTTTTTTCAATGTCCTCAATATCGAAACTCGCGGACTGAGCTCTTCGAAACAGTTTCACAGTACAAGGAAATCTCTCTTATCTACTTCTCTTCGGTGATATTTCTCTCTCCTACGATACAAATGAGAAAATATTCGAGAAAGTCCAAAAATATATAATCACTACCAAGAGATTCACTGCCATGCAGTAATTCTAAGAATGTACAGAATTATACTTGTAAAACTTACCATGCGGCTAGTTTTGTTTTGAAGCAAGGGAGTTTTTAAGCATTACTGTCGCGCACCCTACCCCTCCCCCCACTCTTTTTTTCTCTCTCTCTCTCTCTCTCTCTCTCTCTCTCTCTCTCTCTCTCTCTCTGAATAACCAAACTCTTAGGTACTCAAAGTCAACAAGTCTTTCACACCTAATATACAACCTCCATTAGGTACTCAAAGTCAACAAGTCTTTCACACCTAATATACAACCTCCATTATAACTAATAATCCACTGCATTTTTTAAATAAACAACTAAATACACAATACTGATGTACAGACATACCCAAATTTTCTGTTTTACCTACGTTTCTCTATAATTGTTGCTTTTCCTACTCTTTCTAATGATACAATTATCTAAGTCTTTTTTTTTAATTGAATGAGATCGTAGTTTATATTGTTTGTATGAATGCATATGAACAGTAATTCAAAGTATCACTTGTACATGATCTTCGCCTTCTCTTCACAGTTGTTATTATCAAGGAGAAGAACTAAATAAGTAACATTGCTTTCGTTCTGATCCTTTAATATGTATTTTCATAACATTATATTTGTACCCCTGTATACTTTGTGAAATAAAATATGTTTAAACCAAAGGTCATTGACCTTGATCAATACAGTTTATACGGCGGCTGATACACCCAAGTAAATGACAGATTTCAAGAATATAAACATTTTAACTGTAGTTTTGATTTTAATTTGACACATTTATTGACATGTTATCCTCCAATGCTTTTTTAGAGAAGTGAACATTTTTTTCATTGACTGACGACATCGATGTTGAAAGTTCCTCCAAATATGTTGCCGGAAAACATCGAATTTTAACCATCATGAATATTTCTGGTGGCCGCACTATTCACACTGTGAATGTGTTGTGTCTTATCCTTCCATCGGTCTGACATTTAATGTTCATCTCAAAATTATCTCGAAACTGAAGGCAGCTAGGATCTGTTTCAAAAGTGAAAGTTGTATCAACGAATACGGACACCATACCATCTTGGTTGCTATCAATAAGCGGAATAATACGAATATTAATGTGGTTATATGATTTTTATGAATAATTTGGCAGTCATGTGATAATGCAATATATTCTAACAGGAATGACCTCTGAGAGCGTTGAACACACTCTTAAAAATAAAACGTCTTAAGTGTCAAGATTTTTGGTTCAGGCTAGATAGTTTCGACCGATTAGGCTTCATCAGTGTCCCGTTTGTATGCTAATGCAAGTTTCTATGCATTCTTATGATATTAGTCAATATTTTTCAGTGACATCTGGCTAAAACGAAAATCGACACCGGACTGAAAAGAAAACTTTGTAATGTGGAAAAATGACTCGGTTTGTTGAAACATGATACCAGTGTGCATCAATTTTCACTGGGTGTTGTGTTGACATAGTTGCAATTTAACAACTTATCATAGACAGCAAGAAGTGCCATAACAAGAATCAATCAAACAAACAAAATAAAATGATAAAAAATAGTGATACAATGAACATATAAAGTCAGCACTTATGTTAAGAACTACAAGCAAAGGGTCCATGGGGGCTGTCGCAACAACACTTCAGACCATTAGTATGCTCTGGCGTCCTTGAGCGCTGTTGTCTCGCTAATTCGTGTCTAGGTTAATTGCACAAAAAAGCAAGAAAATGACGAGAGAACACCGAACCCTTGTCGTTCTCGAAAGGTATCTGAACACTTGACCTGCGGCTCTGTGTTCAAACAGATTCCTGGGTACCCAGCAAATGTTAATGATTGATAAAATCAAGTGCGGTCCCTTTAATGCCTGACCAACATATAGACTATTGAGATAACAGCTCTTCTGCGCCTGCTGTAAGACTCCAGAATGACCTGCACAAACATCAGCAGTGTAAACTATCTACACCGACAATTTCTGTCTCGTCGATGAAACCGATGTTACGGTAAACAAATGGAGTCCTAGGCCAAGTTGTTTAAAGCATCGTTAGCTTAACGACTCGTTAATGACACTCTCGTTAACTGTCATAGCAAAGGTATTTTCAAATACATTGATATATTTGCTGCAAAACTATGAGTAGATTTTGCAATGCAAAAGCTACTCACATTTTTACAGCAAAAAATCAATGTATTTGCCATGTTTCAAGGAGAAATTTTAACGCCACGTTAGCTAACAACTTTGTTAAGTTTTAAACAACTCTGACCAGGACTTACGGGAATTTGTTAGTGACTGAGTGTTTTCTATTGCCTTACTCGTACACATTTTGAATACATATCAATATCTGTGCGACACTTTTATATTGAGTAATAAATGTTTACATGTTAGCAGCTAGTAGGGAGAATTTATCGTTCCAGTTTCCTCAGGAAGCAAGAACGATCCATGACCAAATCGGAATTAGCAGTTTCTTATGGTAATGTTAGTGGAACGCCTTCTTCAAAATATGATCTGAAAATTTGACAATAGTAACATACTTTTTGTGAGCAAAACCAATCAGAAACAAAGAGTTTTGGTTTCCTTTCCTCCCTGTATTATGACAATTTTTATCTTAACACCGATTTCGCGACCAAACAGTACTGGTGTAGAAAGAGATAAGTGTTGCAGCTATTCAATGGATTTATCCTTTGCAGTCGACTGACTGACTACTTCACGATCTGTTGCATACAAAGCTACAAGCTTATGGACTAGCCCAGCGGCAGTGGCTCTCTTAAGCCGTCGTCTTACCAGTGTCATCCCTAATTAAAGGGGCAAGGGACAATATTAGACCCGCTAATATTTAAGAAATGGATCAACTATAGCAGTGAATTGTTGAGTTATAATTCATTGTTTGGAGGTCAAGTGTAAAATAGACCAAACCAAGAGCGCGAAGCGCGAGTGATTTATTTACTTACAAATGCCCTCAATTCACAATTCACGCACGAGATCTGATCTAATTCGATTTTAACACACTAAACTCGAAGAAAACTCGTTTGTTTCCTGCAAATTATCCCTAGTATTCGCCATTGTTGAAAAGACTCCTGCCATCTCTTTTGACTATCGCATGTAATTGCTTGTTTTTATAACATATTTCATGCGCGAAAACGAAATAATACCGTCTAACGTCAAGGATACAACATCTGACGTCAGAAAAATTGACAATACGTCATAAAACGGCGGATCTTCGCGCACGCTCTTCCACTCAGGGAATTGTTGCACATTCTAATACAGCGCCGCTATAAAGGCAATAGAGAAAACAATGATTTATTCTGGAACATATCACTAGGTGGAAGCGCGCGACGCTATCTGGCGTCGTTCCGACGTCATTTATACACTTTGCTGACGTCAATCTTCGTTGCCACGACGTTAGACGGTGATACGTTGTTTTTCTCGAGTCAACAAAATAAGAAATGCATGTAAACATCAGCGTTACAGTCAAAACTGTTGGCGGGATTTCCTTATGCAATGACGGAATGTTAGAAGAATCTGTAGGATACAATTACTTTTTCATCGTTTGTGCAAGAATCGAAATAGATCAGCTCTTGTGCGTGATTTATTGAGTAATAAATCACAGTTTGTCGGTCAGTACCTTACAACTGATCTCCAATCAGTGAATTTTTACTCAACAAATCACTGCTGGAGCTGATCTATTTCTTAAATAAAATACGTTTTCTTACCACTGACTATATGGGCGAGGTGTGTTAGAAATAAAATTTGATCAATGATATTTCTGTCGTCAAAAACCGCAGATTATGTACTTATGTTAATTACCATACCCTATTTTATTCATGAGAAAATATTAACATTTCGAATTACATTTTACAGAAGGAAACTATTTTAGTCATTAGGTGATTCTTGAACAATTAATGAAAGCGAAATTTGAAAAGCACTAGCATAAAAAGTCGATCATGCTATTGAACTGCACAACACAGTTATAATATAGGGTTATTGCATTGATATTGTGAATATTGTCCCGAGTTGGGATATCGAAGGACGCGAGCTTGCGAGCGTCCGTATATATCCCATCGAGGGTAAATATTCACCAATATCAGTGTAATAACCCTTTTATTATATGGCTATGAATATTTATTTTGTTTTCCGGTGTTTCTAACCTTTAAAACGCTGTTTTAATAACAAAAATGTGAATCCTACCAATGTGCGTGACAAGGGTTGGCGTGACGTCACTGCATTACGACGTCATCAAAAGCAACGTAATGTAACGGTAATATGAGAAGGCATCCAAGTAAGTGTGCAATATCGAGTAAGTGTGCCGATATCGTGTGATATCGGAACGCTAGCTCCTCGGCTTTTATCGCACATTTTAATCATTTAATATTTATAGCTATATAATGAATTGTGAAGATAAGGTTACCTTTCTTAGGATTAAAGTACATTGCATATCACTGAACATTCAGTGAACGCGTTCGATTAAGTAAACGTTTCGATTAAAATACACACAAAGAATTTAAGAGAGCTATAATTTCTCTTAAGCATAACATTTAGTATTTTGATCAAGCTATTTTACAATACACAGGTGTAGAGCTCATTTCGCATAACACTCACATCACGCATGTGGGTAACATGAGCGAGAAAAAATATTTATAATAAAGTAACATTAACATAGAATATACATTTTAATGTTTTACCATATGGGCTGCTCATAAAAGAAAAGAATTTGCTCCCTCTGGGAGCAAATCCTTTCCTTTAAGAGTAGCCCCTATTTTGGAAGCGATTCTAGGCATAGTTTTCAAGATTTTTCCTGGGTGCGCATAAAACGAGTTCCACTCTGGCTACGCCACTGCAAGACATATTTCTTGGGCCGCACCATGCGAAAAAGTGTCTTCGGGCATATGCGGATAGCAAAGGCCCAAACCAGCCTGCGACGCAGTCTGATCAAGGCCTTCACTGTCCGATAAAAGTAATCATTGGATACAACAAAATGTATGAATGGAGAGCAAATGTCCGGATTATATTCGCACGTGCGCAGGATGATCCAAATTTGCGAATCTTGCGCATGTTCGAAGACACTTTTTCCCTTAACGCGGTCCATTTTATGTTTAAACAATGTATATAAATAAATTAAAACAGTTGCGCATACTAGCTCTATTTACAATATTATCTTAGGAAAAACAACCTAGCAAGATTATGCAAAAATGTTCCAACAACCAGAAACTCTTTAAATATAATTAAATATAATTCGAATAAATATTGTAGTTTCATTTCAATGTTGTCATACACCATGATTTTTCAACCTTTATTAAGTAGCTTAGTTGATCAGCTGTTTAATCTAGATATCTGCTGAGTCGATGATAAACTGACCCAAAAAAGAAATGCAACATTTCTGAATTGCAAAGAAAAGTAAGTTAAATACATTACTTTTCTGTTGCCCCCCAAAAAAATCTGTTGTACGTGTTGGTCTACGTTTTCTTGCATGATCTACACTATATTGAGCAATAAACGATTCAAATACACGCTCAGATGTTGATTTACATGAACGTTTTACACACTAGAGCAGTTTTCCATTCATTCAGAAATGAAGGTATTTTAAACGCGAGCAAAGTTTACATGAGCTCCGAAGGGTGTTCACGTAAACTTTGCTCGCGACCCAATGATCATACTTCAGAAAATGTTAAATAAATTGCCTTTATTGACCTATGTAATGATCATTATCCATTCATTATTTGACGAAAAACTCTGGTTCGATGGCTAAAATTGAAACAAGAACACAGTTGCACGCCGTTTTCCTATTTTTAAAGCGGAACAGCGTCGTTGATGTCATAACATCGCCATCCATCGTCCAATCATATAGGAGAGAACCATGGTTCATTTTGACGTAAATAATGATCATGTGAGGTCGCGCTAGTTAATGTATTCATTTAAGAATTTTTTTGACGTTCTTTGAAATATGAACAACATCGGGTCTCGAGCAAAAGTAAGTGAACCCAGAAGGGATTCATTTAAACTTTGCTCGCGACCCAGTGTTGTTCAAACTTCAATAAACGTAAATAAATTGCCTTTATCATTATACTTATATCATTTTCCATCCATTGTTTGACGAAAAAAAAATCGTTGATTAAAACTGAAACAAGAAAACAACTGCATGCAGCTTTCTTTTTATGAGCGGAACATTGTCTTTGACATCATGACGTCGCTATCGTTCAGTCATATTTGAGAGAGAGCCATGATTTATTATGAAGTCACTTAATGATCATATTAAGTCGCGTGAGTCAATGTATTTATTTAAGTATGAACAACATGAAGTTCCAGTAGTTAACTGTGTTTTTTTTTTTGTTTTTTTTTTTTGTTGTTTTTTTTTCTGTAAATGTACTAAGAATGTAAATATAAATATGAACAACATTACGTCCCAGCAGTTACTTAAGTCAATAGTTTTTTTTATATTTTTATTTTTTTTTTTCTGGAAACGCACTGAGAATGTAAAAATAAGGTATCGCCCAGCGGGCACAAACTCACAATTCGTGTTTTCTCTGTACTGCAGCGAGGCTGACAGAAATACCTAGCCACCCAAATCTCGATTCGTTCGCCATCTTTAATTTAGACGGAGTTGTAAAGACGCACATTCGCATTCGAGACTGCCGCACAAAACAAGAATTTAATCCTAGTTTCTCATTGCAAGCAGCACGGTGGGAAAGCAGATCAATAAACACTTGATAAGCCAAAACTGAGAAAGAATTATTGATAAAGCTGTTTAAAGTTGCTTTCGAATAAATACAAACTCTGCAGAATTTAAACAAATCATTAAAAAACACAAATGAAAAGAGAGAGAGAGAGAGAGAGAGAGAGAGAGAGAGAGAGAGAGAGAGAGAGAGAGTGAAACATATCACTCCGGCGAGTGGGGCAAACTTTGTAAATGCACCGCTATCAAAATCTTATACAGGTCTGAAAGAGTAGTTGGCTCTTAGTGTGTTTGCATCAAAGACACTGCCTTTATTTCATATTACGTTATTGGATTTATATGAGATTTTTTACATGACCGTCAAGTTATTCAGTGAAATAACCCATGTCATAAGTCATAAAAATCATATAACCACACGTGTAATAACACTTGCAAGGCTTCCCATTGATTAACCTAATTACCCTCATTAATATTCGTATAACTCCGCTTATTGGTAGCAACCAAGAGATGATGTCCGCGTTCGACGATATGTAACTTTCACATTTGGAACAGACCCTGCCTTCAATTTTGAGATGATTTTGAGATGAACGATAGAAGACACAAAACAATCACAATGTGAATAACACGGCTACTAGAAATATTCATGGTGGATAAAACTCGATTTTTCCGGCAACATATTTGGAGGCACTTTCAACATCGATATCGTCAAACCGTCAATGAAAAAAAAATAAAAATAAAATTCACCTTCTCAAAAAAAAATGCATTGCAAGATTACATGTCTCAGACAGTCAATAAATGTGTCAAATTAAAATCCAAATTACAGTTAAAATGTTTTATAGTCTTGAAATCTGTCATTTACTTGAGTGTGTCAACCACCGTATAAACTGTAGGGTAAATCCGTCAAAACTCGGTCATCGTAGAACCTCGGAAATAATTATACTTAATCTGCCTTTTACAGTAGGTAACTTCCCACAACTCAAGTTTCACTGACTCCTACCGGTGTTACTTAAGAAAATTTCATAACTGTAGAGTTTTCACTTAATGCCGGTGGCATAATACATTTGTAGCAATGACCTAGCACACACTTTCTTTCTCGGCAAATCAATAACTTCCAAAAGCGGTGTGATTCAAACTACACCGCATAGGTATATACGTCATGATTCGCCGCTGTTGAAATTAAAATACAAAAGAAAATGAACGTATCGATGTACGAGTAAGATTATTTTTAAATGTTAAAAAAAATGATATTAAGTGAAAAAAATTCATGGCATGGTTCAAGGTCAATGACCTTTAAATACGACAGCTAGCTGAGTGTGGGTGATTTTCCTACTGATTTTCAGTGACGTATTGACTCGCTGGATGACGTTGTTCAATGGAATATTTAGTTTTGGATTGATTCATTCAAATGAAATATTTATTAGCTCAAATAAAAATCATCATTATTTCCTACAGTTTAATGAAGTAATAAATGGCATGTTTATCTTGTTTCTAGTTATTTTCGGTACTTACCATATATTATGCGAACTGTTTTTATTGCGTTGTACTATTGAATCCTTGGTAGTGAGTTGTTCCGCATAGCTATGGAAAGCCGTTATCTTTAAAAATATTTTTTGTGCATTTTTTGTCATCGGAAGGGCCATGTGATAAACAGAATCTTACATTCGTGGTCATTTAATATGAAATTTATGAAACTCGTTGGATAATTTCGGTATTTTGCTCGCCAAGGCTCGGGTGAAAGATCATGTAAGATCCTCTATATATTTTGTGGGGACGAACTGTTTCGACAGAACCGATGAGCTTGCTAGTCGGGTCGGACAAAACAATAAGTCATCACAAAATATATCTCCATACAAATCCAATACCCTTTGTATTATATACTTGAGTATTTATTTTCTTATATTTTTCACAATCAGAGCAACTGTCTCCGAAAAAAATGCTTGCAATGTTTCATTTTGTGTATCGTATTTCAAAGTCGTGTTATGCGAAAACAGATCTTGTCACGTGACTTGCTTAGTAACGAAGGTAAATAAACATGGCCGACCGAAACTAGTCCAGTCCAGATTTCTGAAATTTTAAAGAATTCTCAATAAATATTAAAGTTTTACGAACTTCATTGTTGCTTTAATTGAACAGACTAATCGATCTGTGTGAGAAAGAGACCCTGTAATGCAAAATAAACCAAAACTCGTGACCCGACCGGCTGATATCGCACAAGGTACGGCGTGATGAACTTGCACGACACTATGAACCTTGCCAACGTACAATACAGTAGAATATTAGTCATTTTCGAAAGTGCATTTTTAATAAGGATAATGTTAAAGTATATAATAAAATGTCGCATTAGCGTCGACGCAACGTCATGACGTTTATATAACGTCGCATTAACGGCGATGCAACGTCATGACGTTGCATCGCCGTTAATGCGACGTTGTATAAACCTTATGTGCCCGCAGGGTAGACTTTATTTCTTTTGCCATTTAGTGGTGTTGAGTTTCTTTTTGGGGCCAGTATATAATATCATAAAATACATTGTCTGGTCAACTTGTAATTAGGCAGATGCACCGTTTGTCTTTGGTGTGGTTTCCAGCTGAACACTTGTGGCAATGTACCTCTTCACGAGCGTATAAATCTAAAAAGAAAGAAAACATATGAGAAATAATACAGTTGACTCTCGTTATATCGACCTCGCTTATCTCGAATAACCGCTTATCTCGAAGTGAAAATCTGGTCCCTGCCTAAACATGTAAATCTAACAACAGATAAAAATTATTGTTTTCAACAATATTTTCAATATATCTCTAACTTCAAGTCAGTCCAATTACATATATATTTGTTAAATGTGGTTGTTCGAATTATTTTTTCATCAATTATGCAAATCTGATATGTCGAGGTACGGATATCTCGAAGTATTTCATAGAGTCCCTTTGAATTCGAAATATAGAGAGTCGACTGCATTAAAGGGCAATGTACAGAATTGTTTTGTTTCCTTTCTAAAACAAACGGTTTTGCTCCACTGGCAGCAAATTCTTTCCGTTTGAGTAGATCCCTTTTCATACAGGGGTTCAAATCATAATTTTTTAATGTGTTTAAACATGCATTTCATTAACCTTTAAAGCGCCGGGCACATCAGTAGCATACTGAAATATCTCAGAGGGAGTGGATACATCCCAGCGGGCACTTGACGTCTATACAACGTCGTCTCAACATCGATGCAACGTCATGACGTTTGACGTCTATACAACGTCGTCTCAACGTCGATGCAACGTCATGACGTTGCGTCGACGTTGACACATGACGTTGTATAGCCGTCATGTGTCTGCTGGGATCTTGGCTACGTTGAAAAGTGCGTTACTCGCGAGTGTTTCTCCCTGGATCCCTGCTAATGTTGGCGCTTTTCATTAGGTACGGGGATCTAGGGCAAAACATTCGCTATCATGTTGCACTTTTAAACGCTGCCCTGATCGATTTTCTGTCATTTTTATCTCCTGAAAGATATATTATTTTCCTTAAAAGAAACAAAGTTTTATATGAAAAATACTATTTTTCCCCGGAAAAAAGTATATAATGTCGTCTACTACAAGTTCAAATGAATGGCGCTTTATGTATTAATAATTCTTACCTGCTCGTATCTCTGTATACATATTGCCGCCTTGTTTATCAGTGCCTCGCACATCTCGCACAGTAGAAATGCATTCCATCTATTTCAACTATACCTCCTCTGCAATTACGAATCGCGCTTTATGTATTAATAATTCTTACCTGCTCGTATCTCTGTATCGCCGCCTACCTTACATCTTCGAGTACCTGAAGCTGGCCATGCAGTGATCTAAATCTATCCCGTACGCCTTTCACAATTTTGAACGGCGATTTTAGATTATTAATACTTACCTGCTCGTATCTCTGTATCGCCGCCTTGTTTACATCTTCTTGTGCCTGCAACTGGTCATACAGTGACTCGCACATCTCGCCCAATAGAAATATATCCCTCTCAGTTTGGACTATAGTTCTTTGAATTTGACTGATGCGGTTGTTCTTGGAGTAAATATCCTTTCTGTAGCTTTTCCCTAAAATAGACATGTCAGTATAAGGATGCACAAAAAATAAAAGAAAACGTGACAGCTTTGGTCTTGCCTTTCCATGCACTTATTGTAATGATAAGATATGTTTTTTTTGGGGTTTTTTTTATAAAATAATCTCAATGACCAGATGCAGGTAAAAAGTTGTGTGTTGGCGTGCGTGCGTGCATGTGAGTGTGTACTATTTTCTTGGCAGGTTAACGTTATTTGGTCTGGTTTGTGTCTTAATTAAGACGAGTGGATATACTTTCAGGGGTGCTAGCTCTGTCAAAATTATTTTGCCTCCCTTCTGAAAAAGGATCCACTTTAAAATGAAAAAGCAAATTGCTCCCATTGGGAGCAAGTTCCTTCCTCCGTTCAAAAGGAATTTCTGAATTTGAAGACATTCATTGTTGAAAATAGGGCTTTCAGTAAAAATCAATAACAGAATATCAAACAGTGTAGATCCAGATGAGACGGCTTATTACTAGCCGTCTCATCTGGATATGCACTGTTTTTAAAGGGAAACACTCATAAAATATAAAGTATGCCTGATGTCAAGATATTTACAAACAGAACATTTTAGTGCAAGTTTTATCAAACTCCATGAAGAAATGAGGAAGTTATTGGAGTTTTTAGCTTTTGTAATTATCAACATGGGCGCCACCATTTGAAAAATTTAATGAGGAACTGAAAAATTTTGAAATGACAATCAAACTTTCTGTTAGACAGAAAACAATGCAATTTTAGGGAAAATACGTTGCTATTATACCAAAGAAGGCATACGCAGAAAGATAGCATTTGATGATTTTGCATATGTAAGATATTCAGTTTATGCATATTTAATTAGGAGCAAATGACGTCATAAACTAACAATGGCGGCGCCCACGATAGCCTTGTTTGAAATCTTCAAATACCCATAACTTTCTCAATTTTTAACCAATTTTGATACAAAATGCATCAATTTTCTCAGCTAATGTAGGTCTTTAACTTTAAACAGATTATTTGCGAGTGTTTTCCTTTAAATGTAGCCATTGGGTCTGTAGGGCTAAAAGAGTTAAGTATAGGATAGTATGCAGATGCGAGCCGTCCCATCTGGATCTTCACCGTTTGCTAAAATGCCTGTTTTGAGCTGTAGGGATGAAAGGGTTAAACGAAGATTTTGTCAAACTCGTGGCACGCCAAGTTGTAAGAAAGATATGAAGATACTGCCTCGTACAGAGACACATGTACAGGGCTACCAATGGACCATCTAAGGAAGTCAAAAATATGCTCCTGAGATTAACGCTCTTGGCATTCCAGTTAATGACCCAACATGCGCACAACGTCGAAACAACGTCGATTCAACGTCATGACGTTGAATCGACGTTGTTTCAACATTGTGTGCCCGCTGGGAATTTCAGCAGATGACAATCTGAACTATTTTTTCCTTATTTTCCCCCACCCCAGAAAATATGGTCTGATATTTCACGCAAATTTCCTCCTTACATTAAAGATCAAACCCTACTTTCTGTAAGTGACAAAAAAATAATCTTTATTATATTTTTATTCCCTTTTGGAGCATTTAGCACATTCGGATTACTTTGAAAATCGGGAGGGCATATGAAGCTTCGCGAACTACAGTGCTCTATATGAAGAGACTCAATAAAACCGAGTCTACGATTTTCATTCTTTTGTGTGTTCTTTGTTTTAATAAAATTGTGGCCCGCTGAACTTGCCCAGAAAATGCTTGAGGTTAAAAGATGTAATCCACATCTTGTCTCATTACAGATCATGATAAAATACATTCTAACACCCCTGCACGTGTTGTTCCTTATTTGTCTTTACATTTCTAGCCGTGCTTTTATCTAAGGTATTTGAGCACAGGAATTTCGTCGCGCGCTATGGACGGGAAACCAATCATATCTGCGAAAGTTTCGCCCCCTGGTAACTATGGACGCTAGATTAGCTTACAATATTGGCCGAAACATTCATATACATAAAAAATTATATTATTTATTAAGACAGAAAATGATCTATGAGCATATTGCAGTTCTTTGACCTTTTTTGCCCGATGAGTTTCTCTACAGGTTACACCTTTCAAACACATTCGTTTTACTTCTTGTTTCCATCGTGTATTTGTTGACGTTCGGAAACGAAAGTAAGCCGGTTAACATTTTATTTGCTGTTTTATATCTGTCCTTATTACGAGAAGTCCATCGCGGCACTCAAATTTCATACGCTTTGCAATTCTTTCATGAACACAGGATTTAAGTTTTTATATTAATACTTCGTTTATTTATATTTTACACCGTCAGCTGATTCACATTAGTTATCCGCCATTTTGAATATTCGTCATCGAACCTTGTCACTACGTAACCGCGTGACGTAATGCTTAAGAGGTATTGTCAACTACCAAAGGGGAAGTCAGGTAATAAAAATAATAATGAAAATCAATAAAACAAAATTCATTTATGCAAAACTCGCTGAATGAGGGGTGTTAGAAAAGAAATAAATTACTCCGAACCGTGCTCAAATGCCCCAGATAAATGCTGCGCTCGCTCGTGCTCAAATGGGTATAACCCAAACTCAACTGTGCTTTATCTTAGGCATTTGAGCACGGTTTGGAATAATTTATTTATCACATGACCGCCAAGTTATTCAGTGAAATAACCCATATCATAAAAATCATATAACCACACGTGTTATAACACCTGCAAGGCTTCCCATTGGTTAGCCTAATTACCCTCATTAATATTCGTATTACACCGCTTATTGATAGCAACCAAGATGGTGTCCGCATTCGTCGATACAACTTTCACATTTGGAACAGATCCTGCCTTTAATTTTGAGATGATTTTGAGAAGAACGATAAATGTCAGACCGACGGAGAGGGGAAGACACAAAACAATCACACTGTGAATAACACGGCTACCAGAAATATTCATGGTGGTTAAAATTCGATGTTTTCTGGCAACATACTTGTAGGCACTCTCAACATCGATATCGTCAAGCCGTCAATGAAAAAAAAAAAAAAATCACCTTCTCAAAAAAAGCATTGGAGGATGATATGACTCAAACAGTCAATAAATGTGTCAAATCAAAATCCAAACTACAGTTAATAGTCTTGAAATCTGACGTTTACTTGAGTGCGTCAAACACCGCATAAAACTGTATTGATCGTCAATGACCTTTAAATACATGTATGACAGCTGATTGTGGGGGATTTCCCTACTGATTCTCAGTGACGTATTGACTCGCTTAATAACGTTCAATGGAATGTTTAGTTTTGAATTGATTTATTCAAATGAAATTTTTATTAGCTCAAATAAAAATTATCATTATTTCCTTCAGTTTAACGAAGTAATAAATGGCATTATGATCTTGTTTCTAGTTATTTTCGGGGTAATCAAATAATATGCGAACTATATTTGTTGCGTAGTACTACTTAATCCTTGGTAGTGAGTTGTTCCGCTTAGCTATGGAAAGCCGTTATCTTTAAAAATATATTTTTTGCATATTTTGTCATCGGAAGGGCCATGTGATAAACAGAATCTTACATTCGTGGTCATTTAATATGAAATTTATGAAACTCGTTGGGTAATTTCGGTATTTTGCTCGCTAAAGCTCGCAAAATACCAAAATTACCCAACGAGTTTCATAAATTTCATATTAAATGACTACGAATGTAAGATCCTCTATTTCTTAATTTACAATTTCTTTGTTTTGTTTTCAAATGGTCTCTTAACAAAGTCTGGTCTTTTCAGGAAAAGTGATACAATCTCAAGGGTCAAGGGAGACAAATCTGTCAAATGTGTTTTGCTCCTTCTGAAAAGGGGTCTACTCTAAAAGGAAAGAATTTTGCAAATTCTTTCCTATAAGACCCTTTTCAGAAGGAGACTGACGGACAGAAACGCATTTAGGAAGTCACAAAAGTTGTTTCCCTTGTCAAAAATTGGCGGAAAGTCTACAAGGTTCAGTGGCCTAGCCGGAACGGAATCTTTTTTACGCACAACCTGGAAAAATCTTGAAAGATCCTCCCTAGTATCGCTTCCAAAATAGGGGCTACTCTTAAAGGACAGAATTTGCTCCCAGCGGGAGCTAATTCTTTCCTTTAAGAGTAGTCCCTATTTTTGAAGTGATAACGTCTTTCCTTCAAAAGCTATGCCTATGGCAAAAAATATTTTAAACTAGTTGGTGTCTCTTTATTGCAAATATTTTTTCTTACGCAAGTTACGCAAATGCGTAATATGCGTTATGAACGCTACCTCACGAGGTTTCGCCATTCACATGATTAAAGGTGGCATTTAAAACAGATTTGACTATTTCAGCCGCAACGTCAGAAATCGTACATTCGGACCAGTGAGCCTAGCTAAGATTCAGATCAGTATGCCTATCCGCGCATTCTGCATGAATCTGAGTCTTTGTTGGGCGTACGTCAAAAGGTGCGTTTTCTGACGTTATGACGAATTTACATTTTGTCCTAAATCGCTGCAGCATTCTCGCGGTATTCTTTATCCGGGCATTTCTGTCGCGACGTGTTGTATAGCGCGCCATCTCGTAGTTAAGCGCCTGCTTGTGAATCTTCTTACTGCAAGGTCCCGACGTCTGCACGTATTTGTCCTTTACTTTTTTTCTGTTCAGTTGAGATTTGTTAATGCCATCGTCTTGTGACGTGCCCATCCCGACCATGAGCTCTGATATGGAATAAAAGGAAAATGATATACATTTAAGAGGACTATTATGTCATTACAAAAGGATTTTTTACAGAAAAAAAGGCTTGATATTTCACTCAAATTGTCTCAAATTAGTTCCGGAGGATTTTTCCAAGACATGCCTTATTTCTGTGCAAATCATGAAAATTAATGCAAATATTTTAAATAGATGTTTTTATTAATAGTCAGCATGTTAAAATTTAAGTTTTCAGCTTCGGAAACTCTTTAATGTGTTTGCGCAAAGTTAGGCTCCGCACTTTTTTTAGTGGCTGGTAAAAACAAGTTTCCTGAATTATTTCATTTCTGAAGTTTTTAAACACAACCATAAAAAGGAATGCTTCATTTATTCAGCATCAGGACAATAATATATAAAAAATATCACGAGTCTTTATTTAAAAAGGGGAACGACGAGGATCAGAAATAATGTGAACTTTAAATGTGATATACAGGGCTAGGATAATGCGTAATTTTTGCACCTCATACGAGGGTCGTGCAAAAAGTTCTGCACTAATAGGCTTCCTTGGTTTTATCCTAGGTATATTTTAAAATGCTTCACTGCACTTGAATGGTGTGTTGAAAAGCTAACGATACCCGTTTATTTCGTGCAAATTGCTTTCCAACTGACTGAGTTATTTCAAATTGAAATAGATGCAGTCATATACACTGACCAATTTACTTGTTACATTGGAACATGCACCAGAAGACTGAAATTCGTAGCTATATTAAATGCCGCGTTAGGCTTAATATAGATTCAAAGCAGATATTTAATGAATTGTGTGGTATACATATGGACCTCAGACCATTTCAGTGTGCACAGTTTTTAGGTGGGTTAATGCTTTTAAAGCTGGGAAATATTCTGTTGAAGATCATACCCGTCCTGGAATGCCTAACCCCTCTGTTACCAAGGTTAACATCGCTGCTGTAAAGATTGTGGTCGAACAAGATGCGCGATTGCCTGTCAAAGATATAGCTAGTTTTACTGGCATATCAGAAGGCAGTGTGCAAACAATTCTGAAAAAGCGTTTGGACCTGAGAAAGGTTTGCGCTAGGTGGGTACCTCATTTGCTCACTGAGGAGCAAAAAGACACAACGCCTTAAATGTGCCCGGGAACTTTTGAAAACATACAAAGGCTGTAATAGTCGGTTATTTCTAACTTGCTAACAGGTGATAAAACCTGGGTGCACATGTTTGAGCTACAAAGAAGGGCTGATAATAAACAATGGAAGCGAAAAGATCACAAACGCCCATGTATTCCCAAGAGAACCATAAATTCGAAAAAGATGTACGCAATGTTCTTTAATTCAAGTGGGCCAATCGCTCAAGTGCCTTGTCCATCTGGTCATACAGTCACTGGTCGATTCTACAAGAATTCTGTACTAAAGAAAGTGAAAGAGTTTTACGATAAGAAACGACCAAGCAAAGGATGGTCAGGAGGCCACCTTTTACATGACAACGCCTCCTCTCATAAGTGTGAGGTTGTTAAGTCATTTTTGGCTTCTGAAAAGGTTAAAGTTTTAAACCATCCACCTTATTCACCTGACCTGAGTCCCTGTAACTTCTTTTTATTTCCAAGGCTTAAGAAAATGCTTTCTAGAAATAAGTATACGTCTAGAAGTTCTCTTGGCAGCGCTATTTATCAGTGTCTCCAACAGATACAAAAAGAAGACTATTTATCTGCTTTTCGCGACTGGGTAAAAGGTTACAAAAATGTATTTCAGTAAAGGGGGAATACTTTAAAGGTTTTTTTTATAAAAATATGTTTGATAAAACGTAGCACTGAAGTAATCCGAACCCAGTGACAAAACTTTTTGCAGGACCCTCGTATAGTAACTGAGTCAGTGCACGACAAAATCTACTTTAAGACCTGTGTAACCAGTCAATACTCAGTATGGTAAGACTCTCATTTATCCCTCTTTCAATAGTCAAGGCCGTAGAAGTCAAATGCGATCAGCAAAGACTCTGATCAGACTGCGCGGACGCTGGTCACACAAGTGTATTGTAGGTTTTGTCGTGGACTTGCTCATATCATTGGACACAATAGAATGTTTCAATGGAGAGTAAATGCCCGGATGAGACTTTACATATGCGCGGGATGAACCTGAATCTGTACATTTTGCGCATGTTCGAAGGCACGTCAATCAATCAATTAGATTTTTAACGTAGCTGGGCAACAGAGTTACACAGGGGCTACGAAGGCACGTTGTTGTTATGCGAATTTTTAACGCTACCAGGCACCCAAGGCACATAGAGGAGAGGCGATTGTTATGTATATGTATTTTTACAGCCTCGCTTTCATGGATAATACGTGCACACTTGGTGCCGCTGTCTGTCACCTAGACTGGCTGCAGTCTCTAGTGACAAAATAATTTTTCTTATAATCTGTTTAATAATCCACTAAAATAAAACCAAAGTAATATCATAACTATAAAGGCTGGTCACTAGATCTAGTGACCAGTCTTTATAGTCATGATATTTTTGGGCTTTATCTTAGTGGATTATCAAACAGGATTATGAGAAAAATATTTAGTCACTGGAGACTGGAGCCAGTCTATCTGTCACCAAACGCCGCCCTGTCCACTTTATACTCAACCCAGGTCACGTCGAGTATGAGCTAGGCGTACTAATGGTCTGAAAATTATCTCGACCCGAGCGGGGTTCGAAACTACGATATCCCGCTTGACAGTCGAGTGCACTTACCACTTGGCCACCCAGCCCATGACGGCACTTGTTTCGCTTGACGCGGCCTATATACTATGTATTGTTTACTGTATATAATGGTCCATAAGTGGTGAATAAATATCATATTTTATCTCCCCTTATTTACCGTATATGTTCATACAGACAGGCTTGAGCAAACAGTTTAGACCCAGATGAGACGCAGCAAAACGCGGCGTCTCATCAGAATCTATATTGTTTACCCGTCATCCAGCAATTTTAGGCATATTATCGGGTAGTAAAATGTACTTATTCAAATTTTAAGTCTGGTAAGGAGTTGAGGTGTCTGAATACTTTGGTTAAATACGGTATCTTACCTTCAAGCAATCCTTCCATTTCTGGAAAGTAGAAGCAAGGTGCCACCACTGCACAGCTCAGCCACAGAAGGACATGAACAGCCTATCAAAATACAATAGGTAACCCTTAAAGCGCCATTTGATATTGTAGACGACATTCTAAAATTGTTGATTTATTTATTTATTTATTTATTTATTTATTTATTTATTAAAAAAAAACAACAACAACGATATTTTATGTAGATGCTCAACATACTAGCTCTAGGCGATCTCATGACATGTCGGACTCCATAGCACAGTCAGTAGCTCGTCTGACGGCAGTTCAAGGTTTAGCAAGTTTGAATCCCAAGCTTGGTCACATAACATTCATGGAAATTGATCATGACATCATTTCTACGGTCATTCTCCCCCTTCCGGCAGTTGTCGGTTACTGACAAAATGAGCGTTTACACAAGTATTAGTTTACTGAATAGAAGACTAAGTCTGCACAGGTACATTTTAAAATGTGAATGGATTAGCCGGCTCAACACGACCTTAATAGTGTTGACTGGGACGTAAAATTCCAATTCAAACAATAAGGTGTCAAACATATTTTCCCTGAAAAATATTATACAGTTATTGACTATTTAGGTTTTATTAATAGTGAAATAAGTAAAAATTGGGTTAACTTATTTACTAGTAATAAAGCTGGGAAATAAAAGTGGGTTGACTAACTTACCAGCGATGGACCTGCTTTTAGTAAGAAATAGAACAGCATTAGCCGTGAATTTTTGAGTTGGATGTCAGTTGTAATATAAATCAAATTACGAGCGCATAGCGCGATGCGCTCGTAATTTATCCGCTTACAACTACCGACAAACTGCGATTTGTTACTCCACAATTAACGCACTAGAACTGTTCTATTTCTATTCCTAAACACTATATAAAAATCAACAAAAATGCCGTTGATTTATTCAGATTCTCCCAACCTTCCTTCATTGTTCGACAAAACCCCACTAACTTTCTTGGCTGTACCACATGCATTTACGTCTATATTGTAACGTATCGGATGCCCATGACGTAGCATGGGATTCCCATGTTAAGCATTGAAATTTCAGTATTCCCCTTGTGACGTAATAGTCAGTAGACATTCATCAGGGCTGCATTAAGATGCGCGGCAAAATGACAGTGAATGTTTTTCCCTGGATCGCTGTACCTAATGACCACCGCAAACAGGAGCAGGGATACAGAGCAAACACTCGCGAGTAACTTGCACATTTAAACGCTGTTCCGTTTAGTAGGGGGTTGGGGGTGGGAATTACCTGATAGAGTTTCCACATTAATACACAAGTAAAATAATTTTGATTAGCTCCCAAAAGGCTGCGAATTATGGAGTCGACTAATAGACCACAAATTATCACAAGTAGGCCGCTGTACATGATGACACTGTTGAAGCTCTGTCCATGGTATTCCAGACAACAAGGACATAAGATCCCGGATACTGGGCACTTGTATATTGGTGTCCAGCATGATGTACACTCAATGGAATCTTCGTAGTTTTCTTTTAAGTAAGACCGGGCTTCAGTCCATGGCGCTTTCAAGATGGCGTCTCCGTTATCGTGTCTGAGACAGCTTGGCTGAGTCTGAAATAGTTTCAGAAATGGGCAAGGACTGATGAATATCTTCCACACCGCCGAGCATTGTTTGAAGCGTAGCGGCATCTTCAGTGATCTGAAACACCAACAGAGAAATGCTCATTTTCAGCCGGCACACGAAAAAAGGGACCTGGTAGTGTTCCGGTTTGGGATTTTTCAAATCCACATACGCAGTCCCCTATTTAGGCTACAGACATGCGTATTTTTTGTTTTATTTTATTTATTTATATATTTATTTATTTATTGTGTGTGTGTGTGTGTGTGTGTGTGTGTGTGTGTGTGTGTGTGTGTGTGTGTGTGTGTGTGTGTGTGTGTGTTTGCCTGAAGCTTCCTCAAGATATCTACAACATTGTACATATCTGCCAACAGCAATAGCTCTGGTGAGACTGCGCTTATGCGTAGGCTCGCCTGAGCCTTTGCTGGTCGCCTATGTAATAAATGCCTTTTTTCATGTGCTGTCTCATTTCTGTTTTCTTATCAGGCCATACTTCACATACGAGCGGCAACATCAGAAAACGTACATTCGGACATGTGTGCCCAGCGAAGATTCCGATCAGCCAGCGAATTTGCGCAGTCTTATCATAATCTTCACTGGGCACATTTTGTATAGCTTAAGATGCAAAGTTTCTTCATGTGGACAAGGAAGACTGAGAAGACTGCACGAATGCGCAGGCTGATTTGAGTCTTCGTTGGGCGCACCTGTCAGAAGGTACGTTTTTGCTTTGTTTTGTTTATTTTTTTTTTTCAAGCTGAGGCTCATGCATTTTAAACGTGTAGGCCTACGCATTTTCTTTGATATTTTAGCCTTCAACTTCTAAAATGGTTTCTTCCCTATTTGAACACAGGTGCTAGAAGTTTGACGCATACTGGCTTCCCAAAATAAAGAATGCTAGGTGGCATTACGAAAACACGCCTATTCAAATATATTGAACATTTTAAAACCAAAAAAGGAAAATTTTCAGATAAAAATTCTGATATTTTTCATATTTCTGCTCAAAACATAGATTGTGGGTACTCGTTAGAACCGCTTCGGCGAGGCGGTTCTAACGAGTATCCACATTCTATATTTTTAGCAAAAAAGGAAAAATAATCTATACCACTGCAAACCCCAGTTTTACTATATAAAAGCGGGCTTTAAGGGGTCAAAATTATTTAGGCGTGTTTTTATGGCATGACATACGTTGCAATATTGTATCTGGTAATATATTTGTTCCATATTAAAATATGTATTCTACATTAAGATATTTATGCCCAATAAAAATATATTTATATGCAAAATATATATTTATTGGCAATAAAATATATTTATTGGCAATAAATTTTATTTATTGGCAATAAAAATTATTTATTTGCAAAATAAATATTCATTGGCAATAAAATATATTTACTGATAATTAAATTTATTTATTGGCCATAAAATTATATTTTTTTCAAAATAAAAATATTTGTTCTATAATAAGTATATTCATCGGCAACAAAACATATGTATTGGCAATAAAAATATATTGATTCAAAATATAAAATGTGTTTATAAAATTGATATTTATTTATTGAATCAATATTCCGTTGTATCATAATAAAAAAAAATATTTATCTGCAATGTGCTAAAAAAATATGTTGGGTAAAATTAGCATTGTGGGATATGACGCGGTTTCGTAACAGCGAATTTCATTGGCTCTGTGAAACCTAATAATGGCAGCCTCCATTGATTTCACAGAGCGCTGCCATATTGATTTGGTTCGCGGTTTATGGTCAACTCGATCCTTGGCCGTTTCGACCTTAGTCAATTCGCACCTTTTGATTCTTGGTCACCTCGCACCCCCGGACGAGCGCTTCTACCGACACAAGTCAACTCAGTATTTCTCTCGTGTGTTGCAGATTCCTTGTTTTGGACGTGACTTGTAGTCCTCGCGGAATAATGGTCCATATGATTTTTTTTTTAAACCTAAAAGTATTATTTACTTGAATATATAGTCCAAATCTTGGGGGCTAATCATGGACCATTAGTCCATACGTGTCTAGCGGTCCTAATGTTTCCGTGCAGACTGGGAAACTAGAGCTAAAGTTCTCATAGAAGAGTTAACATAAAAAGCAACAAAGTCTCTAACATTCTAGGAAACCGGCAAACTTGGGGGGCATCTAAGGACGAAAGTCTAAGGTGCGAAAATCTAAGCAGCAAGTTGATAAAGGATCAAACCACCGGAACTTTTGTCGAGCCAATGAAATTTTCTGTTACAAGGCCACATCATATCCCACAATGCTAATTTTACCCAATATATTTTTTGAACTTACAATGAATATTTTTGTAAATATTTTCAATATTTGTTTGGCAAATAGATATATATTTTATATATTGTGATCTTTTTTATTGTCCACATAAAATATTGTATCAATACATATCTAATTTGCAAAAAAATATATATACATCGCACATAAATATTTTTATTATGAATAAATATATTTTTATTGCCAATGAAGATTTTATCGTAAATAAATATATTTCTATTGGCAATAAATATTCTTGTACCAAAGAAACATATTTTTTATATCGCAAATAAATGTTTTATTGTGAATAAATATATTTTATTGACAATAAATATCTTAATATAGAATACATATTTTTCATATGGAACAAATATATTATCAGATACAATATTGCAACGTATATCACGCCATAGTTTTCGTGATGGTACCATATCGAGTTTGGAAAAATTCGACTTTCAAAAAAAAAAAAAAAAAAAAAAAAAAAACGACCCGTGCAGAGGTAGAACTTAACGATAAACGGTATTGCATTAAATCATAACAAAAGTTTGCAAACTTACTTCTTCTGTGCAAAGGGCCAGGCTAACGCCGACTTCCTTAAAAATGTCGAAAATAGAGATAAGGTTAGACCCCAGAGGGGGAGGGTACTCTGAATTTTGTCTGCCACATAGGCTGGGCCCCAGCATCTAGTGTTTACCCCCCAAAAATATACGGTATATCAGCCATACTGAAAAAACAAGTATCTGGTATATCAGCCATACCCTCCCCCTCAACACCTCCCCCGCCCCACCCCCACTCCCACACCAAAATAAATCTGCAGATATTAGCATACCCCAAAAAATATTACTCTGGCTTTCTTTTTTTAAAAGTATGGTTGTCATTTATTTTTCTTGTATAATGATTGCATTAGTTATATAAGTGCTTTAAACAGTTTCTAACAGTAGCTCTATTTTTACTTTAATGGCATTGAACTTATGCACAGCAGAAATAGAGGTGTTAACTAAATAAAAACAACTGTCAGTTCAACAGAAGGTTCTGACCTCAGGTTCTTACTCCGATACTTAGCATACCCAAAAAATACCGAGACATTTGTTAGACCAAAAAAGAAGTAGTCAGTTTTGAATGTGACCCCATAAAAATACCTGCAAATGGCCAGTACCCCCAAAAAATAGCCACCTTTCTCCCCAAACCCCCAAAAAATAATAAACCTAAAAAATAGTCCTAGCCTATGTAGCAGGCAAAATTTAGAGTAACACCCCCCCCCCCTCCCCACGCCCCTTGGGGGTAGTCGTAGACTTACTAAGACTGACACCGATGGTAGAGGGGACGGCGCATGGTACGCGACTTGGTAATAAAGTAAACTAAGGAGGAAAAAGTGCGCCCGATGCAGGACTCGAACCCGCGACTCCCTGCTTGCAAGTCAGGTGCTCTACCAACTGAGCTAGCCGAGCCGACTGTCCTGCCAATCACCACATTCCTCCCCCTTTTAACTTCTAAGTGCCAGACATCAATTGAACATACTATCAGTTTCTAGCCTCTATATACCTGCTCTTATCAACACCAGGTTATTCAAGTTGGGCGCCATTAAAGTAAACTAAGGAGGAAAAAGTCCGCCCGATGCAGGGCTCGAACCCGCGACCCCCTGCTTGCAAGTCAGGTACTTTACCAACTGAGCTAGCCGGGCCGACAGTCCTGCCAATCACCACGGTAACAATGCTAAAACGTTGAGACTGGGTACTGTCAGGAGTATAGGGCGGCTAGTGTCGCCCTATACTACTACTGTCTGTCCGGCTGGCCAGTGCATTGACGCAATGCTGTCCTGTCGGGCCGTTAACAGTCCGATGTAGATTCAAGCAGAATGTTAAATGGGATTCAAGTCTAGTAAACCGCCAATAAAAAGTATTAATGTTGCTTTTAAAAAAGAGACCTACAGTGCATTCTAGCCATGAAATAATGTTAAATAGTTTGAGGATTGAAAAACAGCCTTGCGTAAAAAACGCTGAAATGGGGACAACCGACTCCTGACTGGAAGTCAGGAGAAAAACAAAATAATAAAAAAAACTATAGGGTCGAAAATCCTATCAATGACAGACATGGAAAAATATTTTTACTTTTTTTTTTAGTGGTGTTGTTTCCTACTTGTAATAGTTTGGTATACAAACATAATGTATAGCAATATATCTAGACATATGAGCCGGGGCACAGCATTTCCTTCAAGAATGCATGTGAGCCGAACGAAGGCTGTGATCAGCCTGTGCATCAGCGCATCCTGATCCGCATTTTCGAAGTGTATTCTGTATATAACTTAGGACTCAAAACATCTTCAAGCAGACAGCGAAGACTGACCAGACTGTGCGGATGCGCAGGCTGATCTGAGTCTTCGCTTGACGCACATGTAAAATTATATATATATTAACGTCTTCTGAGTAAACCGTCTGACAACAGCGATATTGGAAAGAGACTACAGTAAAAGTGTTTTTACTTACCTTTTCAAGGACTGTAATTCAGGAAATTGCCAAAAGTAAACACTTGACGCAATGAGTATGACCATGCAAGTTAAAAAATAGGACATCGCATAAGTACCAATCTACCAGAACCTATATTCTTTGTTGTTGTTGTTATATTCTTTTTGTTTTGTTACCTACGTTCACGTCCGACATTTTGTTTTTCGTCGCATTTTTGACAACGTCGGTGAGGAAAGCACTTGACGTCATTTTGGGATAGACCGACGTCAGTTTTGGCGATGTTTTCTATTCAAGTTGAAGTTCCGTAACCGTTGGATTTAAAATTTCATTTGAGGATTCCAAAAAATTGTTTGGAATATCACAAGACATTGTTATTGTCGTTATATATACGGAAATAACTACTAGAAGAACTTCGGTGCATATTTTACGGGCTAAGGCGGTCATTCAAGAGTTTATTTTAGAAATATGCGGCAAAGAAAACAGTTCCAAGATTCCTACTCAGAGGATTTTATTGAAGTGTATTTGCCGTTCACAATTTCCTCTCGACCAATCAAATCGAACCAAGCATAGTAAACATTTTGAGTTGGAATTATTGCATAACATGGTCATGGCAAACCTATCGAAATTGTGTAATATGAAATGTTTATTTGCCTGCTCTCCTTACAGAGAACTTAGCTACGGCGGTGAGCCTCTATAATCTGGAATTCCAAACCACAACAGAACAGAACAGATTAGATCAATATTTTCTCCGGGAATGCAAATTCTTTACTTTTGGGGTAGACCCCTTAGCAAAAGGGATGGATCGGAGGGCGGGGGTTGAACAAATCTGACAGTGTTTTTCCCTTGAAAGTATATCAGTTTCTCTTAAAAGATAAGAAAGACATGTGAGCCCCCCATTTCGAGTATTTACTTAAATACTTAGTTTTTGAAAGACACAAATAAACGGCTGAATGTTGACAATAATATGCTTTGTGAGCTATTTGTTAGCTTATATACAAGTGAACACATGTCCACGTATATAGCAATAAAATATTGTTATAGATGTGATTTATTATTATTTTTATTTTTTATTTTTCTTTCTTTTTTTTTTTTTTTTTTTTTTTTTTTTTTATTTTTTTTTATTTTTTTTTTTTTTTTGCGTTTTTAATTAAGTGGTTATGAAGTTACTTACTAATATGGCGGCTTCCATGGAAATATTTTCTAGATCTTCAAAGCCCACCCCACTAGGCTGCTTAATTCTTGAACGATTTTCATGAGTCTGTCACCAAACAGCTTAGCTTAACAGACTCGTTATTTTCAAACATGTTCATTATTTGATGTGCGTTTCAAGTCTATGATATGAAATGTATAATAAAAACAGGGGTATGCAGTGGTATTCAAAACTAGGCGATTTTTTGAGAATTTTACAGTTTTAAAGTAAAAATCTAAAACGTTGCCTTTGGAAACAAAGAACCTTTGAAAACAAAGAACACACACATACAAAACGAATATCGGAGACTCGGTTTTAATAAGTGCCCGTATAGTTTGGAAGGCTGCATACGCCTCCTAGCACAGGCTTAAGCGGTATTCCATCACGAAAACATGTCTGTATAATGCTGACCCCTTTAAACCCCAATTTTATATAGTAAAACTAGGGTCTACGGGTATATATGTACATTATGTTTCTTATTTCTGCTAAAAAAATATAGATTGTGGGTACTCGTTAGAACCGCCTTGTCGAGGCGGTTCTAATGAGTACCCACAATCTATGTTTTGTGCAGAAACATGAAAAATATCAGAATTTTTGTCTGAAAAGTTTCATTTTTTGGTGGTATAATTTTCAGTAAATTTGAATAGGCTTGTTTTCGAAATGGATTTTCAGAATGAGCTCAGTGATCTCAAAGGAAATAGATAACTAATCTGCTCTATGATGAAGTACAGGGAGACGTTTTACGGCCGTCACACGACACTTAACACCAGTTATAGTGAAGTAAAATACAAATCTAAAAGTTTGTCTTTGGAAACAAAGAACACACAAAACTTCAGTTGATAACCTACTTCTGCAATATTGCCATCCGACTGTTGATCAGAGGGCCGCGGGCTCGATCCCCGCCGGGTCCGGCAAATTTCTTTCGTGGAAATTAATCATGTAATATTTTCTTTGGTCAGTCTTGTCGCTGTGATGTCAGGATGCCGTGTTAAGAGGGTTATATGTAAAACCAGGACTGGGACATTGGCACACAGTGCAGACCCAGATCAGACGCCGCAGTCCCTGTCCAGGACCATTTTTCCAGTCAATACACAGAGACAATGTACCCACCAGTGCTGTCAGCGCTTTGATTTACGTATGCAACCATATGTTATCATATGACATTGCACTGTTGCTCTAATACGTAAGTATGCCACTATGATCTCACAAGAAAGCACTGACCACTTCAAGATTAAAGATATGCTAGGGGCATACAGACAGGGAATGTCTAGATCAGCCTGTGCATCCGGTATATTCTGACATGACAGCGAATTCCAAATTGAGCCTATGAAACCGAGCCTATATGGACATAGAAGGGGCAGATCAGCCTGCGCGTCCAGCCATATGTGAACACCAACGACCCAGATTAGCTGTGCATCCGCGCAGTCTGATCAGGGTGTTTGATGTCCGCTTAAAAAATCATTGTCTATTGTTGCACATACATATACATATAGGGATAGAAAAGGTTCATGCTGGGTTAAAATTTCAGCGGACAATATTTTGAATATGTTTTCTTATTTTTCCTAGAAAATAGAATTTGCCATTTAATGTAAATTGTCTCCTTAGGAGAGACAATATCCATGAAACGTCAAATCCTATTTTCTAGGAAAAATAAGAAAAAATATCATCAGTTTGTAGTCTGCTGAATTTGCCCATAGTTTGGTAAGTTTTAACCTGGGCCCAGGTTTACAATCATTCCTCAGAGTTAAGGCCTACCTCAACTTAAGGTCCTAAAAAATATAAGCAATGAAATAATGTATTTAATGTCAGCTAAACTGAATAGTTTTATGTAAGTTTAGCAGACGATATCATATCGAACTGTACTTATTAATTTCATCGTTAACAATCAGCCTCTATGTGAAAGCGCAAATTATGCCGATCCTCAAAGTTAATGCCGACCTTAACTTGAGGGACGAATGTAAACCTGGCCCTGGTCAATATATGTGTCACGGGATAAAACCGTTGCAGTTTAATGTTTATCTACCCAAGCCGTATCCTACATTGTAACAGGAGAACATAAAAACAACAAGATGCTGAATTCAGTGCACTCTCAAGCCATTGAGGTATTTCACTTCGGTTCTGGCATATTATTCCTTTCTGTCCTGCAGACCAAACCAGATGTGTGTGCAAACAGTGTAGATACTGATGAAGTATATTTCATTTCCTTTGGGATCATTAGGCAGATTGTGGTCTATTTGAAAATGGAGTTTTACGTATGTATACGCTAGAGGGAGTAAGCAGTGTTGCAAACTTCATTACTGCTTATGAAGAGTCTCAATAAAACCGAGACTCCCATTTTCTAATCCGTAGTGTGTTCTTTGTTTCCAAATGCAATCTTTTATAGGTTTATGGCTCATAATGAGCCATCTCATCACTGCACTGTTTGTGACACTCTACTTTGATTTTCGACACATCACGAAAACATGCCTATATAATTTTGACCCCCTTAAACCCCACTTTTATATAGTAAAACTGGGGTTTACAGGGGTATACATTATTTTTCTTATTTCTGCTCAAAAGCATAGATTGTGGGTACTTGTTAGAACCGCCTCGTGGAGGCGGTTCTAACGAGTACCCACAATCTATGTTTTGAACAGAAATATGAAAAATATCAGAATTTTTTATCTGAAAATTTTCATTTTTTTGGTGGTAAAATTTTCAGTATATTTGAATAGGCGTGTTTTCATAATGGATATCCATATTTGCAACAATGCACGTATAAAAATTAAGTGATGGAAAAGTACATTTCATAAAGTCAGGGTGGAAAGAGTTATACAATCATGATCTGCAATTAGCTTTGGATTGAACCTTGTCAGTGGTACCTAAACTTTATCTCAGTTTAGTTATGAATGGACATTACTAACTGGGAATACAACTCTGAAATTGTTTGTTCAACCAGAAAAAAAAATATTACTTTTGAAGGAAAAACAATGTTGGTGAAGAGTACATCTGAGGTGTAAGACTTGATACAATGTGCTTTTTTTACACAAATTTGATGAAAATCACATAAACAAAATAAGAAACCCAGCTAGCATTCTTTATAAATCTACAGAGGGCCGTCAGGGTAGCTGACGGGCCGATAACGACCCGCTAGATTTATGTAGAATGTTTACAGGGAATGTATCAAGGTTTGAAGATATCAAAATTGCTATTATAGGTGCCGCCGTTCTGAATATTTAATGAGAGTTATGACGTCATAAAGCCTTGACTAAATATGCAAAATCTGAATAAATAACATTGCAGCAATACTCGACATCTATATTTTATATATAGCTGCTTCTCTAAGCATTTACGCGTTTTGCTTAAAAAAACGCACTAATTTCTGTCAGAAAGAACATTTAGTATTTTGAAATGTTTCATTATATATTCAAAATTGTTGCGCCTTTGATAATAGTTTTGAAGTCTTTAAACGTCTTCCTTAGTTTCTATCCGATTTTGATCAAATTTACATCAAAATGCTTGATTTGTCAAGAGCTTTCATCTCAGGTATATTCTTTCCCAACATTGTGTTTCCCCTTAAAGGATACTGAGAACATTATTCTTTATGTGATTCTGATTTTTTTTTTTTTTTCGAACGTATACATTGTGACTATAATTATTGAATGCCCCTCGACGCCTGTGTTCTGCTTTAACTGACCTGTTTACCTCATCATCTGCATGATAATCTAGAACATTTCAGTGCAATCAATGTTTATGGTTCTTCTGGCAATTAAACATGGAACTTAAATCTATGAAAGTGATGGAAGGAACAAACGAGGAAGGTCATGTTCTGAACGGCAATAACTCAAAATTGGAAACGAATACCGACAATCATAAATCTATACAGAGAGATGACAGTTTAACAGAAAAATGTTCTGCTTGGATAATGCGTGAGAAGCGAAAACTGAAGTTTCTTCGAAACGTTTTACTTTTGTTTGTTTATTTTGGTTACTATGGTTACGCGATGTATTGTCATTTTGGAGACGAAGCATCTATACGTCTTACAGTATTCACCGTTTTTGGAACACTGCTGATCACATGGAATGTTTCAATGAGTACAGCTATATCGGAGAAGATTAATGGCTTTTTACAGATGGTTAATTCTTGTTGTAAATTTGGGAGAAGACCAGTTTTTATTAAATGGTAGGGACCTGTATGTAATGTAGATTATATATCCTAGTGGGCACAAAACAGTGACACAGCGTCATTTTAACGTTAATTCAGTGTCTAGAACATTGAATAAACGTTGAAACAACACTGATCCAACGATGTGTGCCCGCTGTGATAATGTCAAAGTGTGAAATAGTGAAGTCAAGGTTGAAACAACGTTGCTTCAAGATTGTGTGCAGGCTGTTTTCTAGTCTGGTCTAATATTTCCTGGTCCAGTCGCAAAACGCCATATTGCAAGTGATACATTAGTATTCTGCATTTCTTTACATCACCTGTTCAAGAACATATGAACACATCGCCCTTTATGTTCATAGCGGTTTCTGCAATGTTCACCACCTTGACTAAATTCTGACCTATGCTAAGACAGACAAGAAGTTTCAAGAAGGGCAGTTGTCAGTTTCTGGCGAAAGCATGTGCACAAGTACTGCTGAACCTCTTAGAGGAATAAGCCTGCCCAGGAAAAGTGTGGTAAGGTACATGTAAATTGACCTGCTCGACATGACCTTAATACGATATAGGAAAAGCCATAGATCGTCTTCAAGTTGCATCGAGACAGATCATGTTTTCGCAGTATACTAAGATGTAAGTAATATTTTGATGAATAATGTCATCACGTGACATGCCTCATAATAATTCCAAGAAAACAGGATTTGATTAGTCAATAAAGCGACAGTTTTACAAAAGATAAGGTCAATGACACACAGTCAATAAATTCTAAACGGAATGACTCTTGAGAGTAATAACACACACACACACACACACACACACACACACACAAATACGAAAACAGCGGAAATGGTAAGTTTTCTGAGCCAGGTCAGCTAACAGGAGGTCGCGGGTTCGATCCCTGCCGGGTCCGGCAACATTCTTTCGTGGAGATTGATCATGAAACATTTTCTACCGTCATTCCCGTCCAATGATTCATGAAGGGCAGTTGTCAGTTTCTTGCGAAAAAAAAAGTGCACAAGTACTGATTAACCACTTAGAGGAGTAGGCCTGCCCAGGAAAAAGTGTGGTTAGGTAAACTGACCGCGCTGGACATGACCCTAATGGGCTGACTGGGCCTAAAACCTCAACACAAACAAACCAACCTTTTTCCCCAAAAACAATAATAGCGCCCGGTAGTACACAGAATTTATTAATCCAGCATAATACTAATTATTTAGAGCAAAAACAGTGCAACCTCTCTACAACAGCCCCCATTTGGAAACATAATACAGTCGACTCTCGTTATCTCGAAGTCCAAGGGACTCTCTGAAATACTTCGAGATATCCGTACCTCGACGTATCAGATTTGCAAAATTGAAAAACAAAATAATTCGAACAACCACATTTCAAAAATGAATATGTAATTTGACTCTTACAATTAGAGATATATTGAAAATATTGTGGAAAAGAGGAGAAATTGCTCCTTAGGAGCAATTTCTCCTCTTTTCCACAATATTTTGTTACCTGTTGTTAAGTTTCCATATTAAAACAAGGACCAGATTTTTACTTCGAGATAAACGGTTATTCGAGATAAGCGAGGCCGAGATCACGGGAGTCCACTGTAGTGGCTGTTGTAGGGAGATGGCTGTTGTAAAGAGGTTCAATATATAGCAAATACACACTTTGGGAAGTCAGAAAAGTGACTTTTTAGGAAAGATATGGCTGTTGCAAAAGAAAACGTCCTTTCGACAAGTATAGAATCAATGTAATGTCAGATCAGCCTGTGCAGTTTACAATGATCGCTAACATATTTCTCTTTTCTGTGAGCGAAGAGCGTAAACCCTGATCAGTCTGCGCGGACCGCATGTCATATTTAGAGGTTTTAGTATGTCTGACTGCGCTACGGTGGATAAAAAAACACTACTATCCTCTTCATTCTGACACTGATACATTTTCAGGGAGAGCATTTTGTTTTGTTTTTTTTTAATTGTTTTTGTCTCCCTTGTGAAAATAGATCTACCCTGAAAAGTAAAAAAAAAAAAAAATAAAATGCTCCAAATTTTGAAAATGGGTCTACTCTTAAAGGAAAGAGTTTAGAGCAAACTCTTTCCTCTTAGAGTAGACCCAAAAGATATTGGTGTGTAGGAAAGCAAACAGGAAGTCATAAAAGTTGTCTCCCTTGTACAAAATGGCGGAATATCTACTTATAATCCAACTCGCCGATTTTTTGGACATGCATTTCAACTTCGTGTGCAAAAAAAAAAAAAAAAAAAAAAAAAAAAAAAACCTGTGGTTCTCAATTAATTACACATTTAACACTAATACACAAAAAACAAAAAAATTATATTTTGAATTTACCATTTTCTTCTTCAAACTTTACAGGGCATTTTCAACGTTATACTAGTGTTGAACGCCATTTTAAATGGCGTCACGTAATCCTAAGCTGATGATGTGATAAATGACTAGTGACGTTATTTAATTACTTAGAAACGATTGATTACTACGATAATACAGAAATAAAATTACAGAACGACTGTTTTAAATGTAATTACAGCACCTATAGTACGAGTATATGTGGATAACTGCACTGAATTAGACTATATCCGCTGATGAAGTTGTTTGATGCAGGCTTGATTATCCAAATGTCACAGGGGAGGAAAAAGCACATGGCCCGACCGGGACTCGAACCCAGGACCTCTCGCACACCGTGCGAGCACTCTAGCCAACTGAGCTACCGAGCCACACGGTCGACCTGCGACACAAATATCTACTGTACATGTATAAAGTACATATAAACGGGGCATTTTGCAAGTCATTCCTGTATCTATTTGTGCGAAACAAATATACAAAGACCCAATGAGGTTAAATTCCTACTGCAACTAGAACAAGAAACTCTGTCGTAAGTTGTAGAGAGGCCCACTGGTTGACTTTTAACCCCGTTATATTTTTACTTAGTAGACGTTTGGTCCAAGTAAAAATGTCTGCACTTTATACTATATGCTAAAAAGAAAGTGGCGAGTGAGGACTTCAAAGTATAAAATGTTGTGTCATTCTGTGTTGTGATTAGCAAGCCATGGAACATCGCAATGCTATATATATATATATATATATATATATATATATATATATATATATATATATATATATATATATATATATATATATATATATATATATATATATTTGTTTAACCCATTTATGCCGAAGGGACTTCTACTTTCACTCCTCGGACCGGTCCATTTCCAGTATAAGGGGTGTCTGCATAGTTTTTATTAATACCATGTTTTATAGAAACTCCTGTATCTGCTGCAAACAGTGTAGACCCAGATCAGACGCCGCAGAATGCGGCGTCTGATTAAGGTCTACACTGTTTGCTTAATTTACAGGAAGTTAAGGGTTAAATGAAACAGTCTTAAGTCTCCGTTCAGGACCATTTTCACAGCCTACATTCAGAGACAATCGACCCACCAGTGCTGTCAGTGCTTTGATTGGTTTTCTTTATTTCCCCACAAAAAACGTATGAGCCATTGTCGCGAGAAAAGAGCTCTTCGGACTTTCCGGTGAATAAATTTTTTAGTGCTCAGGCCCGGCACATTAGCGAGGCCGCATGTCTAGTTCTTTGTCTGAAGTTTTCCCTTTGCCTTCCGCATACGTGAGCGAACCGTATAGGTTTTGGCGAGACTGTGTGAATGCGCATGCTCGCCTGAACCTTTGCTGAAACAGCTCTTTTCCCATGAGTCGGTTCATATATTATGGGTACATCAGTGCGGTGCGCTTCAAATGAGTACCCATAATATATTTTACGAAGAAATAAAAAATATCTTGATACCCCTCTCATATAGAGCTATATATACACTGCCATCTCTCTCTCTCTCTCTCTCTCTCTCTCTCTCTCTCTCTCTCCATATATATATATATATATATATATATATATATATATATATATATATATATATATATATATATATATATATATATACTGAAAGGAAAAAGAAACGCAGGGTAAATTTTATTCCTAAATTTCATTCAAGTTTGAAAAAGTTTGTTAAATATTTTACTATGATTACAAAACGGTACATGTATGAAACAAAAGTTCCAAATTTCATTGGTTTGTGATCAACAAGTCTCGAGTTATTGTAGTTCATTGGTAGCTACCCCCCAAATCTTGAAATCAAAATCAAACTGAAAATCAATATCGGGTGCCCCCCTCTTGCTGCCGTTGCTGCCCTAATTCTCCTTTGGAAAGAGTTAACCAAAGCATTGACAGTTCGCATCGAGATGTTATTCCATTCATCGATCAACGCATTCCTTAGTTGTGCGAGAGTTGCGGGGGGACTTCGGCGCTTCCTAACCCTTCTGTCCAGCTCATCCCACATGTGCTCTATTGGGGTCAAATCTGGACTGTACGTTGGCCATGCTAGTGGTGCGGTGTTATTGTTTGCCAGGAAATCCTGACAAACTCGGGCAACATGTGGTCGGGCATTGTCCTGCTGCAGAATCAGATTACGTTGTTGCACAAGCGGGACTGCAACAGGACGCAAGATCTCATCCCTATACCTTACTGCGGTCATATTGCCCGCAACAATAATCAACTGTGATTTTATCCCGTGAGCAATGCCTCCCCAGACCATAACGGAGCCACCGTTCGACAACACAGGCGTCGGCAAAGCGTTCTCCGCGACGTCGGTACACACGACGTCGACGATCTGCGCGATAGAGAGTGAACCTAGACTCGTCCGTAAAAAGAACTCGTCTCCACTGCCTCATCGGAAATAGCCTGGGCGCATGCGCCGTCAACCACGCCATACGACGCAACCTACGTGCCTGGGTCAGAGGCAGACCAACGTATGGACGACGAGCTCGAAGACCAATCTCACGCAATCGACTTCCAACAATCTTCGGAGAAATTTGTCGATTATGCGTACCTACTGTATTAAGGGCAGTTTCGGTAGCAGTGAGATGACGATTCCGCAAATGTGCCAGACGGATTGTCCTGTCTTGACGTCGCGACGTCACGCGTGGACGCCCAGACCGCGGTCGGTCTGCTAAATGCCCTGTCTCCCTTAAACGTCTAACAAGACGTTCAATTGTTGAGACGTTAACCCCAAAATGATTGGCAACTTGCTGTTGCCTCTGACCCTGCATCAGCAACGCAATTGCCCTACCCTTCTGAACATCAGTCAATCGTACCATGATTGAAAAAAAGTTCAAAGTAGCTTAAAAATGAAAAGAAAAATCGGTAAAAGAATCGAAGAGCGTTGTGTATCGTTGAAGTGTACCAAATGGTGTGAGGAAGTCTTGTGCTGAAGGTTTAAACATGCTTGTTTTGCACGAAATTTTGGTTTTCCGTATTGTCCGTACAATGCACTGTGTAGTGCACGGTTGAATGATTTCACACACTGGGTAGATAGCACATTGACCAAAGACTCGTATACCCACGGTTCACATTCACAGGACAATCTGTAAGAGTGTATGGCTATAGTAAACACCGTAAAAAATGGTTAAAATAAGAAGGAAAAAACTCTACCCTGCGTTTCTTTTTCCTTTCAGTATATATATATATATATATATATATATATATATATATATATATATATATATATATATATATATATATATATATATATATATATATATATATATATATATATATATATATATATATTTGTATGTACGGTGGGATGACAACGCAGGATGACAACGCAAGATCTCATCGCGCGAGGATAGTACAGCAGTTCCTGCAGCAGAACAATGTGGACCATCTCGATTGGCCTGCTCGATCCCCTGACTTGTCGCCAATCGAGCATGTTTGGGACATTCTTGGCCAGCGTGTACGACAGAGGGTTCCACGACCAAGAACGCTCCAAGCTTTGGGCGCAGCCTTGCAGGAGGAGTGGAGGAGGATACCCCAGCTACAGATTGCCAGACTCATCATGAGTATGCGTCGTCGTTGTGTGACCTGCATAGATGCAACAGGTGGACATACGCGATATTGACAGATTTGTGAGGTTTTATTGGTGACCCTAGTAATCTTCCATACAAATTTTCTCATTCACTTCTAGTGCTACAGACTCCAACGGACGGATTTTTGTCTGTAAATGAAATGATGTAATCAAATATATCAATTTCAGATTTTAGATATGTCTTAGTTTCCTTTTATTTCACCATACATACAAATATCCCTAACTTTTTTTGCCACGTATATATATATATATATATATTGCAGTAAAAAGATCCATTGTTGGGAGTAAAACACAAACAAAACATGACAAAATATATTTTAAAAACTGCAGAATTCTGAAAAAATAATACGCATCATGGACTCCGTACATACCACTGTTTTCATTACATATTATCGGGGATTTAATTGTGTTGGGAGTTAACGACACGGCAGCCCTTGTCACAGCGTATAACCGTACAGTGGCCTAATCGGAAGCGCCTGGATTCTGTACGCTCTAACGTCACTAGCGAACACGAATCGCGACAGAAGCTCTGTGACTTTAACAGGTAAGAAAGCAATGGAATATCCGATTATAATGCGGTTTTCGACATCGAGCGCAGAAATGAATGTATTTTAGCTGTATTCTCACAAACTCCGACAGTAGTCCGTGTTTTGTGTAGACCTTATCGCGTGCTGCTCAAGCAGTGATTTTCCTGGTTTTGTCGCCCGTCAACTCGATGAATCCAGGTCGATTATTTAAACGTGAAGTCTTTCAAACACATATTATCTTTTATGTATGATATCTGCCAAGCTCTACATGTTTCGTTTTTATAAACCATGACCTCTTGAATTGTACCTATCAGTTCCGACTGACTGTACGACCAGCTTGCAAAACATGTTGACCGATATAATCGGATATTCTGTTGCTTTCTTACCTGTTAAAATCTCAGAGATTCTGTCGCGAATTTTGTGTTCGCTAGTGATGTTTAGGTGTACAGAACCATGGCGCTTCCTATTAGGCCACTGTACAGTTATACGCTGTGCTTGTGGGTCATTTCGTAATGTTAAGCCAATCTCAGTCGGACGCCCCGGTGATATATTATTGGGAAATATGGAGATATGCATCTGTGACTTGTTATCGAAATACGTAGACACATAATCCCATAGCGCGACTCATACATATACATTTAGTTTAATTTATTTATTTATAAGCACCAGGCCAGCCAATCTGTTACAACATGAATAATATATGAGGCAACAACATCAGAAAACGTACCTTTGCACATGTGCGCCCAGCGAAGATCCAGCATTCGTGTAGTCTGATCGGAATCTTCACTGAGCGCATTTTGGATAGCCAAGGATGTGACAGGCGGAAAACGAAGACTGATGAGATTGGATGAATGCGCAGGCTGATTTGAGTCTTCGTAGGGCGCACATGTCACGTTGCTGATCAATTATGAATAGCATATATGATGGTGAACTACAACAATATACTCAAACATATACTTAAAGAGCAGTATCATAGCAAATTTACACACAATATGATAGATATATTATAATTACATTTTATACACGATAAAAAAAGTTATCCGGAAGTTATGAGCAAATTTTATAGCAGTAGTTTAATCCAGACGCCCTGCTTTGCGCATCCGATGACCAAAGGCCCATTCACAACGCAAGGTAGGCGGAGTTTAAACACTTAACTAAGATACAGTCAGTCCTCTTTTCACTGACAACTCGATACAAGGACAAAATTCGTCATAAAACGGTAATTTGACAGTTGATCAGAACTTGCGCAAGAATATTGTATTTGATACTTCTAGAGGCATATGTATGGATATTTATTAGAAACGCCTCACTACTACGATATTAAATATCCAAAACGTATGTTCTATGAGGTAATAAGAATTAAACAAGGCCTTTATTACATATCATTCTGCAACAGTTAAGGTGTCTTTACAACAACATATTCAATATTAACGGTGACATCTTTGAGAAAAAAAAATGCTATCGCTGTATATTGTATATATCGAACAAACGATTACCAGATATTTTAAGGAAAATGGACGCACTTTAAGGGGAAACTACTCTGTCAAATTTGGTTTGCTTCTCTTCTGAAGCCGGCCGCGGTGGCTCAGTCGGATGTGCGTCCGACTGATGATTAGGAGCTCGTGGGTTAGATCCCCGCCGGGTTCGGCAACACTCTTTCGTGTGGACTGCTCATGAAATATTTCTACGGTCATTCTCTCCCTTCCGCTAATTCAAGAAGGACAGTTGTCAATTTCTGGCGAAAGAATGTGCAGAAATTCTGGTAAACCGCTTCGAGGAGGAAAAGTGTGGTTAAGTAAACTGTTCGGCTCGACATGACCTTAATGAGTTGACTGAACCGTAAAACCTCAACTCAATCGATCTTATTTCTTGGCCGATTCTGATAAAATTTGCACCAAGATGCGTGCTTTCTAAAGCTGAATATTGTTGATGTATAATGCATTGAGCGGGTCACTCCTTTTAAATTCCTTCAAACTGAATGCTTTATTATAGCACCTTTTTTCTGCGGTGTCTGATCAGGGTCTACACTGTTTGCTAAACATCCAGCTATTTTAGACACATCAACAGGTAAATGGACTTTCGAACTTTAGGACAATTATGTTAATGAGTTAATCTCTAATACTGGGAGTAGATACGGTTTTAGAACAGTAATGTTTACGAGTTAAGGTCTAATACTAAATGTAAATACGTTTTTTTTTTGGTTTTTTTTTTTTGTTTTTTTTGTTTTTTTTGTTTTTTTTTTAATTCCAGCTAAACACGTATTAGAAATTTGGTGTAGGTTTTGGAGTAAAAAAGATAATATATTAAGTACAGGTCTGCGAGGTGCTTACATTTAAAGGAACTGAACACACTTTGAAGGTTTTCCACCATTTTGCACAAGGGAAACAACTTGTGTAACTGCTGAGGGATGTAATTTTCTCTCAGGGGAATTGAATTCTTTCTTTAGAGCTGACCTTTTTCGGAAGGGAGACAGAAACAATTTTGAAAGAATGCCTACCCCTTCAGTATATATACTTTATATTTGGATTTAAGAATATAAGTATTTAAATTTGGACTTAGATGAAAGTATAGGAGAATAATAATGTTTGTGTTACAGAAGCGATAACAAGCAAAATATTGTATAATAGAGGAGCAATTTCCTTGACGAGTGAAAAACTTTCTCCAGTCAGTGTCAATGTCCTGACATGCTAAATGCTCATGTCCAGGTCAGTCGCTAAGGGAAATGGATACAAGTCCAAGGGAAAGAACTCAGACATAGGAATATTTACCTCACTTCCCAGGCCCAGATCCAGACTAACCGTTTAAAATAAAACATGCGCGTCGAAGGGAAATAACTCTGATTTTTTTGTACTTTTTCAAGCCCAAGCCCACCGTTAAAAGTAATGGTCTCACCAAGGATCTAATTCTGATGCATAAGCATGTACCGGCTTCTTTTAAGGGATAGATTTTAAATTTGTTCCTGTATGTATTTCCTTTAAGAAGAGCTTTGTGTTTAACACTTACCACGCTATGGGCAGATTCAGCAGAACTACTTTGGTAGCCATAGTCTGCCAAACAGTTCTTATGAAATAAACTGAAGCGGGGCTTCTGTGATAGCGGAATTATGTTTTCACGTTGGATGTACGTTCTATCCTTCACCGGAGGCAGCAATGCCGGAGGTGGACGGATAAACACACCTCCACCGGAGGCAGCAATGCCGGAGGTGGAAGAAAAAACAAACCTACTGGTTAACCGCTTAGAGGACTAAGCTTGCCCAGTAAAAAAAAAAAAAAAAAAAAAAAAAAAAAAAAGATGACGAACTGGTGGTATTTTTTTCTTCTTATTTTTTTTTTTTTATAAAATAGCATCTGCCACTTCATGCATATTGTCTCCTAGGGAGGCAATTTGCAAGAAGTGTCAGATTCTATTTTTTTCTTTTTTTTCTGAAAAAAGAAAAGAAAAGAAAAATAATTCAAAATGTCGTCTGCTGAAATTTTTACCCTACATCACGAAAACATACCTATATAATTTTGAACCCCTAAAACCCCACTTTTATACAGTAAAACTGGGGTTTACAGGGGTACACACTATTTTTCTTATTTCTGCTAAAAACATAGATTGTGGGTACTCGTTAGAACCGCATCGGCGAGGCGGTTCTAACGAGTACCCACAATCTATATTTTGAGTAGAAAAATGAAAAAAATATCTGATTTTTTAATCTGAAAACTTTCAGTTTTTGGTGGTGAGATTTTCAATATATTTGAATAGGTGTGTTTTCGTAATACATGCAGTGTTAAAGATTTCAAATACAAGGGAGGCAACCTTCTGTCTGTAGAAGTTGTCTTCCTTTGCAAGATGGCGACAAATTTTTCAGATGTATCTATTTGTCTTTAAAACAGGACAAGAATAACAACCCAGCTAGAATTCTACTTAAATCTATATTGAACCGTTATCGGCCCAACAGGATTCCTGAAATCTATATTGGACCGTTATCAGCCCGACAGGATTCATAAAATCTATACTGCATGGACCATTATCGGCCCAACAGGATTCATGAAATCTATATTGGACCAGGCCATTATCGGCCAAACATGATTCCTGAAATCTACATTGGACCGTTATCGGCCCAACAACATTCATGAAATCTATTTTGGACCGCTCTCGGCCCAACAGGATTCATGAAATCTATATTGGACCGTTCTCAGTCCAACAAGATTCCGGAACTATATATTGGCCTGTCATCGGCCCGACAGGATTCCTGAAATCTATTTTAGACCGTTATCGGCCTAACAGGATTTTTGAAATCTATATTGGATCGTTATCGGCCCGACAGTTTCCAGTCTGGCCGATAACGATCCAATATAGATTTCAGTAGAATGATGTCTGGGAAAAGTACGTTACTGTAATAAACCATCTTTCTCGTGTTTTAGGTGTCTGTATTTCCTGTTTGGTGGTGGCATAGCAGTGTATATTATTGTGACTATAGCGTTGAAGGATCCGTCCAAACTAATATCTGTGGGAGGACTCGCTTGTTTTCTGCTGCTTCTCTTTCTTCTCTCCAATAACAGACGGAAGCTAAGTAGTCTTTCCTTCTTGTTTTAACTTTACCATCGGATTTTTCTTTCTTTCTTTCCATTACGAAAACATGCCTATTTAAATATAATGAAAATTTTACCACCAAAAAATGAAAAAAAAAAATCAGATAAAGAATTCTGATATTTTTCATATTTCTGCTCAAAACATAGATTGTGGGTACTCGTTAGAACCGCCTCGATGATGCGGTTCTAACGAGTATCCACAATCTATGTTTTTGAGCAGAAATAAGAAAAATAATATATACCCCTGTAAACCCTAGTTTTACTATATAAAAGTAGGGTTTAAGGTGGTCAAAATTATATAGGTATGTTTTCGTGATGTTTCTTTCTTTCTTTCTTTAAAAAAAAGAATAACTATACAAACGCACATGCATTAACATAACTATGTCGCCCTTACATATATTTAGAAAGCCAAATCTTCCTAATATGTACATGTAAGCATGATCTGATATTTTACTGTTATATGTATTTATTAATTAATTCATTGTTTTTTTTATTATTTTGTTTTGTTTTTGTTGTTTGATGCTGCGGCTCTTTTGTTGGTGTTGTTGTTGTTTACATTTTTGTTGTTGTTGTTGTTGTTGTTGTTGTTGTTGTTGTTGTTGTTGTTGTTGTTTTACTTCATTCCATTGAACACTTTTGAGCAGTGCTTGATATAACATTTGGTGGATGATGTGAGGTAGAACCATTACAACAATCGATTCGGTGTACAAGAATTTGTTCACACCATATCAAACCGGAAATATCTTATATGAAGTATTTATGCATGTTTTCTCATGTAAAGGGGCCTTTTATTATGCATTATCGAAGTTTACTATAGCCACAGCTTTTGAAAACTAGATGCGGTGTACTTGTATATGTCACGAACATGCGCACGACAAAACCTACAATAAGATTTGTGCGACCAGCGAAGATTTAGATCAGACTGCGCATCCCGTCTTCGCTGATCGCGTATGTATTTTACAGCCTAAGAGCTATCGAAAGACGTATGAACGATACCCTTACCATAGTGGTTAGATGTACAGGCTGATCTGTGCTGGTCACATAGGTGTTATTGTTAGGTTTTGTGGTGCGCTGGCTCTTCTATAATCATTATCGTAATACTTATTACGGTAACTCCCCAAGTTAAACGAAATCTTCACAGTATGCATGTAACATTGAAACAACGCCGGTTGAAACGACGGTTGAATATAGGAATCACCCTTGGTTTTTCATGCATTAACATTTGCCGGGTCCTGAGGAAGCTGCTTGAACACGAGGCCGCTGGGCCGAGTGTTCAAATATCTTCCGAGGGACCCGGCAAATGTTAATGCAATGAAATAACCATGGATGATCGTTGTTCTTGCATAACTTACGATTCCAACGGCAAACTGTGCCGAAAACGCCCCAAAGCTCCATTCAAACTCTTCAAATGCGACGGCAAACCAACATGGCGGCTAGGTTAGAATGTTGGCATTTGCGCAATGCCCTCTGACGTCATCATAAAATTCTAAAATGCTACGTTCAGGGCGATAACGTTACGTTGCTCAACGTAACGTAAACAAAGCAAGGCCCATCTTGTGATATCAAAAGTACAAAATCCATGTTCAAACAGCACGTGAATTTCATGATTTGAACATGGGTTTTTGTTGTTTGAACACGGCTTCAAGAATAGCTTCAAACAACTATGTTCAGAGGATTTTATGCAAGAACGTTGTTTCAACGTCTTGACGTTCAATCAACGCCAAATCGACGTTGTTTCAACGTTGTGCACCACCGTTGACACAATGTCGAATCAACGTTGTTTCAACGTCTTGATAGTGAATCTACGTTGAATCGACGTAGTTTCAACGTTGTGTGCCTACTGAGTATAGCTTTAGATAAGCCAATTACGTTTGTATTTGAATAATCGACGATCTAATCAAGCTCGACAATGGGATACAATGTACATACCTGCTGTGCATAGGCGCACAAATGGAAACCAGACTTAAGTACAGAAATGAATTTTATTTTTTGTAGATTTTATCGATCTGTAAACTCCGGCGAATCACTCTCAAACTGAGTTTTATGTTAAATTTGTGAGTAATTCACCGGCATTTACCCATCGTTAAAATCAATAAAAATGAACTTTCCTATAATTCCACATCGGCCATGTTTACATTGAAAACATAAGTAAGATTGTTTATTTTTAGAAATCTACAAAAAGAAGATAGTTCCAAGAGTTCTGTTCAGTGAATTTATCGAAGTGAAAATCCTGTTTTGAAGTTGTTCTCGACCAATCAAATTAAACTTGATGAGTATGACCTTGTTGAGTCGGGATTATTTTACCATAAAGATAGTAATTAACGTAAGTTGTAATCAGTAGCGTAGCCGGGGCGGAATTTATTTCACGAAAACTGTCTAGAATTGCTTCCCAATTAGGGGCAACTCTTAAAGAAAAGAATTTGCTCCCAGAGGGAGCAAATTCTTTCCTTTAAGAGCAGCCCCTATGGTAAAGAAGCAAAAAAAAAATATGTCAATGCTACTGTCAATATGAGGCATTGGAAGATACACCACAGTGATATATAGTCACCACTACTAACGCATTGCAATCGTGTAAAATTAGTGTTAGTATTAATGACAGTCACTGTGGGGTATTGGGCGAGGCACTCAAAGAGGTGTTCATTCCTACTAACGTATTCTAATTATGTAAATTTTCAGATTCAATGGCACACGGTATTTTGGGGTATAACCTTTCAGTTCCTACTCGGAGTATTTATATTAAAGGCCTCAATCGGCCAAACAATAGTTTTCTGGATGGCAACAAGACTAGAGGAAATGTTGTCATATGCAAAGGCGGGGTCAGTCTTCTTGTTTGGTGAGAAGTACATGGTACATCCGTTTGCTTTTAAGGTAATGTAGTCCCATACAGATGCTACTCTGTTTTCGATGGGGTGGTCGGGTGGTGCGAAGGTGTCGTGTATCTTACGTCACCGGGGCGTCCAACTGATATTGGCTTACAGTTTGGCAAGGCCTGCTATTCTTGTAGCAGGTAAGGGTAGATGGGGAATATTTTTATTTCTTCTGTTTCTTCACTTTCATTCCTGTTCCTTTCTTCCCTGTCCCTCTCTTTAATCTCTTCTACTATCTCTTCTATCACTTTTCTCCCTTTCTCTGGGAGACGACACAAAATGACCCACAAGGGTTGACGTGTCGTTAAACCCCAACAGAATCAATCAATACTCTGTTTTCGAAATCTTTCAGAAAGTCATTTATGCGTGGCGTTTTGCTCCAAACAAGTAAATTAACAAACTTTTGTCATGATTCAATGCAAAACCTTTTTGTAATTATCCAGGCATCAAAAGTTTGATTCCGTTCATTATTTTTGAAATAAGCCGAAATTTTTATTTTTTCCAATAATAAAATAGCTAAAGTTTATGCAAAAACCGATAGGGTAGGTAGTTTGGATGCAGGTTGTCAACAAGTTCCACTAATTCAAAATTTCTGAAATTTTCACAATATTGTTATGGAACATCAATATTTTAAACTCTCTGTTTTGTATTTTGGATCAGAGCTGGTTTTAACTGTGTGAAATACGGGAATCTGCTTCGAAATCAAAGTGGTATACTGCATTCCATTACGAAAACACGCCTATTCAAATATGTAGAAAATTTCACCCCAAAACAACTGAAAATTTTCAGATAAAAAAAAAACTCTGATATTTTTCACATTTCTGCTCAAAAACATAGATTGTGGGTACTCGATAGAAGCGCCTCGACGAGGCGATTCTAACGAGTACCCACAATCTATGTTTTTGAGCAAAAATAAAAAAAATAATGTATACCCCTGTAAACCCCAGTTTTACTATATATAAAAGTGGGGTTTAACGGGGGGTCAAAATTATATAGTTTTAACAGTTCTTGAGCAGGGCATTGATAAGAGCTGCCTCAGTGAAGCGAGTCACTCGAAACATGCAGTTTTTGCCAAAAATGAGACGCAATCCCAGAGGGTGGAGCACTGTTTATTTTTGTACACTACATGTATCATTGAATGATGCTGTCATTATCATCGTAACGAAATAAGTTTATAGCATGTATGCTTGTAACTGATACAGATATTAAGAATCTATTTGTAGTTTCATTTATGGCTTTGTTTGTTTTGACGTCATTTTTTTTTTTCGTTGTTTTGTTTTGTTTAATATATACAGATTAATGAAATATAGAAAACATATTAGGCAAATATAATGTATATTTCCAAAAAGTGCTATTTTCACAAGTGAAATATAAAAAAAAAGGACTGACATATTTTTCACTTGTGGAAATTAACAGTCAGGAACTACTTTTTTGTTTACATTTATTTAATGTTTACATTTTGTTTTTATATTTTATTTTAATAATTAATGTGCCTTAAATACATTTATAGATCTGTTGAACAAAACTAAGCAGCACTGTCTTTCTCCCAGTAAAGAACTGGTATTTTAAAACAGCGAACTATTTTTGACAGTGATTTTTCAGCTGTTATAAGGCTTTGATATTTACTTGCCAATGGGCAAAACAGCTCATTGGACTTTCCCTGACAGAAAGTATGCTTTACTTCGCTTCATCGTAAAAGTTCTGTATCATCGGATAAAAAGAAAATTCAACATTTTGCGCTGAATATGACTTTTACTTCATCTTTTGAAGTGAAAAATGTTTATTTATTACGTGGCTTCGCGACTCATAATATAAACATTTTTTTAACTTGACTCGATGAAATGAAAGTCATATTCATGAAGAAGGTTTGAATATCCTCTATATATTCTATGTATTTACCATGCCCCATTTTTAACCCTTTCATCCCTACCAGTCACATGTGCAAAAAGTGTAGATCCAAATGAGACGGCTCGTAACGAGCCGTCTCATCTGGATCTACACTGGTTGCCATTCTGATTTTTAGTCTGAAGCCACTATTTGCACCAGTGGACATGTCTAAATTCAAGGATGGAATAGTCCACTTCAGAAACTCAGGGGTGAAAGGGTTCAAACCAGATGTTATTCTTTTTTCAGACTTTGCCCGCCATAATCTTCTTCGTCACCATAATAACCTTGCTTCAGTATTTAGGAGTCGTGCAAGCTGTCATTCGTACCCTGGGGAAATTCTTGGCCTTCTGTCTGTCCGTGTCAGCCCCAGAAGCCATGAATGCTTCGGCCAATATATTTCTGGGAGGGGTAACTATTGTTGGATTTTGATGTTGCTGTTGTTTTACGTACATAGTTTACTCATTATACCTTATTGTGCTTTCAACATCTTTCAGGAAGTTGATTTTGTCTGGCGCTTTTCAAAAAAGTGGATTTGCAAATTTTTGTTATTATTTAATGCAAAACCTTTTTTCATAACTACCTATGCGCAAACGGTTATATTCTACATGTAGTTATTCGTTTTACAAAATTCAAATAATTTCATTTTCCCATTGTAAAAAGGGCTAGAAAATGTGCAAAAATCGATAAGGTAGATAAATTGGAGGTAGGTTTTCAACAAGATGTCTGAAATTTTCGCAACACTGTTGTGAAACATAAATTATTCAAAATCAGGGCCCAGTTGTTCAAAACTAACGATGCCGTTAGTTAACGTATCGTTAAAACTTTGATCATGAAACATTGCATATACGCTAATATTTTTGCTGAAAAAATGTGAGTAGCTTTTGCATTTGCAAAAGCTACTCACATTTTTTCAGCAAAAATACCTGTGAGTTATATATTGTACTTACTAGAGCAGTTAACATTTTGACCGCTAACGAGCTCGTTAAGCTAACGACGCTTTGAACAACTGGGCCCAGTAAAGTAAAACATATTTTCTAAGAGCAAAATTCCAAACAATCGCTTTATTATAGGAACTGCTGGGTCCGATCAATTTTTGGCCATGATTTTTAGGCTAAATATTTAAAAGCAAAGCACAGAATTAGATAAGATAAATGGCTCCTGATAAGATACGGGCGTAAAGTCGATCAGAACAAAATATTTTCACTTGAAGTAAAACGCTAAGCCAGAAACATCTTTCCAAATGATGTCGAACGGATAGTAAATATTTTGACACATTAACGCCTTACCATAGCTGTCCTTAAATCTGAACAAATAAAATCTGTATGAGTTGCCAGTGGAAACAAAATAAAATAAAACATAAAAGAACAAAAAAATCAGAGTCTCGGCTTTCTTAAGACTCTTTCTGAGGCAGTAGTGTAGTTTGCGAGTCCATTTGACTTTCTGTTGCTGTGACTATCCAGCTACTCCCAGTAAGCATTCTTTATAAATCTATAGCGGGCTGTTATCGGCCTGTCAGCTACCCTGACGGGCCGATAACGGCCCGCTATAGATTTATAAAGAATGCTTGCTTGGCTGTAGCATTCTACTTAAATCTATATTGGACCAACTAGTAATTTAGAATAGCCTCGATGAGGAGATTCTAATGAGTACACACAACATGCATTTCATGATACAACAAGAAAAATTTTCTACAATATCCTAAGTATTTACTTTCTTGGGCTATCAAGAGAATTTCCTGGAGACTCAAAAACGGGTTCGAATTAGCCATGGTAAACGAGTCATTGGTGTTCGAGTCATTGAGGTTTTATTGTAAATGAAGTGACCCAGGAAAGTTTACAATCGCGAAGAACAATCTTTATGAGGAAGCAAAAGAAGAAAAGATAAGGAACGAACAATGACAAGACACAACGACTTAGTTGCAATTTCAACTGCAACATATGGAACGCCATAACTGTCTTAAGAGCCTAAAACTGATTATTTTGGGTGCTTTCTCATTATATGCTGTCTAAGCATTATATGGAGTGGTTAATCCGATATATGATATTTCATTGTTGTAGGTTGTTGTTCTTGTTCTTGTTGTTATTGCTGTCGTTGTTGTCGTTGTCGTTGTTGTATAATTCCGAAAACAATGTTCATTGCAAAATGACAGCAGTTCTATTGTTTTGAGTTTAGTTTACTTGTTAACACCAGGCCAAGAGCCGCATCTGTTACAACATGAATAATATATGAATAACAAACGTGACAGCCGATTTCAATGTTTTACTCAGTTATCATACCAGCTTATTTTTTGGTATATTATTGATGGCTTTCCAATCTTGAAGCAAATGTTATAATTGAAGCGCAACGCACGAAAATGGTCCTTATGCAATATGCGGATAACGCAGGACCAGATCAGCCTGCGCATTTGCGCAGGCTGTTCTGGGCCTTCGTTGCTTGCTTACGGAATCAATGGATATCGTACATGTAGGATGTGTCGACGAACAAAGAATGCCAAGATCAGACTGCACGGATGCGCACGGTCATCTGGACCTTCGCTGTTCGCATGTGGCATAAGGCCTTTTTTCCCACAATGCGCAAGTATTATATGGTGCGCCAAGTAAGAAAATGCCTTTATACCAACTGCGAACAGCGAAGGAGCGGATCAACGTACGCACCCGCAGTCTGTTCAGGACCGTCTTCATCCAGAGCCAAGTGTATGATGCAAAACGTGACAAAAGGGCCCTTATACATAAGCAAATATCAAAATCAAATTTATAAAGTTTGTCCTTAGACACAAAGAATACGCAAAAGAACGAAAACAGGAGTCTCGGTTTATTTAAGACTCTTCGTATGACAGCAATTTTGTTTGGAGGGTTGCATATGCATCATAGCAAAATCCCAGATCAGTCTGCGCGTCCTCCTATCAGGACCTTCTCCCCACCAGCCAGATGACATTATAACTTTACAACGTCACCTCAACGGCGATGCAACGTTATGATCTTGTACAAACGACTTGTGCCTACTGTGCTCTGTTCATCGATATAAACTACAATATCCAGTCTGATCTGGTCATTCGTTGCCCGCATATGCGATAAGCGGGATTTTCTTACGAAACGTCATTATCATGTATTTTTCTCTCAGGGAGAGGCGGTGGCTCTAGTAATCCAGTACCTGGACTCGGTACCGTCGTCCCATTTGTTTACATTTCTTACGTCAGGAGCCGCATCGTGTGGGGGAGCTGCCCTCATTCAGTTCATGTCATATGGGGTAAGAAACCTACTGTGCTTTCGACATCCCTCGGAAGGACGTTTTTTCGCTTGGTGTTTCATTCTAAAAATCGTCCGTCTGTCTGTACGTCCGTCCGTTATTTTTTCCGTTCGTAGACACAATGAGATGGGTATTTTGTGGGCGCAACTGCTCTTACAATTTTATACAGATCTTTCTGAAACTTTTTAGGTGTTTTTGTCGTGGTCTGAAGATGTGCATGTGGTTTTGGGGATATCCTCCCATTATTTTCTATCAGCTTTTTCCCTTTTTTCTACTTCGTTTTTTACAGGCCCGATTACTATTAGAATAGATACCTTGTGGCTGCAACCCATCGTACAGTTTTCCCTCATCATTTTAAACTATGTATACTTGTTCAACATAGTCTGTAGATGTGCGTGTGGTTTTCGGGTTATCCTCCTAATATTTTTACTAACTTTTTTTTCTCTTTTTCGGCTTAGTTTTTTTCGTGTCCGATTAGTATTACAATAGATACGTTGTGGGCGCAACTCCTCCTAGAGTTTTCCCCCGATCATTTTGAAACTATGCATACTTGTTTTACATAGTCTGAAGATGTGCGTGTGAAATTTGGGTTATCCTCCTATTATTTTTATTAACTTTTTTCCACTTTTTCAACTTACTTTTTTTCTAGGTCTAAATTGTATTAGAAAAGATATCTTATGGGCGCAATTCCTCCTACAGTTATCCACAGATCATTTTGAAATTATAAAATACTTTTTCTACATGGTCTAATGATGTATATGTGGTTTGAGGGTTATCCCGCATTAATTGTTTTTTTTTTTTTTTTTTTTTTTTTTTTTTTCAACTTTTTCCAGTTTCTCGACTTAGATTTTAGATGTGACATGATGATGTTGGTAGCTTGTAACTCCTCTTACTGATTTATACCAAACTACTTGAAACTTTTCAGATGTTTTATCTTGATCTCAATATGTGCATATCTGGATATAATCCTTATGTTATTTCTTTTCTTCATTTTTTTTCTGCGCTTTCCACTTTTTTTTTTTCAGGCCCCATTACTATCAGAATATACAACTTGTGTGCGCAACTTCTACAGCTTTTCACCGATTATTATGTACTGTTGCAGGCTTATTCTACGTGCTTGAAAATGTGCATTTGCTTTTTGGGTTAACCTCCCTTTATTTCTTTTACCAACTTTATTTCACTTTTTTTTTTTTTTTTTTTTTTTTTTTTTTTTTTTTTTAAAGCCTTATTGTCTCAGGTTGTTACTTGAATGGGCTATTAAAATGTTTAAAACTCATAAACCTTTTACTAGTGCTATGACGTCGGGGGACGCTTGCCCGCAATGAACTTTTATTCTTCTTTGGTTTCAAGTATTTACTTGAAAATTAATTTATGGCCAAAAATCGATCTGACCTGTGCATTTCTCTAGTAAACTGGCTTTTTTTTTTGTTTGTTTGTTTGTTTGTTTTATTAAGATTTTTTTTAAGACTGAATCCTTTGCTTGCATCAGTGGACAATTCCAACTTTAGGAATGGAAACGGTCCATTTCAGAAACTCAGGGAGGAAAAGGTTAAAATTGCAGACTTTTTTACTTGAATATAGACTGCTTTGTTAATTACTGTCGACTTCCATTATCTCAAACTCCAAATGACGAGGTTTTGGTTTGAGACGAGATTACATCACGAAAACATGCCTATATAATTTTGACCCCCTTAAACCCCACTTTTATATAGTAAAACTGGGGTTCACAGTGGTATACATTATTTTTCTTATTTCTTATCAAAAACATAGATTGTGGGTACTCGTTAGAACCGCCTCGTCGAGGCGGTTCTAACGAGTGCCCACAATCTATGTTTTGAGCAGGAATATGAAAAATATCAGATTTTTTTATCTGAAAATTTTCCTTTTTTCATTGAAAAATTTTCAATATATTTGAATAGGCGTGTTTTCGTAATGAGTTTAAGATAAAAGGAGTTGAAATGAAACGAACACACAATAAGCTAGTTCAATATTACAGTTTATTTAGTTTGACTTAAACACCAGTTAAAGTTTGTCAGTGTTTGAGATAACGAGAGTCAGTTGAACTTCATTAAAGGGAATTGGATTTTCTGCCAGTTATACAAGGGAGACAAACTTTGTAAATTCTTGTTTTTTTGTTTGTTTGTTTATTTTTTTTTTTTTTTTTTTTTTTTTTTTTTTTTTTTTTTTTTTGTTTGGTTATTTTATTTATTTATTTATTTTTGTTTGTTTTTTGCTCCCCACCAAGCACCTTCTGAAAAAGGATCTACCCTAAAAGGAAGAATTTGCTCCGAAGAGGATCAAATTCTGTCTATTCAGAGTATACCCATTTTCAGAAAGGTGACACTACCGGTTTGACTGAGTTGAAAGTGTTTCCATTCTCCTTAAATAGTAAAGGTATACTTTAAAGAAAGGCAACGCTGTCAAAATATAGGAACCAAATTATTTCGTTTTATCGTAGACCCATTTTTCAGAAAGAGACAGGCCTGCAGGACATTGAACAAGAAGCCACAACAGTTGGCTTCTTTGAAAAAAAAAAGCGAGAATTCTTCTAAGCAACCATGGAGACAATTTGAATGAAATGTCTAATCATGTTTTTTGGGAAAAATAAGAACAATATCGACAATTTGTCGTCTTCTGAACTAGCTAAGAGAATCGCCAAGGCTAACACCGTGCCATGTAAAATCCACATTGATTTTATCTGTGTCAACCATTCAAAGCACTGACAGCACTGGTGGGTCGATTGTCTCTGAGTGTATGCTGGGTAAATGGTCCTGAACGGGGACTTAAGACCGTTTCATTTAACCCTTAACTTCCTGTCATTTAAGCAAACAGTGCAGACCCTGATCTGACGCCGCGTTCTGCGGCGTCTGATCTAGGTCAGCACCGTTTGCCAGTATCCCAAATGTCACAGCCCAGGTTTAAAAGATCACCCTCTATCAACAGCACTCTGACGTTACAGCGACAAGAATAGCGCATCTATAAATAACCGTTACCTGCATTTCATCTAACGCGTGGTTTGATTATATTGGTCAATGGAAGTCACATCGATAACTAACTTTAGAAAAGGATTTTGGAGTTTGTATACTATGGTTTCGATTGTAAACCGTCGACCCAAAATGTTTCTATTTACATGGAACCTAGCATAGAGGGAATCAGTGATGTAGGTCCGAACGATGAAAACCAGAGAGTGCAGGTTTTTTGGGGTTTTTTTATTATTTTTTTGAAGAGATACTAAATAAAAAATTATTTATGCGGAAAAAGTTAGAATTAGTACGCTTTATTACTTCTCAAATTACCAGCTCACATTTGCACGTGCTAATACTCTCGTTATCTCGATCTCGCTTATCTCGAATAACCGCTTATCTCGAAGTGAAATTCTGGTCCATGTTTTAACATGGAAATCTAAGAACAGGTAACAAAATATCGTGAAAAAGAGGAGAAGGAGCAATTCCTCCTCTTTTCCACAATATTTTCAATATATCTCTAACTTCAGGAGTCAAATTACATATTCATTTGTTAAATGTGGTTGTTCGATTTATTGTTTTCCTCACTTCTGCAACTCTGATATTTCGAAGTACGGATATCTCGAAGTGTTTCAGAGTCCCTTGGAATTCGAGATAACGAGAGTCGACTGTAATTACAACTGCTAAAAAGTTGTGTTACGTTTTCACGAGACGTTGCATCAAATCCCCGCAGTCGGGAATTCGGTTGCAGGTGTACATGTCTATCGAGAATAATCGAATTAACAAGTATACCCTGAACAGAGACTGTATGGACACGCAATCTGATCTAGGTCTTCATTGTTCGCACATGGCATCAGGGTCCTTTTCGAACATTGGGCTCCATATATTTGTCGAAGTCCAAATAGGAATTTAGCCAGATCCGGAATCTGGCTTAGCTTAGGAATTCGTATTTCACCCTTCATCTCATCTTCCAGGAGGTTTTTTTTCTTTTTCTCCCAAGTAACTTCACAACTGTACATACTGTCCATATCAATGAATGTATTAGTGATTCTCAAGTATGAAAAGTTTCAATGAAACCACTTCTTTAAATGTCTCTTGCTTTATCTACCTATCTAATGACAGCAGATAACTTTTATTGAGTGAAAATGGTCTTGGTTCAAAGTTTCAAAAATAAAGAAAATTAATTCATTGAACTCATGGCCTTTAAGTTCCTGAAATAGACCTATAGCATAAAAGTATAAATATGTGGAAAGAGTACACAGATTTTTTGGTCAGAGTGAGGAAATAAGAAGTCCTGTTTGGCCAAGCCAGAGTCTGGAACTTATTAAATTCCTACTTGCACTACGACATATTTTTACAGGTACCCGCAAATTACTTACTGGCTGCTTCAGCTATGTCCGCCCCAGCGGCTATAGTCTGTGCTAAGATGATGTACCCGGATGAGGAAGATAAATACTGTCTCCCGGACGAAGAATTAGATGTGAAGGTTCATTCCGACCCAGCAAACAGAGAGACAGTCAACGGAAAGCAGCAGAAAGACCGTGGGATAAGAAAGTACGTATGTCATATTTAGATAACTCCAGATACAATGTAATGCACTTTTTTTTCATCTGAAAAGGTATTTTTCTTATTTCTCCACGAAAACAAACGTTGCGGTACTCATTAGAAGCGCCTCGACGAGTTTCCATGGTTGAATATCAAATTAAACTGTCTTATTAAACCAGCTTATAATCCGTTCGATTTGAGAATGCATATTTCCAATCGTAAACAAAGAAAAATATCTTTTGTTTCTTCTTCATAGTACGACGAAAAAACGAAATGAATAAATTCAAACGTGTACGAATATTGACAGCAACAAGCTCATTTCAGGTCAAATGGTCAAATTGGGGCTCCTACGGGAAAACTGCTCATTTCTCTTTTAAATGAGCAAAACCCACATTACTACATTCATTCTACACAGTATTTCCCATTTTTTATTTTACTATGTTACCAAAAGCACAGTTCTCTGCTGCAAAAGTGTGACTGAATAAAAAAAAAAAATGGGGAGTGAATAGTTATATATAACCCCACTAAGAACCCCATAAAACTGGAAGAAAACCGATGTTCTCCGAATGCATACACATTTTACAAAAACAACCTCAAACAGATCCAGCCCGGCGTAAATAAGTGGACATTCAACTTTTAGTACAAGAAAGGTACGGTGCAAAATTGTACCAACAAGTACGGTAAAGTTAGGTTTACAATCACCACATAACCTTATGCTCTCTCTCTCTCTCTCTCTCTCTCTCTCTCTCTCTCTCTCTCTCTCTCTCTTCCATTGTCTACCGTCTTTTCATGAGTTATTAATTTGTTTCATGTAGGGTTCACCAACGTCCTAAAAGTGTAGTAGAAGCGCTGGTTATCGGTTCCAAGCAAGGTTTAAAAATGGTGGCAAATCTAACAACAGTACTTATCGTGTTTCTGGCGCTGATAGAATTCGCTGATGCCACTGTCATGTGGCTTGGAGAGAGGGTTGACGTGCATGACCTCACCCTGAAGGTATTCTCATTATTCTAATGACTACCGCATTTACCCTAAGTATTGGGACACCTTATCTGTTTACCATATTTACACTGAAATATGAAATAGTCCATTCTACTACCTCTTGATGTGTCTTAAACATTGCTGTATGTATGGCTAACTGTGTATACCCTGATCAGACGCCGCGTTTTGTGGCGTCTGATCTGGTTCTACACTGTTTGCAAAGACATATATGTCCCAATACTTAGTGGTATTGTGGTATTCTGCTTCTGACATCTTTCAGAAAGATTTTTTTTACATGACTCTTTACACAGTAAATTTGCAAACTTTTGTCAAGATTTAATACAAAACCTTTTGTCGTTATTGCCAAAAAATGTGCACCAAACGTTAATTCTATTCAGTAATGAAAAAACAATCGAAAATTTCCAGTTTTCGCATAGTAAAACAGTCTGCATATTCTGCTAAAATCAATTGGGTAGCCAGTTTGGTTGCAGGTTTTCAACAAATTACACTTGTTCAAAATTTCTGAAATTTTCATAAAATTGTTATTCTGACTCCGTAATCGAAATTCAGTGGTGGAGGAAAGCAAAACTATTCTCCAATGTTTTTTTAGATCAGTTTACTATAGAAATTGCACAGGCCTGTCCCGTTTTTGGTCATACAATTAATTGCATCGTAAATATTTGAGCAGTCAGCACAGAAACGGAAAATACAATGTACAAATGGTTTCTGATAACATATTGTCAGTCACAAATCATTTTTGGGGACGGTTGCCAAACCGCACCAGATTTAACATACCCCATTTCGTCAATCCGTTTTCTTGTTACTACCAACCTAATATCCGCTAACAAACAGTTCCCTGCTGCACTGATAAAGCTTAATTCTACATTCAAGCATAATAGCCTTATACATACTGATGCTCATAATTTGCGAATAAATAATCAAACCCAAATTCATTTTGCGGGGCGGTTGCCAAACCGCCACCAGATTTAACATACCACATGTCGACAATCCGTTTTTGAGTCTGCTAGCGACAGCTAGCAGGCTTTTTGCAATCGCATGGGGTTTTACGAGCGGATTCTCATCACAGCTATTTATGCGTATATTTATACGCGCACTACTTCTTAATCAGACGCAATGCAGCACTATTACGGTGAACTGAATGTGAAGCAGCGGAATTTTGTATGGCTTTTTTATTTCGCTGACATAACTGTAACTGAAATCGATTTAGATAATGCAATTTGAAACATAGACTTCAAAATTCGGTGTAGTAATACACGCGCTACTTTTGTCAAGGTGTTAACTCGGCACGGGGTCCTACTAATCACCCCATGGCACCCCACGGCATCCCAATGCACCCCACGGCACTAAATTATTTCATTGTATTTATTAACTGAATGCTGAAATTACACCAGGGTATTAGTTTTATGTATCCAAATTTGTTTTTGTGATAGTTTAAGACATTAACCTTACTTCAAGCGATTATCTCGGGGCGCCTAAACACCAAGATTCAAACTGACTCTAAAATATAGCAAAGAGACCAATGGTGTAAGTTGATAGTCTAGCAAAAATAAGTTTTAACTTAAAATTACATTTTATATTCAAGTTCAAACACAAGTCATCAGTATAAATATTCTGTTTATTTAGATAGATACATGTATTACAAAACTTTTACTGGCCGTCTTAAACACATATTTTATGGTAAATACATATATATTTTGATGTCACGGGGCGCAAAAAATTACGAGAGTTTTAGGCATAATATTTTAAATCAAACACAAGTCATCATCATCAATATAAATCTCTGTTTATTAAGATGAAGACGAGTATTGCAAAAGTATACTTGTCCATCTATAACATATTTTATGATAAATATCCAAATAGTTTGATGCCGTGGGCTGTCATGGGGTACCGTGGGGTGCCATGGGGTGATTAGTAGGACCGCTCGCCATCTTTGATGTTGTGCTTAGCAACGGAAGCTGAACGAAAAGAAAGGTATCAGTATTTACATAATCAGAATCTACTTATTCGATATTGAATATAGCAAGTAATCAGGCACTTAATTCATTCCTTCTACATGAAATAACTATTCACACCTCAATGACACGGTTGTTTTACGACTGCTGGCCCATTTATAGGTTTATGACCCTTCTTTTTTGGACATCTGAAAATCTCTTGAAAAGGGTAGGCATAGCTGGTCGGGCTAATCTGTTGATGCTTAGGTGAAGCACTAGCAAATGGCAATCAGTTATTAAAGCTAATCTGGACAGAACATAGCCATTTCAAATTTATTTAATCTGCTCTTGTCTTAATAATGAGTTGATAAAGATAGAGTAAATTTATAAAATTGCACTAGAATAATCGTGGAGCTACATCAGGTGTTGAATTTGTATGAACTGGAGCATATCTAGAGTTGAACTTTAATAATTCTAGAAACTGGAATTGCTGCTGGAGATACACTCGTTTGGAATAATCAGGTGATAAACTTCATTGAAAAATAAAGAGATTTATTATTCCAATCACTGCATTGGCCTATATATGCAGATAATAAAATGGATTTTTTGTGAAGAAAGAAACAAAACAGAAGAGAAATTTAGTTTTTTCAGTACATGGTTAGATTATTTATGTATATAATAATATTTTTTTCAGTACATGGTTAGATTATTTATGTATATCTGTTTCACACAGATGCCTCAGTAAAGACCCATTCTTATTTATACATTAAAACAAGTAGAATGCATTTCCATCTGACTGATTTTGAGAAACTGATAGAGAAAGCGTGTAGTACAGAGTGTTCATGTTGGTTGTTTTTCAAGGAATAATAAATTTTCTCACAAAGCCTTGTATTTGAATGTAAATTTAATATTTGATGAAGCCACTGGTTGTAAGCAAGTGTGAAAATATGGATATAGAGCAAAATCCAGGTCCATCAAATCATATAAATCTACAAGAAAATGCATCTGTATTATTACAAGGAAGTATCCATCAAGGAGATGAGATATTTAGTCCTGATTCAAGAGGGGTCAATGCCTACCATGTTGTTTAGTATTTTTGGTGAAAGCTGTACAGAAAAGGATCTGTACCAACATGTGGAATGTGAACAACATGAATGAAATTCTGTTTGCAGGAGATAAATTATACAAGTATGCAAAAAAGAATTCCAAGACATATCATGACTATTTAGAGCCATGTGATTTGCCATCTTATTTTTCACTTGACAACTAGCATTATCACTGGAAAGTGAAAAAAACAAACAAAAAAAAAATCATATCCTCAGTGAAGTATCCTTTCCTTGATTTAGAGACAGCACTCGCTATGACTTTCTCATTCAACCCATATGTAGTCTTCGCTTGACGTACATTTAATAGAGTTTTTAAAGAAAGTCTTCTTTTCAGGAAGTACAATGCCCAGATGCTTGATATATTCCATAGAACTCCATTGTTTGGTGTAGTATTGGTAGCATTGGAACGCCACCTATCTTCTTTGCATGTATTGTGTTTGCATAGAAGATACACAGCACTCCATCAATACTTTACGAGATAGCAGACTCTTAGGACTATCAGTCCTTTGATTTTTAGCTCACCTGAGCCGAAGGCTCAAGGTGAGGTATTGTGATCACTCACCGTCCGTCGTCGTCGTCGTCCGTCTGTCCGTCCGTCCGTCCGTCCGTTCACAATCTTTAAACAACATCTCCTCCTAAACCACTGATTGGATTTTGACCAATTTTTACAGGAATGATCCTTGGTTGATCCTCTTTCAAAGTTGTTCAAATGGTTCCGGTCCATTGCATATCTAGGTCACAAGAGCTAAAAATAGATTTTTTAACTAAAAACTCAAAAAATCTTCTCGTCAGAAACCACTGGACCGATTTCAATATAATTTTGCAGAAATGTTCCTTTGGTGATCCTCTACCAAGATTGTTCAAGCCATTTGGATTCGTCAAAAAACATGGCCGCTAGGGGGCGGGGCTTATTTTCCCTATATATCTATATAGAAAACTTTAAAAATCTTCTTGTCAGAAACCACTGGACCGATTTCAGTATAATTTTGCAGAAATGTTCCTTTGGTGATCCTCTACCAAGATTGTTCAAGCCTTTTGGATTCGTCAAAAAACATGGCCGCCAGGGGGCGGGGCTTATTTGCCCTATATATCTGTATAGAAAACTTTAAAAATCTTCTTGTCAAAAACCACTAGACCAATTTCAGTATAATTTTGCAGAAATGTTTCTTTGGTGATCCTCTACCAAGATTGTTCAAGACATTTGGATTGGTCAAAAAACATGTCAGCCAGGGGGCGGGACTTATTTTCCCTATATATCTATATAGAAAACTTTAAAAATCTTCTTGTCAGAAACCACTGGACCGATTTCAATATAATTTTGCAGAAATGTTCCTTTGGTAATCCTCTACCAAGGTTGTTCAAGCCATTTGGATTAATCAAAAACATGGCCGCCAGGGGGCGGGGCTTATTTTCCCTATATATCTATATAGAAATCTTTAAAAATCTTCTTGTCAGATACCACTAGACCGATTTCAGTATAATTTTGCAGAAATGTTCCTTTGGTGATCCTCTACCAAGATTGTTCAAGACATTTGGATTTGTCAAAAAACATGACCGCCAGGGGGCGGGGCTTATTTTCCCTTTACATCTATATAGAAAATTTTAAAAAGTCTTCTCGTCAGAAACCACTGGACCGATTTCAATATAATTTTGCAGAAATGTTCCTTTGGTTATCCTCTACCAAGATTGTTCAAGCCATTTGGATTTGTCAAAAAACATGGCCGCCAGGGGGCGGGGCTTATTTTCCCTATATATCTATATAGAAAAGTTTAAAAATCTTCTTGACCGAAACCACTGGACCGATTTCCATATAATTTTGCAAAAATGTTCCTTTGGTGATCCTCTAGGAAGATTGTTCAAGCCATTTGGATTCGTCAAAAAACATGGCCGCCAGGGGGCGGGGCTTATTTTCCCTATATATCTATATAGAAAAGTTTAAAAATCTTCTTGTCCGAAACCACTGGACCGATTTCAATATAACTTGGCAGAAATATTCCTTTGGTGACCCTCTTTTAAGATTCAGTTCAAGTCGTCAAGATTTGTAAGAAACATGGCCGGGGGTGTGGTGGAGGGGATTAGGGGTGGTTAGTGCTATAAAGTGTATACAAAAATCCTGGTGCAGTGAACTTGGCTGAAACTTCAACAGTAAATATGCAAATCTGTTTGGTCAGGTGAGCGATATAGGACCATCATGGTCCTCTTGTTTGTTACTTCCAACCTAATAATTATCTAATTCTGATGCTTATAATTAGCGAATAAATAAACAAAACCAAAGAAAACTTCAAACTTTTGAAGAAATAAGATTTTAATTATACTTAGTACAATATCGGCGGACGAATCTGAATACTTGAGTAAAATGCTCCAAATCCACAGCGGTGGGTCAAAGAGTGTTACCCGAGCCATGGATCTACTAAACACCGAAAAGGACCTTTTCCCGTAAATCTCAATCAATTCTAGAAGCCTATAGAATTTTTAGGCCCCATCAATCTTGTCAGTGCATTGATTTTCCATTTAGCTGCAATAGTTTACCTTGTTGCCTATTGTTCTAAGAACGCCATATATTTTGCCTATATACATGCATAATGTCTTTTTCAGTTAATTCTTTCGTATATATTCTACCCATTTGCATTTATGATGGGTGTTGTAAAAGATGATTGTTTCGCTATTGCGGAGATGCTAGGAATCCGGACAATTTCGGTCGCCGGTGTGGCCTACCTGTCGCTATCGGAGCTGATGAAGAATTCGGAGCGATTCGAATCCTACACGTCACTTTATAACGACACGTGGGTTTACAGGGGGAGGGACATCTACCTGCAGCACTGGAATACTACACTGCAAGGAGGAATCATTTCTGTAAGTTAAGGCGGATGGATTAACTTTCAAGGGAGGCAATTCTTGTGAAATCGTTTTTGCCTCCTTTCTTGAAAAGGGGTTTACTCTAAAAGGAAAGAATTTGCTCCATTAGGAGCAAATTCTTTCCTTAAGAGTAGACCCTTTTTCAGAAGGAACACGTTTTTGCTTCTCGTCTGAAAAGGGATTAACCCAAAAAGGAAATAATGGGGATTCTACCAAGTCCCCTTAATCATTGCCCCTCAGCGTGAGAAAATATAACTTCTAACTTGTACCTCAATCAAAGATTCTGATCAGACTGTGGTCTGATTAGAGTCTTCCCTAGATTTCTGTGTATCGCGAAACGTCCCAGGCTCCTTCAAGTAGTAAATGTAGACTGTTCAGACTGTGTCTTGGAACAACTGTGCCCAGCGAATACTCAAATCAGGCTGTGCATTCGCGCCACTTGATCAGTCTTTACTGACCAATCTGTGTATTGAAGATTTCTTCACGCGGACATCGAAGATACTGTGCAGACTGTGCAGATGTGCAGGCTGATCTGAATCCTCGCTGAGCGTACATGACAGAAGGTGTCTTTCCTTACGTTCACACTCACAGAAGAGTTTGGCGTAACCACAGCACATGTTTGTAGAGGTGTCGTTAGCGCCACGGAATATGTTTTAACACTTAGCACTGAGACGACATATTGATTATATTTTTCTTAATTTTCCCAGAAAACAGGTTTTGACATTCCATGCAAATTGTCTCCACTGGAGACAATTTGCATGAAATGTTAAAACCTGTTTCTGGGAAAAAATAGAATAATATCGTATATTTGTCGATTGATGGATTAGCCAAGAGAGTGATAAAGATTAATGTTTATTGTTTTGTGTTTATGTGCGTTTGTGACTCTTTTGTCATTGAGGATCTAAGATATCCGTCTGTCTCCCAGTGTTGTTGGACTTATACTTCTTTCATATGAGCTGCCGGCTGACAAAAAGGCCTTATACGAATGACAGAGCCCCAGACCAGTTTGCACAGCCTCGCGCTGGGTCAAGATTTTTGTGATTGGCCCTACTTCTTCAACAACTCTCTCTCTCTCTCTCTCTCTCTCTCTCTCTCTCTCTCGCTCTCTCTCTCAGCAGGGCAGTCGATTTATATGCATTTTGTAAGCCTTATTTTCTCTGAAAAAGTGTGTGTGTGTGTGTGTGTGTGTGTGTGTGTGTGTGTGTGTGTGTGTGTGTGTGTGTGTGTGTGTGTTAGGCCAGGCTAACCCCCTTTTATATTTCAGGAACGTTCAGCCTTGATCGGTACCTATGCTCTTTGTGGATTTGCCTCAGTAGCAACTGTAGGTCTTGCACTGGGCTCAATGGGGGCATTAGCTCCTCGAAGACTGTCAGATATAAGCAAGGTGGCGCCGTGGGCCGTTTTGTCAGGAACTATCGCAAGCTACCTAACTGCGTGTGTCGCAGGTAGGTATCCACCCATTATCAGATTTAATATGTAATTTTTACACGATTTAGGAATTGTATCTACATTTAAAGACAACTGTATAGTAATTAAATACACTGTTCGTGGAATATTTTTGATTAACTTTCATCTTTTGAGCGAAGGTTTCCCGCCAATCAAATTTATCGTTCTAACGAATGTATCTTTGTATTGAGTGACGGTATAAAGACTGTATGTATTTAACCCTTAAAGCGCCAAGAAAACCTGCATCTGAAAATGTCGTCTGTTTATGTCGTCTGCTGAATATTCTTGCAGACTTTTCAAATCTATTTTTGCATACAGGCAAACAGTGTGGACCCTGGTCAGACTGCTCCTAAAGGAGCAGTCTGATGTGGGTCCACACTGTTTGCGAAAATGACTTTTAAAATCACAAGCAGATGACAAAGCAGACGACAATAGTTGTGATTAGCGCTTTAAGGGTTATGTTTCTCATTTTTTGCTTACAGGTGTGCTCAGCTGATATAGACAACAAACCGAGAATGCCAAGGTTGACTGTAACAAATGTGAATTATGGGGAATAAAATAATCTTTCGGGGGAGGTAACTCTGTCTTATGTTGTTGCCTCCCTTCTGAAAAGGGATCTACTTTACAAGAAAAGAATTTGCTTCCAGAGGAAGCAAATTCTTTTCTTGTAGAGTTGACCCCTTTCCATAAGGGATTGGGTGTGCAGGACTGCAAAGAGGATGTCAAAAAGTTGCCATCCTTGTTTAAAATGGCAGAACAACTGCCAAGTGTATTAGTCAACTTAAAACAAAATAGGTGAAGAAGAGCATACTAAAACCCTAGCTTATCGAACTAAACTTTAGTTACACAGATTAACTTGCATATATGCTTCTTCTGATCAGGATGTATATAAAGTATTAATCATACTCAGGACAGATTTCTATCTACAGTAAAAAAAAAAACCTCAATGAATCAAACACCGATAACTCGTTTACCGTGGCTAATTAAGACTCGTTTTTGAGTCCCTAGGAAGTTCTTCCGACAGTTCAAGAAAAATATTTGGGGATATTTTAGAATTTTTTTTAATTTTTTTTAATCACGAAAATGTATGATGTGTATACTCATTAGAATCGCCTCATCTATATGGCATTATTTTATAGAAGAATGAAAGTGCCTACGTATTTTATTCCCGTTTGTATTCTACAGAAAGTGACAATTCTTTAAGGAGAACTTACGTTCTCTGTCTAAATTGTTTTGCCTCTGTTTTGAAGTCCCTCATGAAAAGCGATCTTCATGTACTCTGAGGAAAAAAATTGCTCCAGAGGGGTCTACTCTAAAGTGGTCTATTCTAAAAGCAAAGAATTTGCTCCATGGGAGCAAATTCTTTCCTTTTAGAGTAGACCCCGTTTAGAACGGGATTGCTGTGAAAGAAAATAAACAGTAAGTCAAAGAAATTATCTCAATTCCTTGTAAAACATAGCGGATAATCTACCAGATGTGTCCAGCCATGGTAAGAGTTGTGCTGTGAGACGAGGCCCCGAGGTAATAAAACTGCTTTCATGATCAACTCAGCTGAGCATGAAATTTGTCCTGCTAATAAATCTCAAATTGCTGACAATTGCAAATTCCTTCTTGTTAAACATAGCTGAGCATGAAAATTTCTCTGCTAATAAATATGAAAATTATGCCAACTGTGGTTGGCATTTTTATAATTAGCAGAGAAAATTTCATGCTCAGCTGAGCTGAGCATGATAAAAAGTTTCTAACCACGGGGCCAGCGCAATCATTCTCCACAAACGCCCCGAAGACACATTTTGCATAATATGGCACATATACAGTTGACTCTCGTTATCTTGACTTCGCTTATCTCGCTAACCGCTTATCTCGAAGTTAAAATCTGGTCCCTGATTTAACATGGAAAGCTAACAACAGGTAACAAAATATTGTGGAAAAGAGGAGCAATTTCTCCTCTTTTCCTCAATATTTTCAATATATCTCTAACTTCAGGAGTCAAATTACATATTCATTCATTAAATGTGGTTGTTTGATTTGATTTGATTTTTCCTTAATTCTGCAACTCTGATATGTCGATTTACGGATATCTCGAAGTATTTCAGACAGTCCCTTCGATCTCGAGATAATGGGAGTCGACTGTATTAGAGGTAATAAGAACAGAAAGATTTGAAGATGCATTTGGTTATTTAATTTATATTCTGTTCTCTGCATAAGTCAAGCTGGTTCTAATTTTGTTTAAGTTTGTATGAAACGTTGATTGATACATTATCAGGGGAGACAACTCTTGTCAAATTGTTTTGCCCCCTTTTTGAAAAGAGGTCTCTTCTAAAAGGGAAGAATTGACAGAAAGATTTGAAGATGCATTTGTTTATTTTATGTTCTGTACTCTGCGTAAGTTAAGCTGGTTCTGAATCGGTTTGATTTTCTATAAAGACTTGTACAGTGTCATTTCCTATCTTTTAGTCTTGAGATCTGAAACAAAATAAATGAAACAAAATGTCAGTAGATAAGTCTTACAATGTTTAAATAGATATGTGGTACGTAAGTTCTTCAAAGAACAACCCTTAAGAGCAATAAACGCAGCCAGAAAATCGAAAACAGAATAAGTATGATGTTTTGATCACCCAAGCTAGTATGCCTTACTTCTAAGCTTTAACCCATTTATGCCGAGTGGACTCTCTGCTACCTCAACTCTTTGGACCGTCCTTTTCCAACAGACGGGGTGTTGGTTGTTTTTTTTTATTATTATTACCATGTTTTGTAGACATTTCTGCGTTCTTGTGCATCTGATCGATCTGGGTCTACAGCGTTTGTCATTATCCCTTTTACGGAACACTAGATTGTAAATGGGTTAACTAGCTAGAAGACGACCAGAAAACTTGAGTTTAATTGATCCAGATTAATTTCTACATCAACATTACGAAAACACGTCTATTCAAATATATTGAAAATTTCACCACCAAAAACTGAAAGTTTTCAGATAAAAATTCTGATATTTTTTTGCTATTTCTGCTCAAAACATAGATTGTTGGTACTCATTAGAACCGCCTCACCGAGGCGGTTCTAACAAGTACCCACAATCTATGTTTTGAGCAGAAATAAGAAAAATAATGTATACCCCTGCAAACCCCAGTTTTACACAATATAAAAGTTGGGTTTAAGCGGGTCAAAATTATATAGGCGTTTTTTCGTGATAGAGTTGATCCGGATCAAATTTGTGTTCACATATTTATCGCGTTCACATTGCAGCAACATAAATTTGATCCGCATCAGCTTGGTTCGAATCAACTTGATCTGGATCAGTTTGACCCCTAGTGTGAACGCAACTTGATGTAGATCATCTTGATCCGCACAAATTAGTCCTTATGTGACCGCAATTTGTTTCGGATCAATTTGATCTGGATTAAGTTTTTAGTGTGAATGTGGCCAAAACGTTGCAGTCCTGGAACAATCGTTTTGTCAGTGCTTTATTGACTTCAACGTTATTATTGTTTGGAAGCATACGAAAATGTAAGAAGAGCGGCGATTGCTACGAAAGACCGGTAGTGACATTTCAACTACATTAATTCAAGGTTTCAACTTCACGAATTCAACAGCTGATTTCGTGAAGCTGAATTCGTGAATTCATGAAGTGGAATTCGTGAAGTGGAATTCGTGAAGTTTAATTTGTGAATTCGTGAAGTTGAATTCATGAATTCGTGAAGTTGAATTCGTGAATTCGTGAAGTTGAATTCTTGAAGTTGAAATCGTGAAGTTGAATTCGTGAATTCGTGAAGTTGAATTCGTGAATTCGTAAAATTGAGTTCGTGAATTCGTGAAGTTGAATTCGTGAATTCGTGAAGTTGAATTCTAGAAGCTGAAATCGTGAAGTTGAATTCGTGAATTCGTGAAGTTGAATTCGTGAATTCGTAAAGTTGAGTTCGTGAATTCGTGAAGTTGAATTCGTGAACTTGAATTCGTGAATTTGAAATCGTGAATTCGTTAAGCTGAAATCGTGAATTCGTGAAGCTGAAATCGTAAATTCGTGAAGTTGAAACCTTGAATTAATGAAGTTGAAATGTCACTACCGTACTTTCGTAGATTGCACACGTGTGTTTCATTGCAGTGGTATTTGCCGGGTCCTTCGGCAGATATTTGAAAACGATGCCTGCTGCCGGAAATATTAATGTATTAATGAAAAAAAAAACAATATGTATAATCCCTGTATTCAACGTCAAGTACTTGCTCGGACGGATACATTACCTATATTTTCACACACATTGCAAGTACACTCCGAAATGTTGGCGACATAGGCTGTTTGTGGAATCTCGGCATCACCGCACACAACAGGAACTTCAATAAGGTCACCTGAAATATGTAAATGTGCCCAGTCTGAGAAAACATATCTTCTGATATGTGCGCCCAAAGAAGACTCTAATCAGACTGCGCATCCGCGCAGTCTGATTACAGTCTTCGTTGTCCGCATGAAAAACCTTTGTATAATTGGCTATCCAAAATGCGCCCAGTGACGATTCAGGTCACTGCGCAAACGCACAGGCTGACTGGAAACTTCGCTGGGCACACTTGTCCGATGTTACGTTTTCTAACATCACGGCTCTTAACATTTTCAACGCAAGAAAACGACTTACGCACTAAGCAAACCACGAAGGTCCAAATCGGCAACCCCACTGGGTTGACTGGGCCGTAAAATCTCAACACAAACATACATACGACCAGAGCCTTCGTTGCCCGCACATCGCATGAGGGCTTTATTTCTTTGATGCACATATAAGCCGCGTCGCGAGAAGAAAACGTTTTTGATACGTTCCATCGAATCACAGTGCGCATAATCGGTCTCTTAGCAAGGCCACATGTCTAGTTCTTTGGCTGAAGTTTCCTCCTGGACTACCACTTAAGTAAACGAAGAGCATAAGTTCTAAGAGATTGCGCGGAATGTGCGGGTTTCCCGTGAACAATCGCGTGAAATCCGGGATTGTAAACGAGACTTCGTTTTAACTCTTCAGAGACTGTTTGCTTTCCTATGCACCAAGGCGCTTATAGAATTTGGCTCTTCTCTAACAGGAAAGGGAATTTGCTCCTACGTGGAGCAAAGTCTTGTCTTTTGGAACACATCTTCCTCCCCCCCGCCCCTCCCCCCCCTCCCCCCCCCCCCCACACACACACACACTTCTTTTTAACAAAAGTAAATCTATTTCCATTATGAGCAGAAGCATGTTTCAGTTTCAATTCGCATTTCGACAGCACTCAAAACCTGAGCTCGTATAAATTAAATTTGAGCCGGGCCACAGCATTTCCTACAAGATCGCATGTGCGCCAAGCGATGACTCAGATCAGCCTGTGCAAATGCGCAGGCTGATCTGAGTCATTGCTTTGCACTCTGTGAATAGCTAAACACTCAAGCTTTGTTTTGACGGAAGACAGCGGTTCTGCAGAGAACGTGTGCATGTGCAGGCTGATCCGAGTCCTCTCTGGGCGCACAAGCAATCCTGTAGGAAATGCTGTGTCCCGGCTCATTTATAAATGCTTTTAAGGCGAAGTGTCCTCATTGTTTTGCTCCCTTCCGAAATGCGACAGTGCTACCGTATTTCCTAAAATATGCGGATACATTAAATCCTTATCATACGTGGGTCTTACAATTTGAACATGTCCTCTTTACTATCTGTTTATACATGTATGTCTAAAAGTATCTGAGAGCGGCAATGGCTGTAGACCCTGGTCAGAATCCGCATTCTGTGGTGTCTGATCTGGGTCTACACTGTTTGCTCAGGCATGTCTCTCCGACTAATACGGTATATATCGTTCGACAACTGAGCCTCCAAGCTGTTTAGTTTCTGCACCCCTGCGGTAGCTTACGCAATGATATTTGCGTATTTAACAGCCAGAAGTTAAGTAAAATGAAGCTAAAAAATTATTTAATCGTATTTACCTGAAAAGCCGACTGACCTAACAGTGTAAATAAAACCAAGCCAAAACAGTGGCAAACCGTGCAGACCCAGGACTGATGCAGCAAACATTGCGGCGTCAGTCCAGGGTCTGCACGGTTTGCCACTGTTTTGTGGCGTCTGGATCTACACTGTTTGCCAGTCATCAAACATTACCGTATTTAGACACGTCAACAAATAGTAAAATGGATTTCCTCTCGGTTTCATTGGTAGGCTATGTTCTCCGATTCTGGCTCTTCCTGGACATCTTCTACGCTATCTTTTTTTATTGACTGCCAAAGTGTACATACACCAAAAGTTCTTCTCCGCATGAATTTCATTATCCAATGAAATCAAACTGCGCGTTTGTACGAAATCCAGGTAACGGTTGTTTATAACGAGTTTAAGCGACCTGCGCTGCAGGTGGCGAAGCTTAAGCTCGTACTATAGGTATCGTGAATCTCTCACATACTGTGCAGAAGAATTCGCATGCGGCGGCTGACTGGTTTCCCAAATTTACAGCGGAGTGTGTCGGCTTAATGTTGAACCCGAAAACCAACGCTAATTTATATCCGTTGCCAGCCTGGTTTCCGAAAAATATGATGATCAGATACGCTCCGCTGCAAACATGGAAAGCCAGTCAGCCGCCGCAAGCGATCTCGTTGGCTGTAATAAATCGTATTGCCAATAAAGTAGAAGGATACATTTTTTACGACATTGACACGGATTACGTCAAGACTGGTCTGCATTTTAGCCGCCATTTTTAATCTGCGATTTCTCTCGCATTAAACAACATTTTCGTGTATTTAAAGGTACATACTGAAGTATTGCTGTTAAAAAATGGATTACATTCCTACAGCACATAACAGAAATATTATGCATGGAAAAGAACTTATCGCTGACAATATGATAAAGGTAGGATATGCGGTGATTTTCAGGTGACTGGCGATCAGCTGATCGTTCGCCGTGTAGCTAAGACATTTTTTTTTTTTTTTTTTTTTTTTTTTTGACGAAATCAGCCTATAAAAATAATTTTTTAGGGTACATGCATAATTTCTTTTTATTATAAGACTAAATATTTATTTATACACTTGTAACAGGTAAAAAAATATATATATATAGAAAATCTCATCTCCAAAAACTGAAAATTTTCAGATAAAAAAATCTGATATTTTTTTCATATTTCTACTCAAAACATAGATTGTGGGTACTCGTAAGAACCGCTCGACGAGGCGGTTCTAACGAGTACCCATAATCTATATTTAGAGCAGAAATAAGACAAATAATAATGTATACCCCTGTAAACCCCAGTTTTACTATATAAAAGTGGGGTTAAGGGGGTCAAAATTGTATAGGCATGTTTTTGTAATGAGGCTATGCATGCATCCGGGCAGTCTGATCAGCGCCTTCGCTGTCCGCAAACAGAACCATTGGAACTACAGAATGTATGGATGGAGAGCAAAAGCCCGTATGATACTTTGCGCATGCGCAGGATGATCTGAATCAGCGCATGTTGCGCATGTTCGAACGCATTTTTTCCTTGATGCGGCTCATTTTGACGTAATATGGTGGGGGAATTTACCTGTTATGGCAGTGCAACAGTGACAGTCGGAGTGTTGTCTCTCGTCCAATACGGACATCATAAGGAGACTGTATGAGGTAGAGTTTCCGCAGGAACCTGCGCAATAATCTACAGTGACTTCCGCTACTGATACACAGCCTGAAGCCTCATCTCGTAGAATCTCAGTGCGCGTGTGTTTCTGACAGGTATCTGCAAAAAATATATCGTACCGATATATATTTCTTTCAAGCAGTTCTGCTACTAAAGATCTGTTTTAACTTTCCCTCGATACCTCTTAAAACCCTAATATACAAGTTTTGTTTACATACCATTTTCCTTCCGCAGCATACGTAAGACGTGTGTTTTATTAGTTTCATCATTTTTTTATACAAGTATTAGTTTTCACAAAAAGCTTGATCTACGCTTAGCACGCACACACATAAGCGTAGACCAAGCTTGTTTATGAAAGCTAATACTTTGTCATTATAACGTTGAGCCATCCTTGGAAAATAGATGTTCCGGGGCATTATCAAACTCTAAGCGTAGACAATTAATTTTGCTTTGAATTCATATACAGCTCGCACACAACTCTGGGACCATCGGACTTTATTCTAGGCATGCGTTGTTTCCAGCCACTCCGGGTTAATCCATCACGAAAACACGCCTGTATAGTTTTGACCCCATTAAACCCCACTTTTATACAGTAAAACTGGGGTTTACAGTGGTATACATTTTTTTTATTTCTGCTCAAAAACATAGATTGTGGTTACTCGTTAGAACCGCCTCGACGAGGCGGTTCTAACAAGTACCCACAATCTATGTTTTGAGCAGAAATATGAAAACCATCAGAATTTTTCATCTGAAAGTTTTCATTTTTGGTGGTAAAATTCTCAATATATTTGAATAGGAGTGTTTTCGTAATGTATCATACAGTAATGCCAGGTCAGAAGTCAAATTGGGATAAGTTAAGGTTGCCTTTTCAATCTTCTTTTACATAATGGTATATTTAGTGCACTTATTTGAATTGCCTGTAAGAGGCAAATCTACTGAGTACACACAACATATATTTTTATATTAAAATGAGAAAAAAATCCCTAAACTATCCGTAAATATTTCTTTCTCGACCTATCGGAAGAAGTTCTTAGGGACTCACAAACGAGTTTCAATCAGCCAATGTAAACGAATCATCGGTCTTCGAGTTATGAAAGTTTTACTGCATAAACTCTCAGAATGCGTGCATGCATGCGTGCGTGCGTGCGTGCGTGCGTGTGTGTGTGTGTGTGTACGTGTGTAAAACAAGTTATATTCACCTGGTTGTGGTACGCATACTGGGCAACATTGATTTGGCACATCATAACTTAATATCTCCATCTGCAAATAAAATCAAAAATTGAATAGGTTTAATAATCTGCATCCGTAAAAGAAAACATTGTTACGGAAAAGACGAAAACTATATACCCTCTACATGCGTCGTATACCGGAGGTATAAAAATAATACAGATATGGGCCGCTCCATGCAAAAACGTGTCTTTGAATGTATGCGGACAGTGAAGGCCCTGATCAGCCTGCGCATCTGCGCAGGCTGATCAAGGCCTTTGCTGCTCAATTACAGAATTATGGGACAATATAATGAGTATCAATGGAGAGCCAATGGCCGGTACCGGATGAGACTTTGCGCATGCGTGGCATGAACCTGAATCGTCGATTAACTAATTGTTTGCTAGCATATTATGCATGCGTATATAACCCTGAAGACGACCACTGCTTTAACTGCACAGTAGTCACTTTCTGAATATTACGAAAGATTCAATGAAAAAAAAAAAATTTTTTTTTTTTTTTTTTTTTTTTTTTTTTTTTTTTTTTTCGCTTTTCAACTTACATCGTCGCAGGTAGGAATTTCGCACTTCCTGTTACAAACAATATTCCCACCAACACACTGGCAAGAGTAGCAGACATCATCGGGATCATCATATACCTCGCCAGGCTGCAAAAGAATGATTGAATCACAAGTTCAGAAACTGAGTACCTTCGGACATGTGCGTCCAGCGAAGATTCAGATCACCCTGTGCATTCGGACAGTCTGACCAGAATCTTCACTGGGCGCAAGTATGTGCACAAAGTACTGTTTAATCGCTAAAAGGACTAGGCTTCCCAGGAAAAGTGAGAAAGTTAATTGACCGGGTCGGCATGACTTTAACATTGTTGACTGAGCCATAAAATTTCAACTCGAGAATCTTATGATTTATTATCTGCATCAAACTGTACATCACGAAAACATGTCTATATAATTTTTACCCCTTTAAATCCCACTTTTATATGGTAAAACTGGGGTTTACAGGGGTATACATTATTTTTCTTATTTGTGCTCAAAACATAGATTGTGGGTACTCGTTAGAACCACCTCGACGAGGCGGTTCTAACGAGTACCCACAATCTATGTTTTGAGCACAAATATGAAAATAATCATAAATTTTTTTCTGTAAATTTTCATCTTTTTGGTGGTAAAATTTTCAGTATATTTGAATAGGTATGTTTCCGTAATGAGATCAGTAAAGTACATAAAATGCAACATATACACTGACATTTAATTTCTCATATACTGTGAAAGATATAAAAAAAAAAAAAGATATATAAGAAATAAACGCGCCAGAAGCAGATATATCAGTATAGATATTAAAAGTTTTACATCCTAAAAACATAACAGCGCTACGGACCCTCAAAATAATTGAACATGTTGAATAAAATGCTTCAGTACATATGATCGCATTGAAAATAATACAAATTCATTGAATAAATCATAGCACCACATAAGACATTTTTGCAACCAAAATTTTCGATATTTTTCTTATTTCTCCATGAGAACATATGTTGCGGTAGCCATTAGAAGCGCATCGTCGAGGCGCTTCTAATGAGTACGAACAACACGCTGTCATGGATAAATAAGAAAAATATTTTCCTGGTATTTCTCTTATCTATCGCTATGCCGAATCACAAAACTCTTACAATCATTTCTGTTCCATTTATGTAGCATTTGTTACACTCTGAGGCGTTAACACAGATTCCAGATTCATCAAGGTACAAGCCAGTTTCGCACACACAACCCTCAGATTCTATACTGCACAGTGTGTCGTTGAAGCTGTCGAATCTTTCACCACATGTTCGTTGACATAAACTTGTGTTAGACCACACTTGATTGTCAGAGCACGCTGAAAAATTAAAAAAGTCATGAAGCAGTTGCTTCGAGTCCCACAATACATCCATAGTTGTCTCCCTTATGAAATTGGCGGAAAATCTATAAAGTGTATCCCGACCCCTTGATCTTACAGTCATTATTTTCTTACATTTAGGGTGAATGTATACACGTTTACAATCAGCCAAAGTATATATACACCAGAATTTTCTTAAGGTTGTTGTCTACGTGATTACCATTGACCAATGAAATCCAGGTATCGGTTATTTATAGTCGCGCTATTCTTGTCGCTGTGATGTCAGAGTGCTGTGTAAAGAGGATTATCTGTAAAACCTGGACTGGGTTTAGTGCTGGGTCACTGGCAAACAGTTCGGACTCAGATCAGACGCCTGCACTGGTTGCTTAAATTATAGGAAGTTAATTAAATGAAACAGTCTTAAGTCCCCGTTCAGGACCATTTTCCCAGCCTACACTCAGAGACAATCGACCCCAATCGACAAGTTTTTTAGTGCCGCTTGTCTCGACATGGCGATTCAATAGTCCAACCTCTACAACTCGAACGTCCTTGGGACTGTGTATATTTGTTCTAGACATTGGTAGTTTGAGCTACTGAGGATTAATCATAACGTCAAGTCAAGAGGCAAACAGCTATAACTTAGGGGTGTATTTTCGATCTTCTATATAACAATTTTGTGTAGAGTGTACTCACTAGAATCCCTCAAAGATGCGATTCTAATAAGTACATACATTTCATGATAAAACAAGAAAACCATAAAATATCCATAAATTTTGCCTTTTTGGGCTATCAAAAGCATTTCCTAGGGACTCAAACACGAGTTTGAATTAGCCGTGGTAAACGAGCCATCGGTGTTCGAGTCATTGGGGTTTTACTGTATACAGTACTGGAGTTGGTGTAAAAAATATCTTTTTGATTGATCCCTGTATCTGGGCCTAAGCAATATTGTGTTTTGACCTCATACAGAACGGTTACTTACGACAGTCTTGTTCGTAGCATGGATCGGTGTCTAACCTCGTATCCGGACAGTCTACTGCAGGAGTTGTTATGCCTCTAGACCTGAACCTCTGACCCGTGCCACAACTGGCTGAGCACGCACTCCAATCAGTCCATGATGAAAGTTTACATGTTACTAAAATAAAAGTAAATAAATTATTTTGATTTTATTATAATTCTAATTTTAGCTGAAGTTTTAGATTATACCGGTAACAGATAAGTGAGTTGACACTGATGTGAATTTACAATAAATTATATGTATTTTTTCAAAGTTTATTTCTGTTACTTTAATGATCAAACAGTTTATTTGAGAACACTCCTCGTAATCCTACACTCTTATCCACACGTATTTTTCACAATGCTTGATTTTATATATGCATTCAAATGCTTATTTACGAATAGTACACCTGGATATTACTTAAGGACTTCCTTTGACCGTTCATTTATAGTAATTTTTCAAATTTCTTAAAGACAATGTTTTTAACTATACACTGAATGCGTACACACACACACACACACACACACACACACACACACATATATATATATATATATATATATATATATATATATATATATATATATATATATATATATATATATATAACCCATTTAAACCTAGCGTCCCATAAAAGGGAAACTGACAAACGGTGTAAGACCTGATCAGACGCCGCAAAACGCGGCGTCTGATCAGGCTCTACACTGTTTGCATTAAGTTCAAAATTTCTACAAAACATGATAATAAAAAAAAACTAACTAGATATCCCTTATATAGGAAATAGACCTGTTCAAGGAGTTTAGGTAGAAGAGTCCATTCGGCATAAATGGGTTTAATGTGTACAGCATAGCTTCGCCTTACTTTACAGTAGAATAGATGGTAATCGGTTGAAAACGAAAGCTAGCAGGAAAATAAAGAACTCAGGAACAGTCACAAACAAGGAACACAGCTCTCCCAAGGCACTTGATAATCTTTAATGATACGTATATGACAGCACAAAACATTACCTCTATGAAAACTGGACGAATAAGGAACGAAGAGGAACTGAAATTCAGTTAACGCTACGGAACAGTCAATAAGAGTGAACAGACTGATGTCACAGCCACATTGTTTTCCCTCAGAGGAGGTACATTCCTCGGTTTTAATCATGTAGATTAATCATTTATCAATGGACAAAACTTGAAAACTTGACCAGGTATTTAAAAAAGCAATTACTTTTGTTAAGAGGAAATACGCTGTTCTTATGCTCATTGTAAGGATTTAATGATTTTAAACATAGGTTTTGAAATATAATATTCCTGCTGGAAGTTAGTTACTGTAGGCGAAGAAAACCAAGGTTATCACCTCCATCGAAATAGACAAAATTGCGGATTTCATAACTGTTAAGGATTTCTTTTGCCTGAAGAGTTCCATGCTGATCGTCTTTATAGCAAAGTTGTTGGTTCGAGCTTACAATCTACAACTTAGTTTTGCATTCAACTATTTTGTGAAAACCAGTTTGTTCTGCTTATAAAGTTTAAAGTTAATTTCAAATTATGGTAAGAAAACATGCTATTATGAAAGTATGAAATGAACAAATTAATGAGAAAAAAAAAAAACAAGAAGAGAAGGAAATATAAAATATGCATACTACAATGCCTAACCCAAGCTGCCAACTTCACGTAATAACCCTAAATATAGGGAGCAAACAGTGTAGATCCAGATCAGACGTCGCAGAGTGCGGCGTCTGCTCAGGGTCTTCACTGTTTGTCACTCATCAAGCACTATAACATTCCAATGTTATACCCTTACCCAAAAAGGGTGACAACTCTGACCCTTCAAATTTTCGACCTGTTTCACTATTAAGTAATGTTGGTAAATTACAAGAAAGAATAGTTTTTAAACATATCTATAACTTTTTACATGAAAATGATATACTTTACAAATATCAGTCTGGGTTTTTACCCAACCATTCTACAACTTTCCAACTTATAGATATATATCATCATATTTGTCAAACTTTTGATAGCAACCAATACTCTTGTATGGTTTTCTTAGATGTTTCCAAAGCATTTGACAGGGTATGGCACAAGGGACTTATTTTTAAATTAAAACAAAATGGCATAGATGGTGACCTACTTGAATGGATTAGTGACTACTTGAGTGGTAGAAAGCAAAAGGTGGTCATAAGAAATACCTCATCAAGCTTAATGAAAGTAGAAGCTGGGGTTCCTCAAGGGTCTGTCCTAGGCCCTTTATTATTTTTAGTGTATATTAATGATATAGCTGAATCACTTCTTAGTCTTACTAGGTTATTTGCAGATGATAGCTCGTTGTTTTATTCTGCAGCTACTATTAAAGACATCGAAGGTATTATCAATCACGATTTACGCATGCTAGTAAGTTGGGCAGCACAGTGGTTAATAAATTTTAACCCATTAAAAACTGAAGTAATGATTTTTACTTTAAAATTTATTGAATCTTTTCCTAACATAATTTTTGATGGTACACCCATAAAATTCGTAACAGAACACAAACATTTAGGTCTTACATTTAGTAGTAATGGACAATGGCACTGCCATATTGAAAACATAATTAAAAGTGCATCTAAAGTTATTGGTATAATGCGGAAACTTAAATTTACATTCAGTCGAGTTGCTTTGAACCAAATATACTTATCATATTTACTGCCAATTATCGAATATTCATGCGTTGTATGGGATGGCTGCACAGTACAAGATATCAATTCTCTTCAAAAACTTCAGAATGAAGCCGCCCGCATAGTAACAGGCTTAACAAGATCGGTTTCATTAGACAATCTATATAGAGAATGCGGTTGGGTGTCACTTGCAGAGAGACGCAGGCAGCAAAAACTTATTTTCATGTACAAATCAATCAATGGTCTTGTTCCTACATACGTATCTGACCTGATTCCTCCTTCGGTTGGAGAAATAAGTACCTATACTCTACGAAATCAACAAAATATTACTGTTCCCCTCTGCAGGACTGAAATTTCACGTAAATCATGTATTCCATCATCTATTTCTGCATGGAATTCTCTTGATATAGAACTACGTAATTCACCATCCCTAGCACATTTTAAGTATCAGCTGAAAAAGCTTCAAAATAATTCAAGTGTTCCAACATACTATCGAACTGGTAGCAGATATCTCTCAGTTTTACATGCTAGAATTAGAAATAATTGTAGTAATTTACTATCTGATTTATATATAAATCATTTGTCACCTAATCCTACTTGTAGTTGTTCTGAAGAGGTCGAAGATGCAGATCATTATTTCTTTAATTACCCAAATTACAATAATGAGAGAGATGCACTTTTGCGAGCTACTAGGGATTTCTATCCATTAAATATTTATACTCTTCTGTTTGGAGATGAAAATCTGACAGCTGAAGAAAATACTATTATTTTCACAGCCGTACACACGTTTATCAAGGATACCAGAAGATTCACCAACTAGCTTGCTGCTAACTTAAGTCCAGCATGACAGTCCATCATTATCTTATTACATTTTTTGGTTAATTATTTACTTTACTTTTCTCATCACCTCATATTAGCTATCATCTTTTAAAAATTATGTATTGTATATTTGTCTTCGAATCCATAATTTGTTAAACAATCACTCCATATCAAGTATTTAGATAATGTTTCTTAATTTGCCATTATCATGTGTCTGTTATTGTTGTAATAAAAGTTTGTAGGGGGAGGGCCGTAACTAATGTTGGCAGAACTTGTGGCCCGACCCCATTGCCATGAAATGATGCAATAAAATATGTTTATACTATCAAGCACTAATTTAGACACATCAACAGTTAGTAAAATAGACTTTATTTAATTGTTTTAGCAATTGCATGGCGTTTAAGTGCTCAAAACTTTCATTACAACTGTTTTAATATCACGTTTATGTGTACTTGTCATTCGAATTTCGACTCATTCGACTCGTCTGTAACTAAATATAAATGTATTATGTAAATGATCCCTCAACTTACTGTTGCAGTCTCCATAGTTGCAAGGTTGTGTTTCAGTTAGTTCTACGTCACACTCTGCTGACATCGAGCTATCCATATAAGATCTGGTCCTGCTCTGTATACCTTCTCCACACGACTCTGAACACTCTGACCACTGGCTATATGAGCCTACATCACAGCCTGTGAAAGAAAACATTTAATAATCAAAGCACTGACATCACTGATAGGTCGATTGTCTCTGAGTGCAGGCTGGGAAAATGGTCCTGAACGGGCATTTAAAACTGGTTCATTTAACCCTTATCTTCCCGTAATTTAAGCAAAGAGTGTAGAGCCTGATCAGACGCCGCATTCTGCGGCGTCTGATCTGGATCTTCACTATTTGCCAATGTCCTAGTCCAGGTTTTACAGACCCTCTTTACACTGCTGTCTGACGTCATAGCGACAAGACTAGCGCGGCTATAAATAACTGTTACCTGGATTTCGTACAAACATGTGGTTTGATTCCATTGGTCAACGATAATCACGTTGACAACATTACCTGGATTTCGTACAAACGCGTGGTTTGATTCCATTGGTCAATAATAATCACGTTGACAACAACCTTAAATAAATTTTGGTACATGTATATTTGGCTCGATTTAAACAATCGACCAAAAATAGCCTATAATACCATAATTCAAGTGTTTAATGAGTTCTGTAACAGCTGGAATAAGATATTTGTTTTCCTGAAATGAGTATATATTTTAGTTGATTTTAAATGGCGGGTCCTTTGAAAATTTATAATGAAAGAAAAGATTGTTTATACTGATGTGACAGAAGGTGACAATAGGTTTCACTGAAAATATAGTTTTCGACCATTTTCAGTGGTGTGTCCAGAAAGGAATTATGTTTACTTACAACTAGGAAAACACTTGAAAAAGTATGCCTAGAAACGCTTCTAATCTTAAAGGAAAGAATATGCTCTTACAGGGAGCAAATTCTTTCCTTAATTAGCAGCCTCTATGGTAAAGAAATAAAAAAGTTTATGTTAATGTCACTGTATTGAAAATATTTTTTACGCATATTACGCACATGCGTAATGCGCGAAATGAGTGCTACGCCTATGATATTACTTCTAACAAGAAATGTTAATTTTACCCTTGTCCTGCTGAATAAATTAAGATGTCACGCCCTTTTCAAATTTTCAGCCAGTCAGATTCCTTGATCCAGATTGTTGATATACATTCACATTTTGAATGGCACAACAGTGCAGATCCAGATCAGTTGGCTTCTTAGAAGCCAACTGGTCTGGATCTACACTGTTTGCAAAGGCAGGGTATATCCGGGCTCAGCAGGACGAGGGTTAAGGTAATAGCCAACTTATAAACACTATAAGTGAGTGGGATTTCAAACAAATACTTACATGTTACGTTCGTGTTGCAATTTATTTCCTCCAAACTGTCACCAGTGCACGGTAAGCCATTGCACTGAGGCAATGGATCGTTGCACACTCTTGTTCTATATTTGACACCACCAGTACAGGTTGATGAACATTCTGACCAATCAGTCCATATTGACCAATTTCCATCAACTTGAAAACAGAAATGAGGATGTTCCATGAAAGAAGTAGGTAAAGAAAAATAAACACAGACATAGAACGCTTCATTAATACTAAATATGCTTGAAAAGTATCCCTGATATCTTAAGTGGCTTCTACTTAATGCATATATTTTCAGTTTTTAGGGTTGTTATATAGAAACGACCCAGGGCGGGCATAGCATTTCCTGCAAGACTTTATTTGCACCCAGCGAAGACTCAGATCAGCCTGCGCATCCGCGCAGTCTGATCAGAGCCTTTGCAGGGTATTCTGTGGGTAGCCAAGAAAATAAATTTCTCAGCGGGCACACAAAGTTGAAACAACATCGATTCAAGGTTGACAACGTCAAATCAACGTTGAATCGACGTTGTTTCACTGTTGTGTACCCGAAGGGGAAACCGTCTTCAGGCGTAAAGTGAAGACTCTGATCACCCTGCTAGGATGCGCAGTCTGATCTGAGTTTTCGCTAGACGCATCTGCAGTCTAAAAGGAAGCGTTATGCACCGGCTCTAACTAAACTTAATTTTCTTCTGTTGTCACTAATTTTCTTCTATTGTCTTCTATTGTCACTATTGTCACTAATATCATAGTTAAATGTTCGGACCGATGTCACTGGCCAAGCAGTGTATGTCCGATCGAAAAGAATATTTTGGTGGGCTTCTGCACTTTTTACGTGGTGTTGATACACCGGACAGAGTTTCTGCCATTTTTACAAGAGAGCTGACTTTCGTGACTTCCTGTCTGCTTTTTTGCACACCAACCTCTTTCTGTAAAAGGGTCTGCTCTGGAAAAAAAAAGGCTACCGTTCCTAATGGGAGTTTGTGCTTCCTTTTAGAGTGGAAACCATTCATAAGGAATGCAAAAACAATTTTGCCTCCCCTGAAAGTTTGTTCAGTCTAACATCTTCAGTAGGAAAACGGATTACCGTAACAACCCCAAATATTGGGACAAACAGGCCTAAGCAAACAGTGTAGACCAAGATCAGACGTCTGATCAGGATCTACACTGGTTGTCACTCATCCAGCACTATTTTAGATATGTCAAAAGGCATTTAAATAGACTTTTTTTCAAATTCTAGGACAAAAGTAATGTAAGGAGTTAAGGTGTCCCGCTACTTAGGGTAACTACGGTAGTTCAAAATTTAGGATAAGTATCATAAATGGTCATGGAATCCAATATATAGGTTCACTCAAGTACTTACTGTCTGCAAGAGTGTTGTTAATGCAATATTCAGATACTTCCACTGTGCAGTAGCTGAAATAGAAATGAATTAAATAGGACAGTGTTTTCATTTGATGCGCTACGCACAAAAAGAGTCCTTATGCAACTTTGCCGACAATGTATGTCAAGATCAGCATGTACGTTCGTGCAGTCTGATCTGAGCATTCTATGTTTGTCGACAAATACTTCATTATCCATTAATTCGGTAGGCGGACAACGGAGGCCCAGATCAGCCTGCGCAAATGCGCAGGCTGATCAGGGTCTGCGTTGTCCGCTAATTGCATAATGGCCCTTTTCGTCCGTTGCGCATCATTTCATCTCAGGTTATAATACTTGGAGAAGACGAGTAATGTTCTCTCTTCATATACATTTATTCTGCCTGATTATGCTAAATCAGCGATTATTGCACTGATCATATACACTTTTTTTTCTGCGATAACACTGTTAAAATTCCCGTAGGTTTTACGGTAAAGTGACTGGCCCTGACTGCCAGTGCATTTACCGTTACTTTTTATGGGCACCAAAAGAACTTTTGCAGGAGTTATCTCGTAGAATGGGGTACGGGTGGATAGGTTTCAGATACGGTGCAGCAAGTCAAACCCCCTACGCTGCCTTACGTTACGTATCTTGCCCTACTATGCCCTGCACAGCGAGGTAATTCCTGTAAATAATCTATGGATGCCCTAAAGATTAACGGTAAAAGCGCTGACAGCCAGTTGCCAGTTATATCAATATCGTAAAATCTACGGAATTTTTTTATAGTGTTCTGTACTGACCATATACGCTTTAATATATAACATAAGGGTCCGAATGGTCAGGCTGTCGAGGATTCAGATACTTTTGTAGGTAAATGTGTATAATGAATAATCAGCAGAATTACACAATTGTTCTTGACAATGAAGCGATGGCATTCAATCATTAAAATGTTATTGTGCACGACTTAGCGTACGAGTCGCAATTTCAGAAACGAACCTTCGGACATGTGCACCCAACTGAGATTCAAATCAGCCTACACAATCGCGCAGTCTGATCTGAATCTTCACATGGCACATTTTGGCTAGCCAAGGATGCAAAGATTTTTCATGCGGGCAACGAAGACTCAAATCAGACTGCGCGGATGCGCAGTCTGATTTGAGTCTTCGTTGGACGCAAATGTCAGAAGGTAGGTTTTTTCACGTTCTGGCCCATATTTTGTGTATATTTTCCATTTTTAATCTGTTAGTCGTAATTTAATATCGTGAAAACATTACAAAGGCACGTGTTGTTATTCCCTTAGTTCAAACACCTACCATACTGTACAGAAGTCATCGGAGATGACATCGCCGTAACTGTAACTGACGCCATTGACAATACAGTCTGGTGGACAGTCTCCTAATTCGCAGGGCTCTTCTTGTGAACTGTTTCCACAGTTTATACCGCTTACTGCCGACCTAACAAATATGAAGAGATCAACTTATAGGCACAAAGAACTCACTTCAAAGACACCAAAAGGAAATTTAACATACCAGAGCAAACACACAACGCAAATATAGAGGAATTGTAAAATGCTTGCGTTGTCCGACCATTTATGTGTAGCCGAAACTGCAAGTGACACTTAAGCGCCTATAAGACCAGGTTTCAGGCCCACTCTCTCCCACTTACCCCAAAATTATTGCTGTTGATACATATGGTTCCGATGCGGTACTTCTGTTGTGGTTTTCCTTTGTCTGCTCTTTCTGGCCCCGAGGTTATAAAACTTCTTTCAAGCTCAACTCAGCTGAGCATGAAATTTGTCCTGCTAATACATCTCAATTTTTTTCAAATTATGTTTTGCTGAATATAACTGAGCATGAAGTTTTCTCTGCTTATAAATATAGTTGGTATTTTCATATTTATTATAGTTGAGCATGAAAATTTTTTTTATAACCCTGAAGCCTGTTTTCGATGGAGCGCTGTTTTCTGGTGTCGTTTCACATCACTCAACCTTTATCCGTTTTGTTAGGAGGACTGTGTTCTATAAGTATGGCATTTGCCTATGCCGCATCCAATATGTTTATTCACAAACTAATTTGTATTTTTCGAATGGTTACTAAACCATCTCATGTTGCCACAAATTACAGTATATAACTGTTATTTTCGTTGTTGAAACGTCTTGTGAAATCAAATCAATTATATTAATTTATACATGTACATGAATGAAAAAATATCAACGCCACATTGTGTTTCATATTCTTGCAATAAACAAATATACATAAACGGTATTCGCACTAGCCCCCGTTTTGGTTGCGCAAGGAAATAGCTCAAGACACTTGCTACCGTCCCCCTGAAACTGTCACAATTCAACGGAAAGTTCGCAAATGTCCGTGGATCTTCGGAGTGCTCCGCTTTACCGAATGCAGTCGGGGGCATCTCCATATTTATTTTACCACCGTATTATTAAATTAAAAGAACCGTAACGTTAGAAAACACATCTTCCGACGTGCGCCAAGTTAAGATTCTGCAGCCTGCGCATTCGCGCAGTCTGATCAGAATCTTCACTGAGCGCTTTTTTGACACCCAATGATACAAAGTTTCATCATGCGGACAACGAAGACTCTGATCAGACTGCGCGATTGCTCAGGCTGATTTGAGTCTTCGTTGGGCGCACATTTCTAAAGGTACGTTTTCTGACGATGTGGTCCAAATGAAACATTCAACCCTGTAAGCATTCTACATAGATCTATAGCGGGCCGTTATCGGTCTGTCAGGGTGGCTGACGGACCGATAACGGCCCGCTGTAGATTTATAAAGAATTCTAGCTGGGTAGGTCGGTAAATAGTTACCATGGTTTTAATGACAAATTTATGATATTTTTCTTATTTTTCCCAGAAAAAAAAGGATCTGACATTCAAGCAAATTTCAAATGGAGACAATTTGCATGAAATGTCAAAACCTGTTCTCTGGGAAAAATAAGAAAAATATTTCTATATATCGTGTGCTGAAAACTTTATCCAGAGTGCTAAGCATTATCATCATGTCAGCCTAAGTATTGAACAGAATTTCTTTATAATAGTTTCGTGTAAATAAGTAACCCAATGATTACTAAATCCAGAAATACCTGTATCTGTGTCTTGTCCCTGAGCCACAAGTAACGCTGCATTCTCCCCAGTCACTCCAGTTGTCCCAATCACAACCTGAGCAAGAGAAAAGTAATTCTAAAAGACCTTTTGGTAAGTTACGGGAGTTGCGTCATAACGAAATCTTCCTTCATACATGTGCGAACCGTGTATGCCCAGACGTGAGTTGTGCACGTATATGAGTATCATCAATGCATCGGCAGTTCGCCAACTGTATATTTTGATTGAGTACATGTACGTATCAAGAAACTGACCATGCCTGCCCAGACAGATGCACTTTAGCATAGTCAGTGACATGGACGAAATTATTTTACGCACACGAAGGAGAAATCCAGAAAAAAAATCTCCCTAGTGTCGATTCCACAATGGGGGCTGTTCTTAAAGGAAAGAATTTGCTTCCAGAGGGTAGCAAATTCTATCCTTAAAGAGCAGCACTTTGATATAAGAAGAAAATATTTTATATTAGATGATCTCTTTTCATTGCAAATTTTTTTCTTAACCCATTGAAGACTGAAGACCCCTAAACGGGTAACTGGCAAACAGAGCAGACCCAGATCAGATGCCGCAGAATGCGGCGTCTGATCAGGGTCTCCACTGTTTGCAAATAGTTCAACCATTTTTCTTTAGGAATTCTACATCATATTGCCTGACATACCTAAATTCGAAAATGGACTCTTCCAACATGTAGTGTGGGAGAGTTTATTCAGTCTTTAATAGATGAAGAACGTGCATAATGTGCGTAATGGGCAAAATGGCTAGGACTTCTTTTGCAGTCAAACCTAAACACGGACATATAAATCGCATACTAATGACTTTGTGGACATATGTAAAGCAGTTGTTCATCAGAAATATAAATGCAAGAGGATGCATATGAGGCAATTTTTTTTTTTTTTTTTTTTTTTTTTTGCGGGGTGAGGGGTATGAATGGGTACATGCACCATACTTACAATTAGGATCAGTTGTACATTCCAAGGTGTGGTTTGCGGTGCAGGTACTGAAATAGGGAAAATACAATACAATTTAAATTCCTAAATCAGATAATTTATCAATAACATATAAAGTATTTACATTAAGAGAGCTTGTAAAGAGCTTGTAAATTTATTAATTGTGGTCAGATTTGATTCTGAAAGAAATCACCCTTCATAGCAATGAATGCACCCACAAAAATAGCACCAGCTGAATTGTCAAACTCTGTGTCAGACTGGCTAGTTTTGGCCAATTAGGCCTCACCAGGGGCCCTCATATAAATTTCAATCATCCCAGAATAGCCTCGTTTGACAGGATGTGTCTTTAAAAGCAAGGCTCTCAACTGATCTGAGAGTAAGGCTGGTTTAAGCACCAACCCATCCCACATACACCAGTTTTTTTTTGTTTTTTTTTTTTTTGTTTTTTTTTTTTTTGTTTGTTTTTTTTTTGTTTGTTGTTGTTGTTTTTTTCTTGTTTTTTTTTTTTTTTTTTGTTTTTTTTGTTTGTTTTTTTTGTTGTTTTTTTTTTGTTTTTTTTTTTTGTTTTCCACTGATCGTTCCAAGGCGGTTCCTCTATTGCAGTTTGTTTTTCGTTCCATCACGAAAACACGCCTATATACGCCTATAAACCCCACTTTTTATACAGTAAAACTGGGGTTTACAGAGTAATACATTAATTTTCTTATTTCTGCTCAAAATCATAGATTGTGGGTACTCGTTAGAACCGCCTCGCCGAGGCGGTTCTAACAAGTACCCACAATCTATGGTTTGAGCAGAAATATGAAAACTACCAGATTTTTTTCATCTGAATTTTTTCTTCTTTTTTTGTGTGTTAAATTCTCAATATATTTGAATAGGTGTGTTTTCGTAATGATATGTCGGTAGTTTCCTGTGTTGCATTTGCTTTGCCATATGTTTATCAACTTCTCTTCTGTTGGTACACCAACAAGGCTGTACTTCAAGATTGTGGCATTCCCAGCGTATCTTTACTTATACACTGAACCCTCGTAACAACGCCTGCATTAGTTCTCCCAAAATATTGCCATTAAACTGAATTTGCTGTTGTAAAGAATCCTTAATAGATAGAATGATATGTAAGAAAGACCTTGCTTTTATTATTATTTCCTCACAGAACATATGTTTTGGATATTTGTTAGAATCGCCTCATTGAGGAGATTCAAACAAATATCCAAAACATGCTGATTGAAGTTTAAAATGCATTTTTATTCAAGAAAGGTTTAATAAATTGATATAGGGTACAAATACGATCATAAAATGTGGCATCTGACAGCCTGTAAAAGTTCAGTTAGTCTCTCTATTTTGAACTAGACCAAAAATGAAATGATTTTTTTATCGTATCTCTGAATTGATGTTGGCAATATTATTTCAGACATACGATAAAAAGTCATTTCATTTCAAGAACGAGAGACAAACTGAAATTTTACAGGCTGTCAGGTGCCACATTTTATGATTGAATTACTACCCTATATCAATTTATTAAATCGTTCTTGGATAATAAAATATCAATTTGTGAGGAATATGGCGCCTTTAATGCAGTATTTTTGCATAATTTCTCATTAATTATCACCTCTTGAGCGAAGGTTTCGTGACATACAAATTATCATTATTATAATAATGAACTTTGGCCTTGTATTGAGTGTCGGTATAAAGAGAGCTGTATTTTTGTAAGAAACTTAATAGTCAAAAGCAGTATTATAATAAGGAGGATAAAAATAATATAGACGATGTCTAGGAATAGTAAAAATCACAGATCATAGCCTACCAAGAACACTTAGAAGAAGAGCAAACAGACCATGACAGAAAGTGCACAAGCCACAGACCAAAGAAAAGCAATGAAACCAGCTCCCTTTTAACCAACAAGATGATCACAATGCTGGACAGAATGCTAGACAGGATCCACCAAACTGGTGTTGGCACTGATGATCGATTATAATCGATCATCAGTCCCTTTTGCCTCTTGTGACTGATGACGATTAGTCGACTATAAAAGACTTCTTTATAGTCGACTTATCGGAAAATTCTATTTTTAATAACATATTTTTCTCACGTTTTATTTTTATAGGCAAGTTATAAAGAATTGAAATTTAAAGCTGTCTATTTGGGTCATTCTAGATTTGTGGTCAATAAAAGAAAAAAATGATAAAATAGCCTTAAATAAGTCAACCCAAAAGTACTGATATTTTTTTTTCTTATTTCTCTATAAAAACACATGTTGTGGGTACTGATTAGAAGCGCCTCGCGGAGGCGCTTCTAATGAGTACCCACAACATATTTTCATGGAGAAATAAGAAAAATATTATCGGGATACCCCTCTTATTGATCTGGAGCAATAAATAAGTACCTGGATTAAGAGGGAATTATTTTCTACAAGCCGATTATTAATCGATTATCAGTCGGTTTTACAAAACCGATGATCGACTATAAAAATTCTGGACGATTCCCAACACTACACTACACCAAACACAACAATAAGACAACGAACAGAACAAAACATAAAAAGCTCCACAGTGTGCAGCCAGAACAAACAACAGAACCACCGCCTTAGAACGACCAGTAGTATATAAAAACTACAGGGGGTTGAATCGATTTACTGGTACCAAATCTTCACCATACGTTCAGTGTTATACAAATATATATATATATATATATATATATATATATATATATATATATATATATATATATATATATATATATATATATATATATATATATATATGAGTCTGATAGCTTGTATGCGAGCCCAACAATCATTGAAGCATCAAAGGAAAATAAATCAAATTAAAACACTGTGATAAAACGTGACAATCATTTCAGACACTGACAGCCAGAGCTGAAGCTGAAGCTGAAGGGCCCGAACAAAGACATTACATTAGGCATCAACTATCTAATGAAAGATTAAGTCGGCATCTTCATAGACCCTGAGACCCGGCCCACTGTCGTTCTGTTAACTCACCAAGTATCACAAGCCCGGTCAGTTGGTGTATAGGAGAAGCCTGGCAGAATAGCTACTCCATTTTCATCATAGCATGGACAATCATCCTGTTGTATACAAGAACCTGTAAATATTCACAACTTATATAAATATTCATAACATGTAAATAATCTCAAACTCATATAAATATTCATAACCTGTAAATATTCACAACTTACATAAATATTCATTATCTGCAAATACTCACAACTAACATAAATATTCATAACCTGCAAATACTCACAACTTACATAAATATTCATAACCTGTAAATATTAACAACTTACATAAATATTCATAACATGCAAATACTCACAGCTTACATAAATATTTATAACCAGTAAACATTCACAACCTACAAAAATATGCAGAACTTGTAAATATTCACAACTGATATAAATATTCACAACATACATGAATATTCATCACCTGTAAATATTCAGAGCTTAATATGAGCCGCAACATGAGGAAACGTAACCTGACGTGTTAGCCCAAGGAAGACTTAAATCTGCTTTTCGATGTACCCATGAAGAAACTTTGCATCCTTGGCTATCCAAAGTGTACCCAGTATCCGCGAACTAAATTAAAGCTGTCTTTTGGTACAACAAAAATGGCGGCCTATGCGAATGAAATTTATGTATGCTTGCTAGTAACAAAAAAAAAAAAAAAAAAAAAAAAAAATGGAAACGTTTGCTGCGTTGATATTATTTTTTGGAATTTATATGAAATTAATAATTACTGATATGATTTATTCTATTTCATATCAAGTCGTCTGGGAATAACGGCTACTCTCTAACTGGAGGTCAAACTGGAGGTCATATGAGATTGGTTAATCATAATCGTTCAGAAGATGCGAAATAGTTTGTGTAAAACATTCGCGAGTGTTTCGCGTTTGTAAACGCAGCTCTACTGATAATAAACTGAACTCACCATCTGATGCCGTCACATATCCTTCCATACAAGAACATCCAGGTAGACAGGCGTCAAGTGGCGTACAATATGTAACCAGCCTGTACTCCTTGCACGTTTGTGGACAACTGAAGGCACAGTCCGACCATACACGTCCGTCTGTACAGTTAACTTCTAGATGGGAAAAGAAAATTAGGAAAGAAATCAAGCATATTCATTACGAAAAACACGCCTATTCAAATATATTGAAAATTTCATCACCAAAAACTGAAAGTTTTCAGATAAAAAATCTTAATTTTTTCATATTGCTGCTCAAAACATAAATTGTGGGTACTTGTTAGAACCGCCTCCGCCTCGGTTCTCACGAGTATCCACAATCTATGTTTTTGAGCAGAAATAAGAAAAATAAATGATACCCCTGTATAAACCTCAGTTTTACTACATAAAAATAGGGTTTCAGGAGGTCAAAATTATATAGGTATGATTTCGTGATGCGTCGCGCACATGTACGCCCAGCGAAGATTCATTGGGAGTATTTTGAATAGCACCTGATGCAAAGTTTCTTTATGCGTAAAACGTATACTCTGGTCAGACTGCGCGGATGCGCAGGCAGATTTGAGTCTTCGTTGGGCGTACATTTCAGAAGGTACGTTTCCTCAAGCTGCGACACAAATAGTCTTTTTTTTTTTCAAATTAATAAACCATTGTTTTCTTTTTTGTTTGTTTTTTTGTTTGTAGAACCATTTTAAGGATCACAGAAAAGTTCATTATGGTTTAAAGTTGGCTTTAGCACAAATTTTCAGGAAGGGTTTCCAGATATTACTGTATCTTATTGATATTCATGAGGGATGATACGTTTGATTTAATAGCCAGGATATTTAAAAGTTTAATATTTTATGTAGCAAACTTCTTAATTGTTGTTATAAAACATGTTGTAATTCATCTTTTTATTAACGATTTGTGCTATATGAAAAACTAAACGAAATCTAAAATTTTCTATTCTTTCATTCCTATGTTAATATGTATTTAATTTGATATTTAACTGCAAGATATCAAGTTTCCTTCTACAGGATAATCAGTCAGTGAGCCTCTTTTATGTATTTACAAAAAGTAACATTCATTTGTCGTCGCTAAAAAAAATTAGAATATGTCCAATGAAAATAAATGGGCCGCGCCATGCGAAAACGTGTCTTCGGGCATATGCGGACAGCAAAGGCCCAGATCAGACTGCGCGGATGCGCAGTCTGATCAGGGCCTTCACTGTCCGCTAACAGAATTATTGGATTCTATACAATCGTTCAATGGAGAGCCACTGCCCGGATGAGACTGCGCGCGCATATGGCTGTTGTGAATCTGCACATTTTGCGAATGTTAGAAGGCTTTTACGCTTGACGTGACTCAAATAAAGAATGACGTGTTTTGTGGTAGTACAATAAAAGAAATGACCAAACCTTCATCAGAACACGGAGTTCCGCATGGTTCTATCTCAACCGAATCCCCTGGACAATCATTGGAAGCTGATGGACAGTCTCTGGTCCTCGTACGTGCCCCTGGGATGCAGGGTATCGTGCTTGTACAGTTGCTCCATTCTCCCCATGGACTCCAGGGCTGTTCACCTAACAAAGAAAGGGTTTTCTCTGATGGACATGTTTTTTTAAAAGAGATACAAGATTTATTAATAACAGAAAAAAGAAATCAATTTTCCTGTTCATTACTTAGTTAATTTACCTATTTATTTTTTTGAATAACTCAATCTATGAAGTATTTTTGTTTATTTTTCTCTCTTCCTCTCTTTTATCTACCTAATTATGTACTAGCACTTTTAACCCTTAAAACGCCAAGAAAACCTGCATCTGAAAATGTCGTCTGTTTATGTCGTCTGCTGAATATTCTTGCAAATTCTGGGTCCACACTGTTTGCAAAAATGACTTTTAAAATCACGAGCAGATGACAACCCAGCTAGTATTCTACGTAAATCTACATCGGGCCGTCATCGGCCCGTCAGCTACCCTGACGGGCCGATGACGGCCCGATATAGATTTACGTAGAATGATGACTGGGAAAGCAGACGACAATTGTTGTGATTGGCGCTTTAAGGGTTAAGAGTATTATGAAAGACTCATTGACTAGAAACATGGCTGCAAACATCTGCTTAGTCTTGAAACAAACTATCTTGTAAATGAATCTAGTTAGGCTACTATATGTTGTTTTACGGTAACATATAGCCCATATGCTACAATCATCTATTATTTGACGCGATGTATGGGGCTTCAGATTGTACAATCGATAATCAATCGGTTTTACTTTCCCGATAACCGATTGTGATTTTTTCTCAGATTCCCAACATTAGTAGTCGTCGTAGTAATAGAAGTAATAGTAGTGGTAGTAGTAGTGATAGTAGTAGTTGTTGTTGTGTAAACAATATTTTACTCCATTACTGTACATATACAAACACAATTATAATGATAATCAAGCAATTAACAGTACAATGAAAGGGTTACAGAAGTAAGAACGTGTGCCTTTGACCTAAAATTTTTTATCAAGATTATTTAAATGGGTCTTGATAAGCTTGGTATAATTTCCGCCATTTTTACAAATAAGACAATTTTAGTGACTTCCTGCTTGTTAATTTTTTCCCCTCTGCGTCAATATCCTTCTGAAAGTGTCAACAGGAAAAAAAGAAAAGAACTGAATCCCTTCTGAAAAGGGGTCTAGACTAAAAGAAAAGAATTTGCTCCCTTTATGAGCAAATTCTTCTTTTAGACCAGACCCATTTTCAGAAGTAGGTTTATTATACGTGTGTAGATTTTCACTTGGTAGCGTTCTTTCCTTTTCGACTAGACCCCTTTACACAAGGAAAAAAAAATCTTTCCTTAAGGGTAGAGCCTTTTCACAGGGGACAAGGCAAATTTTACAAAGTTGTTGAAAGTGAATCCGATACGTGCCTTAAAGACACTGGCGTTGGTCGAAATGATAAACTGCTGAGTAAGTATGACATTGACGCTAATACCAGTGGCGTAGCCAAAACGGAATTATTTTTATACATACCCAAGAAAAATCTTGAAAACTATGCCTAAATTGCTTCCAAAATTGGGGCTACTCTTAAAGGAAAGAATTTGCTCCCAGAGGGAGCAAATTCTTTCCTCTAAGAGCAGTCCCTATGGTAAAGAAGCCAAATGTTTTATGTAAATGCCACTTTATTATAAATAGTTTTTACGCATGTTACGCTCATGCGTAATATGCGTAATGAATGCTACACTACTAAATAAATAAGATAGACGCTGATGGAATTGCTGAAGTAAGTTGTAATAGTATCAAATAGTGAACCAACGACTTACTTGGGCAAAGATCCGTATTGCAGTCTTCAACTTCTGATCTCGGCTCATTGCATGTGTGTAGATTTTGTCCAGACACCAGTTCACGTTCTCTTGACCGTTGACCTACGTTACATGTTTTTGTACAAGTGGTCCACTCACTCCACGTGGTGTAAGTGCAATCTGCAATAAAATTGATGCTCAGAATGCTGGGTAAAAATTTCATTCTGCAGACAACATTTTGGAAATTAGTGAATCATGTGCTAAAGGAAAGGGTGGTTGTTTTAACCCATTGTATACTGAATAGACTCTCCAACACTATATATTGGAAGAGTCCACTTTCAATTTTAGGTACGTCTGCCTATGAAATTTATATATTCCTAGAGAAAAATGGTTCAACTATTTGCAAACAGTGGAGACCCTGATCAGACGCCGCGTTCTGTAAATGACAATGTTCAAAGAGAACAAAAAAGTGACAAAAAATACGGCAAGGATTATATGAAAAGCACGTGCACATCTTCAGACTATGGATAAAACATGTGCAAAGATTAGTATAAAATTGTATGAGGAGTTGTGCTCACGAGGTATCCACTGTCTATATATTGAAGGTGAAAAATGTCTAAGTTCACAATGTGGAAAAAGTGAAAAAAATAATCTAACAATTACATCCAAATCACATGCACATCCTCATACCATGAAGAAAACACATGAAAAGTTTCATAATAATCGGTACAAAACTGTAAGAGGAGTTGCGCTTACAAATGGTACCAACTGTTTATAATATAAAGGGTGAAAAAAACGACTAAGTTCACAATGTGGAAAAAGTAACAAAAATGTTCTAACAATTATACCCAAACCACATGCACATTCTCATACCGTGAAAAAAAAAATATATGCAAAGTTTCAAAATTTACCGTACAAAACTGTACGAGAAGTTGCGCTCACAAGAGGTACCCATTGTCTGTATATTCAGGGTGAAAAATGACAAAGTTCACAATGTGGAAAAAGTGACAAAAAAATGTTCTTACAATTATACTCAAACTACATGCACATCCTCATACCACGAAGAAAACACATGCAAAGTTTCAAAACAATCAGTATAAAACTGTAAGAGGAGTTGCGCTCACAAGAGGTACCCACTGTCTATATATTGAGGTAAAAAACGACGTAGAAAAAGTGACAACAAGTAATCTAACAATTATATCCAAACCACATGCACATCTTCATACCATGAAGAAAACACATGCAAAGTTTCAAAATGATAGGTACAAAACTGTAAGAGGAGTTGCGCTCACAAGACACCCAGGGTAAATGTTGACGGAAAGACTAACGGGACGGACGGATGAACGGACGGAAACTTGCACGCCTAAGTCGCTAAAGCAGGTGCGACAAAAAGGGGCCAATCATATTCCTGAGCAGTGCTGAAAAGGGGGGCCATTCGGCACGCACATCCGTACTATGCCATTTATAGGAAGTTAGCCCCCACCCACGAGCTGATCTAAGCCTTCGCTGTCGACCTGAAGACGCTTTGGACCCTTGAATACCCTCAGAGTGCCATGCGAATAGTCTGATCAGGCTTTGCGAATGCGCAGGCTGATCTGAGTCTTGGCTTGGGGCACATGCTAGGGCACATGCTATCTTGTTGGGAATGCTGTTTCCCGGCTAAGTTGTGTGTAAACGTAATAGGAAATCTATATTATATTATATTATACTACACATTATGGTGTTCAAAGGAGAACCAGTTTATCCTCCTGGCTGGCGGCAGCACCAATTTAGGGGAGAGAACCAATCAGACAGGGGGGGAAATACAGTCTTCTAGAAAAATTAAAAAAGACTTACTTTCACATGCTTCATTGGAACAATCAAAACTTCCTTGTAGGCATGTGCTGAAGAGTAAACAAAATTGCAAAATAAATATGTCAACAGAACTATCCAACGTCTGTCAATACCGTGCGTCCGGTAATACCGTGGCCCGGTAATATCGTCTGTCTATCGAATATACCATGCTAATAGCATAAAAGCGCCGGAATATGAATCCGTTCAAGACTTAAGGACTTTATACACTTTAAGGAGAGGCAACTCCATTAAGTTTGTGTTGATTCCCGTCTGAAAAGGCATCTACTTTAAAAGGTAAAAGTTTGCTCCTTTCGAGAGCAAGTTTGATCCTTTTAGATTAGGCCGTTTTCAGAAGCCTTGTTTTGCAGGAAAGTAAACAGGAAGTCACAATGTTATCTCCCCTGTACGAAGTGGCGGAACAACTACAAAGTGTATTCAGGCCCCTTAAAACAGTGTCTTCATGACCGATACTATGACTTGTGGTATTATTCAACCGTTTGGCTGGCCAGCTGATTGCTTGTCTTTCTAACATGTCAGATGCATTGGCATGAATTCGCTTTCGCATTAGAGGGGATGTTATCCGGTTTGCAACCATAAAAGAAAATGTAGTTATCAATGTGTGAAAACCATCAAACAGTTAAGTCAGTGTAATATTTAGAACCAAAACTGGAACTATGTAAACATTACTTTCACCCTGAGTTACTGAAGTGGATTCTTCTGTCAGTGAAATTTAATGTGTCCATTATCTTAATAAGTGGTGTCGAGTAGTAAAGATCGAAAACAAAATGGCAAACAGAGTAGTGACAAAATAGAAAAAGGCAAAAAGGGTAGATCTTGATGAGGGTTTCTACGATCCGTCTCATCTGGATCTACACTGTTTGAAAAACCTTTTTTTTTTTTTTTTCTGGTCTGTGGAGTTAAAAGGGTTAAACCATACCTTGTTGGTCTGCTGTAAACCACTCTAATTAATTTATATCTGGTTAGGATAAAATCTTACCAATTATTACACTGCACGTGTACAACGCCGTTTTCAGTGACCGAATCACCAACGCGCACTAATTCGTCTTCGCTTGTCGGGCCTGGTACCCCGTCTTTCTCCATCCATCCAATTATATCAGCTGGCTGGTACCCGAAGTTTTCCGTGAAAGCGCTCATGTCAAACAGACATTCACAAGGTGCCATCGAACATTCAATGGTCTCATTTGCTATCCCCAGACATCCAATTTGGCCCGGCATCGGTGGTGGATCGTTACACTCTCTAGTGAATCAAAAAAATATTATTAACCTATTAATACCTGCTCTGCTAGCATTCTTCTTCAATCTATATTAGACCGTTATCTGATGGGCCGATAACGATCCTATGTCGATTTCAGTAGAATGCTACCTGGGTTGATATTTTCAAAGAACACTTCCTTCATGAGTGTCGGGAGGACCATTAATGTGTCTAAAGAGTTTCATCTAAAAATTGTCCTAATTCCTTCTGTTATTTCACATTTCTAATGCCATGAAAATTCTGAGAAGACTGGTTCCTTTGAAAGCAAAGAACACACTAAAGAATGCGAAAATATGCGAAATTTGGTGGGAGGCATTGGGGGGACATGAAGATTTAGAATTGCTAAAATCGTTCCGTTCCGCCACGGTGGAAGGGATCGGAGCAATACGGAGATATAGAATTGTTAAAGTTGTTTCGTTCCGATATCCAAAATGGCCATCTTGAAATTCTTGAAAAATTAAATTTGGATTGAACCGAAACCCGACAGGAGGCATCGGAGCAACATAAAGAGTCAGAATTGCTGAATCGTTCTGTTCCGTTATCCAAGAGGATCGCCACGGCAGCCATCTTGAAAATCTTCAAACGACATCTGCTCCCGAACGGCAGGTCGGATTTAGGTGATACTCGGTGGAAGGCATTGGGGAGACATAGAGATTTGAAATTGCTAAAATTGTTTCGTTCCGCCACGGCGGTCATCTTGAAATTTTTCAAAAACGATAGTTAGATTGAGCCGAAACTTGATGGAATGTATCGGAGCGACACAGAGATTCAGAATTGCTGAAGTCGTTCTGTTCCGATTTCAAAGATAGCCGCCAAGAGAATCTTCAAACCACATCTGCTCCCGAATGACAGGTCGGATTGAGCCAAAACTTTGTGGGTAGCATTTGGGCGACAAGGAAATTCAGACTTGCTAAAATTATTTTGTTATGATGTCCAAGATGGCCGCCACGGTGGCCATCTTGAAAATCTTCAGTTGTTATCTGCTCCCGAACGGTGTCAGATTGAGCTGAAACTCGGTGGAAGGCATCGGAGCAACACGGAGATTTAGAATTGTTAAAGTTGTTTCGTTCCGATATCAAAATGGCCACCATAGCGGCCTTCTTGAAAATCTTCAAAGCACATCTTCTCCCGAGCGCTAAGTCGTATTCAGCTGAAAAGCTGAAAGTTGATGGGAGGCATTGGGGCTACATGGAGATTCTGAATTGCTAAACTGAGAAAAAATAGAATTGATAGTTTTTTGTTTGTTTTTTTTTTTTTTTTTTTTGTTTTTTTGTTTTTTTTTTTTTTTTTGTTGTTGTTTTTTTTTTTTTTTTTTCTAAATGTTTCCTTTTCCTTAAACGGCGACATGGCGCTTCAGACTTTCTAAAATCGCTGCGTTTCGATATCCAATACGGCAGCCATGGAGGTCATCTTGAAATTCTTGAAACGACATCTCCCAAACTGTAAGTTGAATTGAGCTGAAAATTGATGGGAGGCATCGGGACGACATGGAGAGTCAAAATTGCTATAATCGTTCCGTCCCGATATCCAAGAAAAGAAGACAGGCAAATGTGCACAACATCAGTATCATGTGCACAACACCCTTCACTCTGTACAGACATCATCTCCTGAATCCTAAGTCAGACTGAGCTGTTCAGAAACTTATTGGGAGGCATCCGGACAACATGCAGATTCAGAATTGCTAAAGGCCACCATGGCACAATTTAGCATATCGTGATTGGCCTAATCCAGGTGAGCGATTTCTGGCCCACTTGGGCCTCTAGTTGTCCAATTATTCCAAATGGGCGCATTGATCATATAGGACCAGAATGTATAAACTATATATTTACACTATGATGAGGCATGGGGAATTATTATTATTATTATTTTTTTTTTTTTTTTTTTTTTTTTTTTTTGGGGGGGGGGGGGGGTGGGGGAGGGGGGTTGGGGGCGGGGTTTGGGGTGGTTACGGCCCTTTCAAGAATATTTCACTTATATCGAGCCAATCATTCATCAAAGGTGGGCGAAAACCGGAGTACCCGCGAAAAACCGCCTGAGTAGAACTTGGCTTTCCCACATGTTACACGAGCGAGGCTCGAATCACAGCGGTGAGAGAGTCAGCTCTCCTATCCACCAGGCTACGGGGGCGGGGAAATGTTATACGGTGGCCACTAAGAGGGAGGAGCCTTTGGAAACAAAGAAAACGCCAAAGAATGCGAAAATATACCCTGCTCAGAAATCGCGTCTCGTTCGTTTGACTCTAGGCGTTAATGGGTTGGTTAACTTGAAATGTGACGATTCAGCAAGCAAATATTGCAAATATATACCGAGTTTCCGACAACTTGATTCCTAACCACATCTGACCTAAACTTTGAACAAGCCCATTTAACTACCTGTTAATCTGTCTTAAATCTGTTGGTTAAAACCATGATCAGACGCCGCAGAACACGGCGTATGGTCTGACCTACACGGTTTGTTTAAGCCAGTGTGTCCGAATAATTAGGGTATATACAACAGGAGTTAAACCAATGCAAAATATTGAAGAGACAACCATCCATAGCTCCCACCATCTGTAATGTCGGTCAAAGATCAAAATATTGGTCCCAGTGACCTACCTTCTGGTATGCGACAAACTACCTTTGCTAGGCCATACTTACACACGAAATTTTGTCAGCCTAGGCAGCACAGTACAGGAGCTATGCCAATCACGAGACATATTTCCTCGTCTGTAATGCAGGTGGGAGATCAATATATAGAACATAGTGACCTACATATGATACTCGATACAGAAGTTTTATTAGATGTACGCATGGACCCAGTTTGGTCAGTCTGGATCAAACAATACAGGAGATATCCAATGAAGAAGCCTTTTTTTCTGGAATTTAAACCAGAGGTCAAATATAGGTCACAGTGGCGTACTTATAGTTTGTCATAGACTATAATATCTACTGTACCCACACACTGAATTAGGTCAACCTAGGGCACACAGTATAGGATATCGCCAGGAAACCATATGGGCGGACGGACGGACAGACAGAGTAACATAATAAAGTACAAGCAAATGCAGGACTCTCAATAACACAAGCCCTATTATCCTGTAAAAGTTATAAAACAAATATTTTAGCAAGGGGAGTGTGTGTGTGTGGGGGGGGGGGGGGGTGGGGGGGTGGGGGTGGGGGTGGGGGGGGGGGGTAAATGAAGCTGTACCTGTATCTTGTCTGTTCTCCTTCACCACACAGAACGTCACATGGAGACCATGAAGACCATGGGGTCCAGTTGGGGATCGCTACAAAAAAAAAAACATGATACATGTATATACAGTATTGATATATTAACACATGAATTTGTTGGGTTTTAAAGACAACATGCTACGAGACTGTATACTCTTGGTAGATTTTTACCAGGGTGTGTAAAGCTAATATGTTTAAATGCAAAACTTAAGCCCCGTTTACATGCATTAAGTTTACCCCTAGGGGTAAATATTTGCCCCTCCTTGATAAATACCCTCGTGGGTAAACGGTTGCGTTTATATGTGTTTTAGGAAGAAGGGGCAAATGATAGTTTTCTTTTTATTTTAAAGCTTATCTTTAATCGCAATATTGTTTCTTTAACCTTTACTACTCTCTGAGAAAAATTAGCAGATGACAAATGGATAGTATTTTTTCTTATTTTTTCCCAGAGAGCTGGATTTGACATTTCATGCAAATTGTCCCCATTAGAGACACATTGCATCAGATACCAAATCCTGTATTCTGAAAAAAAAATAAATAAAAATATTTCAAGATGCTGAAAACTTTACCCAAAGTGCTTAGCGTTACTCTGCATTATCAAAAATGAATAGTTGGAGAAAATTTCCGATAAAAGTTTTGGATGAAAGAAAAAAAAAAAGAATTATTTGCTGGTCAGTAATATATGTTCCATTGTTCCCTGGTTTACTGTTGTATCCCAAAATGTTGTGCTAATATCCCCAGCAGCAAGACATTATAGCCCCTCCAAAGTTTGGGCAGGGTTTATTATATTCTACTGAAAGCAATTATGCCACTGTAACAGGTGAAAAAATGGAAATAACATTTTTCCCCAACCGGGGATCGAACCCGGTCCGCTGGACTCAAAGTCCTACACTCTACCGCGTCGCTATAAAAGCCGGCTTATACCGCAAGGCAGTGCAAGTGTATCATATACCTATACCCGGTGACATTCTCCCCCTCCAAATTGAAATTCGTCCCTGAATTTCTAGGAGTCCGAGAATCACGTGAAATGAGACTCAAGGAGTTTTATGCACACATGTGGGTTATTTACGGTGGGCGCCAAATGTAACAGGTGAAAAAATGGAAATAACATTTTTCCCCGACCGGGGATCGAACCCGGTCCTCTGGACTCAAAGTCCTACACTCTACCACGTCGCTATAAAAGCCGGCTTGTACCGCAAGGCAGTACAAGTGTATCATATACCTATACCCGGTGACACCACCATACTGTACTTGTACACATAGATATATGACCCCATAATCATTTGAGGCTCTCGAAAATAGAAACTGACCTAAGACATATGTGAACAGGGTACACTCAGATAAGCCAGTGCATTACACTAGTCACTATACTGCAATATTTCTATTTGCAAACAGTGTAGACCCTGATTAGACTGCCCATGCACATATGCAGGCCCATCTGCATGTATGCTGGTCACATAATAATAAAGTTTGAGTTTCTATTTGGGGTAATATATTTACATTTTTCCACTCATCATCTGTGTGCTCCAGGTATGAAAAAGCACTAATTATCAGAACTAGCTGCTAATAAGTCAGAAAAGTGATAACAATAATATATAAGGATAATTTATTTGACATTTTTGTTTTTAAATTTAGGTCAGACTGACTGTATGATAATGTTGAATGTTGGCATAGGATCTGAAACTGAAACTACCAGGGAAATAAATTATGGTGATCTTAATATATGACTAGGAAACTTGGCAATTGCCAGCCCTTAGATTTGCACAGTCTGGTAAAGGCATTTCCTTTTTACAGTTTAGATTCTACATATAAAATGAAGAAATTGTTCATCGGTAATGACTGTCCATGATCATTACAATCCACTTGCGGTGCTAGTATTTTGTGCGTTACTATTGAAATAACATGCGTTTTAGTACCTCAAGACCATAATCAGATTGTGCAGAGTTTGTTGAACAGATGTACTCGTACAGTCTGAACTGATACCATCATTTACATCTTATATTTCTGTACCCTGATGATGTGTTTTTGTTCAGTCATTAGGCTTTACTGCACTTTGGGCAATATTAACAGAGGACACATTTGTAGTTCATATATTTCCCTGTTTTTCTCAAACAAAAAAAAAAAAAAAAAAATAAGAGACGAGACCATTTTTATGAAATAATATAAATCATATTTGCCTTGAATCAGTATTCAAACTGCTAGCATAATAGTATCCATGTCAAACTGATCACTTCTGATCATAACTTGCAAACGTTAATTTGTGATAGAGAAGGTACAAATATACCTGCAGACATCAAGTAAATAAACAAATAAAATGTATTCAGAACAAACATTGTATACATGTATTTAAGGCATTCCAAACATATTTATAAAATTTACCCATATGGGTAAATTTAACGTTGCGTTTACATGACGAAATATACCCCTAGGGGTAAAATACCCCTAGTGGCAAATATATTTTCCCCTACCCTTGAGCAGGGATATTTTACCCACGTGGGCAAATTTTACACTAGAGGCAAATGCGTTTACATGACGAGTTTACCCCTATGGGTAAATTTGCCCCTAGGGGCACACTTATGCATATAAACGGGGTATTAGTGTTATCAGCGTTAGAAAAGAACTGTTTTGGAGGGCGGATTTAGGTGGTTATTAGGTAGGTTTTACAGAAAAACAGATTGTCGAAATGCGGTATATTACATCTGGTGGCGGTTTTTGACAACCGCTCCTACAAAAGAGATCGTTGGCCTGACATCAATGACATATATTTATTTTCATACATTTTTTTTTCAGTCGGTAAGTCCATCACTGTAAAAAAATCACGTAGATTTTAGGGTAAACACTGGCAACTGGCTGCCGGCGTCTTTACCGTATTTTTTACGGGGTCCCAAATACTCTATAGGCGCACGTGAAATTTACGGTAAATGTACTGGCAGCCAGTTGCCAGTATTTATCGTAAAATCTACGCGATCTTTTTTACAGTGCACTGTGATATTGATATGAAATCTATGGGAGAAACAACAACAACAAAAAACTTACTGGGGCAGTCTGGCATGATGCATTCTATGGTTTCAGAGCTGACGCCAGGACACGGGTTGTACTCATCTACGTTGTACCCGACAGTAGGAATAACGCAGTTCCTAAACCTCGTCTGTATTCCTATGCCACATGTTGTTGAACAGTTGCCATACTCAGACCAGGGAGTCCACCCGCCCGCGGGAACAGTAGTACCAACTCCCACAGGCACAATCCCGGCTGTGTAAAATACATTGATTAATAATTAGGATGTTTCATCAAAGGAAACAATTTTAATCAAATGTCAGTTCCTGTTTTCAAGAAGAAGAAAAAAAAAAAAAAAAAAAAAAAAAAAAAAACAGATGAGTATTGCCTTAAATACATAAATATCTGTATACCTTCTAACTTTTCTTGAATTAAAACAAATCTTTAAAAGCGTTCTTATAGTTTGTACAAACTATGCATTTCTATTTATTTATTTATACATTTTATATATATTTCTTGTCACATGGGACATAAATGAAAATACAGAGCAGCTTTCAAACGCGTATAACTGATTCCATGATATATCGAAACAAAACATTATCGAATAATTCATTAACAGAAATAGAAATAGGCTGAAAAAAGAAAGAGTAACATTATTAAAATCAAGTACGATTCATACAGTTCAGATTGCGTTGTGGGTTTTAGAAGAAACGATATACTAGAAGACAAACAAATAATAAACGGAAGCAAACAAAAATCCTTTCCACTTAGCAAAATGTGTAGATTTACCAAAGACAGCTCTACATGTGTATCATTACGATATACATACAATTGACTCTCGCTATCTCGAACTCGCTTATCTCGAATAACCGCTTATCTCGAAGTGAAAATCTGGTCCCTGCCTAAACATGAAAATCTAACAACAAGTAAAAAATATTGTGGAAAAGAGGAGAAATTGCTCCTAAGGAGCAATTTCTCCTCTTTTCCACAATATTTTCAATATATCTCTAACTTCAGGAGTCAAATTACACATATATTCGTTAAATGTGGTTAATCGAATTCGCTTTTCCTCAATTCTGCAAATCTGATATGTCGAAGTACGGATATCTCGAAGTATTTCAGACAGTCCCTTGGAATTCGAGATAACGAGAGTCGACTGTATTTACAATGCATACGCAGATCTATAGTACAGAGTTACAGTGACACTGTACATCTACAACGCGGATCTACAATGTGCAGAGCTACAGTACAGTTACAGTGACATTGTAGATCTTCAAGGCTTAATCTACAGTGTACAGATCTACAGTGCAATGTAAATGCCATAGTTTATCATAACGCTTTATTATTATTATTTCAAAGTTTTTTTTCTCTACATTCAGTTTTAACAAATTTCTTCTGCCTCGCCTTCTAAATACATTGCTCCTTCAAAGAGTGTATCCCTTGGCATGCTGAGAACAACAGGCAACATTACAAAATGTTCTTATTGTCATAAAATAAGGTTGATATTTCATTCAAATCGTAGGAGACATATGAAATGTCAATCTATTTTATAAGATAATTACAATCATCACTTATGTATTGTGTGGAAATTTCGCCCACAGCATGTTAAAGGCTTATTATGTTAGAACAATAACAAGACATGCAACAACACATGACAACACATGGACAAAACAAACGCAGTACAAAACAAGACGAGTAGATATAGATCTACACATCTATACATATCGTACTTCAAATATTTTCAATGAAACAATATATATATATATATATATATAAGTTGGGAAAAGGAGCATAACATCTAACAAAAAATCTTTTTTGGTAGCACTGGAATATATATAATCTTCATAGGCATATATATGACAATTTATGTTTATTAACAAAAAATTCAGTAGACGACATTTTGAAAAATTTTCTTTCATATTTTTTTTTTCTTTTTTTTTCTCCAGAAGCTAAACTTTGAAAATTCATCCAACTCAGGAGACAATCTGGCTAAAAATTTTAAAAGCTATTGTCAGCGACATTTTTAAATATTTTCTCGATTTTTTCACGGACAAAAAAAAAGACTTTGATGTTTTATTCAAATTACCTTTCAGGAGACAATAAGACTGAAATTTCAAAAAAAAAAAAAAGAACTATTTTCTGGGAAAAGAAAACAAGATATCAATTGTTCATCTGCTGCAGTTGCCCAGAGAGCGCTAATAGTTAAGACTTCATAAAATATAAAAGTTTAAAAGAAACGCTTTATATGATAGTAATGGAGGTAGTTGAATGAGATTATCTGTTGTATTTTCATACAGATAAAGAATTGAAGAAAAATAAGAAAACAAAGATACTTACTCTTTTAATCATTCCGTTCGGCATCCAAAATTTACGCGAAACAATAAAATGAACACCAACCCTGCAAAACATTGATACATGTAACACTAGTTTTGTTTAAACATGATTATATTCGAAATACGTCTGGCTATATTTGAATAAGAGATACGAATATATAGGAATTACACGTTGGCGTTATACTGTATTCAAATTTGAAATGAAGTGGTTTGAACCCTTTCATACCTAAGTATCTGAAGTGGACTCTTCCAGGTTTGAATGAGTCAGAACCATTGTTCCGAATAGCGGTCTCAGTCAAAATTCAAAGCAGAATTGCAAACAGTGTAGATCCTATGAGCCGTCTCATCAGGGTCAACACTGTTTGCAAAAACTTCATTTTGGTTTGCAGGGTTGAAAGGGTTAGTGCAATTATAATAGGCTTGAGGCAATAAATGCAGACTTAGTTGACCCATTTGACAGTGGCCGTTTCGCTGGTTGCCCAGTTCCAAACATTGTTGTTAGGTTCTGTTCACTTTGTCTATTTTGCAGTCATCCACTTTTTCTAATGGTAGCGTCCATCGCAAGTGTCGATTCTGGCTATAGGTACTTCCTGAAACGAAATTGTGAAATAATAATAATAATAATAATAACAACAACAACATAACAACAATGTGGCCCTAGAAGGTTTTTCAAAAAAAAATTTACTCTGTAGATTATTATTATTATTATTATTATTATTATTGTTGTTGTTATTATTATTATTGCTGTTGATGACACAAATGACCCTCATGTGTTGACGCGTCGTTAAACCAAAACTCATCATCACTGTTATTGCTGTTTGGAAAATTTGGTGCCATGTAAGTGCAAAGCAATGTCTGATGTACACGTAATTCAGAGCAAAGCCATTCTTAACGTTTGGCACGCTGTGTGAAAACTTCTTTACAAGACATTTGGACTTTTTTTCAAGAGAACAGACTTTTATATTTCATGCAAATTATCATCAGAGACCGGAGGTTATCTGCATGAAATGCTAAACCCTATTTTCTGGTAAAAATCTATTTGTCGTCTATTGTGTTTTGTTCATAGTGCTCAAAGTTTTACTTTAGTATGCCTTATACAGTCGACTCTCGTTATCTCGACTCCGCTATATCTCGAATAACGGCTTATCTCGAAGTGAAAATCTGTCCCTATTTAAACATGAAAATCTAACAACAGGTAACAAAATATTGTTGAAATGAGGAGAAATTGCTCCTAAGGAGCAATTTCTCATCTTTTCCACAATATTTTTATTATATCTCTAACTTCAGGAGTCAAATTATATACTCATTTATGAAATGTGGTTGTTGGATTTATTTTTTCCGCAATTCTGCAAATCTGATATGTCGAGGTACGGATATCTCGAAGTATTTCGGAGGGTCCCTTGGACTTCGAGACAACGGGAGTCGACTGTATTTACTTAATTTTTGCATGATTTAAAATGATTCTAGATATTTTGAACTGTCCAAAATTTTAGCCTGTTAAAACCCAAAACCCAATTTACTTATTAGGAAACGCCCGGGAAGATAATAGACGAGGCACATTAATTTTGTGACTGAACAAAAAAAAAAAAAAGAAAAAAAAAAGACTTTTCTTCTTCTTCTTATAAACGCTTGCAGTCCAGTTTTATTCTATATTAACGCTTAGCATGCCGGATAAACATTTCAGCAGTCAAGATTTTGAGATATTTTTCTTATTCCGCCTTCTCTACCCCCCCCCCCCCCTCCCCACCCACCTCCCCCTCACCTCCCTATCCAACTCAGCCTTACCTGAAAATAGGATTTGGAGACAATTTGCATGAAATGTCAAATCCTGTTTTCTGGGAAAAATAAGAAAAGTATCATCAGATTGCCATCTGCTGAATTTACCCAAAGAGCTGTAAAAGTTAAGATTACAAATGCAAAAGCTTTACTACAAGTATCACTAAGCAATAGAAAATATATTGCACGTAAATAAAAATAAAATCAGTAAACTGAATAAAAATAAAATAAGATGAAATAAGGTAAAGACAAAGTAAAATTTAGATAAATAAATAAATAAATTAATTAATTAATAAATAGTACCGCACCTTTTTTATATTTTCTTATTCTTCGAATGGAGTTTTGGTCTGTTGAGACGAGATACCGCATCCATAATTCTTCGTCTGCGGAAAAGAGAAATGTCTGAAAGTTTCAAGCTGTGAAAACAATTTATACAGCAGTTTCTTTCGTCAATGTCGGACGCCAAATGTTACTCACTAAGGAAACACATATGTGTAGATAAGAGGGGATATTGGGTGTTTTTTATTATTAAAAAATACCCAATTATTATTATTTCTCCATAAAAAATCATATGTTGAGAGTACTCATTAGAAGCGCCTCGCCGAGGCACTTCTAATGAGTACTCACAACATACGTTTTTTGTGGAGAAATATAAAAAACATATCAGTACTTTTGAGTTTAAAAGCACCTTATCAAGAGCTGTGAAACAAGAGCAAATAAAGACATAAACAAAATAATAAATAAAGAAAACAGATGACAAGAAAGAGGCTTCGTCCGGCATAATAATATTTATTGACAGAACAACAGCTGTAGATGACACACGGTTCAAGTCTATTAGTTATTCCATTGTTCGTAGAAACGCTTTGCCATGCAATAATCCAACCAGATTCAATAAAATTTGGGCCGCAGCATGGGAAAAGCGAGTTTTCAGGTGTATAGAAGTTGCCCCCTTATCCAACTTTACATTCTAAGGATAATCTCGGACCTAATAATACTATTGGGTCCAAGGGATAATAAATGAAATAAAAAAATAAATAAAACAAAACAAAAGATAAATAGACAAAACAAAATCATCCAATAAACAAACCTGTCCTGTGCAAAAGCTAAAGAAAATCAAGGGCGTAAATAATTTTATACGTCTTTGAGAAAATACATATAAACTTTCGTTCAATTTGATTTTGGTCCCTGATTAGTCCCGACCTGTACTCCCGGGTCAATTATTTACTAGACGGTGCGATGAAATAACTTTATTTTTATAGTTTGATGATTTGTGATATAGTTTTATATGAAATTGCATAAAATAATTCTCGTGGAAACCCCAAAATGACCATTATTCGTACGGCCCCGTACGTTTAGCCTTTATAGCCTATTTGTTGCAGCACTAACTCTACCTTTTCATACCATTACGAAAACACGCCTATTCAAATACACTGAAAATTTTACCACGAAAAAATGAAAATTTTCAGATAAAAAATTCTGATATTTTTTTACAAATTTCTGCTCAAAACATAGATTGTGGGTACTCGTTAGAACCGCCTCGACGAGGCGGTTCTAACGAGTATCCACAATCTATGCTCCTCAAAACATAGATTGTGGGTACTCGTTAGAACCGCCTCGACGAGGCGGTTCTAACAAGTATCCACAATCTCTGTTTTGAGCAGAAATAAGAAAAATAATGCATATCCCTGTAAACCCCAGTTTTACTATATAAAAGTGGGGTTTAAGGGGGTCAAAATTATATAGACATGTTTTCGGGATGACCCTGCCAGATGGTAGTGTTGGGGTATTATGGTATACCCTACAATATCTGTCCTTCATTGTCCATCCACACTTCATTTTCAACCCACTTCATTTCTAGATAACTCCTCCAAGTTTTCATCGGATCACGTTGAAACTTTGTGAGTAGTTAGACCATAAGGTAGTATAGCGCATATTATTTTGAGGTTATTTCACTTTTTAAAGATTTTTAAGACTTGACTTTGTTTCCTTGTTTCTGGATAACACCTCCTACAGTTTTCATTGGATTGTGTTGAAACTTGGTGGACATTTTGACCATGAGGTGGTTCAGCACATATTGTTTTGATGTTATGGTACACCAAATTTTGATAGAGTTATAGCTCTTTAAAGATTGTTCCAAGCATGATTTCATTTCCAGCTCACTCCTATAGTTTTCACATTACGAAAGCATGCCTATTCAAATATACTGAACATTTTACCACCAAAAATTGAAAAATTTCAGACAAAAAATCTCTGATATTTTTTCATATTTCTGCTCAAAACATAGACTGTGGGTACTCGTTAGAACCGCCTCGTCGAGGCGGTTCTAACGAGTACCACAATATATGTTTTTGAGCGGAAATAAGAAAAATAATGTATACCCCTGTAAACCCCAGTTTTACTGTATAAAAGTGGGGTTTAAGGGGGTCAAAATTATATAGGCATGTTTTCGTAATGTCTGATCAAGCTATACTTTATGGATTTCCAGATTGTGTCATTTAAAGGGAAAAGAGGCAAATGCCTTTTCCTGACCAATAAGAAGCCACTGGTCCATCGGAGACTAGGACATGTGCAGATTATTACCCTGGAATAAGCATTCAGTCCTTTCAAATCACGTATAGCCGGCCTGGGTGACTCAGACGAATGTGCGTCCGACTGGAGGTTGCGAGTTTGATCCCCGCTGGTCTGGCAACATTCTTTCTTGGAGATTGATCATGAAATATTTTTACTGTCATTCTCTCTCTTCTGCTGATTCAATAAAATGTGAAACCATAATACCCCACCATTATCATGTCTTGGGCAGATAACTCTGTCAAAACTTGATGAAATTTGCAGATCAGCAATCCCATAGCAGATCTCCACAATATCAATGCACATATCAAATTTGGTGAAAATCCACTGAGATTTACTCAAGTTATTGTCCTGAAAGTAAAAAAAAAAAAAAAAAAAAAAAAAAAAAAAAAAAAACAGGTGTGTTGCTGGGAGATAATTAATAACTTAATGTCAAAAATGGACGAAATTCTATCATTAGCAATCCCACCACACACGTCCACAATATCAATGCACACAGCAAGTTTGGTGAAAATCCATTGATATTTAGTAGAGTTATCGTCCAGTAATGAAAATACGGGTATCCTGAGCAGAAAACTGTCAAAAATAGACAAAATTTGCCTATCAGCAGTCCCAAAGCAGATCACAATATCAATGCACACACCAAGTTTGGCGAAAACTTTGATATTTACGTATCATCCGGAAATAAAAAATATGGATATGTCGCGGGCAGATAATTGCCAAAAGTTGTCGAAATTTGCCTATGAACAATCCCAAACCAGATCTCCACAATGCACACTACGAGTATGGTGAAAACCATTTGGCATTTACTCGTTATCATCTGGAAACAAAAATACGGACAGACGACAGACGGTCAGACGGACCGATAGATGGACAGCCAACATGATACCACAATACCATCACGAAAACATGCCTATATAATATTGACCCCCTTAAACCCCATTTTTATATAGTAAAACTGGGGTTTACAGGGGTATACATTATTTTTCTTATTTCTGCTCAAAAACATAGATTGTGGGGACTCGTTAGAACCGCCTCGACGAGGCGGTTCTAACGAGTACCCACAATCTATGTTTTGAGCAGAAATATGAAAAATATCAGCATTTTTTATCTGAAAAATTGCCATTTTTTGGTGGTAAAATTTTCAGTGTATTTGAATAGGCGTGTTTTCGTAATGCTTGCCACTATCGTGTGGCGGGGTATAAAAAGGGCAGTTATCAGTTTCGAGCAGAAAAATGTGCACAATTATTGGTTAACTGCTTAGTGGACAAAGCCTGCCAGGAACAGTAAGGTTAGGTAAACTGCTTGGATCAACATGACCATAATGGGTTGACTGGGTCATAAAATCCTGAATGGCTTCCAAGGAATGTTATACCTGAAAGAAAATAGACATTTTCAAAAAGCTGTGTTCCAAGGAACAACTACGCCATAATCAGTACACTAATTCCAGTCAGTTAAACCATTGTAGTATAAAGACCTCTAAAAGGGTAATTGGCATTGTGAATGTGGCATCTGATCAGGGTCTCCACTGTTTGCAAATAGTTTAGCCATTTTTCTGTAGGAATATCTAAATTTCGGATGTACCTAAAGTTGAAATTGGATCTTCGGGCATATAGTGTGGGGGAGTCTATTCAGTCTAAAATGGGTTAATCAGTAATTGAAGCATCAAAGTGCCCGAGTGGTTAGCACTCAGGATTTCTGATCACGAGATCCCAGGTTCAAATTCAGCTCGACAGAAGTTAACGCTTAAAATGCCAAGAAAACCTGCATCTAAAATTGTCGGCTATCTATGTCGTCTACTGAATAGTCTTGCAAACTTTTCAAACCTATTTTTGCTCCTGATCTGGGTCCACACTATTTGCAAAAATGACTTTTAAAATCACAAGCAGACGACAAAGCAGACGACAGTTGTTGTAACTGGCAGTTTAAGGGTTCAGCATATGATATATAGCTTTATTACACAGAGCCTTTCATCACCCCTTCATCTTACCACGCTGGACAAGACCCCATGGGGTTGACTGGGCCGTAAAACCTCAACACAAACAAACAATACTTGTAAAATCAAATTTAGGTCTATGCTCTTGAAAGGATAATTTCATCACTTTGGCAGATAAAAACAACAAACTCTTGACGTATGAATAATATACTTTAGTTTATTAAAAAATTAGTTGGATTTCCATGATCTCATACATGCAATAATCATGTTAACCCTTAAAATGTCGTCTGTTTATGTCGTCTGCTGAATATTCTTGCAAACTTTTCAAACCTATTTTTGCATACAAGCAAACAATGTGGACCCAGATCAGTCTGCTCCTAAAGGAGCAGTCTGATCTCGGTTCACACTTTAGCAAAAATGACTTTTAAAATCACAAGCAGATGACAAAGCAGACGACAATTGTTGTGATTGGCAGTTTAAGGGTTTAAGTCTTAAAGCGCTAAGCAAAATTGTAGCAGACAACACTGTAATTTTTTATTTTATTTATTTTTTTTTATTTATTTATTATTATTTTTTCAGATATAATAAGACTTGGCATTTCATGTGAAATGTCTGCTTGGCAGACGGATGACTCACATGAAATGTCAAGATTTTTCTCTGAAAAATACAAAAATAAAATAAAACTGGCGTCTCTTGCAGTAGCGGACGTTTCCTTATTTATCATATAATGACACTGTTATTCAGTGGCGTAATGTCATTACATAACATGACCTGTTGCCTGACAGGATAGCTCGCCTGATATTGCACATTTTGTTTCTGGAAAATTCTAAGTCCTTGACCTTGAATTTGACATGACCTGGGTGTGTGTGTGTGGGGGGGGGGTGGGGGGGGGGGGGGGGCAGTATCTGTCGTTATACCAAATAGGAACTAAATCCATCATGTAGTTTAGAAGTAATGAGATCCTAAAAAACTTTGGTGTAAAATTTTAACATCAAAATTCTGAGTCTGTGACCTTGACCTTGACTGGTGGGGATTGGTACTGCGTAAAATTTTGGACCAATATGTATCATCATACAAAAGATGAATCAAATATGTGATAAGGTTAGGATTTAATGAAGTCTTAAAAACTTTAATGAAAACTTTAACATTTAAATTCTAAGTCTGTGACTTAGACCTCAAGGTCATGGTCATGAGTGCTGATGGTGCTGATGAAAACTTTTGACCAGTATCTATCATGATACCAAATAGGAACTAAATCCATCATTTAGTTTAGTAGTAATGAGATCCTAAAAACTTTGACATAAAATTTTAACATGAAAACTATAAGTCTGTGACCTTGACCTTGACCTAAGTTAATGGGGATGGTACTGCACAAAATTTTGGACTACTATGTATCATAATACCAAAGATGAATCAAAACAGTGATAAGGTTGGGAAATAATGAGGTCTTAAAAACTTAAACGAAAACTTTAACATTTAAATTCTAAATCTGTGACCTTGACCTTGACATGAGCTAGAGTGGTAGGTATGGTATTGCGCAAAATTTTGGACCAATATGTATCATCATACCAAAGGTGAATCTAATCGGTGATTAGGTTAGGAAATAATGAGGTCTTAAAAACTTTAACAAAAACTTTAACATTTAAATTCTAAGTCTGTGACCTCGACCAAGGTCACGGTCATGAGTGCTGATGGTGCTGATAAAATCTGTTGACCAGTGTCTATCATAATACCAAATAGGAACTAAATCCATCATTTAGTTTAGTAGTAATGAGATCCTAAAAACTTTGACATAAAATTTTAACATGAAAACTATAAGTCTGTGACCTTGACCTTGACCTAAGTTAATGGGGATGGTACTGCACAAAATTTTGGACTACTATGTATCATAATACCAAAGATGAATCAAAACAGTGATAAGGTTGGGAAATAATGAGGTCTTAAAAACTTAAACGAAAACTTTAACATTTAAATTCTAAATCTGTGACCTTGACCTTGACATGAGCTAGAGTGGTAGGTATGGTATTGCGCAAAATTTTGGACCAATATGTATCATCATACCAAAGGTGAATCTAATCGGTGATTAGGTTAGGAAATAATGAGGTCTTAAAAACTTTAACAAAAACTTTAACATTTAAATTCTAAGTCTGTGACCTCGACCAAGGTCACGGTCATGAGTGCTGATGGTGCTGATAAAAACTGTTGACCAGTGTCTATCATAATACCAAATAGGAACAAAATCCATCGCTTAGTGTAAAATTAATGAGATCCTAAAAACTTAGACATAAAATTTTAACATGAAAATTCTAAGTCTATGACCTTGACCTTGACATGACCTAGAGTGGTGGGGATGGTACTGCGCAAAATTTTGGACCAATATGTATCATCATACCAAAGGTGAATCAAATCGGTGATAAGGTTAGGAAATAATGAGGTCTTAAAAACTTTAACAAAAACTTTAACATTTAAATTCTGTCTGTGACCACGACCTCAAGGTCACAGTCATGAGCGCTGATGGTGCTGATAAAAACTGTTGACCAGTGTCTATCATAATACCAAATAGGAACAAAATCCATCACTTAGTGTAAAAGTAATGAGATCCTAAAAACTTAGACATAAAATTTTAACATGAAAATTCTAAGTCTATGACCTTGACCTTGACATGACCTAGAGTGGTGGGGATGGTACTGCGCAAAATTTTGGACCAATATGTATCATCATACCAAAGGTGAATCAATCGGTGATAAGGTTAGGAAATAATGAGGTCTTAAAAACTTTAACAAAAACTTTAACATTTAAATTCTGTCTGTGACCACGACCTCAAGGTCACAGTCATGAGCGCTGATGGTGCTGATAAAAACTGTTGACCAGTGTCTATCATAATACCAAATAGGAACAAAATCCATCACTTAGTGTAAAAGTAATGAGATCCTAAAAACTTAGACATAAAATTTTAACATGAAAATTCTTTCTGTGACCTTGATCTTGACATGACCTAGAATGGTGGGGATGGTACTGCGCAAAATTTTGGACCAATATGTATCATCATACCAAAGATGAATCAAATCGGTGATAAGGTTAGGAAATAATGAGGTCTTAAAAACTTTAATGAAAACTTTAACATTTGTGGACGCCAACGCCAATGCCGACGCCGGTGGTAGTATAATAGCTCTTCCTGAACGTTGTTCAGGCCAGCTAAAAATCACAGGGACCACATTACATAACACATTGGCAGGAACAGGTAGCCTCATGACGACAACAATGTCAACCATGCATTTTCTATTGAATAACAAACTTATTGTCAATTTTAAAGGCAATAAAATCTAGTGGTCAAATGATAAATCGATCCTTGTGGTCATTTCTAATGAAATTTATGGAATGATCTTCTATGAATATAAAATGTAAGGATCAAAGCAAGAGAGCAACATATCAATTTGATCTATCTATATGTGGATTCTATACAGACAGACCAAATTGGCTAGACCTTTTGACTTAACATTTAATCCATTGTAGTCAGGAGACCAGTAAAAGGGTAATTGGCAAACAGTGAAGACCCAGATCAGATGCTGCAGAATGCGGCGTCTGATCAAGGTCTTCACTATTTGCAAATAGTTCAATCATTTTTCTCTAGGAATATCTAAATCTCATAGCCTGACCTATCTAAAACTGAAATTGGACCCTTCCAATATATAGTGTGGGAGAATCTATTCAGTATACAATGGGTTAATTCTGCATAATTTTTTGCATCCTTTTTTTTCTGTGGATTTTTTTTTTTTTTAATTAAACTTTAAAAAAATCTTTCACGAATACCATCAGTGTCACAGTTTGGATCCAGATCATGCCAGACATTTCGGGCCTGATCTGGGTCCAAACTGTTTGCAAAGATTATCAGCAGATGACAAAAGTCACCACTAGCAAGGAAAGAGTTAATATTCAGAAAGATATGTCAACTAACAGCTCAGGCATGGCAATATAGTTTATCCCTCACCTTTACAGGCACTTCCTGTTTTTGTAGTATACATATACTTACTGATATTATAATACATCACGAAAACATGCCTATATAATGTTGACCCCCTTAAACCCCACTTTTATGTAGTAAAACTGGGGTTTACAGGGGTATTCATTTTTTCTTATTTCTGCTTAAAAACATACATTGTGGGTACTCGTTATAACTGCCTCTGCAAGGCAGTTCTAACAAGCACCCATAATCTATGTTTTGAGCAGAAATAAGAACAATATCAGGGTTTTTTTATCTGAAAATTTTCATTTTTTGGTTGTAAAATTTTCAGTATATTTGAATAGGCTTGTTTTCGTAATAAAAGGTCAATTTGGTCAGCCTATATCACTGATTACCCTGATTGTATTTTACCATTAAAGTGCTGAACAAATTTGCAGCAGACAACATTCTCATTTTATTTTTAACCCTTGTCATGCTGAACCCGAATATTCCCTGCCTTGCAAACTGTGTAGATCAAGATCAGTTGGCTCCAACTAACCTGGATCTGCACTGTTTGCATTATGCATGTGAATTTATAGCAACAACCCAGATCAAGTTATCTGAATTATAGCTGCTTTTACCTATTTTTCACTTTACAGGAAGGTATTCGGACCAAAATAATGTGGCCCGAGCAGTTTGCTGCCAACCTCAGATAATCTTGTAAACAAAGTTCAGAAAATTAGTTTCATCATTTTTAAAACAATTTCCCATTTAACAGGTCACTTGAATATTACAATTATTTGCTATAATCTATCTTTCTGCCAACAAAAAGGGGTGGGGGGTAAGATACCCTGGCCTGGGCAGCTTGCCCCCGGGGGGGTGAAGATACCCTGGCCTGGGAAGCTTGCCCCATACCTATGCAAACTTAGCTAACTCAGATCAGAAAAGTTATTTTAGCATTTTAAACATAAATTTCTAATGTATATACATTAGATTTGGCATTATAATTGCTTTTACCTATTTTTCACTTTACAAGAAGGTGTTTGGGCCAAAATAATGTAGCCTCAGCAGTTTGCTCCCACCTCAGGTAATCGTGTAAACAAAGTTCAGAAAATTAGTTTTATCATTTTTAAAACAATTTCCCATTTATTAGGTCATTTGAATATTAAAATTATTTGCTATAATCTATCTTTCTGCAGACAGGAAGGGGTGTGGTGGGGGGGGGGGGGGGGGGGGGGAGGGTAAGATACCCTGGCCTGGGCAGCTTGCCTCGCACCCATGCAAACTTAGCTAACTCAGATCAGAAAAGTTGTTTTAGCATTTTAAACATAAATTTCTAATGCACAGACATTAGATTTGGCATTATAACTGCTTTTACCTATTCCTCACTTTACAAGATGGTGTTAGGGCCAAAATAATGTGGCCCCACTGTGTGTGGCCCGAGCAGTTTGCTGCCAACCTCAGATAATCCTGAAAACAAAGTTCAGAAAATTATTTTTATCATTTTTAAAACAATTTCCCATTTAACAGGTCATTTGAATATCACAATTATTTGCTATTCTCTATCTTTCTATATGAATACGCATATGACAGTTCCCTAGGAAAGTTTATTAAAAGTGATAAGCTATCTTTAGAATGGAGTGTCAGGTTTTCTGACATAGGTGCAAGCTGCTAAGACCACTATATATGATTCTCAATTTCCTCCTATCCAGTAAAAGATGCATATGAACATAAAAAAATCAGTTTTGCCATGTTCCTGTTCTAAGGATTTTTATTTAAAAGAAGAAAACTTACTGAATTAAGTTGTGTCAGATTTTCTTGAGGCAGGGGACAAGCTGCCCAAGCCAGGGTATCTTCACCCCCGGTTGTGTGTTTGTGTGTGTGTGTGTGTGTGTAAGGGGGGGGGGGCATGCTACCCAGGCCACAGAATCTTACCCCCATTCCTTCCTGTGTAGAGAAAAATGATTAATGGTCGATATTATGAATATTTAAATGACTGTTCAATAGGAAAGTCTATTAAGTGATAAACTATCTTTTTGAATAGAGTCTGTCAGGTTTTTGGCATAGGTGCAAGCTTCTAAGGCTCTCAATTTCCTCCTATCCAGTACATGTACATAAAAAATCAGTTTTGCCATGTTTCTGTTATAAGGATTTTTATTTAAAAGAAAAAAAAAACAAACTTACTAAATAAGTTTAGTCAGGTTTTCTTGAGGCAGGGAGGGGATGGGGGTGCAAGCTGCCCAGGCCAGGGTATCTTCACCCCCAGGGGGCAAGCTGCCCAGGCCACAGTATCTTACCCTCCACCCCTTCTTGTTTAGAGAAATATGGTTAATGGTCCATTTTATGATTATTCAAATGACTATTCAAAAGGAAAGCCTATTCAGTGATAAACTATCTTTTGGAATGGAATCTGCCAGATTTTCTGGCATAGTTGCTAGCTTCTATGGCCACTATACTATGGACTTCATTTTCCTCCTATTGGGATAAGATGCATATGCACATAAAAATTAGTTTGTCCATGTTTCTATCATGAAGATTTTTATTTAAAAGGAGTAAAATCTTTCTGAATAAAGTTCTGTCAGATTTTCTGGGGGTGGGGGGCAAGCTGCCCAGGCCAGGGTATCTTACCCCCGCCTCACCTCCAGCCAGATAAATAGTTAATGATCAATATTATGAATATTCAAATGACTGTTTAATAGGAAAGTCTATTAAGCGATAAATTGTCTTTTAGAATGGAGTCTGCCAGGTTTTCTGGCATAGGTGTAAGCTTCTAAGGCCACTATATTCTAGCCCTCAGTTTCCTCCTAACAGGAAAAAGATGCATATGCATATAAAAATCAGTTTTCCCATGTTTCTATTATCAGGAATTTTATTTTAAAATAAGAGGACCATGATGGTCCTATATCGCTCACCTGAGCAAACAATTTTGAAAATTTGAAATCATTTTTATTTTTCCCAGACAACAGGCTTTGACATTTCATGTAAATTGTCTTCTAAGGATACATGAACTATCAGGCTCTATTTTCTGAGAAAAATAAAATGAAAGGTGTCTGCTAAATTTGCCAGATGAAAAAGATTTACCTAAATTATTGCCATTTTCTTCCTGACCTGGTGCCATGAGTAACCTTCATTGGCTCAAACTACCTATACCTTGAAAACATTTCCATGGTCCCAAAGATGTTGGAGCCATTGTGGTTTGCCTATTATATATACCCTAAATATTCAGACAGGCATATCAGAGTAGCTTGATCTAGTCTACACTGTTTGCAATTTGGCATGCACTCTTTGGACCTGGGCCCAGTTGTTCAAATCTAACGATGTCGTTAGTTAACGATTTGTTAAAATTTACATCAAGTGATACGCAAATATGCTGAAATTTTTTGCTGAAAAAATGTGAGTAGCTTTTGCTGTGCAAAAGCTACTCACATTTTTTCAGCAAAAAATATCAGTATATTGTGTATTGAATTCGCTAAGACAGTTAACGAAATGACCCTTAACGAGCTTGTCAAGCTAACGAGGCTTTGAACAACTGGGCCCTGATGATCAAATCAACTTGTTCCTTTGTATTTTAGAACACAGCAACTGCTTTATAACATGATTCATTAAAGCACTGCTTTGGATATAAGACCATTCAAAGAGGACCCTAAAGAATGTATCCAAAAAAGTATATAGATTATATAGAAAAACACTAAGGAGGAGTATTTGATATTTCTGTGATAATTTTCTGTGACATGTTATGGGTACTCATTAGAAGTGCCTTGGCACTTATAATAAGTACAAGGCACTTCTAATGGGTATCTACATCCTAGAATTTTTTGTCAAATACATGTACTCCTCCTTAACGAGTCCTTCAACTTGGTTATGGTGCATAACATTATGGGCTTATATTTCTATTAAAGAACATGTTATTTACTATTGATGAAAGGCACTTTTTGCTCATTTAAAGCACTTTTTGGTCATATGATAAACAACACAAGACAATTATGTTCCTTCCATACAATACCCTTTTTATTAAACTCATGCAATAATTTCAACCTTCCACTCACCAAGGCTTGCAAAAGATAAAATTATTGAACTTGTTTAATATGTATCATATGAAATGAACATACAAAACATATCTCATTAATAAATTCTTAACAAATAAAAACTAAAGCATAAAAGAAACAATACTGTCAACAAAAAGAAAGATCTAACAGAATGAGGATGCCACTGAGTACCTTAATTCATTTAAGCCTAGTGTCCCATAAAAGGGACATTGGCTAACAGTGTAGACCCAGATCAGATGCTGCAGAATGTGGCATCTGATCAGGGTCTACACTGTTCGCATTAGTTCATAAATTCCTATTAAACATGGTAATAATTAAAACTAACCTGACACCCCTATATAGAATATGGACCTCTTCAAAGAGTGAAGTAGAAGAATCCACTCGGCTTAAATGGGTTAAAGGAGACCGGTACACTTTCAAGGGAGACAACTCTGTGAAAATTGTTTTGCTCCCTTCTAAGAAGGAGTCTAAAGTGAAAAAATTTTCTTTCCCTGGGGAGCAAATTTTTTTTTTTTCCTTTTAGAGTAGACCCCTCTTCAGAAGTGTACCTAGTTCCCGTCAGAGGATGTCATGGGTAATTCATGTCACAATAGTCAGTAAAAAATATTTGCACAAACTTTACATTAATTTTAGCCCAAAATCACAAGAAACTACACTTGTAGATCATTAATCAGCTAAAATAACTGTTAAAGTATATGTTGCACCTGTATACTAACTCTTAAAGCGCCAGTCACAACTATTGTTGTCTGCTTTGTCATCTGCTTGTGATTTTAAAAGTCATTTTTGCAAACAGTGTGGACCTAGATCAGACTGCTCCTTTAGGAGCAGTCTGATCAGGGTCCACAGTATTTGCCTGTATGCAAAAATAGGTATGAAAGTTTGCAAGAATATTCAGCAGATAACATAAACAGACGACATTTTCAGATGCAGTTTTTCTTGGCGCTTTAAGGGCTAAAATGTGATAACAAGCACCAGAAGACTTGTTGATTTTTTTTTTTGATTTGGGTTTTACGGCCCTTTCAAGAATATTTCACTTATATCGAGCCGATCGTTCATCGAAGGTGGGGGAAAACCGGAGAACCCGGAGAAAAACCACCTGACCATCCGTAAGCAGAACTTGGCTTTCCCACATATGACCCGAGCGAGCTCGAACCACAGCAGTGAGAAACCTAATGGATTAAGAGTCAACTCTCTTATCCACTAGGCTACGGGGGCCCGCAGAAGACTTGTTGAGCTCAGTGAGATAGAACAGTCAGTGAAGTGATTTTAACTGTAAAGTTTTACAGTTTGTAGATTTCATTTCTGATGGCCACTTGGACGGACTCACAGGTGAATGTAAGAACACTGACAAACGGATGGAAACTTGTACGCCTAAGTCGCCCCATGCTAATGCATATGCGACAAAAAAAGCACACCCCTTTCAACATTATTTAACTCTTTGCATACTGGATAAATTTGCATGCTTTTTTGTGGTCTGTGGATATTTATTTTAAATGAACTGTTTAAAAAAAATCTTTCTTGAATACCATCAAAATGTCAAACAGTTTGGACCCAGATCAGGCCCGACATTTTGTCGGGCCTGATCTCGGTCCAAACTGTTTGCAAAGGTTAGCAGACAACAAAAGTTGCCACTAGTCGGGAAAGTGTTCAGTCATAATAAGATGATGAAAGGATGATAATGATAGGGTCTGTGCAATGAAGAGCCATACCGCTGAATTCCTCCCCCCAGTGGGATTCGAACCCAGGATCATTAGATCCAAAGTCACACCCCTTCCCCTTACTTTTCACATGAATTAACAGCTTAGCTCTTGTGTGCAATATCAGACTGCACAGTAGACATCCTGATCAACAAAAAAATGAATCTATAAACAGTTAAGTCTCCTCTACAATTAAACAATACATTCTCTTTTTTAACACATAACATTGGGATTAGTATTATAAAAATTTTAATGGAATGGATAAACTTTCAGGGACAGTAGCTCTGTTAGGGATCTACTCTAAAATGAAAGAATTTGCTCCCATAGTAATTCCTTTTCGAGAAGACCCCCTTTTCAGAAGGGAGGCAGCAGGAATTTTGATGTTGCCTTCCTTCTGAAAAGTGGTCTATTCTCATCACGAAAACATACCTATACTATATAATTTTGACCCACTTAAACCCATTTTTATACATTTTTGTTTATAGGGGTATACATTATTTTTCTTACTTCTGCTAAAAAACATAGATTGCACAGATTGTGCTTACTCATTAGAAATGTCTCAGCAAGGTGGTTCTCACCAGTACCCACAATCTATGTTTTCAGCAAGGTGGTTCTCACCAGTACCCACAATCTATGTTTTGAGAAGAAATATGAAAAATATCAGAATTTTATCTAAAAACTTTTCTGCTGGTGAAATTTTCCATATATTCAAATAGGCGTGTTTTCGTAATGGTTACCTCCTTTCTGAAAATTTGTCTATAATAAAAGGAAAAAAAGCAAATGCTCAGGCACCATTTTTCTTGACATGGGAAAACGGTAATGCCATACAAAAAGAACAAGGCTAGCCTAAGCATGTGTGCAGCCTACCCAGAATCTTTGTTGTTAATATACACAATACATGACTCTGCCAAATACAGTCGACCCTCGTCATCTCAACCTCGCTTATCTCGAATAACCCCTTATATCGAAGTGAAATTCTGGTCCCTGTTTTAACATGGAAATCTAAGAACAGATAACAAAATACAGTCGACTCTCGTTATCTCGAATTCCAAGGGGCTCTCTGAAATAATTCGAGATATCCGTACTTCGACATATCAGATTTGCAGAATTGAGGAAAAACTAATTCGATTAACCACATTTAACAAATATATGTGTAATTGGACTCTTGAAGTTAGAGATATATTGAAAATATTGTGGAAAAGAGCCTCTTTTCCACAATATTTTTTACATGTTGTTAGAGTTTTATGTTTAGGCAGGGAACAGATTTTCATTTCGAGATAAGCGGTTATTCGAGATAAGCGAGTTCGAGATAGCAGAAGTCAACTGTACAATGTATTGTGAAAAAGAGGAGAAATTTCTCCTAAGGAAGGAGCAATTTCTCCTCTTTTCCACATTATCATGTATATATATATATTTCTAACTTCAGGATCATATTACATAAAATTATTCATTTGTTAAATGTGGTTGTTCAGTTTATTGTTTTCCTCGCTCTCTCATCTCTGATATGTCGAGGTACGGATATCTGGAAGTGTTTCAGTGAGTCCCTGGAATTCGAGATAACGAGAGTCGACTGTACGTAAATACTGACCAAAAAAGAAATGCAACACTACTAAACCTGCAACAGAAATGAAGACATACCATATACAACCTAATTACCACACTGTGTGCTTTGGGTTTTCAAAATTACTGGGAAAACTTGTGGAAAAATATGTATCCATATATACTAAGAGTACACTTTAAAACAAAAGACCAGCCAGGGACTTGATGCTAATGCAATGTTTTTCTGTTAAGTTTTCTTTCGATTTTCTTTATGAAAGCATATGTTGTGGGTACCCATTTGAATTGCATTGACAAGTCAATGCAATTAAAATGGGTACCCACAACATGTGCCTTTATTAAGTAGACAAAAAGTACACTGGCTGTAATCTGAAGACTACGCAATTGCTTGACTGCGTGCTTATAGGGGTATGCGCGGTAATAAAGTCAAATACAGTACCTTATTATTGTAAAACTGGTTCAGTGTGTAAAATGTGCATGTAAATTAACACTGAGGATATATTTGAATAGTTTATTCCTCAATATAAAGTAAATTGCAAGAAATTGTGGACCATCATCTAAAAATAAATTTCATCGCAACAAAAAAAATAAGGTACTAAGATTATTTTTCTTTGCAGTTCAGAAGTGTTGCATTTCTTTTTTTTGGTTGGTATATAAAGGGACAACCCTGACCAGACTGTCAGGATGCACAAGTCTTCTGCTGTCTGCAAATGCCTTGCTGTAATTTGTTTTCTGGCACATAACATAAATTATCATCTAACAACATTAAAATAATCAATTTGAAATCTCAACCTTCACTACTCTCTGGGCAAATACATCAGATGACAAACTGATGATATTTTTCCCAGGAAACACACTTTAACATTTCATGCAAGCTGTCTCCTTATTTTTCCCAGAAAACAGGATTTATTGCAAATTGCCTCCTATGGAGACAATTTGCATGAAATGTCAACGCCTGTTTGCTGGGAAAAATCAGAAAAAAAAAAACGTATCAAAAAGCCTGCTGAAATTTTTAACCAGCATGCTAAGGGTTAAAGCTTTTACATTTGTGTCACCGGCTAATATTATCACAGTTTATGTGTATGGTGAATGTAGGTGAAAAGGAAAGAGCATTTCAAGCTGAAAATTTCTGCCTCCATTTTCAAAGAGAGATCACTCCAGAAGAAAAAAATTTTGGTGCACTGATTTATAAATCCCTTTCTTATTTGTTTCAGTTGAGTTTTACTGCCCAGTTCACACTGTTAACGTCATGTCAAGCTGGGCCCAGTTGTTCAAAGCATCATTAGCTTAACAAGCTTGTTAAGGGTCATTTCGTTAACTGTTTTAGCGGATTCAATACACAATATTCTGATATTTTTTGCTGAAAAAATGAGAGTAGCTTTTGCACTGCTGCAAAAGCTACTCACATTTTTTCAGCAAAAAATTTCAGCATATTTGCATATCACTCGATGTAAACTTTAATGAATCGTTAATGACGGCGTTAGTTTTGAACAACTGGGCCCTGGTCTATTAACCTACTCACATTTTTCATGGGCAGTCTAAGTTCTCTAAGGGGACCAGTACTTGTGCACATAATTTTGCCAGTAAATGATGACTGCCCATAGCGAAAGACCATAGAAATTATTTCATGATCCATCTCATCTGAAGTTATGCTGCCGAGTTAAAATTTTAACTTCTGACTCCCAGACCTGCAGATGTGCTACCAACTAGGCTACAACAAATCTCTTCTCAAAGTGGTCTTCTGTTAATGGATAGAATTTATGCCCCTCCTCACTGGGAGCAAGAAAGGGCATTGCTCAAATGGAAAAATTTGCTCCCAAACTCCTAAATTGTCCAATTCCTTCACCCCTGGAAGCAAATTCTGTCAAGAGTGCTGCGGTTCTATTGGGAGGTTGGGGTTTAAGCCACAGCTGGACCGTACCTATGAATTTCTATAGCAGGACTAGCTGCTGTTTCACTTGGTGCTCAGTAAAAGGAAGAAGAGCTTGGACTGGTAGCATGAATGTCTGTATAATGTGACTGGTGGCAGTGTTGTGTCAATATGTCTGGGGATGTGACACTGCAGTGAGGCAGGGCTATAAAAAGGTATCAGTTCCCCACTATCATATCCAGACATTGTCACAACTTGACTGTTTGTTTGTGTTGAGGTTTTACTGCCCAGTGAACCCATTAGGGTCATGTTCAGCATGGTCAGTCTACCTAAACACACTTTTTCCTGGGCAGGCTTAGTCCTCTAAGCAGTTAACCACTACCTGTGCACATTCTTTCACCAGGAACTGACAACTATCCTTCCTGAGTCAGTAGAAGGTAGAGAATGACTGTAGAAAATATTTTATGACCAATCTCCAGGAAGGAATGTAACTGGACTCAGCAGGGCTAATACCAGCGACCTCCTGATCACCAATCAGATGCCCATCCGACTAAGCCACCGAGGCTTGCCACAGCATTGAGATATTTTTGACAGTGACGTTAAACTTCAAATAGAAAAAATAAAAAAAACTGTGTTAGTATAATATCTGTATAAAATAATTTACACTATAAAAAATCTGTTACTTTTACAAATTAAATTCAAAGAATACAAAAAAAAAAAAAAAAAAAAAATACTTCAAAACACAATCTCGTTGAACCCTTTCAACCATGCAGACCAATACAGAAGCCTATGCAAACAGTGCAGATCCAGATGAGATGGCTCACAACGAGCCATCTCATCAGGATCTACTGTTTGCCATTATGTTTCTGTGTTTATACTGAAACTCCCATTTTCAATGATGGACCCATCCAAATTCAAAGACGGAAGAGACCACTTCAGACTCAGGGGTGAAAGGGTTAACCTATTTAAGCTTGTTGACCTCCAAACCTGGTCTAATCCATTTTGTATTTAAGGGGGACTGAAAACATTACGTAGACTTTTCACCATTTTTACAAGGAAGACAACTTTACTGCCTGATTGCATTCCTGGACTCCAAACCGCTTCTGGGAATGGGTCTACTTTAAAAAGGAAAGAATTTACACCAAAAGGTTTTAGGGCAAATTCTTTTCGCAACTTAGGCAAAACAATTTTTGAGTTGCCTCTGGAAGTATATCAAGTTTCTACTACAGGGTTTTTCTTTTTACAAAATACTTCTGTTTCCTGTCATTTGATCTGAGTCTACTCTCTTTGCCATTACAAAAACATGCCTATTTAAATATATAGAAAAGATAAAACGGACAACGACAACGACGGACGGTGAGTGATCAGCCTTCGGCTCAGGTGAGCTAAAAATCTGATATTTTTCATATTTCTGCTCAAAACATAGATTATGGGTTCTCATTAGAACTGCCTTGGTGAGGCAGTTCTAATGATTAACCACAATCTATATTTTGGAGCAAAAATAAGAAAAATAATGTATATAAAAGTGGGGTTTCACGGGGTGAAAATTATGTCGGCATGTTTTTGTGATGCAAAAGTCCCCTTCATGGGTATTAGACATTAATGAGGAGGAGTAGTTGGTAATAATTCTGGGACAATTTTTCTAATTGCTCCATAAAATATATGTTGTGGGCAATCATTAGATGCCCCTTGCTGTGGTGTTTCTAGTGAGTACCCACAACATATGTTGTTTTTTTATGGAGAACTGGAGAAAATTATCCCAGATTTATCATAAACTACTTAACAAGTCCTCTGCATGAAAAGGTGCTGAAAATAACTAAATACAGTATTAAAACAATACACACATCTTAAATGATGAAATCACAGTAATTGAACTGCACCAATATGCCACTCTCTTAAACTTGCCAAATTCTGATGTCATACATACTATTTTACAGAAGTTTTTTTTTTTGTGGACTTGCATATAATTCTGATTATCAAATCTCTAAATATTTAAAAAAAAAAAAAAAAAAAAAAGAATCTTCAAAGAAAAATATTTTTAAAAAATTATCAGATTTACTACATGCAAACTGATTAACTCATTTAATTTTTTAACATGTTTCATTGACTTTACTTAAATCCGGATTCAACTGTTTCAATGAATAAGAACAATTCAACTTTTTCACGATGGCTCTATTTTCTTACATTGAGCCTCAATCTGACCATGAGACTGGATACACTTGGTAAATTTTCCACAAATTTCGACAAGGGGGATAACTTTTATAGTGTTTCTGTTAGCTTTTCTGTATACTAATTCCCTTCTGAATTGGGATCTACTATAAAAGGAAAGAATTTGCTCCCAAGGGGAGCAAAGTCTTTCCTCTTATAGTAGATTACATTTCAGAAGGGAGCAAACCAATTTTGACAGTTATCTCCCTTGAAAGTGCATCAATCCCCCTTAATGTTTGCTACTCTCTTAACAAAATCAGCGAATAACAAATTTATAATATTTTTCTTATTTTTTTCCAGAAAATAGGCTTTGATATTTCATGCAAAGTGTCTTCAAAGGAGACAATTTGAAAAAAAACAAGAGCTGTCGGAGGACAGCGAGCTCGCCTGCTGGGTACATTTTATATTGTAACATTTTTATCATTAAGCCATATAATATAGGTCACACTGACCTAGATGTATTTGTATGTAAATCATTTTGTCACTTAGATATAATAATCCAGGTATGACAATTCTCCATGAAATAGTAATAAAAATAAAAGGCAAAATCACTGACGCATGAAATATAGGTCACAATGACCTAGATATAGTAAGTGGTCATTCATTGGGTCACATGAACTAATATCCCAGGTGTGACATTTATCCAACAAATATTCAAGATATAAGGCAAAATCACTGAACCATGAAATATAGGTCACACCAACAGAGATATATTTTGACGTCAATAATCGGGTCACAAGGAACTAATATCCCAGGTGTGACATTTATCCAACAAATAGTTTTCAAGATATAAGGCAAAATCACTGAACCATGAAATATAGGTCACAATGACCTAGATATAGTAAGTGGTCATTCATTGGGTCACATGGAAGTAATATCCCAGGTGTAACATTTATCCAACAAATAGTATTCAAGATATAAGGCAAAATCACTGAACCATGAAATATAGGTCACACCAACAGAGATATATTTTGACGTCAATAATCGGGTCACAAGGAACTAATATCCCAGGTGTGACATTTATCCAACAAATAGTATTCAAGATATAAGGCAAAATCACTGAACCATGAAATATAGGTCACACCAACAGAGATATATTTTGACGTCAATAATCGGGTCACAAGGAACTAATATCCCAGGTGTGACATTTATCCAACAAATAGTATTCAAGATATAAGGCAAAATCACTGAACCATGAAATATAGGTCACAATGACCTAGATATAGTAAGTGGTCATTCATTGGGTCACATGGAAGTAATATCCCAGGTGTGAAATTTATCCAACAAATAGTATTCAAGATATAAGGCAAAATCACTGAACCATGAAATATAGGTCACACCAACAGAGATATATTTTGACGTCAATAATCGGGTCACAAGGAACTAATATCCCAGGTGTGACATTTATCCAACAAATAGTATTCAAGCTATAAGGCAAAATCACTGAACCATGAAATATAGGTCACAATGACCTAGATATAGTAAGTGGTCATTCATTGGGTCACATGGAACTAATATCCCAGGTGTGACATTTATCCAACAAATAGTATTCAAGATATAAGGCAAAATCACTGAACCATGAAATATAGGTCACAATGACCTAGATATAGTAAGTGGTCATTCATTGGGTCACATGGAACTAATATCCCAGGTGTGACATTTATCCAACAAATAGTATTCAAGATATAAGGCAAAATCACTGAACCATGAAATATAGGTCACAATGACCTAGATATAGTAAGTGGTCATTCATTGGGTCACATGGAACTAATATCCCAGGTGTGACATTTATCCAACAAATAGTATTCAAGATATAAGGCAAAATCACTGAACCATGAAATATAGGTAACAATGACCTAGATATAGTAAGTGGTCATTCATTGGGTCACATGGAAGTAATATCCCAGGTGTGACATTTAACCAACAAAAAGTATTCAAGATATAAGGCAAAATCACTGAACCATGAAATATAGGTCACAATGACCTAGATATAGTAAGTGGTCATTCATTGGGTCACATGGAAGTAATATCCCAGGTGTGACATTTATCCAACAAATAGTATTCAAGATATAAGGCAAAATCACTGGACCGTGAAATCTAGGTGACCCTGACCGTAAAATGTAGGTCACCATGACCTTCACTCTCTTACACTTAAACTGATGTCACATAGTTAGCTGATGTATAACCAGTTGTGTCTATAACCTGTAGGCATATAAGATTTTACAAATGTGTCCTAGATTCTGACCCCTAGCCCCACCCCAAGGCCCACCCTGAGGTATGAACCCAGGGGTATGTTCTTTTGGAATCTCAGAAGACTCGTCCAGGTACCCAAATTCTAAATATGAATGCTCTATGAGGAGTGAAAGTCAAGATATAAGAATTTGAAAAACTTTAACACAGTATTACAAAGGTGTCCTAGATTCTGACCCCTAGCCCCACCCAGGGGCATGAACCCAGGGGTTTATTCTCTTGGAATCTCAGAAGACCCTCCAAGGTACCTAAGTTCCAAATTTGATGCCTCTGTGAGGAGTGACTCTTGAGATATAAGCATTTGAAAACTTTAACACAGTGTGACGGGAACGGGAACGCAAACGCAAACGCAAACGCAAACGCAAACGTGGACGACCGGGGTGACTACAATAGCTCTCCTTGTACTTCGTACAGGCGAGCTAAAAATGTCATAATGTAAGTGAAGACACCCAGAGGCAATTTTCTGGAAAAGCTACAGAAATATTTCAATATGTTGTCTGTTGAAATTTTAACCCAGCTTGCTCAGCTGTAAAGCGACAGATGCTAGTTCATCATTCAGGCAGAGAAGATCTGGCCACCTTCTATGAACCATGGATCCTCCTCCGACATGGGAACAATATGAGCGACGACATCCTCACAACCCAGAGGCAAGCTCAGGTCAATGGCTTGGCCATTCTCGAATTTCAAACAGAACCTCTCCAACTCAAATTTGCCATGTATCTGAAACAAAACAGAGCGGATCACACATCAGTGGTCATTTTACGCAAAATGGATAATATTAACCCTTAAAGCACCGATCACAAAATTGTCATCTGCTTGTGATTTTAAAAGTCATTTTTGCAAACAGTGTGGATCCAGATCACACAGCTCCTCTAGGAGCAGTCTGATCTGGGTCCACACTGTTTGCGGGTATGCAAAAATAGGTTTGAAAAGTTTGCAAGAATATTCAGCAGACGACATAAACAGACAACATTTTCAGATGCAGTTTTCTTGGTGTTTTAAGGGTTAACTTTTGCTAATCACAGCTGCAGCAGATGACATTTTGATTTTTCAGTTTTATTTTTCAGAGAAAATAAAACCTGATATTACATGCCTAGCATACAATTCAAATGAAATGTCAAGTATTATTTTCTCTATAAAATACATTGTATTAAATACTATATCATCTGCTACAATTTTGCCAAGTGCTTTCACAGTTCATTAATTTCAATATTTTTTAGTTCAATAAACACACAAAAGTAACAGCATGCAAAAACAAACAAGATATGAAATTTGAAAAACAAACAAGATATGAAATTTGAGTTAAGGTTTAACATCCTTGTCAACCATTACGCAAACACGCCTATTCAAATATATTGAAAATTTCACTACCAAAAATTGAAAGTTTTCCGATAAAAATTCTGATAGTTTTCATATTTCTGCTTAAAACATAGATTGTGGGTACTTGTTAGAACCGCCTCGCCGAGGCGGTTCTAACAAGTACCCACAATCTATGTTTTTAAGCAGAAATAAGGCAAATAATGTATACCCCTGTGAACCCCAGTTTTACTATATAAAAGTGGGGTTTAAAGGGGTTAAAATTATATAGGTATGTTTTCGTGATGAATATTTCAGTCCTGTTGAATAGTCTCCCAGAGTGGAAAAAGAATGGGACAGATGAAATCAAAGCACTGACAGCACTGGTGAGTCAACTGTCTCTGAGTGAGGCTGATAAAATGGTTCTGAATGGGGATTTAAGACTATTTCATTTGACCCTTAACTTCCTGTAATTTAACTCTTTCAGTGCCAAATTTCAGATGACATTTGTGGTCTGCTTTTCTTTTTTAACAAACTATCGCTTGAAAAGAAGTTTATACGTAAATTGAAAGACTGAATGTCAAACAGCTTAGATCCAGATGAGACGGCTCATATGAGCCGTCTCATCTGGATCTACGCTGTTTGCAAAAGCTTATTATTATCGCCTCTGGCAGTGAAAGAGTTAAGCACTGAAACAGTGTAGGCCCTGATCAGATGCCGCATTCTGCAGCATCTGATCTGTGTTTGCAATGTTTGCCAATGTCCCAGCACTAAGCCCAATCCATTTTTTACAGATAACCCTCTTTACACAGCATACTGATGTCACAGCGACAAGAACAGAGTGGATATAAATAACCATAACTTGGATTTCGTACAAATGCTATTGGCGTAGATTAACTTTATTGGTCAGTGATAGTCACATGGGCAACAGCAATATAACTCTGATTCCTTAGTAACTTTGATGGGGTAAACAACTGACTCAAAAAAAAGTTTTGAAAAATGTTCAGTTTGGGAATATAGAGTAAGGTTCAGAGGCAATAGGTTGTAAGTTTTCTTTTGTGAACAATTGGTTGGTTCGTCTAACGCACATTTGATTTTATTGGTCAATGATAATCACATGGACAACAACCTTAACCCATTTAATCACGGTCTACACTTTGCCACTCATCCACCAGGTTAAAGACACATCAACAGTTAGTAAATATGGACTTGTTCAAATTTTAGGACATATGATAAAGATTTAAGGTGTCCCAATATTTAGGGTAAATAAGGTACATGTATTATTTCTTTTGCTCTGTTTTGTATTTACTGTACTTACAGCTGCTGATCTACAAAGATCATCTCGAACTATGTCTCTCCAAGTGCGCCGACTGTTCGAAAACTTCATCGTGACTTCTTGATAACTACTTGCACAGATGAAGGTGACGGTAACTTTCTTTTCTGAAAAATATCATAACCATAATAACCCTAAGTATTTGGAAAGACAAGCTTTAGCAAATGGTATATACCCAGACGCTGCAGAATGCGGCATCTGATCAGGGTCAACAATGTTTACTTATCATCCATAATTTTAACTCATCAACAGGTAGTAAAATGGACTTGTTCAAACTTAAGAGGAAGTATGGCAAGAAGTTAAGGTGTCCCAATATTTAGGATAAATATGGTACCTTATTCAACCTAAATATTTAGACACCTTGACTTTTTACCATATTTGTCCTAAATTCTGAAAAAAATCAGAGGACTTGTTAAGGAGGAGTATTTGGTGATAATTATGGGATGATTTTCTCCATTTCTCCATAAAAACATATGTTGTGGGTGCTCATTAGTAGCGCCTTGGTGAGGCGCTTCTAAAGAGTACCCACAACATATGTTTTTATGGAGAAATAAGAAAAATTATCCCATAATTATCACCAAATATTCCTCCTTAACAAGTCCTCTGAACAATGCCATTTTACTACCTGCTGATGCAATGCCTGCAAGCACTGGTTGCACAAGAAATACAATGGGCTCAAGCGCTTGAAAAGGACCCTGACTATAGATGCCAGGGAATTGCATGCCCCTTGGATGACAGACCACAGAAGGAATTCCAGGTCAGACCTGACAAGCTGGAGGTGGTAGCTTCCTTTTGCTACCTAGGAGACTTGCTCTCAGCAGCAGGTGGCTGTGAACTTGCAACCACACCACATGTGAAAACCACCTAGCAGAAGTTCAAGGATCTGCTACCAGTTCTCTCTTCATGTCGCCTCTCTTTCAAAAGATGTGGTCATGTGTACAGATCTTGTGTGCGGAGCACAATGCTCCATGCCAGTGAGACTTGGCCATTGACAAAGCCAACCCTTCAGCGTCTGCAGCGAAATGACAGGGCAATGATCAGACAGATCTGCAATGTCAGGCCACAAGACACTGTCACCACCAGGTCCAATGAGCTGCTTGTTCGGCTTGGCATTGAGAATCTGGACGTCATTCTGAAGGAGAGAAGACTCCGATGGTATGGACATGTGGAACGCTCCAATAGTGCAGTCAAGACAGCCTTTGACATACAAGTTGATGGAAAGCATGGGCCTGGGAGGCTCAAGATGACATGGAAGCAGCTGACTGAGAGGGATTGCAGAGAGTGGAAGTTCTCTGCTATCAACCCTCATGATAGATACCTGGAGATCTGGTGTGAGATCTGCCATGCATGCAGCAAGCCAGCTATCTGGAAGGGGGCCACTGATGTGGATGCTGCCCCTGTACCTGCACGTTAATCAAAAATCCGATTATGATATGTCTAGAATTTGCTGGATGAAAGGTAAAGTGTAACTCAGATGCTGTGTTAACCCCTGTCCTGCTGAATCGGGATACACCCTGCCTTTGCAAACAGTGTAGATCCAGATCAGTTGGCTTCTAAAGAAGCCAACTGATCTAGATCTGCACTGTTTGCCATTCACTATGTGAGTTTATATCAACAATCTGGATCAAGGAATCTGACTGGCTGACAATTAGTAGTGGGTGTGGCATCTTAATTTATTAAGCATGACAAGGGTAAAGTGGGGGAATATATTGTATAAGAAGTCTCCCTGTACTTCATCATAGTGTACTTCGTCACAGTGCAGTTTTTATTTTTACTTTCCTTGGGATCATTGAGGCATTCTGGTATCTTGGGGAAATTCATTTCCATTTAAGTCTGAGATAGTGGGGCTTACATATCCCTGCAAACTACAATGCTGTCATATTATTAGTCTCAATGAAACAAAAGACTGATTTTTGTTCCTTTTGTTAGTTCTTCGTTTCTAAGTGCAACTTTTACATATTCTATTTGATGAGCTGGATTCCACCTAAAGCGGAACTGGAACCTGAGATCTCGTGATCCGAAGTCTGGAGCACTAACCACTCTTCCACCTAGATGGTTCATTCCCATACTTAATCATAGTGCAGCTTTTATTTTTATTTTCCTTGGGATCACTGAGCCCATTCTGTACCTTCTTTTGGATCACTGAGCCTATTCTGGTACCTCCTTTGGATCATTGAGGCCATTCTGGTACCTCTTTGGGATCACAGAGCCCATTCTGGTACCTCTTTGGGGGTCATACAGCCCATTATGGCACCTCCTTGAGATCACAGCCCATTCTGGTACCTCTTTGGGGGTCATACAGCCCATTATGGTACCTCCTTGGGATCACAGCCCATTCTGTTACCTCTTTGGGGGTCATACAGCCCATTATGGTACCTCCTTGGGATCACTGAGCCCATTCTGGTACCTCCTAGGGATCAATGAGCCCATTCAGTTACCTCCTTGAGCACTGAGTCCATTCTGGTACCTTCTTGGGATCACAGCCCATTCTGGTACCTCTTTGGGATCATTCAGCCCATTCTGATACCTCCTTGGGATCACTGACCCCATGCTGGTACCTCCAAGGGATCAGTGAGCCCATTCTGGTACCTCCTTGGGATTACTGAGCCCATTTTGGTACCTTAAGAAATCAATTTCCACCACAGCTGTGTGAAAGGGCAAATGTAGCCTTGAAAACTACATGCTGCTATATGAAGAGTCTCAATGGAACTGAAACTTTGGTTTATGTTTTTTTATGCGATCTTTGTTTGCAAGGGCAACCTTTATAGATTGTATTTGTATGGTTGTCTCTTGTATAGTTTTAGCCTTTACTTCTCTCCTGGCTATACCTGCAGATGAAAAATTGTTGATTTTTTTCTCATTTTCCCCAGAAAATACTCTGACATTTCATGCAAATTGTCTTCTTTAGCCACATAACTTTCGTGGTGATTGTTGCATGGAATGTCAAATCCTATTTTCTGGAAAAAATAAGAAAACTATTTCAAAATTTTTCCCAGCATGCTTAGCGTTAAAATCATCTGTGTCACGTCTACAAAAACATCAAAATCTCTCAGTATTTTTTGAGCTAATAACAATATATTCTGAATTTATATCGAAATTTTCAAAATGTCATCTGTTGCAGTTTTTCAGTGCCAATTAAAACTGCAACAGACAACATTTTGATTTTTTTTTCCCAAAGAAAGTAAGTCTGGACACTTCATTTGAATCGTCTGCTTGGCAGACAATTCACATGAAAGGACAAGACTTAATTGAAAAATCATAAAAAAAAAAAAAGAGTGTATCATCTGCAACAAATTTTGCTTGGCACTTTAAGAGTTCATATGAGAAAGAAAAAAAATCACACAGATGTGTTATAACAATGAACCCTGGTTTGTTTACTAAAACCAAAATGTCCATTTAAAGATTTCAGAAGTAAATATACAACCAGACTCCTACCAATGAAGAAAACACAAGAAAATGAAATTAAAATTAAACTCTTAAAGTGCTATTCCAAACTGCAGACAGCAACCTTTTATTTTTATTTTTTTTGTTTGATGATGATAATGATTTTGTGTTTTACTCCCTTTCAGCCGGATATGAATCATATCAGATGATTAATTTTTATTTATTTTTTTAAAGAAAATAAGGTTGACAATCAGAAAATTCATAAGAAAATCAAAGCCTTATTATTTTTTTCAGAATAACGACATAAAGCGTCAATAAATAAAACTTTAGAAGTCTTTTGCTGCTACTGTTGTGATAAGCTGATGATGATTTGTTGTTTTACGTTTTACACCCCTTTGAACATTATTGAAGTCCTATCAAGACAATGGAATAATAATGAAAGATTCTGTGCAATGAAGCTGTACAGCCATGAGCTGAATTCTGCCTCCAGCAGAATTCCAACCTAGAACCACGTGATCCAAATTGTCCAGTGCGCTAATCACTCGGATGTGCTAATCACTCGGGTGTGCTAATCGCTCGGCCACCATGACATTTCATTTTTCCCAGAAAATTGGCTTTGACAGTTCATGCAAATTGTCTCCTGAGGAGACAATTTGCATGAACTGCCAAATCCGATTTTCCAGGAAAAATTAGACAAAATATTTCAAAATGTTACCTGCTGAGATTTTGACACAGCATGCTAAGCCTTGTAATATCTACTACAGTATTAACTCTAAATATTGGGACACCTTAACTGCTTAAAATACTTGTTCAATAATTTCTTAACCCTTAAAATGCCAAGAAAACCTGCATCTTAAAAGGCCAAGAAAACCTGCATCTTAAAATGTCAAGAAAACCTGCATCTTAAAATGTTGTCTGTTTATGTCGTCCGCTGAATATTCTTGCAAACTTTTCAAACCTTATTTTTGCATACAGGCAAACAGTGTGGATCCAGATCAGACTGCTCCTAGAGGAGCAGTCTGATCTGGGTCCACACTGTTTGCAAAAATGACTTTTAAAATAGCAAGCATATGACAAAGCAGACGACAATCGTTGTGATTGGCGCTTTAAGGGTTAATGTGTGTTCTAATACCTGTTGATGTGTTTAAAATATTGCTGAATGAGTGGCAAACAGTGTAGACAGATCAGCCGCCAATCTGCTGCATCTGATCTGGGTCTACAGTTTGCTCAGGCCCGTCAATTTTTAGGGTTATTATGGCACTACTTACCATCATCAGTTGTAATGTATTTACTCAGGATGGCCGCTCTTGCTTGCTCATCATCATCGCTAGGATAACTTCCTTCTCTTGGCTCGTCATCCTGCTAAAAAAAAAACAAAAAAAAAAAAACAGATCATTACATTGCAGTTAAGTTCTTTCGTGTGGAAAATCTTATGCCTCCTGGATGGCTCGCAGGATTTTTTTGTAATCCTTTCCACACCTGAGTTTATGAAATGGGACTTTTCCATCACTGAATTCGGACACTGTCAGTTATTGCATATGAGGATGTCAGTCAAAAATCAAACTGAATAGCAAACAGTGTAGATCCTGGTGAGATGGCTCATTATGAGCTGTCTCATCAGGATCTACACTGTTTGCAAAGGTACATGTATATGCTTTGGTCTGCAGGGCTGAAAGGGTTACAGGCCTCCTAGTGGCCCACTTTGAAAATACAGGTTTTCATATAGGTTCTTCTTACTCAAAATACAGGTTATTTACAGGTTTTTCAATAAAAAATATAGGTTAAAAAAGGTTCCTCCAAACTCACATAAAGATTTAAAACTGAAGAAAAAACATTTGATGAATTTTTGCACCACAATTGCTATGATAAAATTGATCTGAATTTTACAAAGTCCAAGCGAGCGAAGCGAGCGAGGAAAAAATTTACAATTTCTTGACAGTTTTCATCACTTTTTTGGGACTAAAAAATAAAAAATGGTAGGGCATTTTGAACAAAAGTTAGGGTTGAGTCACGAGCAGGTTCAAAAAGTGAAAAATATAGGTATTTTCATGAAAATACAGGCTTTTTATAGATTTTATGAACAAAATAAAGGTTTTATAGGTTTGACACAAAATTATAGGTTATTACAGGTTTTATAGGTTTTGCTAGGAGGCCTGGGGTTAGAAATGAAGCTGACGATCTCAAACTCTGATATCTCAAAGTACCTGTTTATGTCAAAATGAATTTGTCTGATAATGTTGGTCAAATTGTCTGTATTTTGTTTATATCTTAACTTATGTCTCAAAGCAAAATATTTGATTCCTCCAACTTTGAGATGACCATAGTTGAGTATATAATATATAAGGAGAATAGATGCAGAAATGATTTCATGATCAATCTCCAAGAACGTCATATGGCCAAGCTGCAATTAAACTTGCAACCCCTAGATCTGCAGTCAAACATGCTACCTAGTGCGCTACAGAGCCCAGATGTGCCATTTAAACATGGTTTTTACTTTAAAATCCTTAGAACAGGTTGCAGCTTGTTTACACAATGTCATTACATAACACTGAGGCCCTGGAATAAGCATTTTGTGCAAACATTTGCTGATGTCAAAGTAACTCTAGTTTTCATGACATAATGCTGTTGTATGCAACTTACTAAATATGATAATTTATATTCTTTTTTTTTTTCCTTTGAGATTTTTTTAATAGAACCACACACAAAAAAAAAAAAAAAAAAAAAAATAAAAAATACTGATCACACATTTGTTTCATAGCATTAAGATTTATAAGGCCCCTCAAAAGATATTTGAACACCTGCTGTCTTGCATTCAAAGGACTTCCTTGGGACATGTCAAATATAAAAACATGAAAAACAATAACTCTGATTCCCATAGCTCCAGAAAAGAGGGGGTATCCACATAATAGTTTTCTTATTTCTCCTCAGTGAAGTATATTGTTGGTACTCATTAGAAATGCCTTGCACATACTATTAGAAGCGGCTCTGTGAGGTGCTTCTAACAAGTACCCATAACATGTTTTTGAAGAGAAATAAGGAAAATATCAACATTTTCTGGCTGGTTTGTTTTTGTTGAGGTTTTACTGCCCAGTCAACCCAATGGGGTAATGTCGAGTGTGGGCAGTTTACCTAACCACTCTTTTACTGGGCAGGCTTAGTCCTAGCAGTTAACCAGTATTTTGCACATTCTTTCCCCAGAAACTTTTTGGTAGGAAAAATTGCCTTATCTGGAGCTAAGGACCCTATATTATTAGCTCTTGTCCTGCTGAACCCAAATATACCTGCCTTTGCAAACAGAGAAGATCCAGATCAGTTGGCTTCTGAAGAAGTTCTGAAGAAGCCAACCGATCTGGATTTGCACTGTTTGCCATTAAGTATCTGAATTTATAGCAAAATATCTGGATCAAGTAATCTGATTGGCTGAAAATTAATAGTGGGAGGAGGGGGAGGGGGGGGGGGGTGGCATAATTTATTCAGCAGGACAAGGGTTAAAGCTACTGAATGAGTAACAGTACAGAGGCTTATCACATGCCACATTTTGTAGCATCTGATCTGGGTCCACACTGATGCTCAAGGCTGTCTGTCCAAATACATAAGGTGAATACTTATGGTAAACTGGGTAAAAACTGACAAAAAGTAACATACATGTGAATCATCCTTATCAAACAAAGACAAGTGGAAGTTGGATTCACTCTGACTCTGGCTATGTTGTGAATGACTCTCCAGTTCACCAGTCACCACAGCTGAAATAAAACAATGGAATTTTCATGAAAGTCACCGCTTGTTTGTTTGTGTTGAGGTTTTACGGCCCAGTCAACCCAATTGGGTCATGTTGAACGCGGTCAGTTTACCTAGCCACACGTTTACTGGGCAGGCTTAGTCCTCTAAGCGGTTAACCAGTATTGTGCACATTCTTTCGCCAGAAACTGACAACTGCCCTTCTTGAATCAGCAGAAGGGAGAGAATGACCATAGAAAATATTTCATGATCAATCTCCACAAAAGAATGTTGCCGACCTCGGCGGGGGTTGAACCCGCGACCTCCTGGTCTCCAGTCGGACGGCGCATCCAACGGAGCCACCCAGGCCGGTAAAAGTCACCTCTCAACAGCTAAATCTTTACAGCCACTTTTCGGATTTCCCAAAGTGCTGTTTTTACCTGCATTCAACCTCTTCACTATAGCCACCTTTCTACAACAACCAGTTTTGTGCCAAAATTCAAGTCAATTGGCCTTTTGGTTCATGAGAAGAAGCACAAAAATAGATTTTCAAGAAGGCTTTCTTGGATTTCAGATCTGAACGACTTAGCTATTTTTGATCTACAAGTCACCCCAATGCTTCCTACCAAGTTTCGAGTCAGTTGGCCTTTTTGGTTCAAGAGAAGAAGCCAAAAATAGATTTTCAAGATGGCAGCCATCTTGGATTTCAGCTCTGAATGATTTTTGCTATTTTTGATCTACAAGTCATCCCGATGGTTCCTACCAAGTTTCGTGTCAACTGGCCTTTCGGTTCAGAAGAAGCGAAAAATAGATTTGCAAGATAGCAGCCATCTTGGATTTCAGATCTGAATGATTTTAGCTATTTTTGATCTAAAAGTCACCCTGATGCTTTCTGACAAGAAGATTTTTAAAGTTTTCTATATAGATATATAAGGCCCCCTGGCGGCCATGTTTTTTGACGAATCCAAATGGCTTGAACAATCTTGGTAGAGGATCACCAAAGGAACATTTCTGCAAAATTATATTGAAATCGATCCAGTGGGTTTCTGACAAGAAGATTTTTAAAGTTTTCTATATAGATACATAGGGAAAATAAGCCCCGCGCCCTGGCGGCCATGTTTTATGACGAATCCAAATGGCTTGAACAATCTTAGTAGAGGATCTCCAAAGGAACATTTCTGAAAAAATTATATTGAAATCGGTCCAGTGATTTCTGACAAGAAGATTTTTAAAGTTTTCTATATAGATATATGGGGAAAATAAGCCCCGCCCCCTGGCGGCCATGTTTTTTGACGAATCCAAATGGCTTGAACAATCTTGATAGAGGATCACCAAAGGAACATTTCTGCAAAATTATATTGAAATCGGTCCAGTGGTTTCTGACAAGAAGATTTTTAAAGTTTTCTATATAGATATACAGGGAAAAAAAGCCCCGCCCCCTGGCAGCCATGTTTTTTGACGAATCCGAATGGTTTGAACAATCTTGGTAGAGGATCACCAAAGGAATATTTCTGCAAAATTATATTGAAATCGGTCCAGTGGTTTCTGACAAGAAGATTTTTTGAGTTTTTAGTTGAAAAATCTATTTTTAGCTCCTGTGACCTAGATATGCAATGGACCGGAACCATTTGAACAACTTTGAAAGAGGACCAGCCAAGGATCATTCCTGTGAAGTTTGGTCAAAATCCAATCAGTGGTTTAGGAGGAGATGTTGTATAAAGATTGTGGACGGACGGACGGATGGACATAAGGATGACGACGACGACGTCGGACGGTGAGTGATCACAAAAGCTCACCTTGAGCCTTCAGCTTAGGTGAGCTAAAAAAAAATTAAAGTAATTAGATTATAATCACTTCTTAATTGATAACATTATTACCACTCCCCCACCCCCACCCCACCTCTTGACCTAACTTGGCTACCTAGCCTTGTTAGAAGACTAAGTACTTCAACATTTTTTTAACCTATACTACTTTATTGCAGTCCTCAGAAGGATATTATAGCAAATTAGGGCAGCTTCATTTCATTTGGAAATCATATTTTCAGACAACAAAAAGTAAGATTATATCAAAATCAGCTCTGGTATCAACCTTTAAACAAATTTACCATTTATAAACAAAACATTAAAGAAAACAAGAGGCCCACAGGCCACAATTCGCTAACCTGAGTGACATAGCCACGGCAGACATGCAGATGTTATGCAACATTTTTCCAATCCTATCATTGCAACTAATGAAAATATCATCATCTGAGCAGTTCTTAGTTTTGTAGAAGAATATATGGGCCTGACAGTCAATGGAGCATGATCATTTGAATAAACTGTCAATCACATTTCAACAGAAGGATCAATGTGAAATGTGGTGGAAATTGGCTGAGTGGTTTCTGAAGAATCATGATTTTATACATGTAAACAGCACAGTGGTATGGAAATATTATAAATATAAACCAGACGATGGCCATCTTAGATTTCCAATCAGAACAATTTTAACTACTGTTGATCTACAAGTCACTTTGATACTTTCAATATAAATGTATATGGCCCATATAAATGGGGAAGCAAATTTGACCTTGGAGGTTAAAAGGTCAAATGTCAACATACCGGTACATGTAGAACCATCACTTTAGCAATTTTGGTAGATCTCCTGTCCCCCATAATTTGTGCAAAATATTAGGACCCAGGGCTTATCTGGTTATGGAGAAGATTTTTAAAGGTTTTTAACCTATATATGGGCATGGCAGCCATTTTGATCAATGGACCATACCCATTTTAGCTATCTTTCATTCTCCTGCCCACGGAGGCTCCACATGAAATTTGAGCAACACTGGCCCGGAGGCTTCAGAGGAAAAGCCATTTGAAATTATCAACATTTTTTCTATACAAATGTATGGGGCCCATACAAATGCATACAGAAGCAAACTTGACCTCGCTATAAAAAGGTTAAATATCAATGTATGACAATTATTTTAGCAACTTTGGTAGACCACCAGTTCCAGATGATATATGCAAAGATTCAGCCACAAGCCATCCTCGGTTTTGGAGAATACGATTTTTAAATGTTTTTTCGAAAACCATACAAATGCATAAGGAAGAAAACTTGACCTTGCCGTAAAAAGGTCAATGTCAATGTATAACCATTATTTTAGCAACTTTGGTAGACCCCCTGTCCCCGATGATTTATGCAAAGATTCAGCCCCAAAGCATCCTCTGTTCTAGAGAAGAAGATTTTTAAAGGTTTTTACCATATATGGGCATGGCGGCCATCTTGGTCAATGAACCATGACCATTTTAGCAATCTTTTGTTCCCTCTACCTAAGGAGGCTCCATATGAAATTTGAGCAAAATTAGCCCAGAGGCTCCAGAGGAGAAGTTCTTTGATATTCTGAACATTTTTCCCATACAAATGCATAAGGAAGCAAAATTGACCTTATTGTAAAAAAGTCAAATGTCAATGTACGACCATTATTTTAGCAATTTTGGTAGCCCTCCCATTCCCGATGATATATGCAAACATTCAACCATAAGGCATCCTCGGTTTTGGAGAAGAAGATTTTTAAAGGTTTTTCCCATACAAATGCATAGGGAAGCAAACTTGATCTTGCCGTAAAAAGATCAAACGTCAACGTACGACATTTCTTTTAGCAATTTTGGTAGACCTCCCGTCCCCGATGGTTCCTGCAAAGGTTCAGCCCCAAGGCATTCTCAGTTCTGGAGAAGAAGATTTTTAAAGGTTTTTACCATATATGGGCGTGGCGGCCATCTTGGTCAACAGACCGCAACCATTTTAGCAATTTTTCGTTCCCCTACCCTAAGGAGGTTTCATATGAAATTTGAGCAAAATTGGCTTAGCGGCTACAGAGGAGAAGTCGTTTGAAAATGTTAACTGAGGGATGCACGAACGGACGGACTCACAGATGGATGGATGGATGACAGACAAAAAGTGATCACAATAGCTCATCCTGAGCAGAGCTCAGGTGAGCTCATAATATTTGAATATACCTCTATTTCTTCAAAGTCCTGGCAACAGATAGAAAATTACCAAATTATTTTTTAATGGCTTTTTCAACACTGTAGGATACATATTTTTTTTTTTTTTTGAATGACGTCACATAAGGTTAACCCTGATGACTTCGCAAGTGAACAATTATGTTATTCAATTCCTTGCAAATACACTACAACCTCTTTATAACATGGTTCGCTATAACACGGTATTGGATATAGCACGGTACAAAGATGGATCCCAAAGATGTATAGATTATATTGAAAAATGACCATAAATGGTCATTTTTCAATATAATCTATACATTTTTGTTCGGATATAACACAGTTGTTTAACTAACTCGGTTTATGCTATGAACCCCAACAATAGTGTTATAAAGAGGTTGTGGTGTAATTAATTAATACTAGAAAAAAGTGCCCAGTGGGGCACGTATACCCCAGATCAGAGCTATCACCACTTTTTAAAGAGCACAGTATGTAGCTTTGACTCTAAAGATGGCATGTATGCAATATGTTATAAAATTGAAAGAATTAAACCAGACATTATGTGAAACCCTTGACCTCAAAGTTCAGGCAGAGATGCAGGGACTGAGCTAAATAAAACTTTAGCCCATGAAACCAATGAAAGGGTCTTGATAACATAGTTATATAAATTTTAATGAAAATTTTAACGTAACATGCTTGCTCAATATCCTCTACATATTGGTAAAGTATCACAAAAATATCTTAAAGAATTTTTAGAGTTATTGCCCACATAAGGTTTAAATAACCAAGGGAGATAACTCCAGAATGGAGTCAGAGTTGTCATTCTTGAATGTGATATGCCAACAATATCCTCTACATATTGGTGAAGAATCATGAAAATATCTTAAAGGGTTTAAAGTTATGGTTTGCACAAAATTTTACAATTTTAGGAGACTAGGGGAGATAACTCATGGACCAAATAAGTTAGAATTGTCATTCTTGTACCCAGCACCCCTACCCAATGCCCTCTACAACCTTTTGTAAAAATAGCTCAAAGGCTATTGGAGTTATGGGGTGCACAATAATGCATCTATGGACAGATAAATGGATGGACGGACGGATTCCATGCGATAATTATATCCCTAAACCTATCCGTTGGGAGATAATGAAATTCAACAAAAGGTCTTAATGATATAGCTATATAAACTTAAATGCAATTTTTTTTACTTTTAAATGAGAATTCTAAGTCTGTGACCTTGACCTCAAGGTCATACCCCGAGGAGAGGATCATGCTGTGTAAAACTCTAGACCTATATCTACCATCATGTAAAATATAAATGAAATTCCTCAAAGGGTCTTGATGATATAGCTTTATAAACTTAAACACAAAATTTTGACTATTTTTATGAAAATTCTGTGACCTTGACCCCAAGGTTATTGCCTGGGGTAGGGTTGATGCTGATAAAAACTTTAGACCCATACCTACGATCAGGCCAGATATGAATGAAATCCATCAAAGGGTCTTCAAAATATAAGGTCTTATAAACTTTAACGTAAAAACTTTGACCCTCAACTAAACTAAAATAATGCATCTACAAATGGACAGACAGACAAACAGATTCCTTGCTGATAGTTATATCCCCTCAACCTATCAGTCAGGGGATAACGAAAGTCAACAAAAGGTCTTGACGATATAGCTATATAAACTTAAACGCGAAAGTTTTTACTTTTATATGAAAATTCCAAGTCTGTGACCTTGATCTCAGTGTCACAACCTGGGGTTGGGATTGTGCTGAATAAACTCTAGGCCTATATCACCAACATGTCAAATATAAATGAAATTCCTCAAAGGGACTTGATGATATAGCTATATAAACTTAAATACAAAATTTTGACTTTTTTATGAAAATTCTAAGTCTGTGATCTTGACCACAAGGTCATGGTGCTGATAAATATTTGACCTATATCTATCCATCCAAGAGTCCTCAAAATATGAGGTCTTATAAACTTTAATGCATAAACTTTGTCACTATGAGCAAATTAAAGTACGAATGAACACACAAACGAACAAACTAACGGACGGAAAAGCGAAAACTATATACCCCCAAATACTTCATTTGTTGGGGTATAAACATAGAAAACAACTGTTTTTTGAAGACGCCTACAGCACCTATAATTTGTGTCAATAATGGCTTTGAATCAGACTACACAGTGCTATTTTCAAAATAAAGTTAAAACAGGTTTTTCTACATATTCCTATCAAATTTTAAACTGTTTTCTTGCCATTACCTGGGGTTGCTTTTACATATGAGCCAATGCATGATAAAACCTACAATAAAACATGTGCGATCAGCAAAGACTCAGATCAGCCTGCACATCTGCACAGTCTGATCAGTCTTTGCTGATTGCATGTGCCTTCTACAGCCTCCAGGCTATCCAAAGAGGGATAAATGAGAACCCTTGCCATACTGGGTGGATGTACAGGCAGATCCAGTTTAAACCTTATGAAGACTGGAAATTGAGAAAAATTAGGGATGTTTATGGAAATTAAGGGCTTTTCTAGGAATTTTGACCCCATCTGAATGATTTTAGGAATTTTAGGGAGACTCAAAAAAATAAGGATTTTTTAGGAATCTTAGGGCCACTTGAAAGCCTAGGGCCTATTTGATTTGCCTCTCAGCCAACAGTTTTTAGGCACATCACTAGGCAGTAAAATGGAGATGTTCAAATTTTTTTAATGATGATGATTATTTTGTATTTTACTTCCCTTTCAACATTATTTGTCATACTGAGACAATGGAAAGATGAAAATGAAAGGTTCTGTGCAATGAAGGGCCATGCAGTCATGAGCTGAATTCCGTCTCCAGTGGGATTTGAACCCGGGACCTCATATCTTAAGTCTGGGGCACTAATCACTCGGCCACCCAGACAGGTATGGTAAGGAACTATAATGTTCTGGCCCCAGTTGCTCAAAACTAAGGATGTCGTTAGTTAACGTTTATTAAAACTTTGATCATTAAATATGGCTTATAGACTAATATTTTTGCTGAAAAAATGTGAGAGCATTTGCAAAAGCTACTCAGATTTTTTAAGCAAAAATACCTGTGAATTAGATATTGTTCTTACTAGAACAGTTAACATTTTGACCACTAACGAGCTCATTAAGCTAACAATGCTCTGAACAACTGGGCCATGATATTTAGGACAAATACAATGCAGGCTGTACATTGCATGTGCATGGATTACGTGCCTGTTCCACGATTTTATTGTTCGCATTTAACTACTGTCCGTGGCTTTCCTATTACTTTTGGTATAAATTTGAACCAGCCTGTGTGCGTGCGTATGCTGATGTGAGTTGTAGCTTGAAGTATTTTGTTACTTTCAGAGACATTTGCCTTATTTTCTTTTTTTTTTTTTAATGCCCGAATAAGAATGTTTGCATAGTAATGACTATTGCACAAAATGTTTGTTTCTTTGCTAAAAAGATAATTTTCAATTACTTCAAGATACTTTGTATCAATTAATTTTGATTGATTTTGTCACATTTAGCTGTGGAAAATCATGAAAAAGCCTACATTATGCCCTTGGGAGCGAGACACGGGCGGACCAGCCTGCACATCCACAAAGTCTGATTGGCGCCTTTCTTGTTCACTACTTGATGTGGCTCTTTTCATATACTCGGGTCTGAATGTTCTGGTAAAGTAGCATTGTGTATATTATTTGTCGGGTTATGTTTTTACAATGGATGCCACGTTTAATGTTTTTCAATACGGAGTTTAGTTCTGAAGAAGACGTGAAGTCAAAACGTTAAAAAAGCTATGTTTTGTCTTATTTCTTTGACCACTGTTTGGACAAATAAAACATAATTCTTAAATTACTTACCAAATGCAATGTCTTGCTGATCAAACTGACTCTTTGCCGATGGTGATGGTGATGCTGATGCCGATGTTGAGCTCCGACTTTTTGAAGGCCATCTGTCTATCCCTTTAGGTGGAGTGGCTGACTTTGGAACTTTCACCCTATGATGATCTTGAATGTATAAGGGTGGCTGACTTATCACTGGAGCAGACTGAACATGAGGGACTGGGTTCGCCTGTGGGGACTGACCTTGGCTAGACACATTCAGGTGGAGAGGTTTCCGCTGTGGTGAAGAGCTTGCTGGTAACAACTGAGAACTGGAGACTGGTAGTTCATTACTCTGACTACAGCCAATAGCCTGCGCCGTTTGGTAGGATTTCAACATCTCATTCCTAGCATCCTTCTCCCGTTTTGCTTTCTCCGGAATCCAGACAGGTGTACTTGTCTGGAAGCTGCTTGTACTTGGAAATGGATCAGGACTTGGATTTGTGCTGACTCTGCCTGACAATGCATTTGGTGTGCCTACTGGTAAATTCTGACTGGTGGAATCATGACTTCTGACAATAGGAGACAGACTAGAATCTCCATGGCTGCTGGATGATGAAGTCACTGACTGTGGATCATAGGTCAATCCAGAGGGCTGTGATTGAAAACTTGGATTGATAATATTTGTACTCTCCTGTGTGCTTCTTGGTGCAGGTGTGCCACTTTCCTGACCTGACAATGAGGTGTTTGGTCTAAAGGAATACTGTGGAAGTCCGGGAGTAGTTTCCTCTGTGCCTACTGAATAAGGGTGTATCTGCTCTGGAGACTGGTTTGGCAGCAGAAGCTGAGTAAAATCTCCAGTAGGCACCCCAAGTAATGTCATGTGACTTGCATGTGACTGGGGATTCTCAGGCCTGACTCCGTGTGGCATCTGTGACTGGTAAATGGATGATCCAAGAGTCTGATTTGCTGAAGTTATACTTGCAGACTGTAATGGTGGAAGGCCTGGATTTGCATTAATATTTCTATTCATTCCTGGAAGACTGAAGTCTGGTGCTGCAGTTACTGGTCTACTGTTGTCCAGAAGGCTCAAATGGGGTCTGTTAAATTCTGGGCATGGATAAGAGATCCTTATATCAGCCGTCTGTGGCCTGATAACACTTCCAACATCACGTGACTGTGAACTCATGAGAGGAAAAGGCACATTTACAGCTGAACTGACTTGAGGACCCGGTGTTCTACTGCCAAGTGACAAGTCTTCAAACTCTTGAATAACATCTGTACCTGACTCAAATAACACATCTCCACTGATGAACTCATCTTCAATCTCTGAAAGTTCTCTTAGAATAGTATGCCCTGCTTCAGTCTTGGATGGTTCTGTTGTTGTTGTTGTTGTTGTATTCCTAGAATTTCCTGCTGTCTGTGATACACCATTATCCACTTGTTGCAAAATTGTGTCAGTGATAGGTACAATATCTATTATACTTGTATTTGGTGTAATTTCACTTGCTGTTGAAATAAAAGCATCTACAGTTTTTGGAATGGCTGCAAATATAGGAGCTGTGTTGTTATTCACAGAAGGAGAGAGATACTCCTTGTCCTCTAGTACTTTTATTGCTTCATTAAGATCAAAATTACGGAACATGTTTGCATCTTTATCTTCATCATCACTCAGTTCTTCTTCATCTGCTTTAGAATCACTTGAACTTTCCAAAAGCTTATCAAAATCAGGAAGCAATGTTCTCAAAGCCCGACTTTCTAATTCTTGATCTGTTACAGTTTCTTGTATTTCTTCTTTTGGTTTAGCTGTTTCTGCTGGTTGATATGGTGTTACTATCTGTTCAATAGTGGTTATGTTAGTGTCATCTCCAATGAAATCCAGGTAGTGATGAAGTGGATTCTCTCTATGATCTGATACCATGTCATTACCAAGCCTCTGATTTACTAACATTGCTGTAGGACTTTGGCCTACTCTGTCTGGGTCTGGGTTTTCCAAATTTGTATCACCTCTGGCTGAAGGCTGAGTCACCTGTTGCTGTCCCAATTCAACACCGTGTAGCATATAAACTGAACTAGTAGTTTGGTTTGGTCCTTGCAAAGGAATGGACCTCAATCCTGAGGTGATTCTGTCCTGGTTCTTGGCTCTAGAGGAAGCCTTTAATTTATTTCTCTCTAGGCCATTTATGATATCCTCAAGGTCTGCATTTTTGTGTTCCAGTTCTGTGTTGTCTACATGGAATGTAGAGTCCAGTATGCTGTAGGCATCATTTCTCTGCTGAGTATCTGAAACAAGGATTGACCAATTAAAGACTGAATAAACTTTCTCACACTATATATTGGAATAGTCCATTTTTTATTTCAGGTATGTCAGGCTATATGATGAAGATATTCCTACAGGAAAATGGTTGCACTACTTGCAAACAGTGGAGACTCTGATCAGATGCCGCATTCTGTGATGTCTAATATGGGTCTGCGCTGTTTGCCAGTTACCCCTTTAGGGGTCTACGGTCTTCAATGGGTTAATCTTTATCACTCTTTGGACAAACTCTACAGATGACAAATTTTTCTTATTTTTCCTTGAAAAAAGGCTTCAAAGGAGACAGACAATCTGCATGAAAGCCAAAATCCTATTTTCTGGTATAATAAAATATTTCAAAATGTCGTCTACAGAATTTTTTACCTAACATGCTGTAATGATGATGAAAAATGATGATTTGGTGTTTTACGTCTCTCAACATTATTTAAGTCATTTCGAGATGATGATGAGGTATTAATGACAAACTCTGTGCAATGAAGTGCCATATAGTTATGGGTTGAATTCCGCCTCTAGCAGGATTCAAACCCATGACCTCATGACCCAAAGTCGGGAGTGCTAACTGCTTGACTTGGCCACCCAAATACTTCATACAGATCATTAAAGGGGAATGGATACACTTTCAGGGGCTGTAAGTGCAGTTAAACCAGAAGTCACAAGACGTCTCCCTTGTAAAAAATGATGCAAAATCTACCGAGAATATAAAGTCTCCTTAATTAACCCTTGTCCTGCTGAACCCGGATATATCCTGCCTTTAAAAACAGTGTAGATCCAGATCAGTTGGCTTCTGAAGAAGCCAACTGATCTGGATCTGCACTGTTTGTCATTAAGAATGTGAATATGTATCAACCTGGATCAAGCAATCTGACTGGCTGAAAATTAGGAGTGGATGTGGCATCTTAATTTATTCAGCAGGACAAGGGTTAACCTTTACAGAGCTTTAAGTAAGAGGATTTTTTGATTCAGCTGAGGTTTAACAGCCATGGGCAGGCTTAGTTCTCTAAGCAGTTAGCCAGTATTGTGCACATTCTTTTGCCAGAAACTGACAACTGCCCTTCTTGAATCAGCGGAAGGGAGAGAATGACCATAGAAAATATTTCATCATCAATCTCCTTGAAGGAATGTTGCCAATCCAGCAGGGGTTGGAAAGAGGAAGACAGAGAAGATAAAGGGAAAAGCAAATGGCAGGGAAGAAACAGTAGAAATAACAAGAGGCCCATGGGCTACAAAAAACTGCTATTGCATATTTGCAAATGCCATGCAACACTCTTTCAGTATTGCCACAGCAAGTGGGACACAAATCTGACTAAACCACAAAAGGTCAAAGGTCATCCTAGTCTCATCATTAGAACAAACTTGGTAGACCTTGAGTTCCCGATGCTGTATATCAAGACTCAGCTTCAAAGCTTTCTTAATACTGGTTAATACTGGGGAAGAAGATTTTTAAGTGCTTTTACCATATATGGGCATGGCAGACATCTTGTTCAATGGTGCAGAACCATTTGAACAAACTGTCAACATCCCTTACACAGAAGGCACTGTGAAATCTGGTGAAAACTGGTCATGGGGTTTAGGAGAAGAAGAGGTTTAAAGATTTCATGATTTTATACATGTATATAGCCCAGGGCAAGGGCAGATAACCCCCAAAATTTTGATAATAACTAAATAATTTTAATACTTTAACCATACATTGTAAGTTTCAGCCATTAGTCTCTAATATATGTTTGAGAAAATGAATTTTCAACTTTTTCTCCGTACAAATTCAGCCATAAAACTTTCCTGGGTCTGGAGTAGATTTTTAAGGGTTATTTTTTTTTTTACCATATATGGGCATGGTGGCCTTCTTGTTCAATGGTGCAAAACCATTTGATTTTGTTTGTGTTAAGGTTTTATGGCCCAGTCAACCCAATGGGATCATGTTGAACGTGGTCAGTTTACCTAACCACACGTTTACTGGGCAGGCTTAGTCCTCTAAGCGGTTAACCAGTATTGTGCACATTCTTTCGCCAGAAACTGACAACTGTCCTTCTTGAATCAGCAGAAGGGAGATAATGACCATAGAAAATATTTCATGATCAATCTCCATGGAAGAATGTTGCCGACCTCGGCGGAGGTCAAACCCACAACCTCCTGGTCTCCAGTCGGATGGCGCATCCAATTGAACCCCCGAGGCCGGCCAAAACCATTTGATCAAACTGTCAATACCCTATCAATAGAAGGCCCTAAGTGTAACCTGGTGAAAATTGGTTTCAGAGAAGAATAAATGTTTAAAAGATTACAAACTTTTATACCTGTATATTGCCCAGGGACAAGAGCAGATAACCCATTGAGGGTAAAATTTTGATCCTAACTAAAAGTTACTTTAATCATACATTGTAAGCTTCAGTCATTAGTCTTAAATACATATTGAAAAAATGATTCTTCAACTTTTCTCCCATACAAATGTATGGAGTCGCAAATTTGACCTTGCCTTAAAAAGATCCAAGGTCCAAGGTCAACCTATGATCATCAGTTGAACAAACTTGATAGGGCTTGAGACAGCAATGCTAAATACATGTACCAAGTTTCAGCCCCAAAGCTTTCTTGGTTCTGGAGAAGAAGATTTTTAAGAGTTTTTACCATATATGTAAATGGCAGCCATCTTGTTCAATGGCAAGGAACATTTGAACAAACTGGCAATACCCTTTCAGCAGAAGGGCCCACATAAAAATCTGGTGAAAGTTGCTCAAGCGGTTTCAGAAAAGAAGACATTTAAAAATTACACAATTTTATACAAGGCAAGGGCAGAAAAAATCCAGGGGACTAAATTCTAATTATTACTAAAATGTTTTACTACTTTAATCACACATTGCAATTTCAGCCATGAGTCTCTAATACATTTTGAGAAAATGAACTTTTCAACATTTCCCCACATAAATGCATGGGGCTGCAAATTTGATGCCGTAAAAAAGTCAACCTGGGGTCATCATTTGAACAAACTTGGTAGATCTTGAGTCCATGATGCTATATACACAACTTTCTTGGTTTTGGAGAAGAAGATTATTAACTGTTTTTCCATATACAGGCATGGTGGCCAGCTTGATTATTGGACAATAACCATATGTACAAATTTTCAATCCCCCTTTAACAGATGGCTCCACATGTTTGAAGAAAATTGGCCCAGGGGTTTCAGAAGAGAAGTCGTTCAAAAGTGTGGAAAGATGGACAACTGACGGCAAGTGATCACAATAGCTCATCTAGTTTATTGCTAAAAACATGAAGTTTTTTAAAAGTAAAACATATTTTAACGAATAATACTTAACCTATAGATAATGTGCTATTCTATTCTGTTTTCACACCTTCCACAGAAAAAACGACCTTTCAGTCGTTAATTAAAGTCTTAAACCAAAAGGCCCCTTAGGCAGTTATCTGTGTGACGTAACTCTTCCCGCTCAATTGACCACGTGTCAGTTTCTTTTATGTGTAAAACAATAGACACAATTAGGAGAGATAAGCAAGGGTGGGCGGAGGGAGATAATTGATTATCTATAGGTTAAGTATTATTCGTTAAAATATGTTTTACTTTTAAAAAACTTCATTTTAACTTCATAATACATTAACCTATAGATAATGTGCTAGAATTTGCAGAATAGGAGGGAGGTGCTCTCCTAATTCTAACATCAATAATATCTCACCACTTCTGGTTAAGACTCAGGAAACTCAAAGGAATCAGATACATTCTAATTCTATATTTAATAGAAAGAATGATCTAGATTCACAAAATAGCATATCTTTAAGGTGTTATGATCTAACAACCTTATATATATTAGTAGACTCTAGAGGAAGCCAGTTCTTAAGTCTCAGAGACCTAATATTGGCCCCCCCCCCCGCCCCCTCTATTTTTCTTTTTGGGAAAAAACAATTGGCTTCAAAAAGAAAAGGGAGTCATTGAGACATAACATAAATATTCCATCGCAAAGTAAGCTAGGAATATAGAAATATTTTCAAAACAAAATTTGTAAAACAAAAAGCCAAGACCATACACTGTAAGTAGTCTATGTAGGATCTTGAATAAATAAGGAAAAGTCTACTCGGTGGAGTTTCCTATAGATAACTGACATATGTAGATATTTTGGATAAAATTCTAGATATGTGAAGCTATGTAATTGTAATAGTCTAAGCTATTAGAATTATAAACTAATTAGATTCTGTTAATTGGAGCGACAGGACAGTTTCCGATGAACAGACACAGACTTAAAATAACCATAATGTGTAATTATTTCCCTTGATCAAATTAAAGAAGGGGATATAATAAAAGTTGATGGAGTTAACTTAACTATAACTAAGTTATCCATCAGAAGAAAAAAAAAGGTATAGACAAACATAATGGTTAAAACTATTGCTAGACTAATTGTATAAAGAATTTTTAGTCAAGCCATAAAATAATACATAGTTTGCATATAACTGCTGGGAAGAAAAAACAACCTAAACCATTGATAATTAGTTTTGTCATAGACATATAAAAGCGTTTGATGTCCTGACAAAAAAATAAAGAATAAACTGTCAACATCATAACTTAAGAGTTTGACAGAGAATAAGAGAGATAAGAATAAGGTTGATCGCAGCAAACTGTATGACGGTCATAGTTTGGCTAAATCTTACCGTATTGATAAGATTAAGCAATAATAAATAAGCTGGATAGAATCTTTCTATACCAGAAGATTGCCATGAAAAGTACTCCTGAGTAAATAATCATGGAAATCAAGAAATGTTAAAAAATCCACTTTGATACGAATCAAAATGTTCATAAAAAGAGAAGGACTCAGAGAAAAAGTAATAGTGTGATAATCTCTGAAGAAAGATTATACAATAATACTGATTAATAATCTCAAAAAACACTTAATTTAAAAGTTAAGAGATAGTATTACTATTCTATACGCATATTTAAGAATAGTAAGAAATATATTAATACTAAATAAAAATTATACTACTGAACAAATTCCCGCTATAAATAATAGGTTAAGCGTAACTATTATTTAAGCAAGGAATTATTAAACATATAACTCTCTATAAAATTACTGCCCGGAAATTTTATAGATAAACATTCAATCAAATTTTTAGAATTGAATATTAATAGAATAAAATCTATGTCTGCATAATTGGTAATTCCTGAAATATCAAATTACGTACTCGCAAATGAGTTCAGGAAGAAAATACATATATATATACTCTCGAGATCTATGTGTAAACCATAGAGAGTAATAATATTATTACCGCGATCCCTGACGGAAGGGTAAAAACATGTATATGAAAGAGATAATAATTAATTTAACGTCATATAGGTTTAAGATAAAATTTGTTTAATCTTTAACCAATATGCAGCAACAGTGACTCGATATTCTGTATTCGTACGTAGAAAAGGAGTACTTAGTCATTAGAATTTTGAATGATTGAAACAGAGCTAATGGGATCTAAAAGGATGTATCTCCATGAACTGAATCGAAGGATAATATCCATTCTAAAAAACTAGGGCTTGTTTTAGGCTTAGTTTAACAAGCGTAGAATTGAATTATTTCCAAGTATTCATGAAGTCGTTATGCTCTGAATACTGAGAAAAATGTTAAAATATTGTTTAGGAAATAAAAAAATGACTGTTCCACAATGTTAGCTAGATTTAAACCTGGAACGTAGCGAGAAGGTCAATCTAATTTAAAAGTAAGATGAGAAAGATAAATAATGAAGATAGATATATAAATATCGGAATAATATATTATCTCCAACAATTATCAAATAATCTGAATGTTTAAAAGCATAAATACTACTCGAAAGTACCGAATGTATAATCGGAGAAAACTTTCAGTATGTTCAAAAACGTATCACAAAAGTAAGATCTGACCAGGAACGTAGGTGCAGCACTTACTAAGTTGTGAAGTTAATATAAACATATTTTATATTATAAATTGAAGCAGTGCATTTCAAAATCATCGACATCTTGAAATGACTTATTGTGTGGAAAAATAAATAAATATCCAGTTTCGGAAAAGATATTTATCTATATATATAGACCATTTTTGATGCGGACTGGAAATCAAGATATAAATCTTTGCATTATTCGCAAACTGAACTTGAACTCTTAGCGAGAATTACTATGATCCCTTTAACGAATGTAAACATAAAGGAGGGGTAAAGAGATAATTAAGAGTGTCTTAATTCTTTACCGGCTCGTAATTAAGGATGTTTTCCCTTTTGTCTAAGCCTAGACTATAGATTGATTAATATAATTATAATAATATCTGCTATTATGAGGTAAACTCTCGTTAATTAACCTCTAAGCATATATCAAAAATATATATCAACATAATCTAGAGCTTCGGTAAGTTTAGAGGAAGGAAATGATTGACTTTGGCAGTTTTTGAATAGTTACAAAGTCAATAAAACAAAATATCAAAAGGAAAGTATTGTATATAATATCTAATTTAGGCAATAATAATCTGTCACGTACTGAATAATTAATGCCTTTACTAAATATGTATCCATTGTCAATACCGAAGTGCAAGAAAATTTTGATTGACATGGACTCTAGTTATAAATAAAATATTAGAGGTATAGAGCTAGTCGAAGCAAAACTATTCCTCAGTAAGATAAAGTAGACCTATAATATACGAGGATTAATTGGGTCTAGGATTATAATCATAATAAAATTATTATTCCAATATGAAGAATCTTCAGCGTAATAGATTCTTACTGAGGCAAAAATATCTGGTATATTGCTATCGTAGTCTTAAATGATCCAGAAGAAAAAATAAAACAGGCAAAGTAAAGAACGTATCAAATTATATCTATGCCTAAATATAAGATTTTTTTCTTATTTATTATTTTATAGCAGAGTTTAGACAGAGCACGACTGACCTAGACTCTTATATAATCAATCAAAAGATAGTATAAAATAGAATAATAGCTTATCGGATCAACTATTTTCCATGTAGAAAAGGCAAAAGGAAAATATGTACCTCAACCAGAATTTTAAATCGTAGTAATCTAGAGAGGTAGCGAATAAATAAATAAACTGTTAATTTATTTATATGGTTGGTGTAAATTTCCGATACCTTAAGAATGAAACATTAATAGAAAGTAGAAAAGATCGATTGCTACTTTCTTGTCAATTTACTCCTTAGATTACATGCTGATTACATATCAGAGCATGTAGAAGAAAAACAGGGGAGGAAAGAAGAAAATTTTTTTTTTTTTATATTTCGTGTATATTTTTCTTCTTATCAATAACGATAGTTTTATAGTTCACCTTTGCCCTAGAGCCGAATAAGGTGAATATGTAAGAAGTTAATCTCTTTGTAGCGAAAAAAAGAGATATAATTATAGCTGGAAGTATCTTCTACACTTAGTGAATGAATTGCGAATTTGATCGTAACCGATAATTCTTAATTCATTTTCAATAATAAATATATATACAGAATTTAAGTCAAGTTCAAAAGTGACTGGACAGAATTCAACAATATAAATGGCTACTAGGTATTAGAACCCATCGCTGTCATTAAATAACCTATAATCCAAGACTATACATGTCTATAGTGGTTATTAAATAAATATATGTTGAGCGAGTACTAGTGACTACTACTCGCACACTAGTAATCCGACACAATGTCTACGAAACTACTGCCCTGTGGAATTTCGTTAGAATGACCTGGCACTACTCTACGAAGTGCCTCCCGATGAAATTTTCGTTAGAGCCGGAATTTAACCGCTTTCTAGCGAATTAAAGAGATAAAACATCATTTGAATGACCTGGCACTAGTCTACGAACTGCTGCCAGGTAAGAATTTTGTTATAGTCGGAAGTTTAACTCTTTCTAGTGGATAAAAGAGATAAAACATAAGTTAATTTAAAATATTAATGGAATTACACACCTATAATAAGTCAATGGAATATAAAAGATTCTAGTCTGATTTGGGAAAGACTGTACAGAATTTTTTGTATATAAAGTTATGTATTTCACTTAATAACCTATATCCATTGACTTAAACGTGAATGGAGCTCTATGAACGATAATAGATTGTTCGGGAATTAGTGATCATTATTTTGACACTAGTTACCCGACACAATGACCGGACACTAGTATTCGTAACTGTTGCCCGGTAAAGTTACAAGTAATTTGACAAATTGATCGGATAGTAGTATTCGTAACTCTAGTCCGATGAAAAAGGGAGATTATATATGAAAACTGAGCGGGCACAAGTATTCGAAACTTTTTCCCGAAGATAATTAATTATTAGGCAAAAATTGACCAGACACTTTCTGTAAAAGTTTGCCTGGTGAAAAATCAGAAATAATATAATAATATGACCGGGTATAAGTATCAGAAATATTACTGATACTTTGCCCAGTGAAAAATTTTTTTAATAATTAGACATAATGACCGGAAGTTAGTATACGTGACTATTTTGTCCGGTGAAATATGTCAGAAACTAAGTCTTTCCAGAAAATAATTAAATTAGTGACTGGAGACTAGTTGACTGGTGCCTGGTTGATAGGTGACTGGTGACTGGGTGACTGGTGACTGGGTGACTGGTGCCTGGTTGACTGGCACCTGGATGACTGGTGACTGGTGCCTGGTTGACTGGCACCTGATTGACTGGTGACTGGTGAAGCTGATTGACTGGTGCCTGGTTGACTGGTGACTGGTGACTGGTGGACTTAGACTTTATCGGATACTAAGTACCCAAAGATGCCACCTTGATGGGTCTTACCCCGGCAGTATAGCCATATGGGGTGGGGCTCCCATCAGTAAAGAATTGTCTTATAACCCATCAAGGGTTGACAAGTTCTTTACAATCAGCTTCTCCACCATGAGAATCTTTAGCCAACTGAAGATCTCTGCAAACAAAAGTCCAGGAAAAACATATCGTAATTGCTAAATAACCTGGAACGAAAAGAACAAAAATATTCTGCATATATAAATACGACTATCGAACCGATCGCGCCCGAGCGTTGTGCCGAAAAGCGAGAGTCTCGAAAACGCATGTGGAAAAAGACCAGTCAAAAATACATGAAATCGAAAAATGAAAATTTTAAATAATAACACAGAGTGAAAGGAGTGGTAAATAAACAAAAGAAACACAAGGATACATAAATTTATCCGTGAGGAAAGAAATAATCCAAATTTCTATCACTGGTAAATAATCCTTGTTGAATTTCTTTGTCCACAGAAAAGAAACTGACACGTGGTCAATTGAGCGGGAAGAGTTACGTCACACAGGTAACTGCCTAAGGGGCCTTCTGGTTTAAGACTTTAATTAACGACTGAAAGGTCGTTTTTTCTGTGGAAGGTGTGAAAACAGAATAGAATAGCACATTATCTATAGGTTAATGTATTATGAAGTTAAAATGTCCCCTTCCCCCACCAGCTACAAGCACTGCAGGCCATTACCCCATCACAGCTTCAGATAAGGAGAAAACACGTTGTGGGTACCAGTTAACCCTTGTCCTGCTGTATAGTTTAAGATGCCACGCCTATTTCTGACTATCAGCCAATAAGATTAAATCATGTTGTTTTTTGTTTTTTTTTTCAAATTCATAAACTGAATGACAAATAGTGTAGATCCTGATCAGATGGCTTCTTCAGAAGCCATCTGATCTGGATCTACACTGTTTGCAAGGGTAGGGGTTGTCGTGAACAGCAGGATAAGGGTTAAAGTAACTTTTAGTAAGAACCCAAAACATGTTTTCCTGGAGAAAAAAGAAAATAATACACATTTTTTTTTGTTTTGTTTTTTTTTTTGGCTGAAATAAAAAAGCATCCTATCTGGGAGTATGGCCTAAGAAGTGCTGAAGTTAAAATGTACACATGACAGAACATAACCATAGTTGTGGAAATACCAGGCTTGACTTGTTCACTTTGTCCCACATACCTGAGGACAAGAAAAAAATTTCAATTTACTTGTCCTGGGACAAGAATTTCACTCATAACTCTAGCTATGAAGAACTAGACAAAGTGCCCAGTGGGGCACGTATACACCCGACCAGCGCTACCACCACTTTTTTAAAGAGCACAAAGTATGTAGCTTTGACTCTGGAGATGGCAGTTGTATGCTATATGTTATATTATATTATAACATTGAAAAAATTCAATCACACATAATATGAAGCCCTTGACCTCAAAGGTCAGGCACAGGTGCAGGGATTGAGCTAAATAAAACTTTAGCCCTATAACTATCACCATATACCAGTGAAATCAATCAGCCTTTATAATATAAGCAAAAATGACATTTGTATGAAAAGTCTGTGACCTTGACTTAAAAGCCATGCCCCAGCTTGGAGATGGTGCCCAGAAAAACTTTATACCTATATATACCATCATGCTTAATATTAATGAAACCAACAAAAAGGTCTTCATAGCATAGCTATATAAACTTAGATGCAATTTTTTTTTACTTTTATATGAAATTTCTAAATCTGTGACCTTGACCTCAAGGTCTTACCCCGGGATGGGGATGATGCTGAGTCAAACTCTAGACCTATATCTACCAACATGTAAAATATAAATGAAATTCCTCAAAGGGTCTTGATGGTATAGCTATATAAACATAAACACAAAAAACTCTGACTTTTTTATGAAAATTCTAAGTCTGTGAGCTTGACCCCAAGGTTATTCCCCGGGATAGGGTTGGTGCTGATAAAAACTTAAGCCCTATATTTACCATCAGGCCAAACATGAATGAAATCCATCAAAGGATTTTCATAATATAAGGTCTTATAAACTGTAATGTAAAAACTTCGACCCTAAGACAAAAATAAAGTATGAATGAATAATGCTTCAACAGATGGACGAACAGATGAACAAATTCCTTGCTGATATCTATATCTGCTCAACCTTTCAATTAGGGGATAATAAAATTTAACAAATGGTCTTGATGATATGGCTATATAAACACTTAAACGCAAAAATTTTTACTTTTATATGAAAATTCTAAGTTCGTGACCTTGACCTCGGTCACACCCGGGGTGGGGATCATGCTGAGTAAGACTCTAGGCCGATATCTACCAACATGTCAAATATAAATGAAATTCCTCAAGGGTCTTGATGATACAGCTATATAAACTTAAACACAAAATACTTTGACTTTTTTATGAAAATTCTGTGACCTTGACCCTAAGGTCACCCCCAGGATGGGGATGGTGCAAATAAAAACTTTAGACCTATATCTACCATCATGCCAAATATGAATGAAATCCATCAAAGGGTCTTCAAAATAGGAGGTCTTATAAACTTTAACGCAAAAACTTTGACCCTGTGACGGAAAGACGAATGAACAAACAAACGAACGAACGAATGAACGAACATACGTAGGAACGAACGAACGGAAAAGCGAAAACTATATACCCCCACATACTTCGTATGTCAGGGGTATAATAACCAGATTATGAGATATATATTTCTTCTTATTTCTGGAAGAAAACAAATGTTGTGGGTACTCATTAGAAGTGCCTCACTGAGGTGCTTCTAATTAGTTTCTTGAACATAAGTTTTCTTCAAGATATAAGAAAACTGTCCATCTTCAGGCAAGTGCATTTTGGTAGGACAAGTGGGTTTTGACCATTTACTTCTCCATGGATAAGTAATAATACTTGATAATTCCACAACCCTGACGTAATTATAGCTTACTTGTTATCAGTTTGAACAAGTAATAATACTTGATAATTCCACAACCCTGACATAATTATAGCTTACTTGTTATCAGTTTGAACAAGTAATAATACTTGATAATTCCACAACCCTGATGTAATTATAGCTTACTTGTTATCAGTTTGAACAAATAATAATACTTGATAATTCCACAACCCTGACATAATTATAGCTTACTTGTTATCAGTTTGAACAAGTAATAATACTTGGTAATTCCACAACCCTGATGTAATTATAGCTTACTTGTTATCAGTTTGAACAAGTAATAATACTTGATAATTCCACAACCCTGACGCAATTATAGCTTACTTGTTATCAGTTTGAACAAGTAATAATACTTGATTTCCACAACCCTGACGTAATTATAGCTTACTTGTTATCAGTTTGAAGGCCTCATGTTCTAATAATTTTTCGGGCCCTGGCCTCTGACCATGGCAAACAGTGAAACCACGCTCTATCAGATCTCTAACACATTTTGGTATGTTTCTGGGAATATCCTCTACTGGTGGCGATTGCTGAACAATCTGAAAACAATAATTAGCACAACTTCAAATGGGCTGTGTCGATCAAAAACATGCCTTTGGGTATGCGCAAAATGTGCAGATTCCGATCATGCTGCACATGCACAAAAATATCAGGAGCTGCACTGTTTGCAAAGACAGGAAATACCTGGGTTCAGCAGGACCAGGGTTATAGGGCTGGCTCATCAGAGCTTAAAAGATAATCGATTATCAGTCACGCCATTTTGATCGATAATTGATTAGTAATCATTGAAGATTTGGTCAAAATTTTACCTGTCTCTGAGCATGACTCTTACCGTATGTTATACTTTACTGTATGTATTTGGCCAGACAGGCCTGAGCAAACAGTGTAGACCCAGATGAGACGCCGCAAAACGTGGCATCTCATCAGTGTCTACACTGTTTGCCACTCATTCACCTATTTTAGACACAACATTGGGCAGTAAATTCAACTTGTTCAAATTTTAGATAAAGTATGGTAAGGAGTTGATGTGTCTGAATACTAAGGGTAAATATGGTAAAGTTATAGACACAAAAATCAAATGATCGATTATAAGCAAATCTGTAATGATAATCATTTTTGTTGAATTTATCAATCAATTAATCGACTCTTCGATTAATTGTGCCAGCCTTAGTTAAAGCAAGGTGATCAATACCACAGCAGCACCAACATTAATAGTACTGCTTGTACATAATAAAATGAACTAGAAAATGTGTTTGTAAACACTATGCCCCCAATTATATGCATTCACTTAAACATGCATTGACTGTAATTTTTTTTTTTTTTTTGATTTGGGTTTTCCGCCTTTCAAGAATATTTCACTTATATCAAGTCGATCGTTCCTCAAAGGTGGGCAAAGACAGAGAACCTGGGGAAAAACCACCTGACCATCCATAAACAGAACTTCGCTTTCCTACATGTGACCTGAGCGAGGCTCGAACCTAATGGATTAAGAGTCAACTCTTCTATCCACTAGGCTACAGGGGCCCACCAAGGACTGTAATACTTAAGCACCAAAAATGGCTAAGTTCAAAAGGCCAAAAAAGTGACAAAACCAAATGCACATCTACCAACCATGACAAAAGGGCCTGCAAAATTTCAAATTGATCTATATAAAACTGCAGGATGAGTTTCACACACAAGGTACCCATGGTAATGCGCTCTGGTAGTATTTAAGCCCCAAAATGGCTAGGTTCAAAAGTCCTAAAATACGTCAAAAATAAATTTGAACATTAGACTTGAAGCTAGGGTTGACACAAATTTAAACAAGAGCACCGCATGCGGGTGCCAACGCTCGGCTACAGTTTCTTTTAGAAATATATAGGGCATGTTTGATTATAAGCAACAGAACTCCTTTAAGAAACCATTTTTCAACAAAAATTCTAAATCGAAAAAGGGGCAAACTGTGCCAAAAATATTTGAGGGTTACCTCCCCTACTGGTATGAGTTCCCCTTCTGATAATGAACAACTAGTCCGAGCTTCAAGTAAATATCTTCAGTAATGACAGAGATATTACAAAATGTCCAAGTTTTTGCACGACAATGACACAGACGACGCCAGAGCTATGACAATACGTTGTCGTTTTCTTCGAAAACAGTCGAGCTAAAAATGGTTAACCGTAAAATATAGGTCAAGGACAAATATGGATACTGCTGTCTCTGAGTTATCATCTGTAAGTGCAAGCCTTTACCAAGCATCATGACTGTAGCTTTTACAGTTCCTGGGAAATGACTTGAACATCAGGGTCAAAGTTAGGGTAGATGCAAATGTTGGCGCACTGACGGACAAATCAACAAACAGATGGAAAACTGGATCCCTATATCTTAATTGCCACGCTAAAAGCAGGCAGTACAAAAATGGACTCATGCAAATTTTAGGACAAGTATTATTTAAGAAAAAGATCACCTCTAGCAGTGATTTGTTGAGTAATAAATCACTGTTTGGAGGTAAGTTGTAAAGTAGATCAACTCACAAGTGTGGAGCATGTGTGATTTATCTTCTTACAACTGAACGACAAACTGTGATTTATTACTCAACAAATCATGCACAAGAGCTGATCTATTTCCAATTTTACATACAGAAAAAGACATACAAAAATATGTGTCCTTCAGATTCTTCCAACTTTCCACCACTGCATAAAGAAATCCCCCAATGGTCTTACGTTTTTGATGCAAGAAAAATGATGTTACACCATCTTACATCGTGGAAACAAAGACTGACATCAGCAAAGTGTCAAAATGACGTCGGAATGGCGCCAGATAGTGGTGCGCACTTTCATCCAGTGATTTGTGGCTGAATAGATCACTGAATTTATCCATTGGCTATATAGGAGCGGCAGGTTAGAATAGGACTCACATATCACCACAACCTCTTTATAACACGGTTCGTTATAACACGGTTTTGGATATAACACGGTTCAAAAATGGATCCCAAAAATGTATAGATTATATTGAAAAATGACCATAAATGGTCATTTTTCAATATAATCTATACACTTGTTTGGATATAACATGGTTGTTTAACTAACACAGGTTTATGCTATGGAACCCAACAATAGTGTTATAAAGAGGTTGTGGTGTATATTACATGCACATGGCTCCAGATAAAGCATTTTTAATCCTGGTCCTGCTGAACTCGGATATGTCGCCTTTGCAAACAGTGTAGATCCAGATCAGTTGGCGTCTGTAGAAGCCAACTGATCTGGACCTGCACTGTTTGTCATTAAGTATGTGAAATTGTATCAGCAACCTGGATCAAGTTATCTGACTGGCTGAAAATTAGAAGTGGGCGTGGAATCTTATTTAGCATGGCAAGGGTTAACTGTTTTCTTATTTCTCTGTGAAAACATATGTTGTAAGTACTCATTAGAAGAAGTTTCTTAAGAGTACCAACAACATACATTATTTTGGAGAAATAAGAAAAAATTGTTTGTGTTGGGAGTTTTACGACCCAATGAACACTTTTAAAACGTCATGTTCAGCAAATCAGTTAACTTACACTTTTACAGGTCAAGCTCAGTCCTCTAAGGATTTAACCAGTACCTATGCACATATTTTCGTCTGTAACTGACAAATGCTCTTAAAAGTGCCTCACTGAGGTACCTCCAATGAGTACCACATGTTTTCATGGAGAATTAAAACAAGCGAATTCCATGGGGAATTTATGTCCCCCGCCTTATTTTTATTTGAGGTGTTAAAAATGGGTAAGTTAACCAGAGGACCACTGGTCCTGTATCACTTACCTAAGTATTGAAGCAGGAAACCAGTGATAAAAAATAATTTCAGGATTCTGAAAAAACCACAGGCATATCTTCAGACCATCCTTAAAGCACCTCTGAAGTTTCAAAAGGATTGGCTTAAAACTGTGGTAGGAGTTACAGGGACAAAATACCTACTCCTTATACGCTTCTGTAGTATTAGAACTCAAAAAATGTTTAAGTCAAAAATGCGGAAAAAGTGATAAAAAATTATTTCAGGATTCTGAAAAAACCATATACATATTTTCAGGCCATCCTAAAAGCCCATGTAAAGTTTCAAAAGGATAGGCTAAAAACTGTGGGAGGAGTTAAGGGGACAAAATACCTACTCCCTATACACTTCTGTAATATTAGAACTCAAAAAATGTCTAAGTTACAAATGTGGAAAAAGTGATAAAAAATTATTTCAGGATTCTGAAATATCCATATGCATATCTTCAGGCCATCCTAAAAGCCCAAGTAAAGTTTCAAAAGGATCGGCCAAAAACTGTGGGAGGAGTTAAGGGGACAAAGTACCTGCTCCCTATACACTTCTGCAATATTAGAACTAAACAAGCAAATTCCATGGGGAATTTATGTCCCCCACCTTATTTTTATTTGAGGTGTTAAAAATGGTAAAGTTAACCAGAGGACCATTGGTCCTGTATCAATTACCTAAGTATTGAAGCAGGAAACCAGTGTTAAAAATAATTTCAAGATTCTGAAAAAAAACACATGCATATCTTCAGACCATCCTTAAAGCACCTGTAAAGTTTCAAAGGATCGGCTTAACACTGTGGTAGGAGTTACGGGGTCAAGGTACCTACTCCCTATACGCTTCTGTAGTATTAGAACTAAAAAAATGTCTAAGTTAAAAATGCAGAAAAAGTGGTAAAAAATTATTTCAGGATTCTGAAAAAACCACATGCATATCTTCAGGCCATCCTAAAAGCCCTTGTAAAGTTTCAAAAGGATCAGACAAAAACTGTGGAAGGAGTTAAGGGGACAAGGTACCTGCACCCTATACACTTCTGTCATATTAGAACTCAAAAAATGTCTAAGTTAAAAATGTGGAAAAAGTAATAAAAAATTATTTCAGGATTCTGAAAAATCCACCTGCATATTTTCAGGCCATCCTAAAAGCCCGCGTAAAGTTTCAAAAGGATTGGTCAAAAACTGTGGGAGGAGTTAAGGGGACAGGGTACCTACTCCCTATAGACTTCTGTAATATTAGAACTCAAAAAATGTCTAAGTTCAAAACATGTAAAAAGTGATAAAAAATAATTTCAGGATTCTGAAAAAACCACATGCATATCTTCAGACCATCCTTAAAGCACCTTTAAAGTTTCAAAAGGATCGGCCTAAAACTGTGGGAGGAGTTAAGGGGACAAGGTACCTGCTCCCTATAAACTTCTGTAGTATTAGAACTCAAAAAATGTCTAAGTTAAAAATGCGGAAAAAGTAATAAAAAATTAATTCAGGGTTCTGAAAAAACCATATGCATATCTTCAGGCCATCCTAAAAGCCCATGTAAAGTTTCAAAAGGATCGGCCAAAAACTGTGGGAGGATTTAAGGGGACAAGGTACCTGCTCCCTATAAACTTCTGTAGTATTAGAACTCAAAAAATGTCTAAGTTAAAAATGCGGAAAAAGTGATAAAAATTATTTCAGGATTCTGAAAAAACCACATGCATATCTTCAGGCCATCCTAAAAGCCCATGTAAAGTTTCAAAAGGATCAAACAAAAACTGTGGGAGGAGTTAAGGGGACAAGGTACCTACTCCCTATACGCTTCTGTAATATTAGAACTCAAAAAATGTCTATGTTCAAAATGGCTAAAAAGTAATAAAAATTGATTACAGGATTCTGAAAAAACCACATGCACATCTTCAGACCATCCCTAAAACACCTGTAAAGTTTCAAAAGAATGGGCAAAAAAAGGTGGGATAAGTTAAGGGGACAAGGTACCTGCTCCCTATACACTTCTGTAGTATTAGAACTCAAAAAATGTCTAAGTTAAAAATGCGGAAAAAGTGATAAAAAATTATTTCAGGATTCTGAAAAATCCATAGGCATATCTTCAGGCCATCCTTAAAACACCTCTAAAGTTTCAAAAGGATCAGACAAAAACTGTGGGAGGAGTTAAGGGGACAAGGTACCTACTCCCTATAGACTTCTGTAATATTAGAACTAAAAAAATGTCCAAGTTAAAAATGCGGAAAAAGTGATAAAAAATTATTTCAGGATTCTGAAAAAACCACACGCACATCTTCAGACCATCCTTAAAACACCTGTAAAGTTTCAAAAGGATCAGACAAAAACTGTGGGAGGAGATAAGGGGACAAAGTACCTACTAAAAACTCGGAACCACGCACCACGCGCCACGCACCACACCCCACAGAAAACCAAAAACAGTGTCCCTCCACTTTTCTTCAAAAAGGCGGGGGACAAAAAATGTCTAAGTTAAAAATGCGGAAAAAAGTAATAAAAAATTATTTCAGGATTCTGAAAAAATCCACATGCATATCTTCAGGCCATCCTCAAAGCCCATTTAAAGTTTCAAAAGGATTGGCCAAAAACTGTGGGAGGAGTTAAGGGGACAAGGTACCTACTCCCTATACACTTCCGTAATATTAGACTCTAAAAATGTCTAAGTTCAAAATGTGAAAAAAGTGATAAAAAATAATTTCAGGATCCTGAAAAAACCATGTGCATATCTTCAGACCATCCTTAAAACACCTGTAAAGTTTCAAAAGGATCGGACAAAAACTGGGAGGAGTTAAGGGGACAAGGTATCTACTTAAATTTGGAACCACGCACCACGTGCAAGGCACCATGGAAAGCCAAAAACAGTGTCCCCCCGCTTTTCTTCGAAAAGGCCGGGAGGGGGGGGGGGGGGGGGGGGGGGCGCAAAAAGTATCAGTATGTTTCTATAGAAAATTTTCATGCTTAACTACGTTTAGCAAAAAAGATTTTGGCATTGTTGATAATATGAGATATATTAGCATGAAAATTTTCATGCTCAGCTGAGTTGAGCATGAAAAAAGTTTTATAACTTCGGGGCCTGGACAACACTAATAACAAGCATATGACAGACTAATACAGGTGTACAACATGCCTATGACAGACAATAACAGGTGTATATAGGCCGACCAAACTGACCTGTCAGTGACATTTTGATTATAACATTTTTAACTAGTAATGGTGTTTTCAGAGAACGCAGATGTCCCCCAACTGTGAATTTTCAGTTTTTCTACTGCCGTGACCTTTAAATTAGGTCAAGGTCACCAAAATCTAATCAGTTCTTTGTTATGACCCAATTATGTATTAATGAAAATTTGGTAAGAATCCTACCACTAGTTCACAAGATATTGTGCAGACAAAAAAGCATCACGCCGAGGTCCATGTCAATGCCAATGTTTGTTTGTTTGTGTTGAGGTTTTCGGCCCAGTCAACCCAATGGGGTCATGTTGAGCGTGGTCAGTTTACCTTATCACACTTTTACTGGGCAGGCTTAGTCCTCTAAGCGGTAACCAGTAATGTGCACATTCTTTCGCCAGAAACTGACAACTTCTCTTCTTGAATCAGCGAAACAGAGAGAATGACGGTAGAAAACATTCCCCACAAAAGAATGTTGCCGACCTCGGCGGGGGTCAAACCCGCGACCTCCTGGTCTCCAGTTGGACATGCAACCAACTGAGCCACTGAGGCCAGTGTCAATGTCAATGCCAAAAGGATTTGCACCAAAATCAATGTTTGCCCCTCCCCATAGCTTGGGGGACATAAATACATGTTTACTGTGTGAACAGGTGTTACCTGTAAAGGTGGCTGGCCTCGGTGGCTCAGTTGGATGTGCCGTCCAACTGGAGACTAGGAGGTCCTGGTTCAACCCACGCCAAGGTCGGCAACATTCTTTTGTGGAGAATGTTTTCTACGGTCATTCTCTCCATTCCGCTGATTTTTGTTTTGTGGAGACAGAAGGAAAATATCAATACTTTTTGCTTGAAAAAAGCGTCTTATCTAAAGCTATGTAAAGGATAAAGTGATAGGTCAATTTGGTTGATCTATAACAGGTATATGACAACAAATATATTGTGAAAACAAAACCAAACTAAAAAAGGACTGTACATCACATATACAAATATAATTTTTCAAACAGTAAGCCAAAAAAAGGTACCTTATTTGCCTAAGTATTGAGACAGACAGACATGAGCATACAGATGTAGAAGAATGCCATGTCCAAAGGTCTAATATCAGGTAAATATTTTTTCTTATTTCTCCATGCATATGTTGTTGGTACTCAAGAGAAGCATCTCAGCAAGGCATCTTATGAGAAAATACCAATATTTTTTTGAAAAAAAAATTGACTTGTTTAAGTTTTAACTACCAGGGCCCAGTTGTTCAAAGCTAACGATGTCGTTAGCTAACGATTCGTTAAAATTTACATCAAGTGATATGCAAATATGCTGTAATTTTTTGCTGAAAAAATGTGAGTAGCTTTTGCAGTGCAAAAGCTTCTCACATTTTTTCAGCAAAAAATATCAGAATATTGTATAGTGAATCGGCTAAAATAGTTAACGAAATGACCCTTAACGAGCTAGTTAAGCTAACAACGCTTTGAACAACTGGGCCCAGGAAAAGTACATGGTAAGAAGTTAAGGTGTCCCAGTATTTAGGATACATATGGTAACAGTCATCCAACTAATATAAAACTCTATAGTAGCTTTAACTAAAGAGGGGTACACAGATAGTTTACTTATTTCTCCAAGAAAGAAACCACAACCTTTACCCATTTACACTGAGTGGACTCTTCAACCACAACCCTTTGGACTGGTCTATTTCAATATAGCAGGGTGTCTGGTAAGTTTTTTTTGTTTGTTTGTGTTCATGTTTTTTGGCCCAGTCAACCCAATGGGGTTATGCAGAGCGAGGTAAGTGTAGTACCTAACCACACGTTTACTGGGCAGTCTTCAAACGGGTTAACCAGTACTGTGCACATTCTTTCACCAGAAACTGAAAACTGCCCCTCTTGAATCAGCTGAGGGGAGAGAATGACCAAAGAAAATATTTCATGATCAACCTCCATAAAAGAATGTTGCTGACCCGGCAGGGTCGAACCCACAACCTCCTGATCACCAGTCAGGCGGGCATTCAACTGATATTTTATAGAAATTCCAATATTTAATGCAAACAGTGTAGACCCTGATCAGATGTCATGTTCCCCAGAGTCCAATCTGCATCTGCACTGTTTGTAACTTACCCTTTTGGTAAGTTTTCGGTTGAAAATAAAGCAACTTGCCTTGAGCTATGAATGTAGTATCAAAGTATTTTTCATCTCAGAAGTGTAAAATAACATAAACTAGAAATTGTGTTTTAAAACCTTATGCCCCCAACCATATGCTTGCCTCTAAAGATAATACAAGGTAAAACATGCCTAATCTACAAAGGGCCATAACTCCTGAAATATTTTTCAGAATTTATTCAAAAGTAAATCTGGTCATCTTCTCATCACTTCCAATCTATTCATCAAGTTATGAGGCTCTAGCTCCAACAGTTTTTTTCATGAGGAATCCATATACGAAATTTCAAAACAGTAGCATGAACGGTTCTAAAGTTATGCTATGCATCAAAAAGCATGAAGAATGGACGGTTGGACAGACGGATGGATGAACACCCCAGAAGCAATATGCCCCTCCAACTTCTTCAAAGTTGGGGGCATAAAGATGAGTTATGTCACAAAAAAAGCATCCTATGCACTACCTGTTCTGTCTCATTAAGAGCTATAGCATTTTGTAGGCTAAACAGACACACAAAAATTATAAATCACAGAAATTAAGGCTTGATATTTAAATCAAATTGTCTCTTTCATTCAACCCCACTTGTACATAGTAAAACTGGGGTTCACAGGGGTATACATTCTTTTTCTTATTTCTGCTCAAAAACATAGATTGTGGGTACTCATAAGAACTGCCTTGTTGAGGCAGTTCTAATGAGTACCCACAAAATATGTTTTGAAAAGAAATATGAAAAAAATCTGAGTTTTTTTAATGAAAATTTTCAGTTTTTGGAGGTGAAATTTTCTTAATATTTGAACTGGCATGTTTACTTAATGTGCTCATGGGAAATATCTCTCAACAACACTCACAATATATTTTTTTGGAGAAATAAGCAAAATTTCCTACTTTCAAGATGCTCAAAACTTGACACATAGGAGTGTTTGATAACATGCTGCAGCATTAGACAATGAATCTGGGTTGTAAAATTCCTCTCTCTCGCCTGCATTCTGGACTCTAACACTTAGGGGATAACTGCATTCAAATTTGGCATTTGGGGAGGTAAATCGGCGGTTTTACGGTCGGAAATTTCGTTTTACGGCGACGCGTCAGCGGAGCCGTAAAACGTAATTTGCGACCGTAAAACCGCCGATTTACCTCCCCAAATGACAAATTTGATGCAGTTATCCCCATTCTAATGTATTTATTCATTTTTTCTATTGAAAAAATGTTCTAGTTGCACAAAACGACAAGTGCTGTGAGCTGCGTAAAACCAAATGCCAGCCAATGAGAAGCGACATTACGTGATGACGTCGGATTTGCGACAGTATATCGCAGAATATACCGTCGCAAATTTTTGACGTTATCCAATCAGACGTCGCGTTACATACGCGAGTGCATTAGAATAATTCTTAGAATGGTGGACATCTCTGCTAAGGCCTTCTTGGTAACAGTACAAATAAAATATACTGTTATTCACATTTTACCCATTGTAGACTGAATAGACTTCCCAATACTATATATTGGTTGAGTCCAATTTCAATTTTAGGTATCTCCAGCTTCAAGATTTAGATATTCCTGATCCTGATCAGACGCCGTGTTCTGTGGCGTCTGATCTGCATTTGCACTGTTTGCCAATTATTCTTTTAGGGGTCTCCAGACTAGAATGGGTTAAGCAACCATGTCACTTCACAACAGAAGTAAACAAGGAACACTGATGAAATCTCCAAATGACATCATTTTGATATAATGGCCAAGTTTATTGCTTACTTCCACATTATGGTCTATTAAAATGTAAATAACAGTATATTTCATTTTTTTCTGAAGAGGGCTGAAATATTTAAGCAATATTCATTTCAGCATTTTGCTCAACCTGTTGTTGGTAGAGAATTAGGAAATGAATGGCATTTTTTTTCAAACTGGGCCCAGTTGTTCAAAGCATCATTAGCTTAAAAAGCTCATTAATGACCAACCAGTTAACTGCTGTAGCTAAGTTATTTTCAAATACATTGATTTTGTTTGTGTTGAGGTTTTACGGCCCAGTCAACCCAATGGGGTCATGTCGAGTGCGGTCAGTTTACCTAACCACACGTTTACTGGGCAGTCTTAGTCCTCTAAGCGATTAACCAGTATTGTGCACATTCTTTTGCCAGAAACTGACAACTGCCCTTCTTGAATAAGCCGAAGGGAGAGAATGACCATAGAAAATATTTCATGATCAATCTCCACGAAAGAATGTTGTGGACCTCGGCGGGGGTTGAACCCGCGACCTCCTGGTCTCCAGTCGGACGGCGCATCCAACTGAGCCACCAAGGCCGGCTCAAATACATTGATACTTTTGCTGCAAAAATGTCAGTAGCTTTTGCATTGCATTGCAAAAGCTACTCACATTTTTTCAGCAAAAGATATCAATGTATTGGCCACATTTCAAGAGAAATTTCAGCTTCACGTTAGCTAACAACTTCGTTAAGTTTTGAACTACTGTGCCCTGGACATTATATCATTATCCTATGCTGCAAATATTTGAGCCACAACATCAGAAGATTTGCAGAGTCTCATCAGATGCTTCATTTAGCACATTTTCTATAGCCAAGGTTGCAAAGTTTATTCCTGTGGACAACAAAGACTTTGACTGGACTGTGCAAATGCACAGGCTGATCAGAGTCTTTGTTGAACACACATGTTCGAAGGTACTGTCTGACATTGCAATTCCTTTCACAAACAGAAGCAAACAAACAAAAAAACAAAATTACCACAACAATAAGTGATTTCAAGCCTCCATATCGTCGCATCCAAGGGGGTAAACCAGAAAGCATGTGCACAAGGACACATACCGCAGCCCAAACTTCTGCTGGATACCCATAGCCTACGCATTCTGCTTTCTCTGGGCTCCACTGGGTCATTGTCCCAACTGGCTTGGTCCTGAACTTGACTGCTGTGTTGATTCTGGTGGCAAGGCCAAAGTCTGTCACTTTTATTGAAATGGATTCTTTCTCACGGCAGAGCAAAATGTTGTCAGCTGAAAACATAAGAAAAATAAATTAGCTGCAACTTGAAAAAACATGCCAATAAACAATGCTTTTTAGATTAGATCCCCTTGAAAATGAGGTCAAGGTCACCAAAATCTAATAAGTTATTTCCAGTGTCCAAATGATGTATTTGTGCTAATGTGGTAAAATTGACCCCTGGCCCTTACTTTTTCTTTTGTATGCATGTTATTGAATATCAGTGTCTGCAGAAACTCGAATATCCATTGTAGCAATTTCAAGATATTTGGAAAAAACCAAAGTGTCACAGACTGATGAACATCCTCACAGATGGACACTTATTGGGTAGTCATTTCCATAGACAAAAAATGTGAAAATACCCAACAGTAGAAAAAACTAGAAAAGGTTTTTTAGAAAAAAAAACAAAAAACAACAACAAATGTCTGCCCCAATCCTGCAAGAGTTGCAATTCTTGTATGCAAGATGTCATCTGGTCCTGTTCTACATTTGTACCAAGCATCATCAAAATATTCCCTAGGGTATTCGTGTTACAGAGCAGAGACAAGAAATCAAATTCAAACACAAGAAGGGGAGATAACTTTAAAAGTAAAAAAAGCCAATGTTGTCATTCTTGTATGTGACATGTCGTCTGATCCTGTTTTTCATTACCACCAAGTATCATCAAAATATTCCAAAGAGTATTCGATTTACGTAGCAGGCACTAAATCAATGCATAATCAGTGTCAAATATAACAAAGGGAGATAACAGCAAAAGTAAGGAAGGCAGAGTTGTAATTCTTGTAAGGAACACGTCATCTTGTCCTATTCTACAGTTCTACAAGGTACCATCAAAACATTCTGAAGGGTATTCCATTTACAGAGCAGACAAGAAATATATTTCAAATAAAACAAAGGGAGATAACGCCCAAAAGTAAGAAAGCCAGAGTTGTCATTCTTGTATGCGACACATACTTTAGTCCTGTTCTACATTTCTACCAAGTATCATAAAAATATTCCAAAGGGTCCTTGACAAAAAGCGGACATGAAATCAATGGATAATCACTGTCAGACATAACAAAGGGCGATAATGCCAAAAGTAAGAAAGGCAGAGTTGTCATTCTTGTATGCAACACGTCATCTGGTCCCTTTCTTTATTTCTGCCAAGTACCATCAAATATTCCAATGGGTATTCAAGTTACAGAGCGGACACGAAATCTTTTTAAAATAAACAAAGGGTGACAAGTCCAAAAGTAAGAAAGCCAGAGTTGTCAATCTTGTATGTAACAAGTCATGTCATCTCGTCCTGATCTACATTTCTACCAAGTATCATCAAAATGTTCCAAAGGGTACTCAAGTTACAGAGCTGACAAGAAGTTTTACGCCGACGCTGACGGAATCCGTCTCAAAAACAATAATGTCCCCTCCTCCTTTGGTGGTGGTGGGGTAGGGGTGTAGGGGGGGACATAATACCCAACAAGAGCCCCTCATTTTTATCATTGTTTTGGATGAAATAAAGCAAACTCTATGTAAAGTACCCAATATATGCCCACTTGTGGGCCTGGAGAGAGAGTGTGAAAACAGAATAATAAGAAAGGAGTTATTATCTGAAACAGCATATAAAATTCAACCCTTAAAGCAACAAACTAATTTGCAATAGACTACATTCTCACTTTTTTATTACCGCTAAAATCAACATTTATGCAAACTAGTATGTGTAAATACCCTATCAGTACATTTTTATTATCCATAAACTGAAAAAAATATAATGCTATACTAGCCAAAGAACATCCTTGTAGATTTTGCCAATGTTGAAAATGAGGTCAAGGTCACAAAAATCTAATCATTTCTTTCCCATGTCCTTGCGGTATATCTTAGCATATCGGGTAAAAATTTTTCGCAGATGACATTTTGAATATTTTTTTTTACATTTCCCTGAAAATAGGCTTTGGCATTTCCAGCCATTGGTTCGATATAGTGTGCACACAAGCTTTTTTCTATCAAAATTTGAGTTTCAAAGTGCCAGTGTGACCTTGAAAAGGAGGTAAAGGTCACCAAAATCTAATCACTTTTTTCCCCTATCCCAATAGTATATCTGTGCTAGTTTGGTCCAATTCCATCTATTGATGAGAAAGAGTGCATACAATACTCACACAAACTGCATTAACAAGGCTCACTTTTTGAGTATTTATAATGTAGTTACCTTGAAAATAAGGTCAAGGTCATCAAAATCTAATCACTTCTTTCCCCCATCCTGATGATGTATCTGTGCTAGTTTGGTCAAATTCCAGCCATTAGTTAAAGAGATAATGTGCACACAAACTTTTTACTGCTTTAACAAGGCTCACTTTTCTGAGTTATTTATAGTGCAGTGACCTTGAAAATAAGGTCACGGTCACCAAAATCTAATCACTTCTTTTTCCCATTCTTATGATGTATCTGAGCTAGTTCGGTCTATTTCCAGCCATTGGTTAAAGAGATATGTGCACACAAACTTTCCTACATTATTAACAAGGCTCCTTTTTGGGTATTTATAATGTAGTGACCTTGAAAATAAGGTCAAGGTCACCAAAATCTAATCACTTCTTTTCCCCATCCTGATGATGTATCTGTGCTAGTTTGGTCAAATTCCATCTATTGGTTAAAGAGATAATGTGCACACAAACTTTTTACTGCATTTACAAGGCTCACTTTTTGAGTATTTATAGTGCAGTGACCTTGAAAATAAGGTCACGGTCACCAAAATCTAATCACTTCTTTTTCCCATTCTTATGATGTATCTGAGCTAGTTCGGTCTATTTCCAGCCATTGGTTAAAGAGATATGTGCACACAAACTTTCCTACATTATTAACAAGGCTCCTTTTTGGGTATTTATAATGTAGTGACCTTGAAAATAAGGTCAAGGTCACCAAAATCTAATCACTTCTTTTCCCCATCCTGATGATGTATCTGTGCTAGTTTGGTCAAATTCCATCTATTGGTTAAAGAGATAATGTGCACACAAACTTTTTACTGCATTTACAAGGCTCACTTTTTGAGTATTTATAGTGTAGTGACCTTGAAAATAAGGTCAAGGTCGCCAAAATCTAATCATTTCTTTGCCCCATCCTTATGATGTATCTGCGCTAGTTCCGTCAAATTCCAGCCATTGGTTGAAGAACTATTTTGTGCACACAAATTTTTACTTATTTAACAAGGATCCTTTAGGCTCCTTTTTGAGTATTTATAATGTAGTGACCTTTAAAATAAGGTCAATGTCACCAAAATCTAATCATTTCTTTCCCCAATCCTGATGATGTATCTGTGCTAGTTTGGTCAAATTCCAGCCATTGGTTAAAGAGATAGTGTGCACACAAACTTTTTCTGCCTTTTTTTTTGCATTAAGAAAAAAATTACAAAGGGCAACAACTCCAAGGGAATTGGTTGGCCCCTAGCCCTTACTTTCTCTTATGTAGGTACATCTTATTGATATCAGTGTGTCTGCAGAAATTGATGAATATCCATCGCTGCATTTTCAAGATATTAGGAAAAAAACAGCAATTATCAACATTTTTTCCATACAAATGTAAGGGGCTGATACAAATGCACATGGAAGCAAATTTGACCTCGCTGTGAAAAAGTCAAATGTCAAAGTACAATTATCATTTTAGCAACTTTAGTAGACCTCCCGTCCCCAATGATTTGTGCAAAGATTCAGCCTGAAGACATCCACTGTTCTGGAGAAGAAGATTTTTCAAGGTTTTTACCATATATGGACATGGCTGCCATCTTGGCTAAAGGACCGTGACCATTTTAGCAATCTTTCATTCCCCTGGCCTAGGGAGGCTCCAAATGAAATTTGAGTAACACTGGCCCAAAGGCTTCAGAGGAGAAGTAGTTTGAAACTGTCAACATTTTTCCCATACAAATGTATGGTGCCTGTACAAATGCATTGGGAAGCAAACTTGACCTCCCCGTAAAAAGGTCAAATGTCAATGTACGACCTTTATTTTAGCAACTTTGGTAGACTAGTAATCAATATAGCTCATCCGAAGCATAGCTCAGGTGAGCTAAAAAAGCAATACAGAAACACTACACAATACTGTACAAAAGACTGGTAGCGACATTTCAACTTCATTAATTCAAGGTTTCAACTACTTGAATTCATGATTTCTACTTCATGAATTCACGATTTCAACTTCAAGAATTCATAAATTCAACTTCACAAATTCAGGAATTCAACTTCACGAATTCAGGAATTCAACTTCACGAATTCACAAATTTAACTTCACAAATTCATGATTTCAACTCTATGAATTCAACTTCACGAATTCAACTTCACAAATTCACAACTTCAACTTCACGAAACATGATTTCAACTTCACGGTTTCAACTTCACAAATTCAGGATTTCAACTTCACGATTTCAACTTTATGAATTCAAGTCTTCTTTATGTTTGTCACATGTTTGGTAAGTCATTTTCACCATTTTGATATTCCTGAAGCTGAAATCGTGTATTCAAGAAGCTGAATTCATGAAGTTGAAATTGTGACTTCCTGAGGTTGTGATCGAGAAGTCATGAAGTTGAATTTGTGAAGATGAAATCGTGAATTTGTGAAGTTGAATTTTTGAAGTTGAAATTGTGAATTCCTGAAGTTGAAATCGAAAATTCATGAAGTTGACTTTGTTAAGCTGAAATCATAGATTCATGAAGTTGAATTTGTGAAGTTGAAATCGTAAATTCCTAAAGCTGAATTCGTGAATACGTGAAGTTGAATTTGTGAAGTGAAATTCGTGAATTTGTGAAGTTGAAACCTTGAATTAATGGTTGAAATGTCACTACAGGTCTTTAATAACCCATTTGGGGTTTTACCTATTTAAAACTGCAAGTACTGGATGCACAAGAAATGCAGTGGGCTCAAACGGACCCTGACTACAGCTGTACAACGTGCCAGGGAAATGGATGCCCCTTGGACGGCAGACACAGAGGGAAGTGCAAGTTTGACCTGACAAGCTGGAGGTGGTAGCTTCTTTTTGCTACCTACGGGAGACATGCTCTCAGCAGCATGTGGCTTTGAACGTTCAACCACAACACGTGTGAAAACTGCCTTGGAGAAGTTCAAGGAGCTGCTACCATTTCTCTTGTCATGCAATCTCTCTTTCAAGACATGTGGCTGTGTGTATAGCTCTTATGTGCGGAGCGCAATGCTCCATGCCAGTCAGACTTGGCCATTGACAAAGCCAAACCTCCAACGTCTGCAGCGGAATGACAGGGCAATAATCAGACAGATCTGCAATGTCAAGCAGCAAGACACTGTCACCACCAAGTCCAATGCGCTACTTGCACCGCATTGAAGATCTGGACCCCAGGTTGAGGGAAAGCGTGGGCCTAGGAGGCTCAAGATAACATGGAAGCAGCTGACAGAAAGGGATTATGAGAGTGGAAGCTCTCAGCTACAACCCTCATTATAGACATACTTGGAGATCTGGTGTAAGATCTGCCATGCGTGCAGCAAGCCAGCTATCTGGAAGGGGGCCCACTGATGTGATGTTGGCCCTGTACCCTGCATGTTAATAAAAAATCCAATGAAGATGATATGATGATATTTCTATGATATATGATGCGCTGAGCTTAGTGCTGCATTTTTAAAGTCAGTCAGTACAGTTTCACCCAATTACGCTTATCAGTGACCCTCTTAATTTTTCGAAAATCCCAGAATGGGTTCAGAATTTTTATCTAAAATGTTCATTTCTTATTGGTGGTAAAATTTTCAGTATATCTGAATAGGCGTGTTTTCATAATGCAATGATCATAAAGGACTAGAAAATATAAACTACACTATAGTGAAACCGTTTAAAGGGTGGTGAACAGTGTAGACCCAGATCAGATGTCACATTCAGGTCTGCCTGCCTGTCTGAATACTTATGGCAAATGTCCTAAAATTTTCAACACTTTATTCCATACCTTTTTTGGCAAAAATTTGCTCTTTATACATTTGTCTCTTAAAATGCTTAGTGGAATGGCAAACAGTGAAGACCCTGATCAGACTGCTCCTTCAGGAGCAGTCTGATCTGGGTCTGCACTGTTTGCATATGGCATTTTGTCAGAAACTTTGAGTGTTCAAAATTTTAGGACATTTACTGTATACAGTAGTGCATAACCCTTTCATCCCCAGGTTTCTGAAGTGGACTCTTCCATTTTTGAATTTTTGGACTTGTCCACTGACGCAAATAGGGATTTCAGTCTAAAATCAAGAACAATGTAGATCCTGATGAGACAGCTCATTATGATCAGTCTCATCTAGATCTACACTGTTTGCACAGGTATTAATTTTTGTTTGCTGGACTGAAAATTGTAATGTTTCATGTAAAGTGTCTCCTAAGGCAAATAAAAAGTAAAAGGATAATACCCCACCATTAACATGTTGTGGGCAGATAACTATGTCAAAAATTGACCAAATTTGCCCATTAGCAATCCCAAACCAGATCTTTTTAATAATTAATGCATGTACCAAGAATGGTTAAAATCCCTTTATATTTACTTAAATTATTGTCCATATTATATGTTGGAAATGTCTCGGGCAGATAACTCCGTCAAAGTTTGACGAAATTTGCCCATCAGCAATCCCAAACCAGATCTCCACAATATCAATACATATACCAAGTTTGGTGAAAATCCTTTGATGTTTAATCAAGTTATCATCTGGAAACGAAATACAGATGGATGGATGGATGGATGACTAATGGATGGACAGACGGATGTACTTACAAGATGGATGTAATAAGGTTATCGCTTTGATCTTTCTTTGATCTTTTTAACCCCACAATGCAAATTTTACCCCCAATGACAGATATTGACAATTATTTTATGATCAGTATCCACAAAAGAATGTTGCCGACCTTGGCGGGGTAGAACCGGTTACTGCCAAGGCGGGATGCAACACTCATACCCACCCACAAAATTACTACTGCCCTTCTTCAATCAATGGAAGGAGAGAATTTTCATAAAAGTTATTTCATGATCAATCTCCGCTAAAGTTATGTGGATGTGCTGTGATTCGAGCTTGCAACCCCTTGATCCAGAGTCAGACATGCCATTGACTGTGCAATGGCACCCAGTCCAGTGCCTAATACTGCTCTAAATCTGTACTTACATGTTTGGCAACAAACAAAACCCTTTCAACCATGCAGACCAAAATAGATACCTCTGCAAACAGTGTAGATCCAGACAAAATGGTTTTAGACTGGCACCCCTATCTGCAACAGTGAACATGTCCAAATTCAAAGTATGAAGAGGCCACCTCCAAAATTTAGGGGTCAAAGACTTAACAATCTAACCAATCAATACAAACTGCCTCTTTGCATTTGGGGTGGTTGGGGCATTTTTACACAGTTCATACAGGTAAACTAAAGCTGTTATGTTACCTTTTAAATCCTCATGGAGAATATTCTTTTGCTTTAAGTATATCAGAACCTGCAGCAGCTGCTGGAAGAGTATCAAGGCCGTCTTGTGGCTAAGTCGTCTGTTCAAAGATCTCTGAGTGTTGATGGCCTCTGTTAGGTTTCCACCTGAAAATAACAGGATTTTTTTTTTTTTTTTTTTTTTTTTGATCTGGGTTTTACTGCCCTTTCAAGAATATTTCACTTATATCGAGCCAATTGTTCATCAAAGGTGGGCAAAAACCTGAGAACACGGGGAAAAACCACCTGACCATCCATAAGCAGAACTTGGCTTTCCCACATGTGACCCGAGCGAGGCTCAAACCAGTGATGAGAAACCTAATGAATTAAGAAGGAGTCGGGCTCTCCTATCCATTAGGCTATGGGGGCCTACGAAAATAATATGATAACCATGAGATCATGGTTTGGTGTTTCATCACGAAAACATGCCTATATAATTTTGACCCCCTAAAACCCCACTTTCATATATTAAAACTGGTGTTTACAGGGGTATACATTATTTTTTCTTGTTTCTGCTCAAAAACATAGATTGTGGGTACTCGTTAGAAGCGCCTCGCCGAGGCGGTTCTAATGAGTACCCACAATCTATGTTTTGAGCAGAAATATCAACAATATCCGAGTTTTTTTATCTGAAAATTTTCATTTTTTGGTGGTAAAATTTTCAATATATTATAATAGGCTTGTTTTCGTAATGTATGTCCTTTTCAACATTATGCTGGGACTTTGTGATCTGAAGTCGGGAGCTTTAACAACTCCGCCACCTCTACCCTTCACAACAGGCCTGAGGAAACAGTGTAGACCCAGATTAGTTGCCACAGACTGACATCCAATCAGCATCTATGCTGTTTGCAGTTCATTCAGTAGCTTTCAGACATCATCAGGTAGTAAAATGATATTGATCAAATTTTAACCCTTGTCATGCTGAATAAATTAAGATGCCATGCCCACTTCCAATTTTAGGCCAGTCAGATTACTTAATCCAGTTTGTTGATGCAAATTTGGCAAACAGCCAACTGATCTGGATCTGCAGTGCTTGCCATCAAGTATGCAAATTTATAGCAATAATCTGGATCAAGTAACCTGATTAGTTGCAGACACGTTAAGTTTTGAAAAACAAAATGAGGGAGACAGTGTGGTTGAGCCAGGATGGCGAGCGCCAAAGGCGCGAAGCCAAGCTAGCGGGGTCCAGGGCATGATCCCCAGGAAAATTTTTAAGAAATTGGTGTTAACTGGTGCATTCTGGGATTTATTACACTTTTGTTAATTTTTTAAACACCATTTTTAAGTGATTCTGTCCTCTAGCAATAAGCCCCTTTCTTGTTAATCACTGTCAATGACCAGGGCTTCATTATACTTATAGTAACAAACGAGATTTATTTATTAAATTAATATGCAATTCTTCCTTTTTTTCTCTCTACTGATGTCATCATCAATGCATCAATGATGTTATGTCCTGGAGTCTGAGATGTACAGGAAAAACTTAATGATGAAACAACAGTCATATGCCTTTGGTAAAAATATAAAAGCAGTTTAATAAATTCAGCAATTTGTTTATTTTCTTCTATTTAAAGCTTCTTTTCACAATAATTTAATAACCTGCATATTGTGCCGTACACTTAAAGAGTCCCTCTGTCTTTTTTTTTTTCACCCATTTTCTTGAATTGTGAACAGTAACTTATGTTCTGACAATCTCACCTTGTGAAGAAAGTTTCACGGAAAGTTATTTTACAATCGCGCAGACACTTAATATTGGAGGTCATCCCGATTGGCGGTTCAATCGCATCGCCATTTTGATTTAACTTGTCAACAAGGAACAGATTGTTTTATTTCTGGTTTCTCCCTTTTATCTATGATCTTGAGAACGGGTTATAGTCCTTCAGTTTATTGTAACACGTTTTTTCGGGGAGCAAAGCCCGGGAGATGCCGATCTTTTCGCCATTTTGGACAACGCTTTCCCACAATGCATTAAGGGCATCAAGATGCTTTGATTTTCATATTTAATGCTTGTCTCCCATTCAATCCAAGTGTTTATGTGCTTTCGATCCATATTTGGACTACTTCGGATCGAGCCAAAGTTTTTTCGACCCAAAATCGTGACTTTCGTTTTTTTGGGAGATTTTTTTTTAAATTTCGTGAGGCGTGAGAAAAGCTGTTTTTCCGTGACCCTCCCGCAATTTTCGGGAGACTTAACATGTCTGTGGTTGAAAATTAGAAGTGGCCAGAAGTGGCCATGGCATCTTAATTTATTCAGCAGGACAAGAGTTAAAGTAAACACACTAATGGGTTCTGTTGCTCCCCTAATCTTCACCACTCTCTGGGAAAAATTCAGCAGGCAACAAACTGATGATGTTTTTCTTATTTTCCTCAGAAAACAGGCTTTGACATTTCATGAGACAATTTGCAAGAAATGTCAAAGCCTATTTTCTGGAAAAAAGAACTAAACATTGCGTCCAATGAACACAAATGTCCCACCATTTTGCTCTTTGACCATATAGTAACTACATCTGAATGCTTAAATTTCAACAACTATTTTCCAAATGCTCAATCTGATCTGTTGTGTAGTTTGACCCTTAGCCCCACCCTGGGGCATGACCCAGGGGCAACTCTAGCACAGTTGAAAGTTTAGGTCTGGTTAAGAAGCATACCAAATTTCAACTTTTAGCAGAGCAGGTACCCAAGAGAAATGTGAACATAATGTCAATGTAAAATCTGACCTGTTATACATTTTGACCTCTAGCCCCACCCCAAGGTTTTTGTGTTGAGGTTTTATGGCCCAGTCAACCCAATGGGGTCATGTCGAGCATGGTCAGTTTACCTAACCACACGTAAACTGGGCAGGCTTAGTTCTCCAAGTGGTTAACCGGTATTGTGCCCATTCTTTCACTAGAAACTGACAACTGCCCTTCTTGAATCAGCTGAAGGGAGAGAATCACCATAGAAAATATTTCATGATCAATCTCAACTAAAGAATGTTGCCAAACCAGTGATTGTTGGAACCCGAAACCTCCTGATCACCAGTCAGACATGCATCCAAATGAGCTACTAAGGCAGGCTACGAACGTCACATATGCACCACTAAATACTGTCTGCTGAAATTTTTGCCGAACATGCTAAGAGTTAAATATTTTAGACTAGCATTTGTTTATTTTATTTGTTTATTTTTTTTTCTATCATTTACTGACAATTTGGCATTTTAAGTCTCCTTCAATATTATTTAAGTAATATCGAGACGATGAAGGGATGATAATGAAAGGCTTGTGCAATGAATTACCATACAGTCATTTGAGTTGTGTTGAGGTTTTACGGCCCAGTCAAACCAATGGGGTCATGTTGAGCGCGGTCAGTTTCTCTAACCACACTTTTTCATGACAGGCTTAGTCCTCTATGCAGCTAGCCAGTATTGTGCACATTCATTTGCCAGAAACCCATAGTCATGTGTTGAACTCAAAATCTAGTGGGATTTGAACCCAGGACCACATGATCCATATAAGATTCACTAACCACTCAGCCAACCAGACTCTTCTTTCTATTATTTATAAACAATTATGCAGAATATGAGTTTTCATTGAATAAAATACCTGAACAAGTTCCAAATTTGTTCGGTCTCCTACTGGCTTAATATAACTTGAAAAAAATAGGCTCGTCTTGAAATTTGAATAACCGTTATACCTTAAATACACTAAGTATTTAGACAGATAGGCATTTGCAAACAGTGTAGACCCATATCAGCTGCTGCAGAACATGGCATCTGATCAGGTTCTACACTGTTTGCGATACATACAGCAATATTTTGGACACATCAAGAGGTAGTAGAATGGACTATTTAAAATTTTAGGACAAGTATGGTAAGTAGATAAGGTGTCCAAATACTTAGGTTATTGTAAGTTGCAAGTTGCATAATAAATTACAATACATGGCATAGTTCATACAATGCTGGTAACACACATGGCAGATTATCCACATTGTTTAACCTTTGTCATGCTGAATAAATCAAGATGCCACACCCACTTCTAATTGTCAGCCAATTCCTTGATCAAGATTGCTGATATATATTCACACAGTAAATGGCAAACAGTGCAGATCCAGATCAGTTGGCTTCTTCAGAAGCCAACTGATCTGAATCTATACTGTTTGCAAAGGCAGGGTATATCCGGGTTCAGCAGGACACGGATTAAAATGGAGACAACTTTTGTGACTTCCTGTTTGGGTTCTGGCATACCAAGGACCTTCTAAATAGGGGTCTACTCTGAAAGGAAAGAATTTGCTCTCCTTGTGAGCAAATTCTTTCCTATTAAAGCAGATCCCTCATCACTAGGGAAATTTTCCATCACTTTTTCAATGATAAAACTTTTGTGACCTAGCTTGTTTTGGTTCTGGTATACCAAGGCCCTTATGGTAAGTGGTCTATCTACTCTAAAAGGAATGAATTTGCTCTCTAGTAGAGCAAATTTGTTCCTTTCAGACCCCTAATCAAGTGTGAGGTGAAACAATTCTGACACAGTTGCCTTCCAAAAAAGTCCATAAATTAAATGTGAAAATCTTGATCAATTCCTTTGACCATCACTTGTCCCATAATGACATGAATACTGTGTTAAAGAACAGTAAATCTGTTACCATCAATAAATTCCGAGAAAATGTATATCATTTCCCCATGACGGATGGCTCCATATAACTTTACAATATATGGATGGTCAAGGTCACTCCAGAGTTCAATCTCCTCTACTTCGAAGTTGCGGATATGGATCTGAAAATAATTAGAACCAGAAATGTATGTGTAAAACACTATGCCCCCAACTACAGACAATTCTCTTTATACCGACACTCGATACAACGACAAAATTCGTTATTAGGACAATCTGACTGTAACAAAACATTGGCTTAAGAGATAACAATAATGAGTCACAAATTATGCAAGAATATTGTATTTAATACACTTAAGAGAAATATATGTTGGATATTTGTTAAAATTGCCTCAATGAGGCAATTCTAACAAATATCTAAAACATATATTCTATGAGGAAATAAGAAAACAAGACCTTTATTACATATCAATCTGCTCATTAAGTATTCTGTGCAACATCAAATTCATTTTAATGGCAACCTCTTTGGGAATAAATGTTGTTGTAATGAGGGTTCACTGTATATGCTTGTTGCTACAAAATGCCAAAGTTTAAAAGGGGCATAAATCTCATAAAATTTATCAGATTTTTTTCTTCAAAAATTTATTAGGTGATCTACTCTTCAGCACCAATAAGCTCATCAAATGTCAAGGGCCTAGCTCAAGTATTTTTTCATGATATTTTACTGCCGAGAAAAGCATGACGAACAAACAGACTAACAACCCCCAAAACAATATGTTCTCCTATAACTTCTTCAAAGTTGGGGGCATAAAAATTAAAAAATCTACCAAGTAAAATTATGTTTTACCTGGAAGCGTTTTTAAATTTTTATTTAAATACTGAATGATGATTTGGTTTTTACATCTCTTTCAACATTATTTAACCTTTGTCATTCTGAATAAATGCAGATGCCACACCCACTTCTAATTTTCAGCCAATCAGATTACTTCATCCAGGTTGTTGATACAAATTCAAATACTAATGACAAACAGTGTTGATCCAGATCAGTTGGCTTCTTCCGAAGCCAACTGATCTGGATCTACACTGTTTGAAAAAGCAGTGTATATCCAGGTTCAGCGGGACAAGGGTTAAGTCATATTAAGACTATGATGGGGTAATAATGAAAGGTTCTGTGGAATGACATGGCCTACAGTTAGAAGCTGAACGCTGCCTCTGGCAGGATTCAAACCCGGGACCTCATGGAGTCAGCTCCTCACACCCAAATTCTTCAGTAAAATATAGTTACTCAGTAAATGATCTGGAAAACTATTATTTTGATCATCCTATGTGTTTGTGAATTTTTTAATGTTTTGAAGAAAATGAGAAATTCTCAACATAAATAGGAACATCCTATTACCTCTTTTACACAGAATTTGAAGTCTGTCTGGAAGTCTGTTGCTAGGTGACACTTTCCTGACATGCCATTGCCAAGGTGTGACACCTTCAGCCATTGGAACTGCAGCTGATACCTGATCACATCTATTACAAGACAACCCTGAAAAAGAAAAGATTATTTGAGCCCATGTACCTTTAAACCTGTTGCACCAAAATTATTTCTCTGAAAAATTTAACACTTAAAGTGCTGATCACAGCTGCAGCAGACGACATTTGTTGTTGTTTTTTTTTTTTTGGTTTTTTTTCTCAAACAAAGTAAGTCTTAACAATTCATGTGAATCATCTGAAATGTTGACTTTTTTCTCTGAAAAATAAACACAAAATTGCTGTCTGCTACAAATTTTGCTTGCCTTTTTAAAGCGACATGCAAGGTTGGTGAAGAATGTATCTGAGATGAAAGATCTTGATAAATCATGCATTTTAATTATCATTTGATCAAAATCTTATAATAAGAGTTATTGCGACTGAGATTGTCGAATCTTGTTCAGGACAGAAGGAATCATTATTGTTGAAGGAAATGCGTAAGCATGGAAATAGTTCCAGTTCATGGAGAATGCATCTATCGCGAAGGCTTGATTGTCCAGAACTGGGGACATAAAAAGTGGAAGTTTGTGATTGAAGCGTGTCGCAAACAGATCCAGATTGGGATAGTTGAACATTTGGATAATTGAATTCGCAATCAATTGATCCAATGCCCGCTCTGTTTTGACTGTTTTATCTATTCTTGATAACCTGTCTGCCAAAACATTGAATTTGCCCGGGATATGACGAATCCTGATGATAATCTGATGTTTTAGGCACCAATGAAGTATCTTCCATACCTCTACCCATAGGTTGGGAGAATGTGTTCCCCCTTGCTTGTTGATATATGAGACCACTGTTGTGTTGTCGGTAGCTATCATGACACAAGAATGGTCAATATATTTCAAGGCTTTTATCAGTGCGAAGCAAATGGCCATTATTTCCAACATGTTGATATGGAGCTGTGATTGGTCTTTGACCAGCAACCATGAAAGGATAGACTCATCATCCAGATGAGCCCCCCAACCGTAATGACTGGCATCCGTATAAAGGAAAATTTTGGGGTCTGGAGGGTGAATGGGCATTCCTTGAACGAAACGATTGGTGTTCATCCACCATTTTAAATGGAATTTGATCATACTGTTGATCATAACCTGATGATTTAGAGGAAGAATATGGGGTTTCCAGACCGATAATAGGTACATTTGCAGAGGTCATAAATGCAATCTGCCCAGAAGAATTAAGTCTGCTGCTGCACTGAGTTTGCCCAAAAGAGAAAGGAAAGTTTGTGCCGAAACCTGAGTCTGAGAAAGAATTGTTTTGATGGTCAGAATAAGAGCTTTTACTTGATCTGCTGGAACTCTGACTATTTTCTGCTGAGTTAGAAATTCCATACCTATAAATGTGAATTGTTGTGTTGGTATCAAATCTGACTTCTTCAGATATGGTATGAAGCCCAGATTCTGTACCTTTTGAAGCGTGTATTTTATGTGAGAGATAAGTCGATTGCGCAACAGATCTCTTATTAGCCAGTCGTCTAGGTATGGGAATAGAGATACGGCACATAGGCGTAAATGTGCTGCTATTATATTCGTAAGTTTCTTGAATATCCATGGACTTAGGGACATTCCGAACGGTACGGCCGTGAACTGAAATACCTGATGGTCGTTAACAAACTGCAGGTACTTTCTGGAAATCGCATGTATCGGAACATGAAGATATGCATCCGTCAGATCTATGGAGACAGCCTAGTCATTGTCCATTATCGACTGCCTTACTGACTTGACTGTCTCCATTTTGAAATGTTGTTTGTGTATATAATGATTTAGCAAGGAAAGGTCTATTACAGGACGTAAGTTTCCGCTCTTTTTGGGTACTAGGAATAGCTGCAAATAAAAACCATGAGTTCCCGGATTCCTAACCCTTTCCACTGCCCGTTTCTTGAGAAGCTCCGCAATTTCTTCTCACAATAACAGGGAGGAAGACTGACTTAGATTTATCGGAACAACCGATAAGGGAGGAACTGACTTGAATGGGATCTTGCACCCGTTTCGGACGATAGAGAGGACCCACTTGTTGTCTGTCAATTCTTCCCATTGTTCCACTAAATGGGCCAAACTTCCTCCTACTGGAATGTCTGGGCGTGGCAGGACTGGCAGTGGAAAGGGTTGGACTTCAGAATTTTGTGGAAGATGAGGCTTGCTTAGAGGAGGGCAACTGCTTTTTGATTCCTGCTTCTCTTCATATACTCTTTTCTATTTGAAGAATATGACTTTGTTTGACTTTTAGGCCTGAACGATTGCGATTGTTGAGGCCTAGAAGGTTTAGCTGGCTGCTTCGGTCTCTTAAAAGGCGGAGGAGCCAAGTGGGTCACTATCTGTTGTTGTTGCATTGTAATAGCAACTGAGGAAGTTGCCAAGAACCTTTGCTGCTGGGCCTCAAAATAGCCCTTGGCAGCTTCCTTCATTTTGTTACCAAAAATAGTCTTAGAGTTTATTGGAGCATTCTGCAGTTCCTGGTTGGAATTCTCCAATAAAACTTTGGATGTGGCTAGTACCGCATCACGTCTAGCTTGGAATATTTCCATAGCCAGAATCGTAGACATAGCCGTAGCGTGTTTTATTGATTTGGCTACGGCTTCCAACAGTCTCGAAAGTGCTTGTACAGACATTGTCTGCTGCTGCATACTCAGGTATGCAGCAGAAGTAAATAGGTCCGTGTGCGAATTGATCGCTGTAAGTTTGCGGGCTCTTTTCCCCACATTTCCAAGTTCTTCATTGGAATGGAGCATTTTCCCTTGTTGGATAGATCCAGCAGGGAAGCTTCCGATTCTAACGGAGGTATGTTGTCTTTTGGAAAATACTGACTCTGACTCTTATAAAATTTAGTCTGCATCAAAGACGAGACTAAACTTGGAGAGCATACCCAGTCTCTGCCACATTTCTCCATGTCTATTTTGTCCTGGAGATATCTGGCAGTATTTTCAATCAATTTGGATTGTGGTAATATTGTAGGTATTTCCTCAGGCTGTAGAGCTTGCGGGTTCTGTACAGCCTGTGGATTGTATCTATTTCTCTTGTTTGTTTGTTTGTGTTGAGGTTTTACGGCACAGTCAACCCAATGAGGTCATGTCGAGCGTAGTCAGTTTACCTAACCACACGTTTACTGAGCAGGCTTAGTCCTCTAAGCGGTTAACCAGTATTGTGCACATTCTTTCGCCAGAAACTGACAACTGCCCTTCTTGAATCAGGGGAAGGGACAGAATGACCGTAGAAAATATTTCATGATCAATCTCCAGGAAAGAATGTTGCGGGGGTTGAACCCGCGACCTCCTGGTCTCCAGTCGGATGGCGCATCCAACTGAGCCACTGAGGCCGGCAATATCTATTTCTCTGGTATCTGCCATAATCATGTACTTGATTATCTGAAAAAGAAGGAGAAGTATATCTCCTTCTTCTCTTCCTGTGGGAATGTTTAGATCTTTTTCACTTTCTCTTGTGAGAGTCTGAAGATGTGGATGTTGAAGAGGAGGATGTAGAGGCCGATCTCCGTCTCCTCCTCTTCTTGGATCTATGTTTGTCTCTAGACTGATCCCTCCTGGATCTCCTACCAGAAAGGGAAGTCTGAGGAATTTGTCTATTGTTGTTGTTGTTGTTGTCCGACCTCCAGTTGTTGCCTGGCAGTTCAATTACAACACTGGGGTCGGACATGTTACTAAAGTCCGGTTCCTTGGGAAGTAGAACTGTATGTACTAGGTTGGTTACTAGTGAACTCAGTACCCAAGGTATGAGATTCACTAGAAGTAGGCTGAATTATATTCTGATGCCCGGTGACCGGTGGCCGGCTGCCTGGTGACTGGTTGCCGGTGAATCTTGAATCTCCCCTGTATTTAGCCTTTTTAAGTCCAATGACTGGTGACTGGTGATTGGTAGGCTGGAAGTCTCTGTATCGCCCACTTGGCCGGTGATTGCCCATCATGCCCTGTGGCCAGTGACCGGTCATGACCGGCTGGTCAGATATGTCTTGTCCACTGGGCGAGAGGCCAGTGGCTGGTTGGCCAGTCATCCGATGCCCGGTGACCGGTGGACTTGCTCCCTTGGGTACAAGTACCCAGGGACTTGCCACCAATATGGATCTTAACCCGGGCAGCAGGGCCATAAGGGGCAGTGTTCCCATGTTTTCTTTTTCTTTGGTCTGATGAAACAGACACATCTTGAGACTTCTTTCTGTTAGACATGACTCGCTTTCTGTAAGAGTAAGTTCTCTTTTCTGCAAGTTCCCAGATGGAATTAAGACCAGCTGCTTCAAGTGGAGCAAGTAGATTCCCTGGAACAATGAGAACAATTAATACATCTTTTATGATTATCCCAATATGATTTTATATGACCACAATCACCGCGATGAATAGACATGAAAGTTGCGAAAACTCATTACAACCAATGAGTGAAGAATAATTTCAAGGAATTGAACAGTTAAATTTTTACAAATTTAGCATGAAAAGTGAAAGGTATGATAAAGGATTATAAGAAAGAACAAAGAATTAAAAGGAAGAAAGTAGATTTTTTCACCTGGAGAAAAATCCATGTTTACTTTCTTTGTCCATAGAAAAGAAACTGACACGTGAACAAAAGAGCGGGAGTGACATCACACAGGTGACTGCCTGAGGGACTTTTGGATTAAGACTGTATGGGACGACATTCCTGTCGTTTTTTCTGTGGAAGGTATGGGCAGAATAGAATATAGCACATCATCAATAGGTTATGTATTGTGCAGTTAAAATAACACTAAGATGCCACCCAGATGGTTCACACCCCAGGCAGCAGGGCCTTGTGGGGTGGTGTCCCATCAGCTTCTCCACGATAGTAATCTTCAGCCACATCTTCACTGTCTATAAGGTAGATGGATGGACGCCTGGACAGTGGTGGACAGACTTTATTGAGTACTTATAGCACCCATAAAGATGCCACACAGAAGGGTCCTACCCCTGGCAGCAGCGCCTTGTGGGGTGGTGTCCCACAGTAAGAATTGTCGTTTAACCCAAAGGTTTACAAATTCTTACTAATCAGCTTCTTCACCATAGAAATCTCTGCAGATACCAATAGTAGTCCAGTTATTACAGATCTCGTGGACAAGTAACCTGGAACAAACAGAATAAGTAAAATATTTGAATCATTATGCACGACTTCTAGAACAAACACAAGAGTTGTGCCGATAAATACGAGTCGCGAAAATGAAGTTTTTTTAAAAGTAAAACATATTTTAACGAGTAATACTTAACCTATAGATAATGTGCTATTCTCTTCTGTTTTCACACCTTCCACAGAAAAAACGACCTTTCAGTCGTTAATTAAAGTCTTAAACCAGAAGGTCCCTTAGGCAGTTACCTGTGTGACGTAACTCTTCCCGCTCAATTGACCACGTGTCAGTTTCTTTTATGTGTAAAACAATAGACACAATGAGGAGAGATAAGCAAGGCTGGGCGGAGGGAGATAATTGATTATCTATTGGTTAAGTATTACTCGTTAAAATATGTTTTACTTTTAAAAAACTTCATTTTAACTTCATAATACATTAACCTATAGATAATGTGCTAGAATTTGCAGAATAGGAGGGAGGTGCTCTCCTAATTCTAACACCAATAATATCTCACCTCTTCTGGTTAAGACTTAGGAAACTCAAAGGAATCAGATACATTCTAATTCTATATTTAATAGAAAGAATGATCTAGATTCACAAAATAGCATATCTTTAAGGTGTTATGATCTAACAACCTTATATATAATAGTAAACTCTAGAGGAAGCCATTTCTTAAGTCTCAGAGACCTAACATTGGACCCCCACCCCCCCCCCCCCTCTTTTTTTCTTTTTGGGAAACAACAATTGGCTTCAAAAAGAAAAGGGAGTCATTGAGACATAACATAAATATTCCATCGCAAAGTAAGCTAGGAATATAGAAATATTTTCAAAACAAAATATGTAAAACAAAAAGCCAAGACCATACACTGTAAGTAGTCTATGTAGGGTCTTGAATAAATAAGGAAAAGTCTACTCGGTGGAGTTTCCTATAGATAACTGACATATGTAGATATTTTGGATAAAATTCTAGATATGTGAAGCTATGTAATTGTAATAGTCTAAGCTATTAGAATTATAAACTAATTAGATTCTGTTAATTGGAGCGACAGGACAGTTTCCGATGAACAGACACAGACTTAAAATAACCATAATATGTAATTATTTCCCTTTGATCAAATTAAAGAAGGGGAGATAATAAAAGTAGATGGAGTTAACTTAACTATAACTAAGTTATCCATCAGAAGAAAAAGGTATAGACAAACATAATGGTTAAAACTATTGCTAGACTAATTGTATTACGAATTTTTAGTCAAGCAATAAAATAATACAGAGTTTGCATATAACTGCTGGGAAGAAAAAACAATCTAAACCATTGATAATTAGTTTTGTCATAGGCATATAAAAGCGTTTGATGTCCTGACAAAAAAAATAAAGAATAAACTGTCAACATCATAACTTAAGAGTTTGACAGAGAATAAGAGAGATAAGAATAAGGTTGATCGCAGCAAACTGTATGACGGTCATAGTTTGGCTAAATCTTACCGTATTGATAAGATTAAGCAATAATAAATAAGCTGGATAGAATCTTTCTATACCAGAAGATTGCCATGAAAAGTACTCCTGAGTAAATAATCATGGAAATCAAGAAATGTTAAAAAAAATCCACTTTGATACGAATCAAAATGTTCATAAAAAGAGAAGGACTCAGAGAAAAAGTAATAGTGTGATAATCTCTGAAGAAAGATTATACAATAATACTGATTAATAATCTCAAAAAACACTTAATTTATAAGTTAAGAGATAGTATTACTATTCTATACGCATATTTAAGAATAGTAAGAAATATATTAATACTAAATTAAAATTATACTACTGAACAAAATTCCCGCTATAAATAATAGGTTAAGCATAACTATTTATTAAGCAAGGAATTATTAAACATATAACTCTCTATAAAATTACTGCCCGGAAATTTTATAGATAAACATTCAATCAAATTTTTAGAATTGAATATTAATAGAATAAAATCTATGTCTGCATAATTGGTAATTCCTGAAATATCAAATTACGTACTCGCAAATGAGTTCAGGAAGAAAATACATATATATACTCTCGAGATCTATGTGTAAACCATAGAGAGTAATAATATTATTACCGCGATCCCTGACGGAAGGGTAAAAACATGTATATGAAAGAGATAATAATTAATTTAACGTCATATAGGTTTAAGATAAAATTTGTTTAATCTTTAACCAATATGCAGCAACAGTGACTCGATATTCTGTATTCCTACGTAGAAAAGGAGTACTTAGTCATTAGAATTTTGTATGATTGAAATAGAGATAATGGGATCTAAAAGGATGTATCTCCATGAACTGAATCGAAGGATAATATCCATTCTAAAAAACTAGGGCTTGTTTTAGGCTTAGTTTAACAAGCGTAGAATTGAATTATTTCCAAGTATTCATGAAGTCGTTATGCTCTGAATACTGAGAAAAATGTTAAAATATTGTTTAGGAAATAAAAAAGTGACTGTTCCACAATGTTAGCTAGATTTAAACCTGGAACATAGCGAGAAGGTCAATCTAATTTAAAAGTAAGATGAGAAAGATAAATAATGAAGATAGATATATAAATATCGGAATAATATATTATCTCCAACAATTATCAAATAATCTGAATGTTTAAAAGCATAAATACTACTCGAAAGTTTATTTACCGAATGTATAATCGGAGAAAACTTTCAGTATGTTCAAAAACGTATCACAAAAGTAAGATCTGACCAGGAACGTAGGTGCAGCACTTACTAATTTGTGAAGTTAATATAAACATATTTTATATTATAAATTGAAGCAGTGCATTTCAAAATCATCGACGTCTTGAAATGACTTATTGTGTGGAAAAATAAATAAATATCCAGTTTCGGAAAAGATATTTATCTATATATATAGACCATTTTTGATGCTGACTGGAAATCAAGATATTAATCTTTGCATTATTCGCAAACTGAACTTGAACTCTTAGCGAGAATTACTATGATCCCTTTAACGAATGTAAACATAAAGGAGGGGTAAAGAGATAATTAAGAGTGTCTTAATTCTTTACCGGCTCGTAATTAAGGATGTTTTCCCTTTTGTCTAAGCCTAGACTATAGATTGATTAATATAAATATAACAATATCTGCTATTATGAGGTAAACTCTCGTTAATTAACCTCTAAGCATATATCAAAATATATATCAACATAATCTAGAGCTTCGGTAAGTTTAGAGGAAGGAAATGATTGACTTTGGCAGTTTCTGAATAGTTACAAAGTCAATAAAACAAAATATCAAAAGGAAAGTATTGTATATAATATCTAATTTAGGCAATAATAATCTGTCACGTACTGAATAATTAATGCCTTTACTAAATATGTATCCATTGTCAATACCAAAGTGCAAGAAAATTTTGATTGACATGGACTCTAGTTATAAATAAAATATTAGAGGTATAGAGCTAGTAGAAGCAAAACTATTCCTCAATAAGATAAAGTAGACCTATAATAAACGAGGATTAATTGGGTCTAGAAATTATAATCATAATAAAATTATTATTCCAATATGAAGAATCTTCGGCGTAATAGATTCTTACTGAGGCAAAAATATCTGGTATATTGCTATCGTAGTCTTAAATGATCCAGAAGAAAAAATAAAACAGGCAAAGTAGAGAACGTATCGAATTATATCTATGCCTAAATATAAGATTTTTTTCTTATTTATTATTTTATAGCAGAGTTTAGACAGAGCACGACTGACCTAGACTCTTATATAATCAATCAAAAGATAGTATAAAATAGAATAATAGCTTATCGGATCAACTATTTTCCATGTAGAAAAGGCAAAAGGAAAATATGTACCTCAACTAGAATTTTAAATCGTAGTAATCTAGAGAGGTAGCGAATAAATAAATAAACTGTTAATTTATTTATCTGGTTGGTGTAAATTTCCGATACCTTAAGAATGAAAAATTAATAGAAAGTAGAAAAGATCGATTGCTACTTTCTTGTCAATTTACTCCTTAGATTACATGCTGATTACATATCGGAGGATGTAGAAGAAAAACAGGGGAGGAAAGAAGAAAATTTTTTAGATTCCGTGTATATTTTTCTTCTTATAAATAACGATAGTTTTATAGTTCACCTTTGCCCTAGAGCCGAATAAGGTGAATATGTAAGAAGTTAATCTCTTTGTAGCGAATAAAAGAGATATAATTATAGCTGGAAGTATCTTCTACACTTAGTGAATGAATTGCGAATTTGATCGTAACCGATAATTCTTAATTCATTTTCAATAATAAATATATATACAGAATTTAAGTCAAGTTCAAAAGTGACTGGACTGAATTCAACAATATAAATGGCTACTAGGTATTAGAACCCATTGCTGTCATTCAATAACCTATAATCCAAGACTATACATGTCTATAGTGGTTATTAAATAAATATATGTTGAATTAAATAAATATATGTTGAGCAAGTACTAGTGACTACTACTCGGACACTAGTAATCCGACACAAAGTCTACGAAACTACTGCCCGGTGGAATTTCGTTAGAATGACCTGGCACTACTCTACGAAGTGCCTCCCGATGAAATTTTCGTTAGAGCCGGAATTTAACCACTTTCTAGCGAATTAAAGAGATAAAACATAATTTGAATGACCTGGCACTAGTCTACGAACTGCTGCCCGGTAAGAATTTTGTTATAGTCGGAAGTTTAACTCTTTCTAGCGGATAAAAGAGATAAAACATAAGTTAATTTAAAATATTAATGGAATTACACACCTATAATAAGTCAATGGAATATTAAAGATTCTAGTCTGATTCGGGAAAGACTGTACAGAATTTTTTGTATAAAAAGTTATTATGTATTTCACTTAATAACCTATATCCATTGACTTAAACGTGAATGGAGCTCTATGAACGATAATAGATTGTTCGGAAATTAGTGATCATTATTTTGACACTAGTTACCCGACACAATGACCGGACACTAGTATTCGTAACTGTTGCCCGGTAAAGTTACAAGTAATTTGACAAATTGATCGGATAGTAGTATTCGTAACTCTAGTCCGATGAAAAAGGGAGATTATATATGAAAACTGAGCGGGCACAAGTATTCAAAACTTTTTCCCGAAGATAATTAATTATTAGGCAAAAATTGACCAGACACTTTCTGTAAAAGTTTGCCTGGTGAAAAATCAGAAATAATATAATAATATGACCGGGTATAAATATCAGAAATATTACTGATACTTTGCCCAGTGAAAAATTTTTTTTTTAATAATTAGTCATAATGACCGGAAGTTAGTATACGTGACTATTTTGTCCGGTGAAATATGCCAAAAACTAAGTCTTTCCAGAAAATAATTAAATTATTGACTGGAGACTAGTTGACTGGTGCCTGGTTGATCGGTGACTGGTGACTGGGTGACTGGTGACTGGTGCCTGGTTGACTGGCACCTGGATGACTGGTGACTGGTGCCTGGTTGACTGGCACCTGATTGACTGGGGACTGGTGAAGGTGATTGACTGGTGCCTGGTTGACTGGTGACTGGATGACTGGTGACTGGTGGACTTAGACTTTATCGGATACTAAGTACCCAAAGATGCCACCTTGATGGGTCTTACCCCGGCAGTATAGCCATATGGGGTGGGGCTCCCATCAGTAAAGAATTGTCTTATAACCCATCAAGGGTTGACAAGTTCTTTACAATCAGCTTCTCCACCATGAGATTCTTTAGCCAACTGAAGATCTCTGCAAACAAAAGTCCAGGAAAAACATATCGTAATTGCTGAATAACCTGGAACGAAAAGAACAAAAATATTCTGCATATATAAACATGACTATCGAACCGATCGCGCACGAGCGTTGTGCCGAATAGCGAGAGTCACGAAAACACATGTGGAAAAAGACCAGTCAAAAAATACATGAAATCGAAAATTGAAAATTTTAAATAATAACACAGAAAGTGAAAGCAGTGATAAATAAACAAAAGAAACACAAGGATACATAAATTTATCCGTGAGGAAAGAAATAATCCAAATTTCTATCACAGGTAAATAATCCTTGTTGAATTTCTTTGTCCACAGAAAAGAAACTGACACGTGGTCAATTGAGCGGGAAGAGTTACTTCACACAGGTAACTGCCTAAGGGACCTTCTGGTATAAGACTTTAATTAACGACTGAAAGGTCGTTTTTTCTGTGGAAGGTGTGAAAACAGAAGAGAATAGCACATTATCTATAGGTTAATGTATTATGAAGTTAAAATGCATGATGCAAAATGACAATCAACAATAACCAAAATATTGAAAATCGATTTAATGAAGTAATAAGATTTTCCGTGAAAGGAATGAGAAAGGAACAAAAGAAAACAGGAACTAAGAAAATAGACTGGAGAAAAAGACAGAAATTTAGATTTTTTATCAACCGGTAAAAAATCCTGTTTATTATCTTTGTTCCTCAGAAAGAAACTGACATGTGATTGAAAGAGTGGGAAGAGTTACGTCACACAGGTGATTGCCTAAGGGACTTTCTGGATTAAGACTTTCTGGGATGACTGAACAGTCATTTTTTCTAAGGTTTGAAATACAGAATAGAATAGCACATTATCTATAGGTTAATGTATTGTGCAATTAAAATACAACATCTGATTAGGATCTACGCAATAGTTTTTGGATAGATCAACAGGTACTAACATGGACTTGTTCAAAATTTAGAACAATGATGGTATGGACTGAGCACACCATACCATATATTCATTGCTCCAGACAAAGACGGGGTATCAAGAAAATATTTTTTACAGTTCTGGGCCCAGTTGTTCAAAGCTAACGACATCGTTAGTTATCGGTTCGTTAAAATTTACATTGAGTGATACGCAAATATGCTGAAATTTTTTGCTGAAAAAATGTGAGTAGCTTTTGCAGTGCAAAAGCTACTCACATTTTTTCAGCAAAAAATATCAGAATATTGTATATTGAATCCGCTAAAACAGTTAACGAAATGACCCTTAATGAGCTCGTTGAGCTAACGACGCTTTGAACAACTGGGCCCTGCATGTAAACACATTGTGGATACTCATTAGAAGCGCCTCTGTGAGGCACTTCTAATGAGTGCCCAAAAAATGTTTTCATGCTGAAATCTGATAAATATCAATACTTTTTGCTTGAAAATAAAAGCCCCTTATCTGGAGCTACTATATTCACCTCATTTCAGAGTACTGAGGTGGGCAAATCTGGCATGGTGCACTCAAATAAGCTTTTTGCTTTACACAGCCGAAATGTAGGTCTCATTTGTGGTTACCAAATCTACTGACCTTGTAAGGGCGAAGTATGATTCCCTCCTCTCTATATGGTCGTGGGAGTTGCTCATCCCTCTGGAACATGTCCTTTAACTCACTCCAGTTTTTAGCCACAGCAACCAGTTGTGGTACACTGCCATACATCACCTCACCTGTAATATAGTTTATAAAGCTTTCCAAAAGAAGCCTTAGGCTAAACAAAAAACAAGAGGACCACCTTCCAATCAGATCAATTTTAGCTAATTTTTCATCTACAAGTCACCTCGATACTTCCAATGAAGTTTAAAGTCAATTGGACTTTTTTTCAAGAAGAAAAAGTTAAAAATAGATTTTCAACATAGCTGCTAGGGCAACTATCTTGGATTTCTGATCAGAATGATTTTAGCTATTTTGATCTATAAGTCACCCCAGTACTTCCAATCAAGTTTTGAGTCACGTGGCCCTTCTGTTTATGAGAACAAGTTAAAAATAGTTTTTAAAGAGGGCAATTTGGCTGCATTTCCGATCAGAACAAATTAAGTTATTTTTTATCTGCAAGTCACCTTGATGCTTCCTACCAAGTTTCAAGTCAATTTGCCTTTGGGTTCGGGAGAAAGAAGCTAAAAATAGTTTTTCAAGATGTCCACTACAGCAGCCATTTTGGATTTCCAATCAGAACAGTTTTAGCTGTTTTTGATCTACAAGTCATCCACATGCTTCCTACCATGTTTCAAGTCAATTGGCACCCTGGTTCAGAAGAAGTGAAAAATAGATTTTCAAGATGGCCGCCATTATGGTGGATTTCAGTTCCGAACTATTTAAGGTATTTATAATTTACAAGTCACCCCGATGCTTCCTACCCAATTTCGAGTCAATTGGCCTTTCGGTTCAAAAGGAGAAGTGAAAAATACATGTAGATTTTTCAATTTTCATTTCTGCTTCAGGGGAGATTACTACATGACAACTTGTGAGTTGTCTCTCTTGCATGCACATGCCTACTGGTCCTCTTCTTCATCTCTAACAACTATTATCCAGTTATGTCAAACAGTATGGGAGTTATGGCCTGCAAAAGATTTTGGCTTCAGGGAAGATTTTGTTTGTGTTGAGGTTTTACGGCCCTGTCAACCCAATGGGGTCATGTCGAGCACAGTCAATTTACCTAACCACACATTTACTGGGCAGGCTTAGTCCTCTAAGCGGTTAACCAGTATTGTGCACATTCTTTCGCCAGAAACTGACAACTGCCCTTCTTGAATCAGCGGAAGGGAGAGAATGACCGTAGAAAATATTTCATGATCAACCTCTACTAAAGAATGTTGCCGACCTTGGCGGGGGTTGAACCCGCCACCTCCTGGTCTCCAGTCAGACGGCGCATCCAACTGAGCCACCGAGGCCGGCTTCAGGGGAGATAACTACATAACGAAAATAGTGAGAGTTGTCTCTCTAGCAAGCAACACACCTACTGGTCTTCCCCTTCAGTCCTTTCAAATAGTATCATTATGTCTAAGGGTATCAAAGTTATAAAGTGCACAAAGAGGGGTCTACGGACGGACGGATGGACGCCATGCTGACTGCCAAACCAGTCGGGGGATATAAAAAATTACAGGTATGTTTAATGGAATAGAAATTTTGCAGAATGCTGCACTTGGGACAACACTGGGTAATAGAATAGACAAGCATTTTCTACAATGCTAGAAGAGGGTGAGGAGGGAGGGTTTACAAAATAAAAGCTGACAATTCAGAGACATGACATTTTGTGAGTAGTGATTTTGTTTATAGACACCTCTACCAATTGGTCATATGCTGTCTGTAAAAGGTGAGAAACATATTTTATATGGTTTAAAAGGAAAATTATAATTTGATACAGTTTGACATTTTGTAATGAACAATATATTGTACATCCAGTGGTAACAGATTAACAAATATTACTTATCCAATTATTACACATTTTTTTTACCAACAATATACCATCATGTTTGAAAGGTCAAAGTTTGCTTATCATAATTATGTAAAACATACAATAAATTTTGAGTAATTTTATGATACTAGGATTTTCACTGACTTTCACTTAAGACTTCACTGTACCCCTCATCAATCCAGACACGGCTCCACGCACCAGCATACATCCCCTGCATTAGTCGCACAATACACTCCTCCACACCAAGTTTTCTCAGGGGCCACCAGATGGCTTTCCGAGGCCATCAAATGCCTTCTCCAGGTCTACAAAAGCCATACAGAGTCTCTTGTTGGCAGCTAGAGACTTCTTTTGCAGCTGCTTGACAACAAAGATTGCATCTGTTGTGCCTAGGACAAAGCCAAACTGGGAATTGTTAATTGATACCAACTGTCTGATGAGGCCAGCCACAATCCTCTCCAGGAATTTCATAACCTGCTCTGTCAGCTTGAGGCTGTGGTAGTTTCCCTTTTCCAATGCACTCCGCTAACCTTTGTAGAGGCAGACAATGAAACTCTGCTCCTAGCCAGAGGGTACCTTGCCATTGCGAATGCGCAGCTGAGAAGTCAATGATCATGGAGGCACCCATGTCACCGGCTGCTGGTATCATCTCCACTTCTGTGCCTGATGGGCCTGGTGCTTTGCCCACCTTCATCTGTGGGTTAGCCTTCTTAACCATATCAATGGCTGGGCCGGCCTTCCACTGATGGTTGATAAGACTGGTGGTCTGGGTCCCAGTCAAACTCAATGTTAAGAAGCCTTTGGTAGTGCTCTAATCAGGCCTTCTGCTTTGAGTCTTCACTCATTGACATCTCTCCTGCATCATCCTTCACCAGTTTGTCACCAACAACATCAGCACTCTCTGTTCTAAACTGGCTTGCAAGGCAGTAGACTTTTGAAGACTTGGGGTCAATATTCTCATAGATGAGATGAGAAAGATAAATAATGAAGATAGATATATAAATATCGGAATAATATATTATCTCCAACAATTATCAAATAATCTGAATGTTTAAAAGCATAAATACTACTCGAAAGTTTATTTACCGAATGTATAATCGGAGAAAACTTTCAGTATGTTCAAAAACGTATCACAAAAGTAAGATCTGACCAGGAACGTAGGTGCAGCACTTACTAAGTTGTGAAGTTAATATAAACATATTTTATATTATAAATTGAAGCAGTGCATTTCAAAATCATCGACGTCTTGAAATGACTTATTGTGCGGAAAAATAAATAAATATCCAGTTTCGGAAAAGATATTTATCTATATATATAGACCATTTTTGATGCGGACTGGAAATCAAGATATTAATCTTTGCATTATTCGCAAACTGAACTTGAACTCTTAGCGAGAATTACTATGATCCCTTTAACGAATGTAAACATAAAGGAGGGGTAAAGAGATAATTAAGAGTGTCTTAATTCTTTACCGGCTCGTAATTAAGGATGTTTTCCCTTTTGTCTAAGCCTAGACTATAGATTGATTAATATAAATATAACAATATCTGCTATTATGAGGTAAACTCTCGTTAATTAACCTCTAAGCATATATCAAAATATACATCAACATAATCTAGAGCTTCGGTAAGTTTAGAGGAAGGAAATGATTGACTTTGGCAGTTTCTGAATAGTTACAAAGTCAATAAAACAAAATATCAAAAGGAAAGTATTGTATATAATATCTAATTTAGGCAATAATAATCTGTCACGTACTGAATAATTAATGCCTTTACTAAGTCAAACTCAATGTTAAGAAGCCTTTGGTAGTGCTCTAATCAGGCCTTCTGCTTTGAGTCTTCACTCATTGACATCTCTCCTGCATCATCCTTCACCAGTTTGTCACCAACAACATCAGCACTCTCTGTTCTAAACTGGCTTGCAAGGCAGTAGACTTTTGAAGACTTGGGGTCAATATTCTCATAGACCTTCTTGAAGAGCATGGTGCACTGCATGTCTGGCAATGCATTTGGCTGCATTGTATGATGTCCTAGTGCCTTTACCAGTCTTCCAGGCCCTGAAGGCTTTCAGCTTGGCAGCAATGGCCTTTTCCAAGTGCTCAATCCACCGCCAGGTTTCACAATGCCAACAGTGGGGCCGAGTTGTGCCACACACCTCTTCAGTTGTCTTGAGCAGTTGTGAGTTGAAGACCTCCTGGAAATGACTGTTTGTCTGAGGACCTTTAAGCTTCCAAACTTTAAGGCCAGGGGTGGACTTGAGCTTAGATTTTGATGGCACATCAATCCTCATGTTGCGTAAAAAAAAGCTGATGTTGCATGGCTACTTCCTTGCCAGGGATCACTTTTACATCTGTGACAACATTTCGCATGGTCCTACAGAAAAGGATTAAGTCTATCTGCGTGGCTACATTTCTTGACTTGAATGTGATGAGATGACTGTCACATTTCTTGAAACGTGTTCCAAGGAAGCAGGTTGAATGCTAAGACATACTCAAAAGTTCTCTCACCCTCTACACCTGGTAGCGGCCTGCCATACCCCATCCCACCATGCACTTCCCTGTACCTAGTGCCTGCACAGCCTACGTGGCCTTTCCAATCTCCATGTGGGATCAGAAATTCGGATCGTGGGAAGCTGGCAGTCACTGCACACAGCTATCAAAGAATAGGTCCTTGACCTCATCACTTGAACCACTCTGTGGGGTATACACAGACAGAAAGTTAACCACATGCTGGCAGACTATGAGCTTCACTAAGATGATTCTGTCAGAGATTCTCTGAACCTCAAAAACTTTCTCTATCCACTCTTCAGCCACAAACACTCCTACTCCAGCAATGACTTTGTCATTTCCAGACTAGTAGAGCTTGTACCCCTTGATTGTGTGGCAGTTACCACCAAGGTATCTGGTCTCCTAGACACAGCAGACATCACTTTCCTGCGGGATAGTGTTTCCACTACCTCACAAACTTTCTCTCAGAGTGTTCACATTGAGTGTTCCCACCCTGAATTTCCTCAGGTGCTTGCTTGATTTGCCACAATGGTCTGATCCTGCCTCCCACACCTGACAGGGGGCCAAGCCGGAGACATTAACAACAGAACTTTGATGTCTGTTGGCACCTCCTCACTCAGATTCTAATGTTGTGATTTTGGAACATTGAGTTTGTATGGGCCATAAGAGTTATACGATATTTGGAAGTACATATAGTACGAAAGGAAAAGTAAATGGACAGGATTGTGGAAATATCAAATTTTAGTACTTGTCCACAGACAAGCAAATAGTCAAAATCCACTTGTCCAGCCAAAATTTTTACTTGCCCCAAAATTGGCATTTTTTCTTACTTCTCGAAGAAAACATATGTTGTGGGTACCCATATGAAAAAGAAAAAGGAGGCTGCCTATGGGCTGTCCATAGGCAGCCTATGGGTGGCCTACTGTTTTACATATAATCTGCAGGCAGCTCCAGCAGGCAAGCGCTGCCTATTTGTTGCCCTTCTTGCTGCCTATGGGCAGAATAGGCAACCAGTAGGCAGCTCAAAGTTAGTTTATTTTGTACAACAGGCAGAGTAGGCAACTCAAGCTTTTTTTAATTTCTGCAGGAGGCAGAGTAGGTAGCTCTAACTTTGTTTACTTCTTGCAGTAGGCACAGCTCAAAGTTATTTTTTTCTGTTGGCAGAGTAGGCAACTCAAAGTTATTTTATTTTCTGTAGTAGGCAGAGTAGGCAGCTCCAACTGGGTTACTTTATGCAGTTGGCATAGTAGGCAGCTCTATTTTTACCTAAAACCTTTGTCAAGTGAAATTGGCGGGAAAATACAGCAGCCATTTTGATTGCAAAGTCTTTGTTGTGATAAAGCTTTAAAAATGTGTATTTAGGATGTTTTAGTTAAACAGATATTAACTTCAGTGAATGTAAGTAGAGTACTAGTTTATTAGTGAACACAACTAATATGCTTGTTATAGGTAGAAAAAGAATGTTTAGTTCACTTAATTTAAGTCAATGCTTTTTTCCTGTTGCATATCAAAGCAAGTTGATGCCATAAATATGTAAATTTTGTGTAATACTGACTATACATTCAGATACATAGATCTGCTTGCCTTATTCATGTATATGGAGATTTTCAAATGATGGAGTTATGGTTATTGCTTGAATAATCAACCTGAGAGCAAGTTAACTAAGTTGAAGGTCCAATAACATAGAGGGCTGATACTGATACCAATGCTATCAATACATAACCATAAGGTATCATAGAGTATAAATCCAGCATCGGTTGCTCAAATGAGCAAATCTGAATTAACTTGTCCATGGTCAAGTGCATTCTGTTGGAAACATGACTCCACTTCCCTGGCTTTCGGTTCCTTTCCAAACAGGAGTAACTCTTCTAGGAAAGAATCTGCTCCCTCCATGAACAAATTCTTTTCTTTAAAAAAAGCCCATGCAGATCATAATTAGCTCAGTGGTTAGTGCATTTGCCTCTATTGCTACAGCCGGCTTTGGTGGCTCAGTTGTATTACAACACTCACCATCTTATGTCTCCGTAAAAAACATGTTGCTGATACTCATTAGAAGTGCCTCACCATACCCATTAGAAGCGCCTTGGTGAGGTGCCTCTAATGAGTACCCACAACATATGTTTTCTTGGAGAAATAAGAAAAAACATATATCATAATTTGAATATTCTTCATGGCTACAATTATGAGTTCCTTGTCCCTTCTTACTTGTCCTCAGGGAAGTGGAAAAAGTCGATACAGAGGCACCTTTTTTGGATTTGAATCTATGTATTTCTAATGGTACAGGTTCTACCAAAATTTATGATAAATGGGACGACTTTGATTTTGATATAGTCAATTTCCCTTTTCTGGATGGCAATGTCCCCCGGCGTACCACATATGGGGTATACGTATCTCAACTTATTAGATTCGCCAGAGCTTCTTCAAGTCTTAGCGACTTTAACTACCGTAATAAAGCCTTTACTGCCAAACTTCTTAGGCAGGGCTGTCGTTATTTTAAACTTTGTAAGGCATTTTCGAAATTTTATCGCAGACACAGTGCCTTGGTAGAAAAATATAGGATCAGTCTGAAAACACTTCTGCAACGAGGTATATCAGAACCAGAATTTTACGGTGACTTAATGTACAGATTAAGAAATATTATAGGAAAATCTAACTTTTCAGAGCAATTCAGAAAGCTTATTAACCGTTATAAAAGAATTGGCTATAGCCTGGATATTATGCGGCAGACTGCATGCCTAGTTGTCAACTCAATCATTGTTGATGGCTATGCTTCACTCTTTAAAATTGCACAATGGTGGTTCGGGCCTCAGACTCAATGATGGCCTCTTCATAAAACTTTAACCAGTGGGTTGGTGGTTGACAGTATGTCATTGGCTAGGCCTGCCACTGTTCAACTATTGGTTTTCATTTACTATGGCATACAGTAGAATTAGCCATGAGTACTCGTCTTTGTTTATTATAGTGATTAATTTGATTTTTATGTTTTCCCTTTGATGCATTGACTGAGTTGGGAGCCTTTATGTGAACCAAATTTTTATGTATTTCTGTATTAAATGTAGCATCAGGACCCAGGGTAAAGTTGGCTAGCTGTAAAAGTGCTTTAAACCCCCCCTCCCACCCCCCCAGTGGTTTACTCTACTGACTGTTCTAAGGCAGTGGTCCCAGTGTTAGTCTTACTCTTTGTTGCTTTGTGGTTTATTCTACGAGGCCATTTGTTTTATGTCTTACCTTGTGTCATTTTGTTCTTGTTTTTTCAGTCCTTTTAGCATTGGGATTACCTTGTTTGGGAAAGAGAGAGCTAATCTTAGTGCTTTTCATATCTTTGTTCGATTTGTGTGTGAGTAAACATTTATTTCGTGTCAAAGATTTCTAAAGAACTACTGTACGAGGGCGATCAATAAGAAACCAGCCTAACTTATTTCTGGGTGAGATCGATCTCTGTTTTTTTCAATGTAATTGCCCTCTAGAATGATGCACTTGGACCAATAGTGTTCCAGTGTCATCAGCGCAGAACTGAAGAAGCCAGGGTCCTTGTCTCTGACCCACTCCTCAACTGCTGCCACGACTTCTTCGTTGGACCGGAAATGACATCCACGGATATCCTTTTTCAAGTTTGGAAATACGAAATAGTCACTAGGAGCTAAGTCCGGAGAATAGGTGGGGTGCGGTATTAGCTCGTACTCATTCTGCTCAACAGCATCCATTGCAATTTTGATAGTGTGGACTCTGTCACTGTCCTGTTGGAGCAGAATCCCTTTGGAGAGTTTACCTCAGCGTTTTTCACAGTACACAGTTCTCAGTTGGTCGAGCAAATTTGCATAATACGCAACTGTTATTGTACTTTTCTTTGCTAGAAAGTCCAACATAATAATGCCCTGTGCATCCCAAAATACAGCTGCCATCACCTTGCCAGCAGAGGATTGCGTTTTGAACTTCTTTGGCCTCCGAGACCCCGGCCCTACACTCTGGTGACTTTGAGCTTTATTCTCTTGCTCATAATAATGGACACAGGTCTCTTCTACAGTCACCAGATGTGAAAGGAAATCACCTTCCTTTGACATAAAACGCTTCAACAATGCGCTGTATACTGATGCTCTGGTTGCCATTTGCTCGTCGCTAAGGGATTTTGGGACCCAACGGGCTGTCAGCTTGGGCATACCCAAGCAATCATGTAAAGTTGTTGAAACGCTACCATATGAAATGTGTAATGCATTTGCTATTTCTTCCACCTTAATTTGCCTATCAGAGTACACCAGATCCCGTACTTTGTTACACATTTCTTCATCGATGGCATCTGATGGGTGAAGACCCATAAACATTGGTCACCTCGCAATGTATTTCCTGATCTGTTTTCCCTTTCAAATACAAGTACCGAATTACAGCACGGTACTCAACTTTTGATGAAAAGGTTACTTTTGCATCGCTAGCCATGTTTGACATTCAATATCTTATGAGTGAGCGACACGATAAGGGTGCAATTTTGCCCTCAGGCCTAAAACGTGTATTGAAACAAGGCATGAAAATCTTGGGTGTCTCTGTCAATTGACTCCTCCGTCAGAAGGCTATAACCACGCCCATGCGTAAATCCTTAGACAAACAATATCGTGATACCTGTATTTGTCAATGAAAACTGCATGTGTACCTGTATTTATCAATGAAAAAGTACATAGGTAATATTGTTTGTCTAAGCAATAACATTAACCTTTAACTGGTAAGCTATTTTGGTTGGTCAGGTTTTGGTGTCATTTACTGGTCAGGTGATTTCACAGAGGACTCAATTGGAAATGGGATAGGCTGGTTACTTATTGACTTGCCCTTGTACCTACAATCTCGAAATTTTGTACACATGACAAGTATGACTAGTTGAATTGTGGGAAAGAAAATAGGGGCTGTGGGGTCAGGTCACTCAGAGTTATTTCCCTTTGTTGTTCTGGCTATTTGTGTGTGAGTTAACATTTATTTTGTGTCAAAGATTTCTCAAGAACTACTGTACCTACAATCTCGAAATTTTGTACACATGGCAAGTATGCATAGTTGTATTGTGCGAAAGAAAATAGGGGTCATGGGACCAGGCCCTTAGAGTTATTTCCCTTCCTTGTTTGGATTTGTTGGTTTACTCTTCCTCTTGGTGTCTGGAAAGGGCTGCAATTTGTGATTGTGGCACTCCCTGGACTTTTCTCTTACGTTTTTTTATGGTAATTCCATAGCCCAGTAAACTACACCATAAAGTGAGCATATGCTCACTAATACCCCCGCCATGTCTATCAGTGATCACACAAATTGCCAGAACAATAAAGGGAAATAACTCTGTGACCTGACCTCACAGCCCCTAATTTCTTTCCCACAATACTAGTCATACTTGTCATGTGTACTAAATTTCAAGATTCTAGGTAGAGTAGTTCTTGAGAAATCTTTGACACAAAATATATGTTAACTTACACACAAATAGGCAGAACAACAAAGGGAAATAACTCTAACGGCCTGGTCCCATGACCCCTATTTTCTTTTGCACAATACAACTAGTCATACTTGTCATGTGTACAAAATTTCAAGATTCTATGTATAGTAGTTCTTGAGAAATCTTTGACACAAAACAAGACAAAGTACCCAGTGGGGCACGTATACCCCTTGAAGAGCACAAAGTATGTAGCTTTGACTCTGGAGATGGCAGTTGTATGCTATATGTTATAACATTAAAAAAATTCGATCACACATAATATGAAGCCCTTGACCTCAAAGATCAGGCACAGGTGCAGGGATTGAGCTAAATAAAACTTTAGCCCTATAACTATCACCATATACCAGAGAAATCAATCAGTCTTTATAATATAAGCAAAAATGATATTTGTATGAAAAGTCTGTGACCTTGACTTAAAAGCCATGCCCCAGCTTGGGGATGGTGCCGAGAAAAACTTTAGACCTTATATACCATCATGCTTAATATTATTGAAACCAACAAAAGGGTCTTCGTAATATAGCTATATCAATTTTAATGAAAATTTTAAGGTCACCTGCCTACTCAATGCGCTCTACATATCGGTAAAGTATCACAAAAGTATCTTAAAGAATTTTTAGAGTTATTGCCCGCACAATATTTAAATGACCAAGGGAGAAAACTGCAGAATGGAGTCAGAGTGTCATTCTTGAATGTGATATGCCTACTCAATGTCCTATACATACTGGTCAAGTATCATGAAAATACATCTATCTTAACATGTTCTAAAGTAATGGTTCGCACAAAATTTTTACAATTCTGGAAGCAAGGGGAGATAACTCATGGACCAAGTCAGTTAGAGTTGTCTTTCTTGTACCTGACACCCTACCAAATGCCCTCTACAACCTGACAGTTTCCTGAAAATAGCTCAAAGGGTAGTTAGGAGTTATGAGGTGCACAATTATGCGTTTATGGACAGACAGGTGGATGGATGGACCGATGGATTCCATGCTGATAGCTATATCCCAAAAACCTCTCAGTAGGAAGATAACGAAATTCAACAAAAGGTCTAGATGGTATAGCTATATAAATTTAGATGCAATTTTTTTTTACTTTTATATGAAATTTCTAAGTCTGTGACCTTGACCTCAAGGTCATAACCCGGGATGGGGATGATGCTGAGTAAAACTCTAGACCTATATCTACCAACATGTCAAATATAAAGGAAATTCCTCAAAGGGTACTGATGGTGTAGCTATACAAAACTTAAACACAAAAAACTTTGACTTTTTTATGAATATTCCAAGTCCGTGACCTTGACCCCAAGGGTGGGGATGGTGCTGATAAAAACTTAAGACCTATATCTACCATCATGCCAAATATGAATGAAATCCATCATAGGGTCTTCAAAATATGAGGTCTAATAAACTTTAATGCAAAAACTTTGAACCTAAGACAAAAACAAGAGGCCCACGGGCCACAGTTCGCTCACATGAGTGACAAAGCCACTGCAGACATGCAGACATTCCCAATAATGTATGCAAAGATTCAGCAATAAGGCATCCTCGGTTTTGGAGAATAAGATTTTTAAATGTTTTTTCCCATACAAATGCATAGGGAAGCAAACTTGTATGACCATTATTTTAGCAACTTTGGTAGACCCCCTGTCCCCGATGATTTAAGCAAAGATTCAGCCCCAAGGCGTCCTCGGTTCTGGAGGAGAAGAATTTTAATGGTTTTTACCATATATGGGCATGGCGGCCATCTTGGTCAATGAACCGTGACCATTTTAGCAATCTTTCATTCCTCCAACCTAAGGAGGCACCATATGAAATTTGTGCAAAATTGGTCCAGAGGCTCCAGAGAAGAAGTCGCTTGAAATTCTGAATATTTTTCCCATACAAATGCATAAGGAAGCAAAATTGACCTCACGGTAAAAGGTCAAATGTCAATGTACGACCATTATTTTAGCAACTTTGGTAGACCACCAGTTTCCGATGATATATGTAAAGATTCAGCCACAAGGCATCCTCGGTTTTGGAAAACAAGATTTTTAAAGGTTTTTCCCATACAAATGCATACGGAAGCAAACTTGACCTTGCAGTAAAAAGGTCAAATGTCAATATACAACATTTATTTTAGCAATTTTGGTAGATCTCCCGTCCCCAATGACTTATGCAAAGATTCAGCCCCAAGGTATCCTCGGTTCTGGAGAGGAAGATTTTTAAAGGTTTTTACCATATATGGGCATGGCGGCCATCTTGGTCAACTAACCGCGACCATTTTAGCAATCTTTCATTCCCCCAATCTAAGGAGGCTCCATATGAAATTTGAGCAAAATTGGCCCAGAGGCTCCAGAGAAGAAGTCGTTTGAAATTCTGAACATTTTTCCTGTACAAATGCATAAGGAAGAAAAATTGACCTCACCATAAAAAGGTCAAATGTCAATGTAAGACCATTATTTTAGCAACTTTGGTAGCCCTCCAGTTTCCGATGATATATGTAAAGGTTCAGCCACAAGGCATCCTCGGTTTTGGAGAACAAGATGTTTAAAGGTTTTTCCCATACAAATGCATAGGGAAGCGAACTTGACCTTGCCGAAAGGTCAAATGTCAATATACGACATTTATTTTAGCAATTTTGGTAGACCTCCTGTCCCCGATGACTTATGCAAAGATTCAGCCCCAAGGCATCCTCGGTTCTGAAGAAGAAGATTTTTAAAGGTTTTTACCATATATGGGCATGGCAGCCATCTTGGTCAATGGGCCACGACCATTTTAGCAATTTTTTGTTCCCCCAACCTAAGAAGGCAAAATTGGCTCAGGGGCTTCAGAGGAGAAGTCGTCTGAAAATGTTAATGGATGGACGCACGGAAGGGCGGACGGACGGACGACTGACGAAAAGTGATCACAATAGCTCATCCTGAGCATAGCTCAGGTGAGCTAATAAAGTATGAACGAATAATGCTTCAACGGACTGACGGACAGACGAACAGATTTCTTGCTGATAGCTATATCAGCTCAACCTTTCAATTTGGGGATAATGAAATTTAATAAAAGGTCTTGATGATATGGCTATATAAACTTAAACGCAAAATTTTTTACTTTTATATGAAAATTCTAAGTTCGTGACCTTGACCTCGGTCACACCCGGAGTGGGGATCATGCGGAGTAAGACGCTAGGCCGATATCTACCAACATGTCAAATATAAATGAAATTCCTCAAGGGTCTTGATGATATAGCTATATAAACTTAAACACAAAAACTTTGACTTTTTTACAAAAATTCTAAGTCCGTGACCTTGACCCCAGGGTCACCCCAAGAAAGGGGATGGTGCTGATAAAAACTTAAGACCTATATCTACCATCATGCCAAATATGAATGAAATCCATCAAAGGGTCTTCAAAATATGCAGTCTTATAAACTTTAACGCAAAAATTTTGACCCTGTGACAGAAAGACGAACAAACGAATGTACGTACGAAGGAACGGAAAAGTGAAAACTATATACCCCCACATACTTTGTATGTTGGGGGTATAATAAATGTTAACTCACAGGAAGAAATCCCTGCCAGCACCAAATATAAACTACCGGTACATTATACCCCCTTAGCATACTTCGTATGCCACATACACACAGAAGACAAAAACTTGCCTCCATTAAAATCATCCATTTCACTGACTACTTATAATTTTTAGAAATATTATTTTTAAAAAATATATAACCACCACATCCTAACATCTTAATCCAGTCTACTCTATATGACATGAACAGTGCCAGTAACAATGAATACAACAAATGATATCCAAGGGAAGCAACTCAAAGAAGAAGTTAAAAGAGAGAATGCGACAATTAGCTCCCTTGTTGTCACTCTATTGCAAGGGAAACAACTGTTAACATTTATTAAGGGTGCATTCCACAGTTTCGCACTTTTGAACCTGGGCAAAAATGTCAATAACAAGGGGTAGGGCTAGAAACCAGTCTGAAAATACTTTTTGCTGCACATTTTGACCAAAACTGAAGTTTTATGCTTGTCAGTTATTGTTAACACTGATAAAAAAGACTTTTCTTGAGGTCACATGACCTTTTTATAAAACAGTGTAGGTAAAATACGAAACTGTTGAACTCTGTCTGGTACCCGGTTTTACCTTGTCAAAAATTGTAGCATGCTTTTCTGTGGATTTTATCTTAAAAACGAGGTGGCTTACAGGTATTGATTTCTGGATAAAAGTAATATTCTGTAGGCGCTCTGTCAAATTTCCAACTGTTTCAGACCAGTGCATTGTCCTGGGGTTGATGATAATCATTCGAAAACTGCACTTTTTGCATAAATTTGGCCGCAGTCGGAGGGGGGTGGGGTATTGTTTACATTAGTGCAACAGCAGGTTTTGGTACATTGCAGTTATTTTTATGATGCTTAAATTATTATTTGGTATGTTTGCAATTTATTGATACAGTACCTAATGGACAGGTACTGTTATATTTGCTGTGATTGCATTTTATGTATGTGAGGGCTGTAAACAGATAGAAATGCAAGTCAAAACTGTGGAGTGCACCCATTAACACAGATCTGAATTTTCAAGTTTGTTTAAAGTTAAAATATAGTATTTAAATTTCAAATTTAGCACTTTCTTGTCAACATTACACTATTTTCCTTGCTTTGAACAGCAGATTATGAAAATTATAAAGATTCTAAAATTTTCTTGCAGTATTCCAAGGGAGATAACTCTGTTTTTCTGCACATCTTCCAAAGAGGTTTATACCTATTTTAAGTACCCTCAAACCTATTCAAAGAGCACATTTTGTTAAAATAGATGCATTTACATTGATAGAAAGGTATTTTTGTCAAAATTTGTTTATTTGTACATGTATTTTGTCATTTATATAGTCAGAATATTCAGTACATCCAGTACATCTCCACACTGACATGGCAGGGTTAGTGTTTGCTTCTGTTCTAACTGAAAATGAAGTTTCGTACTGTAAATACCAACTTCACCGACACTGAAATTACACCACTTCATGCCATCTTTGGCTTGCACCAAAGATAAAGACAAATATGGACTTATTCAATTCCAATTCAGGGGATGGCGAGTCAAAGTGAAGGCACATTGGTTATCTGTTTATGTACAAAATCATTTTCAGCAAACACTCATAAATGCCATTTGTTTAACAAAGCATGTATTTAATATTAGGGTTTATTGTTCAGAGACGTGTGTAAATGCAGCCACCAGAGTATGGATGGTACCAAGATTGATTGTACCAGATTTTCTTCAAAACTGGTCAGTATACAAGATGATTCAATTTTATTTTTTTTTTTCATTTTTGCAGGGTGTAGTTTCCTTGGCAGTTGTAGTGGATTAGCAGTCATATTTGTTGCCAGCACTTGACAAGCAGTTAGATATTTCTCAACACTTGGACGGATTGTTTGTGTAGCTGTGTTACAAGTATTTTCACTGACATCTTCCAGAGTACCCGGATTTTTATATTTCGGTGGGTAGGACTTCTGACAGTTTCTTTTAAATGTGTGACTTCAGACTGCACTTTCTCGAAGACATTTTGAACACATGTTAAGTCAGACCAACATGTGGATCTTCTCATCTGGAGCACTTTTATATCCAATTATATATATCCACATTTATAAATAAATCCAGAAAACAAGAATTATTCCTTAGTATATAATCTCAGAAGCAAGCAGACATCATGTGTGCTGTTCCAAAACATATGCATTTCTGGCCTGATTGCTACAAGCACACCTTACTTGCAGCTAAAGTTGGTGAAATGCAATCAGAATTATGCCATGAGAAAAGAGCCTTTTTTGACATACATACAAACAGTAGATACCTATATACATACAAACAGCAGATACCCTGATCAGAGGTTTGATCAGGGAATTTGCTCTTTCCTGGTCAGGCACATAGTATACAGCACATATATATATACAATACAGAGTACAGAAAAGAGCCTTTTCATGAGGAAAACAGTCTCAGTGGCATCTGTCAACAGTGAACACCAAGATCAGCCTGTGAAGAGTACCTGCACAGTCTGATCAGGTCATGAACTGTTCATTGTTTGCAAGAGCATTATTAAACACGGTGCTGATTTCTTCAAGAAAACACCGAATGCCCAGATGAAGACTGCGCGGGCTCGTCTGCTGAACTGGGCTTGGCTCAGTCTGTTTCTGATCATCACAGTCCAGCTGATCAGGGCACCTAAATGTTGTAGGACTGTTCTCTTGTCACCAGTCCAAGCTCATATCTGTTTTATCTTGCTTAATACTATTTCTATATCAAGTTTGGTTTACAAAGATAACTGCAACTATTAATTCTAGTGTGCTCATAGTCAGGTGAATTATCTGCCTTTCACTATGAAGAACAAATTATAAAGTTTGTGTTTGTAATACCTTTCATGTATCACTGTAAATGGATGTGCTGGCAGGATGGAAGTGTAATATAAACCTTTTTCATAAAAAAATAACTAATACTAGAGTGTTTTTGCTGGCTTAGCAGCTCCTAAGACTGTAACTTTGTATATAAAACACATATTTCTGTATGTGAAATGTGTTTGATTTCAGTTGCTGAACAAGCAAGACCAGAAGTCACTGCCCACTGAACTGCATACAGAATAACTTGTCTATTTGTCCCTATTATTTGTGTAACAGTGGACAGAAATCTATGGCTCTTATAAAGATATTCCGACAAATTTTGACATATACCGGCCAAATCACTTGATTTCGCGATTTGGCCGCACAGAGACTAGCATGCATTATAGTCAAATTCTTTCTCAGTAATACATCATGGAAGAAAAAAAGTGGTCTTTTTGTTGATCATGTAACTTTTGCTGCAAGAATATTACCATTTTGTTGCAAGTAGACAAGTTTGAATTTTCCTTAAAGGGTGCATTCCACAGTTTCGCACTTTTGAACCTGGGCAAAAATGTCAATAACAAGGGGTAGGGCTAGAAACCAGTCTGAAAATACTTTTTGCTGCACATTTTGACCAAAACTGAAGTTTTATGCTTGTCAGTTATTGTTAACACTGATAAAAAAGACTTTTCTTGAGGTCACATGACCTTTTTATAAAACAGTGTAGGTAAAATACGAAACTGTTGAACTCTGTCTGGTACCCGGTTTTACCTTGTCAAAAATTGTAGCATGCTTTTCTGTGGATTTTATCTTAAAAACGAGGTGGCTTACAGGTATTGATTTCTGGATAAAAGTAATATTCTGTAGGCGCTCTGTCAAATTTCCAACTGTTTCAGACCAGTGCATTGTCCTGGGGTTGATGATAATCATTCGAAAACTGCACTTTTTGCATAAATTTGGCCGCAGTCGGAGGGGGGTGGGGTATTGTTTACATTAGTGCAACAGCAGGTTTTGGTACATTGCAGTTATTTTTATGATGCTTAAATTATTATTTGGTATGTTTGCAATTTATTGATACAGTACCTAATGGACAGGTACTGTTATATTTGCTGTGATTGCATTTTATGTATGTGAGGGCTGTAAACAGATAGAAATGCAAGTCAAAACTGTGGAGTGCACCCATTAATTGGAGAATATGGATCCTAATAAGAAGGGTACTGTATTAATCCTAAATGCTGAAACACCTTAACGCCTTACCATGTTTGTCCTAAAATTTCAACAAGTCCATTTTACTACCTATTGATATGTGTCTAAAAAGCTACTGGGTGAGTAAAAAACGGTGTACAGCATCTGATCTGGGTCTTCACCATTTGTTTATGCCTGTCTGTCCCAATACTTAGCAGACAACCCTCTTTATACTGACACTCGATACAATGACAAAATTCGGTATAATGGCAATCTGACTGTCACGAAACCTTCACTTAAGAGATGACAACTGGTCACAAATTATGCAAAAATATTGTATGTAATACTTTAAAGAAACATATGTTTTGGATATTTGTTAGAATTGCCTCAGTGAGGCAATTCTAACAAATATCCAAAACATATGTTCTATGAGAAAATCAAAGCAAAACAAGACCTTTCTCACATGTTAATCTGCTCACTAAGTATTCTGAACAACAGCAAATTCGTTTTAATGGCAACATCTTCGGGAACAAATGCTGTTGTTGTAATGAGAGGGTTCAATGTATTACTGTTTCCATGTAAGTATTTTTTTTTTATTTATTTCATGACTAAATCATACCCTGTAAGTACTTCTTAAAGTGCCTTGTCAAAGCACCCACAATGAGAGACATGAAAAATATTTACTTCACAAATCAAGATAAGATGGGATAACCACATAATAGTTTGCTTATTTCTCCACGAAAACATATCTTCTGAGTACTCATTTGAAGCCCCTCAGCAAGGTGCTTCTAAAGAGTACACACAAAATACATGTTTTTGGATAGGTTTTTAAAAAATCCATTCTTTAAAATAGCAATGTCCTGGCGGGCTGGCAGGTGGGCGGGCGTCGTCCCAGGTTAACATTTTGGTTAACCTTTTTAAAAATCTGTCCATAATGCCGTAAGGTGTTTTTCTTGTTTTGTGAAGAAATAAGAAAAAGTGCCTTAGCTGGAGCTATGTTATATGGATTGATTGATTGTGCTGGGGTTTAAAGACGTCAACCCTTGTGGGTCATTTTGTGTCGTCTCCCAGAGAAAGGAAGAGATAGAAGAGATAGTATAGCAACAGATAAGGCTCTTTTTTCATCCGAAATATGCTGATACCTTTCTTATTTCTCAATGAAAACATATGTTGTGGGGACTCATTAGAAGCGCCTCGGTGAGGCGCTTCTAATGAGTCCCCACAACATATGTTTTCATCAAGAAATAAGAAAAATATTATGAAGATTCCCCCTCTTATCTGTAGCTATGGATAGTATAGATGATGATTTTGTTTGTGTTGAGGTTTTACGGCCCAGTCAACCCAATGGGGTCATGTCGAGCGCGGTCAGTTTACCTAACCACACATTTACTGGGCAGGCTTAGTCCTCTAAGCGGTTCACCAGTATTGTGCACATTCTTTCGCCAGAAACTGACAACTGCCCTTCTTGAATCAGCGGAAGGGAGAGAATGACCGCAGAAAATATTTCATGATCAATCTCCACGAAAGAATGTTGCCGACCTCGGCTGGGGTTGAACCCGCGACCTCCTGGTCTCCAGTCGGACGGCGCATCCAACTGAGCCACCGAGGCCGGCAGTATAGATGATGAAAGAGAAGGATGGGGAAGAAAGAGAACCAGGAATGAAAGGAAAGAAACAGAAGAAACAAAAACATTCCCCTCTATTGCCCAACTGTAAGCCAATATCAGTTGGATTCCCCAGTGACTTAAGAGACATGACAACTTCGCCACACCCCTATGTTATATGGATACTTTCTTAACTAAAACTCTAATACTTACATATGCCAGGTCGTCCAACAGGCTGATTAGTGTAGGATGGGTACTGTTGACCTTCACCCCCACCTCCAACAACAGGCAAACTAACGAATCTGCTGGCACTAGTCTTCCGCACAAGTGGTGGTTTGACAGGAACATCAGCTTGTGGCAGCACTGCAGTATCAGTGAGCTCACCCGCAACAGGTCTCTCCGGTGGTAGTGATGCCTGCTCTGGTACACTTGGCAATTTATTAGACCGTTTCCTTGCGAGAACCTGGGAACCTGGTCGTGAAGAACTGCCTTCTGTGTTTTCTGGTATGCTGGTCAGTGAAGGATAACGCATTCCGCCAGTTGGTGGAAGATTCGGTGGGTTCACTGGCAAAGTTGAAGTTGTCGTCATTATACCATCATCACAACCAAGAACACGTGCAAGCTTCTTCTTAATATTGAACCAGAGGCATTTCATTCGGTTTCTGATCGTATCTTCGCCCAAGACATGATGGAATTTTATACACAGTGCTATTTCGCACTGATACTGATTTCTCTTGCAGTCATATGCATGAATGCATATAAATGAGAACATTTGAATGCACATTGTACAGACGAGATACTGCTCCGGACAATCTGCAAAATGCTTCATCATTGAGTTTAGAATTGTGCAGACATCACAATTTAAGAGGTCCTCCGAAAGTTCATCAGGTTTGTCCAAGCACATACTAAGACAATCTGGTATAGGGTTATCATTAAATATCCAAACTGGACTCTTCTTTTCCTGAAAAAAAAAATAGCTCTTGATAAGATGCTTTTTTTCAATCCAAAAATATTGTTATTTTTTTTATTTCTCCACAAGAAACTATGTTGTGGGTACTCATTAGAAGCACCTCAGTGTGGCACTTCTAATGAGTACCCACAACATATGTTTTTGTTTAGAAATAAGACTAGAAATGTGTCAGTATAACACAGATGCCCCTGCCCAGGGCCATCCTCAACCATACGCTAACATTTTGCAAAAAATGAAGTTGAAAAAGGGCCATAACTCTCATAATAATTGGCAGATTTTACCCTAAATCAAACTTGACCATATTTTATGATTATATACCTGTGTATAAAATATGAATCCAATACATCAATCTTTTTTAAAAAAATATCAGAGGGAAAACATTTTTTGAAGGTGAGAAAGGGCCATACCTCCTATAATAATGGGTGGATTGTACCCTAAATCTAACTTGACCTCTATTTTATGATTATATACCTGTGTGTTAAATATGAATCCAATACACTAATGTTTACAAAAGATATCAAACGGACTAAAGGAAAACATTTTTTGAAAGTGAAAAGGGGCCATAACTCCCATAATAGTGAGTGAATTTTACCCTAAATCGAACTTGACCTCTATTTTATGATTATATACCTGTGTCTTAAATATGAATCCATTACACTAATGTTTTCAAAAGATATCAAACTGAAACTATTTTTCAACGTTGTAAAAGGGCCGTAGCTCAAAAAAAAATTGGTGGATTTTATCCTAAATCAAACTTAACCTATATTTTAAACTTACATGCTTGTGTATAAAATATTAATCCAATTCACTAATCTCTTCAAAAGTTAAGAATGGAAACCATTTTTCAAAGTTGAAAAAGGGCCATAACTCCCAAAATAATTGGTGAATTTTACCCTAAATCGAACTTGACCTACATTTTATGATTATATACCTGGGTATAAAATTGAAACCAATACACTTATCTTTTCAAAAGATATCAAATGGAAACCATTTTTCAACTATTTTTCAATGCTGAAAAAGGGCCATAACTTCAAAAATAATTGGTGGATTTTACCCTAAATCCAGCTTGACCTATATTTTATAATTATATGCTTCTGTATAAAATATGAATCTAATACACTAATCTTTTCAAAAGGTATCGAACGGAAACCATTTTTCAAAGCTGAAAAAGGCTGTAACTCCCAAAATAATAGGTGGATTTTAATCTAAATTGAACTTGACCTACATTTTATGATTATATACATGTGTATAAAGTTTGAATCCAATACACTTATCTTTTCAAAAGATATCGAACAGAAACCATTTTTCAAAGTTGAAAATTTTTCAAAGTTGAAAAAGGGCCATAACTCCCAAAATAATTGGTGGATTTTACCCTAAATCGAACTTGACCCACATTTTATGATTATATACATGTGTATAAAATTTCAATTCAATACACCAATCCTTTCAAAAGATATCGTGTTACGTACAGGATCTGTGTTACGTACAGGATGGACAGTCCAGACAGACTTGTCTTATATGGAGCTATGCTTATCTGAGGCTATTTTTATCAAATTTCACAATTATTTACCACAAATTAATCCTTGTTCTGCTGAATAAATTAAGATGCCACACTCTTTTCAAATTTTTAGCCTATCAGATTACTTGATCCAGATTGTTGATATATATCCATATACTGAATAGCAATATCAGCAGATCCAGGTCAGTTACCTTCTTAGAAGCCAACTGATCTGGATCTACACTGTTTGCAGAGGCAGGATATATCTGTGTTCAGCAGGACCATGGTTAATAAGACCCAAAAAGAGAGCTTAGTATTTTATTTTTTCCAACTTGCAGAATAAAAAAGAGAAAAACTATGTTCCTATGAAAAGAGTTTCCCCATTCTTTCTTATCATCGGTCACAGGAGGCAAAGATGGCTGATGATGTATTGTAATGGATCATCAGGACAACAACTTTGGAGCATATGCAGTGCTCCAGCTAGCCAGCAGGCCACCCCTCTTGCCCTTTCCTGCTGCCCCTGTGCCCTTCTTAGGCTGCCTTCTGTCTCATTTCAATTCCAGACATAAAAAACTACATTTTGGTGAAAATTTCATGTAAATCAGACCAAAATTAAAAATGTTATCAATGTTTAAAGGTCAGTGTTATGTGTACTCTATTTTAAGGTATTTATTGTGGAATTGGATTATATTTTGTAACATGTCTTGATACTAAACACATCACATGACATATGGTGCTCTCATCCTTGTATGACCGTGCAAAATGTGCCCTACCCGGTGCCCATCTGCCTTCAAATCCTAGCTGGAGTACTGATGTGCAGATTGTATGCATATCTGATCAGAGCCATGGCTGTTTGCTTATAAAATTATTGGGTTCGGTAAATCTCCTAAAATTTCTAATGCTTTATTCCTTACTTTTAGGCTTAATTTGTTTGTGTTGAGGTTTTACTGCCCAGTCAATCCATTAGGGTCATGTCGAACCTGGTCACTTTACCTAACCACACTTTTTTCTCGGGCAGGCTTAGTCCTCTGAGCAGTTAACCAGTATTTGTGTACATTCTTTCACCAGAAACTGACAACCGCTCTTCTTGGCTAAGCTGAAGGGAGAGAATGACTGTACAAAATATTTCATGAACAATCTCCAGGAAAGAATGTTGCCATCCCGTGGGGATCAGACCTGCGAGCTCCTGATCACCAGTGAGAGACGCATCTGACTGAGCCACCGAGGCCGGCATTTTTTTTGTTTTTGCCTAAATTTTGCTTTTTATGCAGTTGGGTCTTAAACTATTTAGTAGTGGAATGGCTAACAGTGTATAGCCTGATCAGACTGCTCCTTCAGGACCTAGGTTTGCACTGTTTGCATATGAAATTTTGCCAGACACCTTTAGGTACAAAATTTTAGGACATTTACTGTATGATAGAATATATGACATAGAGCAAAATCCTTGATCCAACTTATAGCTCCAGACAAGACACTCCTCACAAAAACATACCTATATAATTTTGACTCCCTTAAACCCTACTTTTTATGTAGTAAAACTGGGGTTTGCAGGGGTATACATTATTTTTCCTATTTCTGCTCAAAAACATAGATTGTGGGTACTCATTAGAACTGCCCTACCAAGGCAGTTCTAATGAGTACCCACCATCCATGTTTTGCGTAGAAATATGAAAAATATCAGAATTTTTATCTGAAGCTTTCAATTTTTGATGCTGATTTTTTTCAATATTCTTTAATAGGCGTGTTTTCGTAATTTTTGTCAACAGAAAAGTCTGGGCCCAGTTGTTCAAAGCTAACGACATCGTTAGTTAACGATTCGTTAAAGTTTACATCAAGTGATACACAAATATGCTGAAATTTTTTGCTGAAAAATGTGAGTAGCTTTTGCAATGCAAAAGCTACTCACATTTTTTCAGCAAAAAATATCAAAATAATGTATATTGAATCCGCTAAAACAGTTAACGAAATGACCCTTAACGAGCTTGTTAAGCTAACGACGCTTTGAACAACCGGGCCCTGATATTTACCTTATGTCTCTACAAAAATGTACGTTGTAGATACTCAGAAGCAGTTGCTATGGCGCTACTAATGAGTACCCACAACATATGTTTTCATCCAGAAATAAGAAAAATATTATGTGGATAACCCTTCCTGTTTGTTTGTGTTGAGGTTTTACGGCCCAGTCGACCCTATGGGGTCATGTCGAGCGCTGTCAGTTTACCTAACCACACGTTTACTGGGCAGGTTTAGTCCTCTAAGCGGTTAACCAGTATTGTGCACATTCTTTCGCCAGAAACTGACAACTGCCCTTCTTGAATCAGCGGAAGGGAGAGAATGACTGTAGAAAATATTTCATGATCAATCTCCACGAAAGAATGTTGCCGACCTCGGCGGGGGTTGAACCCGCGACCTCCTGGTCTGATGAACAGACAGACAAGCCAAAATCAATAAGTCTTCATAATAATGGTGGCTCTCCTGCAACTTCCTAACTGCCCTATTTTCTCAAAATATTGTGACGTCTTAACCTTTTGACTCTATTTGTCTCAGAGTTGAACTCTGAATAAGTCTATTTGACTTCTGGGCCAAGTTGTTCAAAACTAAGGATGTCATTAGTTAACATATTAAAACTTTGATCATTAAAAATGGCATATATGATAATATTCTGCTGAAAAAAAATGTGAGTAGCTTTTGCATTTGCAAAAGCTACTCACATTTTTTCAGCAAAAATACCTGTGAATTAGATATACAGTTAACACTTTGACCACTAACAATCTTGTTAAACTAACGATGCTTTGAACAACTGGGCCCAGGTTGGCAAGTCAAACTGCTGGAGTGCTCAAGTGGTAAAAAATGATGATCCTGATCAGATATCACATTCTGCAGCATATGATCTGGGTCTATTTTGCTTACTCAGGCCTGTCCCTACCTATGTTAGGGTGATGATGTTTAGGGCCGAGTTGTTCAAAGCGTCGTTAGCTTAACCAGCTCGTTAAGGGTCATTTTGTTAACTCTTTTAGCGGATTCAATATACAATATTTTGATATTTTTTACTGAAAAAATGTGAGTAGTTTTTGCACTGCAAAAGCTTCTCACATTTTTTCAGCAAAATATTTCAGCATATTTGCGTATCACTCATTGTAAATTTTAACGAATCGTTAATAAACGATGTTGTTAGCTTTGAACAATTGGGCCCTGGTGTTTAATGTCCCTTTCAACATTAATACAACCATATTGAGACAATGAGTCATGAGCTGAATTCCGCCTCCAGCAGGATTCAAACAAGACACCTTGTGATCCAATGTTGTGAGTGCTAATCTCTCGGCAACCTAGACATTTCCCATGCTTTCAGCAAATATGGTACCTCAATGAGACTTCCGAATCCACCAAGGAAAGTCGTGAATTCATCAAACGTGACTTTGCTGTGTTTCTTCTTGTAGCGTTTAAAGTCTCTATCTGGAACATCTGAATCATCATCAATGGAGTGTGATGGGCGGTTTCTTTTACGATTTCCTTCACCATTACCATCACCCTGAAATAATGTGAATTAACCCAAGTCCTACTGAACCAGATATGCTCCATCTTTGCATGCAGTGTAGATCCAGATCAGTCGGCTTCTTCAGAAGCCAACTGATCTGGATCTACACTGTTTGTCATTCAATGTGAATTTGTATCAACAACCTGGACCAAGTAATCTGACTGGCTGACATTTAGAAAAGGGCGTGCCATCATATTTAGTTTGCTAGAGTTCTTGTTTCAAATATATTAACCCTTGTCCTGCTGAACCCGGATATACCCTGCCTTTGCAAACAGTGTAGATCCAGATCAGTTGGCTTCTGAAGAAGCCAACTGATCTGGATCTGCACTGTTTGACATTAAGTATGTCAATTTATAGTAACAACCTGGATCAAGTAATCTGATTGGCTGTAAATTGGAAGTGGGTATGGCATCTTAATTTATTCAGCAGGACAAGGGTTAACTCTTGTGGGTCATTTTTTTGTTGTCTGTCAGAGAAAGGTAGAAATGCATATGCTTCATTTTTCTTGTTTATTTAATTTCAGCAGGTTAACAGTAAAGCTTCAACCTTGTGTTTACTATTCACATCATCATCAGCAGGCAACAAATGCAATACTTTTCTTTTTTTAAAATGGTAAAAGCATTGTGCATAGCTCCATAAAGGCACTTTCTTCAATTGACAGTACTGAAATTTTTCTTATTTCTCCAAGAAAGCATGAACCCAAAACATACAAAGTCAACGAGAAATAAGAAAAATATGTGTTGATTCCCCACCCCGATCTGGGGCTATGATTTTAACAGTGTAATTTGCCTGCTGATCTAGCAATTTTGAATTTATATTCTGATTGGTTGAATACACCTCATGAGTGTGCCATATTTTGCTCAGTTATTTGGTCAGACGGGCCTTAACAAGCAGTGTAGGCACAGATCACAGTTCTGGACCAACACATTTTGCCATTCATCCAGCATGTTGTAGACATCTCAAAAGGAAGTAAAATGCTTTGTTTGTTTAAGCTGGTGTTTTACAGCCCAGTCAAGACTATTTAGGGCATGCTGAGTTGGTTAGTTTACCTAACCATATTTTTACAAGGCAGGCTTAGTCCTCTAAGCAGTTAACCAGTACTTGTGCACATTCTTCCGCCAGAAACTGGCCAGAAACTGGCAACCTCCCTTGAATTAGCAGTAGTAAAATGGATTTGTCTAAATTTTAGGATAAAGAGTTAAGTTGTTAAGGTGTCTGAAAATTTATAATATGTATGATTTGTTTGTTTTGAGGTTTTACGGCCCAGTCAACCCAATGGGGTCATGTCGAGCACGGTCAGTTTACCTAACCACACGTTTACTGGGCAGGCTTAGTCCTCTAAGCGGTTAACCAGTATTGTGCACATCCTTTCGCCAGACCTTAAAAGGTATTGTGCTTAAAGGTTAAGAACTTTGCAAACAATGAATTTTGACACAAATTTGATCAAAATCAATAACAAGAGGACCATGATGGTCCTATATCGCTCACCTGACCAAACAGATTTGCATATTTACTGTTGAAGTTTCAGCCAAGTTCATTGCTCTAGGATTTTTGTATAAACTTTATAGCACTAACCACTCCCATCCCACTCAACCACTTCCCCCGGCCATGTTTTTTTACAAATCTTGACAACTTGAACTGAATCTTAAAAGAGGGTCACTAAAGGAACATTTCTGCCAAGTTATATTGAAATTGGTCCAGTGGTTTAAAAAGTTTTATATAGCTATAAAGCCCTACGCTCTAACGGCCATGTTTTTTGACGAATCATGACAGCTTGAACAAACTTGGTAGAGGGTCACCATAGGAACATTCCTGCCAAGTTATATTGAAATCTGTTCAGTGGTTTCTGACAAGAAGATTTTTAAACTTTTTTATTTAGATATATAGGGAAAACAAGAAGATTTTTTTTCAAGTTTTCTATATAGATATATAGGGAAAATAAGCCCCACCCCCTTGCAGCCATATTTTTTGACAAATCATGATGGCTTGAACAACCTTGGAAGAGGGTGACCAAAGACACATTCCTTCCAAGTTATATTGAAATCGGTCCACTGGTTTCTGCCAAGAAGATTTTTAAAGTTTTCTATATAGATACATATATAGGGAAAATAAGCCCTGCCCCCTGGCGCCCATGTTTTTTGACAAATCCAAACAGCTCGAACAATCTTGGTAGAGGATCACCAAAAGAACATTCCTGCAAAATGAAGTTTTTTAAAAGTAAAACATATTTTAACGAGTAATACTTAACCTATAGATAATGTGCTGTGCTATTCTATTCTGTTATTCACCCCCTCCACAGAAAAAACGACCTTTCAGTCGTTATAAAGTCTTAATTCAGAAGGTCCCTTTAACAGTTACCTGTATGACGTAGTTCCTCCCGCTCAAATGATCACGTGTCAGTTTCTTTTATGTGTAAAACAATACACAATTAGGAGAAAGGAGCGAGGGAAGGGAGGTGGGACGATAAATACTTATCTATAGGTTAAGTATTACTCGTTAAAATATGTTTTACTTTTAAAAAACTTCATTTTAACTTCGTAATACATTAACCTATAGATAATGTGCTAGAATTTGTAGAATAGGAGGGAGGATTTCTCCTAATAAGTTAGTCCCAACTTCTGAATTAAGGCTTATTAAAAAGATTTATTTTTTATATATATATAATGAGGACATAATTAGTGCTTAAGGCAATAATAAGATCCTATTAACCAAGGATAAAGTAATCCAGGGTTAACATATATATATAATAAAGGTATAATTAGTACCTCTCTAGTATAGCATCAGGTCTAGGGGGGCTGTTGACGTTGTCTACACATCCATAGCTGATTGCTGTTGGCCCCCCACCACTTTTTGGGCCACTACAATGGGGCCCAAACTTTGGAGATTCTGTGCTTGTTGAGACATGTCTCTGAGATAGAATTTGGCAAAAGTTGATGAACTATTCCAAACCGCTGCTTGAAGTATATCATTGAGAGGAACTTTGTCGAAGAAAGCCCAAGAAGAGGAAAGAGCTCTAACTTCATGAGCTTTGATTTTAAGGAAAGAGATATCTCGTTTAGTGAGTTTCCTATAGGCAAGTTTAACAGTGTAAGATATCCATCTCGAGATAGTATCTTTAGAAATATCCTTATTGCCTTTAATAGGAAGAAAAAGTCTAGTTCTATTTTGGCGATAAGAGCTAGTCATTTTGAGATAGAATTTCAGAGCCCTAACGGGACAAAGAAGTCTGTCAGTATGTTCCCATTTACATATTCGAGCAAGACTAGGAACAACAATAGGATCTGGTTTAACAGAAGGAAGCTGGTTTTTTGCTAGAAAACCAGATTTAAGAATCAAGGAAACTGAACCATCAGATTGATTAAATCTTAAATGTTGTGAATCCATAGCTAGAGCATGTATTTCACTACACCTTTTAGCAGTGGCAAGAGCTAAGAGAAAGGCTGTCTTAATAGTAACGTGAAATTTAGAAGCCTTATCAAGAGGTTCAAAAGGTGGTTTTTGTAGACATACTAAAACCCATGATAAGTCCCATTTAGGTGTAAGAGATCTTTGTACTGGTCATTGAAGTTCAAAGGATCTGATAAGTTCAGATAAAACTGGATTAGATCCGATTCTATTACCAGTTTTGAATTTTAAAGTGTTAGAGATCATAGATCTATAACCTTTAATAGTACTAATCTGACATTTCTTTTCCGAAAAAAGAAAGATTAAGAAATCGGCTATAACTGTAATAGGGGCCCGAGATCGGATTAACCTTTTTTGTATGACACCAATTAGAGAAGATGGTCCATTTTGCATCGTAGACTTTTTGTGTAGATGCTCTTCTTGATTTGGAGACAAAATCTGCAACGTTTTGTGAAAATTTCTTATCTCTGATTGATTGTTTGATAACTCCCAAGCGTGAAGGTCGAGAATTGGGAGGTTTTGATGTACAAATCTTCCTTTGGATTGAGTCAGTAGTCTTGGAATTAGTGGCAGACGAATCGGAGCTGACACTAATAGAAGAAGAAGTTCTGAGAACCACTGTTGCTGTGGCCAGAACGGAGCTATGAGAACTATTCTGCACTGATGTTGTCGGATTTTCTCTAGAACAGCAGGTATCAGAATAAAAGGAGGAAAAGCATATGCATGAAGATGATTCCAGTCCATGGACAGGGCATCTATCGCTAGTGCTTTGTAGTCTTGTACTGGAGAGACATATAATGGGAGTCTGTGGTTGAATCTTGTCGCAAACAGATCCACATTTGGGAAGTTGAGCATCTGGAATACTGAATTCGCAACTGTTTGATCCAGAGCCCATTCTGTCTTGATAGGTTTGTCTAGTCTTGAGAGGCGGTCTGCAAGAATGTTGAATTTGCCTGGGATGTGACGTACTCTGATAACTATGTCTTGTTCCAGGCACCAATTGAGTATTTTCCAAACTTCTACGCAAAGATTGGGGGAATGAGTGCCACCCTGTTTGTTGATATATGAGACCACCGTTTTGTTGTCTGTGGATATCATGATGCAAGAATGGTGAATAAATGTTTTGGCTTGTTTCAGTGCTAATCGTATGGCCATCATTTCTAACATATTGATATGGAGCTGGGATTGGTTTTCTGTCCAGCGACCACGAAAGGACAGTGTTGTTGGCTCCCTGACTAAATTTTGTTGCGTCAGAAATTCCATACCTATGAAGGTGAATTTCTGAGCAGGAAAGAGGTCTGACTTCTTGAGATTTGGCAGAAAACCTAGGCTTTGAATAGTTTGAATGCAAATCTTTGTCTGAGTAATCAGACGGTTGTGAATCAGATTTTTTATCAGCCAATCATCTAGGTATGGAAAAACTGATATGGCACGTTCGCGTAGAAAAGCTGCAATAACGTCCATCAGTTTCGAGAAAATTAACGGACTTAGGGACATTCCGAACGGTAGGGCCGAAAAGTGATATACTTGATCTTCGTGTACGAAGCGAAGATACTTCCTGGATTGACGATGTATCGGCACATGTAGATATGCATCTGTTAAATCTATGGAGACAGCCCAATCGTTGAGTCTCATCGCTTGTCTTACCGATTTGACTGTTTCCATTTTGAATGCTTGTTTCTCTATGTAACGGTTTAATAAAGACAGGTCTAATATTAAACGAAACTTTCCGTTCTTTTTTGGCACAAGGAATATCCGGGAATAAAAGCCGGGAGTTTCTGGATTCTGTACCCTTTCCACTGCCCGTTTGTTGAGAAGATTTTCGATCTCTTCTCTGAGAAACGGGGAGGAGGATTGACTCATTCTGATCGGAACAGATGACAAAGGAGGAATTTTGATGAATGGTATCCTGAATCCGTTTCGTACGATAGAGAGGACCCATTTGTTGTCTGTTATTTCCTCCCATTTTTCCGCAAAATGGGCCAATCGTCCTCCCACTGGAATGTCCGCGAGCGGAAGAGCAGGCAGTGGAAAGGGCGGGCCTTCATAATCTTGCGGAGGAAGAGGCAGGTTTAGAGGAGGGGAACTGACGGATGTTACCAGTCCTCTTGATATTATCTTTCTTAATGTGAGAAGATGAGCTTTGAGGAATATTTTTTAACCTACACGACTGCGTAGGTTTAGGTCTGGATGTTGTTTATTTAGCAGGATATTTAGGTATCTTGAAAGCTCTGCTCTGCGAAGGAGGCTTATAAGAATGAGATTGTGACTGAATGGATGTAGAAGCTAGAAACCTTTGCTGTTGAGCTTCGAAGTTTGATTTAGCTATTTCTTTTATCCTGCCGTCAAATAAGGATTTTGAGTTAATAGGAGCGTTCCTTAACTCGTATGTGGAATTGTCGAGTAGTAGTTTAGACGAAGCTAGGGCTGTGTCCCTCCTAGCTTGGAATAATTCAGTAGTTAAAAGTGTAGACATGGCAGTAGCATGTTTAATCGATTTGGCTACGGCCTCCAGAAGTCTGGAAAGGGCCGCAACCGACATCGATTCCTGTTGTAATGAAAGGAAGGCAGCTGAAGAAAATAGATCAGCATGAGAATTAATAGTGACTTGTTTTCTAGCCTTCCTTTCCCATGCTTCTAGATTCTTGAGCGGAATAGAAGCTCTTCCTTTATTAGAAATGTCTAGGAGCGACGCATCCGCTTCTAATTGAGGGATATTATCAGTTGGCAAATATTGGTTTTGGCTCTTGTAGAATTTAGTCGGAGCAAGAGCCGAAACCAAGCTTTGCGGGCAAATCCAATCTTTTGAACATTTGTCCGATTCTAGTCTATTTTGAATATATTTTGTTGTATTTTGTACTAATTTGGATTGTGGGAGGACAAGTAATGGAGTGGAACGAGACTCCATTAATTGTTCGATCCCAGAGAGAGGTTTTAATGGAGCTTGATCCTGCTGAGTTTTGGGGCATAACTCAGGAGGAAGAAGCCGGAAGACCTCGTTAATCGCACGATCAAATGACCAGACTTCGGATTCAGTTTCCGAATCTGACTCCTTATTCTGTTGAGTGAGATTCGGCTGAATCTGATCGTAATTAATAGGTTGATTAGTGATTTGACTAAAATTAGTCTCCTCAGGTTGTATTAGAGTTGGCGTTTGAACAACCTGGGGAGATTTATGAGCCCTTGTATATCTACCATTGTCAAGTTGAGATTGGGAGGAATTTGATGAAGAAGAAGGCGTCATCGATCGTCTTCTTCTCTTTTTATGAGAGTGCTTAGATCTCTTTGAATTTTTCTTTCGCCGAGAAGAACTCAAAGAGTCTGATCTGGAAGTAGAGATAGAAGAAGAGGACGATCGATGTCTTCTTCTCTTTTTAGATTTATGCTCTCTTTTAGACTGATCCTTCCTTGAAGGTCTGGAGATAGATAAATCATTTGAATTTGGAGGCTCAATCATTACACTCGGATCTGAGACCTGCGAAAAATCAGGTTCGAGTGGAATAATCTGTCTAGAGGAAGAAGCTGGATTAGGAAGTTCTAGTCTATCAGAACGTTCGTAACCAGGAATAAAGACATTGGATAGTCTGTGGACACTACCCTGTGAAATATGGCTACTTATGGACGGAGCGTAGCTTTGTACAGGCACATTTATAGGAATATAACCAGGCGGAATTTGTGTTTGTAGGTCATACGTGAATGACTGTAAACCCATGCCTGGTTGACTGGAGCCTAGTTGACTGGTGCCTGGTTGACTGGTGCCTGGTTGACTGGTGACTGGTTGACTGGTGACTGGTTGACTGGTGACTGGTTGACTGGCGACTGGATGACCGGTGACTGGATGAACGGAGATAAGTTGCCCAGTGACTGGATGACTGGTGACTGGTGACTGGTTGACTGGTGACTGGTGACTGGTGACTGGTGGGCTTAGTGCCCGGTCAGACTCTAAGTCCGCCAGGCTGCCACCTTGATGGGTCCTGCCCCGAGCAGTAAAGCTATGAGGGGCGGTGCTCCCATCAACTGTCCCGTTGTCAGACATGTCTGACTGGGACTTCTTGGATTTCTTTGATTTCTTCTGTTTTCTCTTCTGCGTCATAACTGATTTTCTAGTAGCATGAAGGCGTCTTCTTTCTGCTAGGTTCCAAACTTTTTCTGTCCAGGAACTACAAATATGTGTGCAAGTATTACAAGTTAGACAAGATAAATGTGTATCCCATTTAGCTTTTAAATGGCCACAGTTGCCGCGGGCGAAATGCATCGACTGACGCGGAAACAAAGGAAGAAATTTAACACTGAGAAAACAAGAAATCTAAGATCGATATTTCGAAAATAAGTACATAGATAGTAGAAGGAGTAAATATAGAACCAGAGAAAGTCAAGGATATAAAAATTTTAACCGTGTAGAATAATTTTAATCCATTTTTTCTAACACAGAATAATAATCCTTGAACATTCAAAGTCCATAGAAAAGAAACTGAAACGTGATCATTTGAGCGGGAGGAACTACGTCATACAGGTAACTGTTAAAGGGACCTTCTGAATTAAGACTTTATAACGACTGCAAGGTCGTTTTTTCTGTGGAGGGGGTGAATAACAGAATAGAATAGCACATTATCTATAGGTTAATGTATTACGAAGTTAAAATTATATGGAAATCGGTCCAGTAGTTCGGGACAAGATGATTTTTAAATTTTTCTATATATAGGGAAAATAAGCCCTGCCCCTGGCGGCCATGTTTTTTGACAAATCCAAATGACTCGAACAATCTTGGTAGAGGATCACTAAAGGAACATTTCTACAAAATTATATGGAAATCGGTCCAGTGGTTCTGACAAGAAGATTTTTAAAGTTTTCTATATAGATATATAGGGAAATATAGCCCCACCCCCTGGCAGCCATGTTTTTTGACAAATCCAAATGGCTTGAACAATCTTGGTAGAGGATCACCAAAGGACCATTTTTGCAAAATTATATTGAAGTCGGTCCAGTGGTTTCGGACAAGAAGATTTTTAAAGTTTTCTATATAGATACATAGGGAAAATAAGCACTGCCCTCTGGTGGCCATGTTTTTTGACAAATCCAAATGGCTTGAACAATCTTGGTAGAGGATCACCAAAGGAACATTTCTGCAAAATTATATGGAAATCGGTCCAGTGATTTCGGACAAGAAGATTTTTACATTTTTCAATATAGATATATAGGGAAAATAAGCCCCGCCCCCTGGCGGCCATGTTTTTTGACTAATCGAAATGGCTCGAACAACCTTGGTAGAGGATCACCAAAGGAACATTTCTGCAAAATTATATGGAAATCGGTCCAGTGGTTTCTGACAAGAAGATTTTTAAAGTTTTCTATATAGATATATAGGGAAATTAAGCCCCGTCCCCTGGCGGCCATGTTTTTTGACGAATTCCAAATGGCTTGAACAATCTTGGTAGAGGATCAGTAAAGGAACATTTTTGCAAAATAATATTGAAATGGGTCCAGTGGTTTCGGACAAGATGATTTTTAAAGTTTTCTATATAGATATATAGGGAAAATAAGCCCCTGGTGGCCATATTTTTTGACGAATCCAAATGGCCTGAACAATCTTGGTAGAGGATCACCAAAGGAACATTTCTGCAAAATCATATGGAAATCAGTCCTGCGGTTTCTGACAAGAAGATTTTTAAAGTTTTCTATATAGATATATAGGGAAAATAAGCCCCGCCCCCTAGCGGCCATGTTTTTTGATGAATCCAAATGGCTTGAACAATCTTGGTAGAGGATCACCAAAGGATCATTTCTGCAAAATTACATTGAAATCGATCCAGTGGTTTCTGACAAGAAGATTTTTAAAGTTTTCTATATAGATACATAGGGAAAATAAGCCCCGCCCCCTGGCGGCCATGTTTTTTGACAAATCCAAATGGCTTGAACAATCTTGGGAGAGGATCACCAAAGGAACATTTCTGCAAAATTACATTGAAATCGGTCCAGTGGTTTCTGACAAGAAGATTTTTAAAGTTTTCTATATAGATACATAGGGAAAATAAGCCCCACCCCCTGGCGGCCATTTTTTTTGACGAATCTGAATGGCTTGAACAATCTTGGTAGAGGATCACCAAAGGAACATTTCTGCAAAATTATATTGAAATCGGTCCAGTGGCTTCTGACAAGAAGATTTTTTAAGTTTTTAGTTAAAAAATCTATTTTTAGCTCCTGTGACCTAGATATGCAATGGACCAGAACCATTTGAACAACTTTGAAAGAGGACCAACCAAGGATCATTCCTGTGAAGTTTGGTCAAAATCCAATCAGTGGTTTAGGAGGAGATGTTGTTTAAAGATTGTGGACGGACGGACGGACATACGGACGACGACGAAGACGACGACGGACGGTGAGTGATCACAAAAGCTCACCTTGAGCTTTCAGCTCAGGTGAGCTAAAAAATTAAGTTAATTATAGATAACTGAATATTTTAACATTGATGGAATGGGGCCCGCCATTTTAAATATTTAATGAGGTTTCAAACAAATCAAAATTCCTTTCATAAAGGTAGTTATTCTAATAAAGTTGGTTTATTTTAGGGGTAACGATTGCTTGTCACTAGAATTAACAGATTATAAAAAAATCTGCAGCAAAATTATTCTTAAAAACATTTTATAATTTTGTTTGCATATTTAATTTGGGCTGTGCGATGTCATAAAGCCTACAATATAGCGGCATACATAACAGCCATTTTAAATATATTCAAACCACCATGACTTCCTTATTTCTAGACCGATTTTGAAAAGTCTTGCATCAAAATAAATGGCTTGTTAAGCACTTTACTCCAAGATACACTTGCAACTTATATTGCGTTCTCCTTTAACAAGCTACTACCTTATGAATATCCTGTAATGACCAAAAACCAATTAAACGGTAGTAAAGGGGAACAGATAAACTTTAAGGGTAGACACAAGTCAAAACTGTTTTTTTCTCCCTTCTAAAAAGAAGTCCATCCTAAAAGGAAAGAATTTGCTCCCCTTCACAGAACCCAGCAGAGAAGCAAACAGTGTCACAAAAGTTGTCTTCCTTGTTAAAATATGGCAGAATATCTATCAAGTATATCTAGCTCACTTAGAATAACAAACAGTTAATACTTTGTATGCTGGGTAAAAATTTCAGCTGACGACATTTTGAAATATTTTTCTTATATTTCCCAGAAAACAAGCTTTGACATGTCATGCAAACTGCCTCCTAGAGAGACAATTTGCATGAATGTCAAAGCCTATTTTCTGGGAAAAATAAAAGCATTGCAAACACTGCATGATACTCCGCCACTGCAGGGTAACAAAATATGTACTGAAGAGGGCTGCGTTTGATGTGTAATAACACAACAAAAAATTGGTATACTGTAACCTCTAAACAATATATGCTGTATCACCTCATAGTCAACTGGTACTGGTGAAAACTGTAGGAGCTAGCCTGAAAACAAGTGAAGATGCTTCAATAAGTAATAACTCCAAGAAAATTTGGTGTACTGAAACCTTGAAAGACTATGAAAATTTGGTGTACTGCAATCTGGCTGCAATTCTCCACATCTTCTTTCTGTACAACAACATACAAATAACAGCTTGAAAACAATAGGAGTGATCTAGAAATAAAATCATACTTGAAAAACCTTTAGAGAGCTTTGTTTGTGTTGAGGTTTTACGGCCCAGTCAACCCAATGGGGTCATGTCGAGCACGGTCAGTTTACCTAACCGCACATTTACTGGGCAGACTTAGTCCTCTAAGCGATTTACCAGTACTGTGCACATTCTTTCACCAGAAACTGACAACTGCCCTTCTTGAATCAGCGGAAGGGAATGACCGTAGAAAATATTTCATGATCAATCTCCACAAAAGAATGTTGCCAATCTCGGCTGGGGTTGAACCCGTGACCTCCTGGTCTCCAGTCGGATGATGCATCCAACTGAGCCACCGAGGCCAGCCTTTAGAGAGCTATCACTAACGAAATTTGGTGTACTGTAACCTTGAAAAAAATATGCTCTGCATCACCTCATCGTCTAAATATCCACCATGTTTCAACCCAATCGGAAGAAAATTGAAGGAGTTACAGTCCAAAAAATCATTAAAAAGTGAAATAAATATCAAAATTTGCTGTATCCTCAAAATAATAAGTGCTGCATCACCTCATGGTCTTACTGTCCACCAAGATTCAAAGGGATCTGATTAAACAGTAGAAGGAGTTATCTGGAAACAAAATCAAAGTCTGAAAAATTGTTAAAAAGAGCAATAACTATCAAAATTTAGTCTACTGTAACAATATGCTCTGTACCACCTCATGGTCTATGTGCCCATCAAGTTTCAACCCGACCCAATGAAAACTGTAGAAGTTATCCTGAAATGAAGTGCTGATGGATGAATGGACAGACCCCAGAAGGGTATATCATAATAACGCACCACTATCATGTGGTAGGGTATAATAAATATCAATTTGCTGCCTGCTGAATTTACCATTCTTATCTAGTGTAATGATAAAGATTTGGTGTTTGATGCCTCTTTCAACATTTAAGTAATAATGAAAGGCTCTGTGCAATGAAGCATCGTTCAGTCATGAAGCTACATTAGGCTGCCATTGGGATTGAACCCAGGATCTCCTGATCCATAGATGGGAATGCTAACCACTCAGCCACCCAGATGCTTCTTATCTGGTCCACACCAAGCGAAACTGTGTCTTTGGGCATATGCCAACAGCAATGGCCCAGATCAGTCTGCTCATCCATGCCATCTGATCAGGGCCTACACTGAATCATTATTGCATAAAAAGCAGTGCCGCATATTATTAACAGCCGTGCATTAATCGGCGAAAAGCCGTGTATTAACAAGGCAATTCACGCACTGTTAATGCATGACTACGCAACTTTTAATATGCTTGTACTAGGGCCACAGAATTGCTGCCGTCACGGGACGTGTAGTGCCCGGCCCTAGAACGAGCATAGTCCGTGGAAATCGCGTTCGTGAGACATCAGTGAAAAGGCGAAACAAAATAGTGCAAGAAATAATGCGAAATGTAGCAAATGTTTTCACAATTTATACAATAATAGCGATCGAACATGGTTTTTCAATGCATTAATATTCGCCAGGTCCCTTAGAAGGTGTTGAAAACCGCGGCCTTTGGCCTCGGTTTTCAACACCTCCCACGGGACCTGGCAAATGTTAATGCATGAAAAACCATGTTTGATCTCTATATTGAATACTACACTTGTATGTATGAATGGAGAGCAAAAGCCCAGATGATACATTGTGCATGCACAGAACGATCTGAATCTGCTCATTTTGCGCATGCTCAAAGACATATATTCATTTGACGCAGCCCATCTGGAGTAAAATCAACAATAATACAATGATCAGCTTACATTTCGGCCATCTCCATCATCACCACTGTTATTATAGCCATTATTATTTCTGTCTCTTCTTCCTTCCTGTTCTTGATTACCAGATCCCTGAAACAAATCTTACTGCACAGAGTACATTTCAAAATATTGTACATTTATAGTGCATGTACAGAGAAAAAGCCTGTAGTTAACTATTGAGACATAATATTGCTCATACTTCAATGAATGCAATGATTCATGCAATGTCAAATGATCCTTAAGTGATGTCAAAATCAACCATGTTTATCTCTAATATGATTGAGCAATGATGACATTATAATGTCAACGACGCTGTTCCACTGTTAATAGGAGAACTGCATGCAATTGTTTTCCTGTTTCAATTTTAGTCCTCAAACCAGATTTTTTTGTCAAATAATGGATGTAAAATAATATAAATACTAGAATGCATAGTCCACAGCGCACCACTGCAAATCCCACGCTGTTTGCTAATGTTGCTAATAACATGACGGATGGACTTGCTCTCCCAAACCTTTACAAGGGGAGGTCATGCAGCAAGTTTGGTTAAATTCTGCCCAGTGGTTTAGATGATAGCCTGACAGACAGATGGCCAGATGCCAGATGGATGGTCGGAAGAATAATGTTGCTCTCGAACACCCTAACCATGAGGGGAAGTGATGAAGCAAGTTTGGTTAAATTCCACCCAGTGGTTTAGGTGACCGACAGATGGATGGATGATGGACCCACAGAAAGATAATGTTGCTTTCGCACACCCTTACCACAAGGGGAAGTGATGTAGCAAGTTTGGCTGAATTCTCCCAGTGGTTTAGGAGAAGATGGCGTGATGGACAGATGGACAATGGACGCACAGAAAAATAATGTTGCTCTCACACACCCTGACCATGAGGGAAGTGATGGTTGAATTTGGTTTGGTCAAATTCTTTGGTTTAGGAGGAGATAGCGTGACTGACAGATGGATGGAGGACAGACGTGCAGATGGACAGATGCATGGAAAAATTAATGTTGCTCTCGCACAGCCATACTATGAGGGGAAGTGATGTAGCAATTTTGATTGAATTCTGCCCAGTGGTTAGAAGATAATGTGACAGACAAATGGACAGACAACAGACACAAAGAAAAATAATGTTGCTCTTGCACACCTTTACCATGAGGGGAAGTGATGTAGCCAGTTTAGTAGAATTTCACCCAGTGGTTTAGGAGATAGCATGATATAGGGTGACAGACAGATGGATGGAGGCTATAACAATATCCCCATCGCTTTTTGGAAAAAAAAGTAATAAAGGCAATTTATTTCACATTCATTGATGTATAAACAACATTGGGTCATGAGTGAAGTGTATATGAACCCCTTTGAGGTTCACTTACTTTGCTTGTGAACTGATTTTGTTCAATGAGCGTTAAAAAAAATTACCTTCATTTCTTTATAATTGACAGATATATTACAATATGCTATTTCATAGCCCCAGATAAGATGGTTGTTCTATATAAATAATTTTCTTATTTCTCCATGAAAACATGTTGTGGGCACTCATTAGAAGCACCTTGGTGTTAATATATGAACTGTCTATTTCAACTCTTTTGCATATATGGAAGAACACTATACAACTGGAGGGTCATAACACAAACTTTTCTTGCATGTGCGTTTCAGTATGCTGCTCACAACTCCAGATAAGAGAGAGTATCCAGATGATATTTTTCTTATTTCTCCAAGAAAACTTGTTGTGGGTACTCATCAGAATCCCCTTTGCTGAGGAGCTCTAAACGAGTACCCACAACATGTATCCATGCAGAAGTATGAGAAAAATGTCAATTCTTTTTGACTGAAAAATGTCAATTCTTTTTGATTGAAAAATGTCAATTCTTTTTGATTGAAAACGGTGCCTTGTCTAGAGATTTTACTGCTTGTGGAGCATTTCATGAAGACAGGTCAGGAAGGCAATGGTGATAATTTGGAGAATTGTTTTTGTTTTTTTAATTTCTAGACAATAATGGAATGCTGAGTGTACTCATTAAAATCACCTCAATGAGGCAATTCTAATGAATACACACAATATACAACTTCATGATAAAATAAAAATATTCCTTAAATATTTGTTTTCTTGAGCTCTCGGAAGAATTTCCTAGGGACTCTTAAACAAGTTTGAATAGCTTTGTGCAATATAGCACCAAACAATCATGGGTTGAATTCTGCATCTAGCAGAATTTGAACCCAAGACCTCCTGATCCAAAGACGGGAACGCTAACCACGTTGATGCTTCTGATACAATATGTTATTGCTCTGTCACTCAAATTACTATTACTGAAACTCACTTTTTTACTTGAGCCAGTACCATCCCGCTGGTAGCCACCGCTTCTAGGACCACTTCCATCATGAGAACATCTGCGGCCACTTGATCCATCACCACATAACCAAGGCAAATGATACGATCTACCTGTTCTCCTTGGTATATCTGTGCATAAAAACATATGTAATGGGTACTCATTAAAAGTGCCGCAATGAGGTTGCAGTGCTTCTAATGAGCATGACTCAAGAAAATGAAGTTTTTTAAAAGTAAAACATATTTTAACGAGTAATACTTAACCTATAGATAATGTGCTATTCTATTCTGTTATTCACCCCCTCCACAGAAAAAAAGACCTTTCAGTCGTTATAAAGTCTTAATTCAGAAGGTCCCTTTAACAGTTACCTGTATGACGTAGTTCCTCCCGCTCAAATGATCACGTGTCCGTTTCTTTTATGTGTAAAACAATACACAATTAGGAGAAAGGAGCGAGGGAAGGGAGGTGGGACGATAAATACTTATCTATAGGTTAAGTATTACTCGTTAAAATATGTTTTACTTTTAAAAAACTTCATTTTAACTTCGTAATACATTAACCTATAGATAATGTGCTAGAATTTGTAGAATAGGAGGGAGGATTTCTCCTAATAAGTTAGTCCCAACTTCTGAATTAAGGCTTAATAAAAGGATTTATTTTTTATATATATATAATGAGGACATAATTAGTGCTTAAGGCAATAATAAGATCCTTTAACCAAGGATAAAGTAATCCAGGGTTAACATATATATATAATAAAGATATAATTAGTACCTCTCTAGTATAGCATCAGGTCTAGGGGAGCTGTTGACGTTGTCTACACATCCATAGCTGATTGCTGTTGGCCCCCCACCACTTTTTGGGCCACTACAATGGGGCCCAAACTTTGGAGATTCTGTGCTTGTTGAGACATGTCTCTGAGATAGAATTTGGCAAAAGTTGATGAACTATTCCAAACCGCTGCTTGAAGTATATCATTGAGAGGAACTTTGTCGAAGAAAGCCCAAGAAGAGGAAAGAGCTCTGACTTCATGAGCTTTGATTTTAAGGAAAGAGATATCTCGTTTAGTGAGTTTCCTATAGGCAAGTTTAACAGTGTAAGATATCCATCTCGAGATAGTATCTTTAGAGATATCCTTATTGCCTTTAATAGGAAGAAAAAGTCTAGTTCTATTTTGGCGATAAGAGCTAGTCATTTTGAGATAGAATTTCAGAGCCCTAACGGGGCAAAGAAGTCTGTCAGTATGTTCCCATTTACATATTCGAGCAAGACTAGGAACAACAATAGGATCTGGTTTAACAGAAGGAAGCTGGTTTTTTGCTAAAAATCCAGATTTAAGAATCAAGGAAACTGAACCATCAGATTGATTAAATCTTAAATGTTGTGAATCCATAGCTAGAGCATGTATTTCACTACACCTTTTAGCAGTGGCAAGAGCTAAGAGAAAGGCTGTCTTAATAGTAACGTGAAATTTAGAAGCCTTATCAAGAGGTTCAAAAGGTGGTTTTTGTAGACATACTAAAACCCATGATAAGTCCCATTTAGGTGTAAGAGATCTTTGTACTGGACGTTAAAGTTCAAAGGATCTGATAAGTTCAGATAAAACTGGATTAGATCCGATTCTATTACCAGTTTTGAATTTTAAAGTGTTAGAGATCATAGATCTATAACCTTTAATAGTACTAATCTGACATTTCTTTTCCGAAAAAAGAAAGATTAAGAAATCGGCTATAACTGTAATAGGGGCCGAGATCGGATTAACCTTTTTTGTATGACACCAATTAGAGAAGATGGTCCATTTTGCATCGTAGACTTTTTGTGTAGATGCTCTTCTTGATTTGGAGACAAAATCTGCAACGTTTTGTGAAAATTTCTTATCTCTGATTGATTGTTTGATAACTCCCAAGCGTGAAGGTCGAGAATTGGGAGGTTTTGATGTACAAATCTTCCTTTGGATTGAGTCAGTAGTCTTGGAATTAGTGGCAGACGAATCGGAGCTGACACTAATAGAAGAAGAAGTTCTGAGAACCACTGTTGCTGTGGCCAGAACGGAGCTATGAGAACTATTCTGCACTGATGTTGTCGGATTTTCTCTAGAACAGCAGGTATCAGAATAAAAGGAGGAAAAGCATATGCATGAAGATGATTCCAGTCCATGGACAGGGCATCTATCGCTAGTGCTTTGTAGTCTTGTACTGGAGAGACATATAATGGGAGTCTGTGGTTGAATCTTGTCGCAAACAGATCCACATTTGGGAAGTTGAGCATCTGGAATACTGAATTCGCAACTGTTTGATCCAGAGCCCATTCTGTCTTGATAGGTTTGTCTAGTCTTGAGAGGCGGTCTGCAAGAATGTTGAATTTGCCTGGGATGTGACGTACTCTGATAACTATGTCTTGTTCCAGGCACCAATTGAGTATTTTCCAAACTTCTACGCAAAGATTGGGGGAATGAGTGCCACCCTGTTTGTTGATATATGAGACCACCGTTGTGTTGTCTGTGGATATCATGATGCAAGAATGGTGAATAAATGTTTTGGCTTGTTTCAGTGCTAATCGTATGGCCATCATTTCTAACATATTGATATGTAGCTGGGATTGGTTTTCTGTCCAGCGACCATGAAAGGACAGTGTTGTCGGCTCTAAATGAGCTCCCCATCCGTAATGACTGGCATCCGTATAAAGGAAGAATTTGGGGTCTGGAGGATGGATTGAAGTCCCTGTCTCGAATCGAATGGGGTTTATCCACCATTGTAAGTGAGATCGAATCATACCGTTTATCGAGATCGGGTGATCGAGAGGAAGAATATGAGGTTTCCAGACTGACAGCAGGCACATCTGAAGAGGACGTAAGTGCAGTCTGCCCAGGAGAACAAGGTCTGCTGCAGCACTGAGTTTGCCCAAAAGAGAAAGGAAAGTTCGTGCCGATACATGTTTTGCTGACATTATTTTCTTGATTGTTAGAATTAGGTTCTGTACACGATCCGCTGGAACCCTGACTAAATTTTGTTGCGTCAGAAATTCCATACCTATGAAGGTGAATTTCTGAGCAGGAAAGAGGTCTGACTTCTTGAGATTTGGCAGAAAACCTAGGCTTTGAATAGTTTGAATGCAAATCTTTGTCTGAGTAATCAGACGGTTGTGAATCAGATTTTTTATCAGCCAATCGTCTAGGTATGGAAAAACTGATATGGCACGTTCGCGTAGAAAAGCTGCAATAACGTCCATCAGTTTCGAGAAAATTAACGGACTTAGGGACATTCCGAACGGTAGGGCCGAAAAGTGATATACTTGATCTTCGTGTACGAAACGAAGATACTTCCTGGATTGACGATGTATCGGCACATGTAGATATGCATCTGTTAAATCTATGGAGACAGCCCAATCGTTGAGTCTCATCGCTTGTCTTACCGATTTGACTGTCTCCATTTTGAATGCTTGTTTCTCTATGTAACGGTTTAATAAAGACAGGTCTAATATTAAACGAAACTTTCCGTTCTTTTTTGGCACAAGGAATATCCGGGAATAAAAGCCGGGAGTTTCCGGATTCTGTACCCTTTCCACTGCCCGTTTGTTGAGAAGATTTTCGATCTCTTCTCTGAGAAACGGGGAGGAGGATTGACTCATTCTGATTGGAACAGATGACAAAGGAGGAATTTTGATGAATGGTATCCTGAATCCGTTTCGTACGATAGAGAGGACCCATTTGTTGTCTGTTATTTCCTCCCATTTTTCCGCAAAATGGGCCAATCGTCCTCCCACTGGAATGTCCGCGAGCGGAAGAGCAGGCAGTGGAAAGGGCGGGCCTTCATAATCTTGCGGAGGAAGAGGCAGGTTTAGAGGAGGGGAACTGACGGATGTTACCAGTCCTCTTGATATTATCTTTCTTAATGTGAGAAGATGAGCTTTGAGGAATATTTTTGGACCTATACGACTGCGTAGGTTTAGGTCTGGATGTTGTTTGTTTAGCAGGATATTTAGGTATCTTGAAAGCTCTGCTCTGCGAAGGAGGCTTATAAGAATGAGATTGTGACTGAATGGATGTAGAAGCTAGAAACCTTTGCTGTTGAGCTTCGAAGTTTGATTTAGCTATTTCTTTTATCCTGCCGTCAAATAAGGATTTTGAGTTAATAGGAGCATTCCTTAACTCGTATGTGGCATTGTCGAGTAGTAGTTTAGACGAAGCTAGGGCTGCGTCCCTCCTAGCTTGGAATAATTCAGTAGTTAAAAGTGTAGACATGGCAGTAGCATGTTTAATCGATTTGGCTACGGCCTCCAGAAGTCTGGAAAGGGCCGCAACCGACATCGATTCCTGTTGTAATGAAAGGAAGGCAGCTGAAGAAAAAAGATCAGCATGAGAATTAATAGCGACTAGTTTTCTAGCCTTCCTTTCCCATGCTTCTAGATTCTTGAGCGGAATAGAAGCTCTTCCTTTATTAGAAATGTCTAGGAGCGACGCATCTGCTTCTAATTGAGGGATATTATCAGTTGGCAAATATTGGTTTTGGCTCTTGTAAAATTTAGTCGGAGCAAGAGCCGAAACCAAGCTTTGCGGGCAAATCCAATCTCTTGAACATTTGTCCGATTCTAGTCTATTTTGAATATATTTTGTTGTATTTTGTACTAATTTGGATTGTGGGAGGACAAGTAATGGAGTGGAACGAGACTCCATTAATTGTTCAATCCCAGAGAGAGGTTTTAATGGAGCTTGATCCTGCTGAGTTTTGGGGCATAACTCAGGAGGAAGAAGCCGGAAGACCTCGTTAATCGCACGATCAAATGACCAGACTTCGGATTCAGTTTCCGAATCTGACTCCTTATTCTGTTGAGTGAGATTCGGCTGAATCTGATCGTAATTAATAGGTTGATTTGTGATTTGACTAAAATTAGTCTCCTCAGGTTGTATTGGAGTTGGCGTTTGAACAACCTGGGGAGATTTATGAGCCCTTGTATATCTACCAATGTCAAGTTGAGATTGGGAGGAATTTGATGAAGAAGAAGGCGTCATCGATCGTCTTCTTCTCTTTTTATGAGAGTGCTTAGATCTCTTTGAATTTTTCTTTCGCCGAGAAGAACTCAAAGAGTCTGATCTGGAAGTAGAGATAGAAGAAGAGGACGATCGATGTCTTCTTCTCTTTTTAGATTTATGCTCTCTTTTAGACTGATCCTTCCTTGAAGGTCTGGAGATAGATAAATCATTTGAATTTGGAGGCTCAATCATTACACTCGGATCTGAGACCTGCGAAAAATCAGGTTCGAGTGGAATAATCTGTCTAGAGGAAGAAGCTGGATTAGGTAGTTCTAGTCTATTAGAACGTTCGTAACCAGGAATAGACATTGGATAGTCTGTGGACACTACCCTGTGAAATATGGCTACTTATGGACGGAGCGTAGCTTTGTACAGGCACATTTATAGGAATATAACCAGGCGGAATTTGTGTTTGTAGGTCATACGCGAATGACTGTAAACCCATGCCTGGTTGACTGGAGCATAGTTGACTGGTGCCTGGTTGACTGGTGACTGGTTGACTGGTGACTGGTTGACTGGCGACTGGATGAACGGAAATAAGTTGCCCAGTGACTGGATGACTGGTGACTGGTTGACTGGTGACTGGTTGACTGGTGACTGGTTGACTGGTGACTGGTGACTGGTGACTGGTGGGCTTAGTGCCCGGTCAGACTCTAAGTCCGCCAGGCTGCCACCTTGATGGGTCCTGCCCCGAGCAGTAAAGCTATGAGGGGCGGTGCTCCCATCAACTGTCCCGTTGTCAGACATGTCTGACTGGGACTTCTTGGATTTCTTTGATTTCTTCTGTTTTCTCTTCTGCGTCATAACTGATTTTCTAGTAGCATGAAGGCGTCTTCTTTCTGCTAGGTTCCAAACTTTTTCTGTCCAGGAACTACAAATATAACACGGAGAGATACGTGTGCAAGAATTACAAGTTAGACAAGATAAATGTGTATCCCATTTAGCTTTTAAATGGTCACAGTTGCCGCGGGCGAAATGCATCGACTGACGCGGAAACAAAGGAAAAAATTTAACATTGAGAAAACAAGAAATCTAAGATCGATATTTCGAAAATAAGTACATAGATAGTAGAAGGAGTGAATATAGAACCAGAGAAAGTCAAGGATATAAAAATTTTAACCGTGTAGAATAATTTTAATCCATTTTTTCTAACACAGAATAATAATCCTTGAACATTCAAAGTCCACAGAAAAGAAACTGACACGTGATCATTTGAGCGGGAGGAACTACGTCATACAGGTAACTGTTAAAGGGACCTTCTGAATTAAGACTTTATAACGACTGAAAGGTCGTTTTTTTCTGTGGAGGGGGTGAATAACAGAATAGAATAGCACATTATCTATAGGTTAATGTATTACGAAGTTAAACTGAAAATTGCCAATCAGTCCTGTCATTTGGGGCCACATTTATGGAGTTTGCCAAGTTATTTTCGGCTGCAGATTTGCCATGGTGTTGTCAGTATTTTCCGTATTGCAATTTCCACATGCAGATGCTGGTTTATTATTAAGATAAAATGACATAGACTGCAAATCCAATATAATGCTATCGTTTTACCGCTCATATCAGTATAATGGAATTGATCTGTGGCACCCATTTTTTATTATTTAAAAGCAAAACACTGTTGAGACGAACCCCAAAATACCACTGATAATGACATCATACACCGCTGGGTACTTTTAAAAAAGGTAGACTGTTACCCACATTTGTGATATTGATTTTGCGCAAATAAACAACAATGCTAGAAGGCAGTGTGATTTTTTTTTTTTATCTAGATGCTTTCAACCCATGAAAGATAAACAATGGGAATAGAAATGAAAACAAAACAATTAGATGTAATCTGTTCATTCATAGTATTAATAGGTTAAATTTCAAGATAATAGACTGAAAATATACAAAACTATGACATTTTTTTATGATCCGTGTCATTTTCAGCCACTGGCTGGGTATATGTCACCTCTAACAAGATCAGCTGTCTTGGACCCCAGTATCCGCGTTATATCTGTATTGCAGTGTATTAACATTGCTTACATTCCTGAATAATCATGAGCACAATTATCATAATTACAAGAGGGCCTGATGGCCCTGTATCGCTCACCTGATTACCAGATAAATTGGCCTTTTGGTTCAATAGAAAAAGTGCAAAATAAATTTCCAAGGCAGCATCTATGGTAGCCATCTTGGATTTCTGATCGGAGAGATTTGTGCTCTTTTTAATCTACAAGTCGCTCTGATGCATCCTACCAAGTCTGGAGTCAATTGACCTTTGGGATCAGGAGAAGAAGCAAAAAATAGATTTTCAAGATGGCAGCCATGGTGGCCATCTTGGATTTTTGATCAAAATGTTTTTAGCTATTTTGATCTAGTTTCCTATTAAGTTTGAAGACAATCTGCCTTTTCTTTCAGGAAAAGAAGTGAAAAATAGATTTTCAAGATGGTTGCCATGGTGGCCATTTTGGATTTCACACAGGAATAATTTTAGCTACTTTTTATCTACAAGTCAACCTATGCTTTCTATCAAGTTCTATGTCAATTGGCCTTTCATTTCAGGAGAAGCGAACAATAGATTTTAAAGATGGTGGCCATGGTGGCCATTTTGGACTTCAGACTGAATCAATTTTAGCTATTTTTCTCTACAAGACACCCCATCCCGGTGCTTCCTAACAAGTTTCAAGTCTAATGGCCTTTCAGAGAAGAAGCAAAAAATAGATTTTCAAGATGGCTGCCAACTTGAATTTTCAATCAGAATGATTTCAGCTAATTTTGATCTACAAAACACTCTGACAATAGGAATGACTTTAGCTATCAAATGTGCAGTTACTTCATTTTTGACACACAGATCAAGTGGCACTGCCATAATAAGCAGATCCTTCAAGGCCATTTCCGGTTGGATTATGTATTGACGAAAGTTTTGATTGTTTGTATTGCTCCAGGTAATTGAAATTGAATTGAAATTCGGTCCAGCCCTTCAAAAATATTTTTTAGACCAAAGAACCAACATTTTCTCGATCCCTGCTAATAAGTACCCACCACCTATGCTTTCAGGGAGAAAAAAAGAAAAATTATCCCAGACCTATCATCCTACCCAGCGGGCACATGACGTAAATATAACGTCGCCTCAACGTTGACGCTGAGGTGACGTTATATTTACGTCATACGCCTGCCGGGTATCCTCCTGAAGTCTTCTGAAATTACATACAGTGCAAATATATGTCCACTTTGTAGAACAATCATACACAAAAAAATATCAAAAGCTGTTGAATGGCCATGAGGATTTAAAACCATATTATTACATAAAAAGCAGTGCCGCACGTTATTAACAGCCATGCATTAACAGCCAAAGGATGCGGGGGCATAAAAGTCAGTTTGTCGTCCGTTGAATATGTCCAAAAGAGTGGTAAGGTAAAACAATGAAACTTACAAAGTCTAGTATGTATCCTTGGCAATTTCACATGAGGATTTTTTCTTCTTTTGCCTTTGCAGATTTCTGACCTTGAAATTTGCTGATCCCAGGTTCCCCCACAAACTGGTGATCCTGACCTCTTAGGCAGGCAGAGAAGTAAGAATCCTTGAAATCTCCAGTCTAGCCAATTCAGTTCAACAGTAAAGCACAAGAAATGCATTATGAGAGACGGATTCTTGGTTTCGGTATCCATGCTTTTCTCCATTTCTCTTCTCATCTGTACAATGTTGTATTGATTTTTGGATAAATTAAGGACTGAAATATAAAAACAATATATACTATAAGACTTGATGATTGGGTTTATAATTTAAGGGCTAAGTCAACACTACAGAGGTAATGTCGAGCAGGTCAGTTAACCTGCCCACACTTTTCCTGGGAAGGCTTGGTCCTCTAAATGATTAACCAGTACTTGGGCATATTCTTTCATCAGAAAAATAAAATAAGAGGGCCAACATGGCCCTGTATCACTCACCTGATTATCAGAAAAGTTTGAGTCAATTGGCCTTTTGGTTCAAGAGAAGAAATTCAATGTTATTTTCGAGACAGTGGCCATCTTGTATTTTCAATCAGAATGATTTTAGCTACTTTTGATATACAAGTCACCTCAATAGGTCCAATGAAGTTCGAGTCAATTGCCCTTTTGGTTCAGCAGAAAATGTTCAAAATAGATTTTCAACATGGCTGCTAGGGCAACCATCTTGGATTTCTGATCAGAATGATTTCAGCTATTTTTTATCTACAAGTCACCCCCATACTTCCTGTCAGATTTCAAGCCAATGGGCCTTTTTAGGCTGAAGATGAAGTTCAAAATACACTGTCAACATCGCAACTGTGGGGGCCATAAACTTTTAGCTATTTTTGATCTACAAGTCACCTTTTGGAGTCTTACCAAGTTTCAAGTCAACTGGCCTTTCGGTTCAGGAGAAGAAGGGGAAAATTTATTTTCAAGATGGCCGCCATCTTGTATTAGGAATTTAAGCCATTTTTTTTTTGTTTATACCAGTCCCCTCTATGCTTCCTACCCAGGTTAGAGCCAATTGGCCTTTCCATTCGGAAGAAGTGAGAAATAGATTAAATAGATTTTCAAGATGGCCACCATGGCCACTACCTTGGATTTCCGATTGGAAAGATTTTATTTTATTTTTTTTTTATTATTTATTTTTTTTGGAAAGATTTTATTTATTTGTTTTTATCATTTATTTATTTTTTTTTTATCTACAAGTCACGCCTATGCTTCCTACCAAGTTTCAAGTCACTTGGCCTTTCGGTTCAGGAGAAGAAGCCAAAAACAGATTTTCAAGATGCGGCCATCTTGTATTTTCGATAGGAACTATTTTAGCCATTTTTGATCTACAAGTCACCCTGATACTTCCAACCAAGTTTCAAGTCCATTAGCTTTTTGGTTCAGGAGAAGACGTGAAAAATAGATTTTCAAGATGGTCACCACGGCCGCCATCTTGGATTGGAACGATTTAAGCTACTTTTTATCTACAAGTCATCCTAATGCTTCCTACCAAGTTTCGAGTCAATTGGCCTTTCAGTTCAAGAGAAGAAGCGAAGATAGATTTTCAAGATGGCCGCCACGATCTTGGATTTCCAATCAGAATGATTTCAGCTATTTTGATCTACAAGTTACCCCAATGCTTCCTATATTTCGAGTCAATTTTGGTTCAGGAGAAGATGCGAAAAATGGAGTGGCCATTTAGCTCTGGCAGCCATCTTGTTCATCCGAGCAGAACGGTTTGAGCAATGTTAATAGAGGGTCACCCAAGGAACATTCCTGTGAAATTATTTCAAAATCCATCCATTGGTTAAGGAGGAGAAGACTTATAAAGGTCTTTCTATTTTTAGCTCTGGCTGCCATTTTGTTCATCCAAGCAGAACAGTTTAAGCATTTTTGGTAGAGGGTCACCCAAGGAACATTCATGTGAAATTATTTCAGAATCCATCCACTGGTTAAGGAGGAGAAGTCGTTTAAAGGTTTTGCTATTTTTAGCTCTATTGGTTAAAAAGAAGAGCATGACAAGGCACAACAGAAGTCATGGTCATCCACTGCATCCGGGCTTAGCTCCAGATGTCTTAACACTGTCTTGCCTCTCAGGAGGAGAGAGTAAGGTTGACTCTGCATGCCTCCCCCTAACTATAATCCAATTCACAGGGTATGTCATCTTAATCATATACACACAGGGACAGTTTTTCTCCACCCTTGTCCTGCTGAACCCAGATATACCCTGCCTTTGCAAACAGTGTAGATCCAGATCAGCTGGCTTCTGAAGAAGCCAACTGATCTGGATCTGCACTGTTTGTCATTCAATATGTGAATTTATATCAACAACCTGGATCTAATAATCTGACTGGCTGAAAATTGGAGGTGGGCATGGCATCTTAATTTATTCAGCATGACGAGGGTTAATTTTCTAAAAAAAATAAAAAAAAATGAAATTCGGTAGCTCTAGATAAAGAAAAAAAAAGAAAAAAAAAATGATTTTTTTTTATTTCTCAACAAAAATACATTCGTTGTGGGTACTCATAAGAAGTGCTACACTGAGGCACTTCTAATGAGTACCAACAATATATGATTTTGTGGAGAAATAAGAGGAATATTATGTGGATGCCTCCTCTTATCGTGAGCTATGTTGGTTGGAATTTAACTACTCAGTTGACAATATTAAGGTCATATAAAGCCAGTCAGTTTACTTCCCCACATTTTTCCTGGGCAGGTAGTCTTCTATTAAGCAGTTAACCAGCTTGAGCACATTCTTTCGCCAGAAACTGATAACTGCCCTTCTTGAATCAGCAGAAGGGCGAGTAGAAAATATTTGATGATCAATCTTAAAGACAGAATGTTGCCAAACCCAGCTGAGATCGAACCTGCGTCCTCCCACTGAGCAACCAAGCCAACTGGAGCCATGTAACAGCTTTTTCAGGATGTCAGCATACAATCAGGGCCCAGTTGTTCAAAGCTAACGATGTCGTTAGTTAACGATTCGTTAAAATTTTAATTGAGTGATACGCAAATATGCTGAAATTTTTTGCGAAAAAATGTGAGTAGCTTTTGCAATGCAAAAGCTACTCACATTTTTTCAGCAAAAAATATCAGAATATTGTGTATTGAATCAGCTTAAACAGTTAACGAAATGACCCTTAACGAGCTCGTTACGCTAACGACGCTTTGAACAACCGGGCCCTGACATTTTACGTCTACTTCAACATTATTTAAGTCATATCGAGATGATAATGGGGTGATATATTGTTATATCGAGACAATGAAGGGGTGATAAGGAAAGGTTCTATGCAATGAATGACTGCAGTACAATTGATTTTGTTTTATGTCTTTTTTCAATCATACTGTAATAACCCTATGTACTTGAACTCTAAGGTCTTAGCAAACAGTGTAGACCCAGATAGATGCCATGAAATATGGCATCTGATCATCTTTTCATATGAGCGAAATGGTTTGAACAATATTGGTAGCGGGTCACCCAAGGAACAGTCATGTGTAATTATTTTAAAATCCGTTCACTGGTTAAAAAGAAGAGCATGACAAGGCACAACAGAAATCATGATCATCCACTGCATCTGGGCTTAGCTCCAGATGTCTTAACACTGTCTTGCCTCTCAAGAGGAGAGAGTGAGGTTGACTCTGCGCGCCTCTCCCTCACTATAATCCAATTCACAGGGTATGTCATCTTAATCATATACACACAGTAACAGCAAGCACACATAAGCAACACAGGTGGAATGTAATCCGCTGCTTGACGGGTTCCTAACCGTCGCTGAAACAGTGAAAGCAATAAAACCTCTGTCATCTGGCAAGGCTCCAGGATCAAATGCAATACCTGCTGAGATCTACAAAACAGGAGGACCTCCAGTTGCAAAGAGGATGACAGTTATTTAACATTATGTGCAGAAAAGAAGCCATCCCTTAAGAATTCAAGGATGCGTCAATTATTCAACTATTCAAACAGAAAAGAAATCCTCAGTTGTGTGATAATCATCGTGGCATCTCTTTATTGTCAATTGCTGGAAAGGTCCTTGCAAGAGTTCTACTTAACAAACTGAATGAACACCTTGAACAGTCAGAGCTTCTACCAGAAAGCCAGTGTGGATTCAGAAAGGACAGAGGAACAACTGATATGATCTTCACAGCAAGGCAGCTTCAAGAGAAACGCCAGGAACTGAACATGGACCTCTACATGACATTAGTTGATCTTACCAAAGATTTTTTATACAGTCAGTCATGAGGTTCTTCGGAAAATTATGGCTAAGTTTGACTGTCCAACCAAGTTCATAGCAATGGTGAGGCAGTTCCACGATGGTATGCTTGCACGGGTCCAAAATGATGGTGAGTTTTCTGATCCATTCCCTGTGACAAATGGTGTCAAGCAAGGCTGTGTACTAGCCCCAACTGTTCAGCATGATGATCTCTGCGATGCTCACAGCTGCTTTCCAGGATGGTGACAATGGTAGGCATCACTTTGATGGGAAGCTTTTCAACCTAAGAAGGTTGCAAGCCAAATCCAAGGTGCAGACAGAGGTGCTAGACGAGTTCCTCTTTGCTGATGAATGGCAAAGGGTGCTCCAACAGAAGAGAAGATGCAAGAAGGTGTAGATCAAGTATCTAACTCCTGTGACAGCTATGACTCACAATCAGCATCAAAAAGACCGAGGTCGTTTATCAACCAGTGCCTGGCAAGCCTTACAAGGAGCCCACTATTACAGTGAAAGGTCAAAGATTGCAAGTGGTAGACAAGTTCACCTACCTTGGAACCTCATTGTCAAGAGTCGTGCATACATAGATGATGACATCAATGCCAGGATTGCCAAAGCTAGTGCAGCATTTGGCCAACTACATGGTAGTGTTTGGGATCGTAGTGGTATCAGGCTTGACACAAAGCTGAAAGTCTACAAAGCTGTGGTGCTGCCAACACTATTGTATGCATGCAAAATGTGGACAGTTTACCAACGGCATGCCAAAAGACTGAACCACTTCCATACAAGCTGCCTTAGAAAGCTTTTAAAGATTAAGTGGCAAGACAGGATTCCAGACACAGAAGTCCTGAAAAGGGCAGGGAAGCAGAGTGTACATACTCTTCTGAAACTGGCACAGTTTAGATGCGCAGGCCATGTTACCAGGATGCCTGAGGAATGTTTGCCAAAGAAAATTTCCACACGACAAAACAATATTCCTGCACTTCTACATTTATCAATAAACACTGAATTACCATAACCCATAGGTATCTGGGTAAAATTTTCAGCAGATGACATTTTTATTCAAATTTGACCTAGATTTTACTGAGGTAAACAATTTATGTAAGTTTTATAAATCACATAAAAAATGTAGCCACTAACGTACATAGGGTTTTTCTAGGATTTTACCTAATTAACATGTTTTTTTTTTTTTCCACAGATGACCCAGTTTCAAACTTGACCAAGATTTTATTGAGATAATCTTGGCAAGTTTTATGAAGATCCCAAGAAAAACAAGCAAAGTCCAAAATTTATGTCCCCTGCCTTATTTTTATTTGAGCTATTAAAAGTGAGTAAGTTAACCAGAGGACCATTGGTCCTGTATCACTTACCTAAGTAGTGAAGCAGGAAAAAAATTGAAGCTAAAAATGTGGAAAAAATAAAAAAAAATAAAATCAAGAACATAATTTCAAGATTCCAAGAGCACACGTATATCCTCAGACCTCAAGCAAAACGTCTGTAAAGTTTCAGAAGCATTTGCTTAAAGCTGTGGGAGGAGTTGTGCTCACAAGGTACCTACAACTATATGCACTTTCATAGTACTGAAGCATGAAAAAAAGTCTATGTTAAAAGTTAATAAAACTGCAAGCCATGCACCATGCCCCGCCACAGGGACATATTCCCTATGCACTTCTGTAGTATAAGGCTTGAAAACAATCTAAGTTAAACATGAAGAGAAGCAATAAACAGTTATTTCATAACTCAAAAAAAACAAAAAAACAAAGAATTATAAAAACAAAAAAAAGTCTAAGTTAAAAATGCAATAAAGTGAAAAAAAATAATTTCAGGATTCTGAAAAAAACAATATGCATATCTTCAGACCATCCTAAAAGCGTGTGTGTAAAGTTTCAAAAGGATTGGCCTGAAAATGTAGGAGGAGTTGCGTGTACAAGGTACATACTCCCTATACATTTCTGTAATATTAGGGCTCGAAAAAAGTCTAAGTTAAAAATGCAAAAAATGTAATAAAAAATAATTTCAGGATTCTGAAAAAACAATATGCATATCTTCAGACCATCCTAAAAGTGCCTGTAAAGTTTCAAAAGGATTGGCCTAAAACTGTAGGAGGAGTTGCGGGCAGAAGATACATACTCCCTATACATTTCTGTAGTATTAGGGCTCGAAAAATGTCTAAGTTAAAAATGCAAAAAATGTGATAAAAAATAATTTCAGGATTATGAAAAAATAATATGCCTATCTTCAGACCATCCTAAAAGTGCCTGTAAAGTTTGAAAAGGATTGGCCAAAAACTGTAGGAGGAGTTGCGGGCAGAAGGTACATACTCCCTATACATTTCTGTAGTATTAGGGCTCGAAAAATGTCTAAGTTAAAAATGCAAAAAATGTGATAAAAAATAATTTCAAGATTCTGAAAAATAATATGCATATCTTCAGACCATCCTAAAAGCACCTGTAAAGTTTGAAAAGGATTGGCCTAAAACTGTAGGAGGAGTTGCGGGCAGACGAATGGTGGGGGCGCTGATGGACGGATGGACGTACACTCAAAATTTCAGAGGGTATAACATAATACCCCGCCACTTTTTTGGTGGTGGGGCATAAAAATGTGAAAAAAGTAAAAAAAAAAAAGTAACTTCAAGATTCTGTAAAAAGCATATGCATATCTTCAGACTATGGTTAAAACATCTGTATAGTTTCAGTGGGAATGGTATAAACTGTAGGAGGTTGCACTCACGTTACCTACTACATATACACTTTCATAGTATTGAAGCATGAAAAAAAGTCTAAATTAAAACATCTGTATAGTTTCAGTGGGAATGGTATAAACTGTAGGAGGTTGCACTCACAAGGTATGTACTACATATACACTTTCATAGTACTGAAGCATGAAAAAAAGTCTAAGTTAAAACATCTGTATAGTTTCAGTGGGAATGGTATAAAACTGTAGGAGGTTGCACTCACGTTACCTACTACATATACACTTTCGTAGTATTGAAGCATGAAAAAAAGTCTAAGTTAAAACATCTGTATAGTTTCAGTGGGAATGGTATAAACTGTAGGAGGTTGCACTCACAAGGTATGTACTACATATACACTTTCATAGTATTGAAGCATGAAAAAAAGTCTAAGTTGAAAATGTGAAAAATTTGAAAAAAATTAAATCAAGATTCTGTAAAAACCACATGCACATCTTCAGACCATGATTAAGATACCTGTGAAGTTTCAGAAGGATTGGTATAAAAGTCTAAGTTAAAAATGTGAAAAAAGTGAAAACAAAAAAAAATTTAAGGATTCTGTAAAAAGCACATGCACATCTTCAGTCCATGATGAAGACAGCTGTAAAATTTCAGAAGGATTGGTTAAAAACTGTAGGAGGAGTTGCGCTCACAAGGTACCTACTATAAACTCGGAACTATGAACCACGCACCACAGAAAGCCGAATACTATGTCCCCTCGCTTTTCTTCGAAAAGGCGGGAGACAAAAAAGCAATCTCTATTGAAGGGCATAGGATATCAAGAGGATCCTTTATCACATGACCGTCAAGTTATTCAGTGAAATAACCCATGTCATAAAATCATATAACCGCACGTGTTATAACACCTGCAAGGCTTCCCATTGGTTAGCCTAATTACCCTCATTAATATTCGTATTACACCGCTTATTGATAGCAACCAAGATGGTGTCCGCATTCGTCGATACAACTTTCACATTTGGAACAGATCCTGCCTTTAATTTTGAGATGATTTTGAGAAGAACGATAATTGTTTGTGTTGAGGTTTTACGGCCCAGTCAACCCAGTGGGGTCATGTCGAGCGCGGTCAGTTTACCTAACCACACGTTTACTGGGCAGGCTTAGTCCTCTAAGCAGTTAACCAGTATTGTGCACATTCTTTCGCCAGAAACTGACAACTGCCCTTCTTGAATCAGCGGAAGAGAGAGAATGACCGTAGAAAATATTTCATGATCAATCTCCACGAAAGAATGTTGCCGACCTCGGCGGGGGTTGAACCCGCGACCTCCTGGTCTCCAGTCGGACGGCGCATCCAACTGAGCCACCGAGGCCGGCTCAAGAAGAAGGATAAATGTCAGACCGACGGAGAGGGGAAGACACAAAACAATCACACTGTGAATAACACGGCTACCAGAAATATTCATGGTGGTTAAAATTCGATGTTTTCCGGCAACATGTTTGTAGGCACTCTCAACATCGATATCGTCAAGCCGTCAATGAAAAAAAAAAAATCATCTTCTCAAAAAAAAGCATTGGAGGATGACATGACTCAGACAGTCAATAAATGTGTCAGATCAAAATCCAAACTACAGTTAATAGTCTTGAAATCTGTCGTTTACTTGAGTGCGTTAAACACCGCATAAAACTGTATTGATCAAGGTCAATGACCTTTAAATACATGTATGACAGCTGATTGTGGGGGATTTCCCTACTGATTCTCAGTGACGTATTGACTCGCTGAATGACGTTGTTCAATGGAATGTTTAGTTTTGAATTGATTTATTCAAATGACATTTTTATTAGCTCAAATAAAAATTATCATTATTTCCTTCAGTTTAACGAAGTAATAAATGGCATATTTATCTTGTTTCTAGTTATTTTCGGGGTAATCAAATAATATGCGAACTATATTTGTTGCGTAGCACTACTTAATCCTTGGTAGTGAGTTGTTCCGCTTAGCTATGGAAAGCCGTTATCTTTAAAAATATATTTTTTGCATATTTTGTCATCGGAAGGGCCATGTGATAAACAGAATCTTACATTCGTGGTCATTTAATATGAAATTTATGAAACTCGTTGGGTAATTTCAGTATTTTGCTCGCTAAAGCTCGCAAAATACCAAAATTACCCAAACTCGTTTCATAAATTTCATATTAAATGACCACTCATGTAAGATCCTCTATATATGCTCATCCTGACCCTTCTGTCAGGTCAGTTAAAAATACTTATATGGCTCAACCGCTTGACATAAGCAAGAGCTCCAGATAAGAGTGGGTAGCTACATATTTTTTTTCTTATTTCTCCACAAAAAGCACAAAAAACATGTTGAGGATACTCATTAGAAGTGCCTCACTGAGGCACTTCTAATGAGTAGCCACAACATATATTTTAATGGAGAAATGAGAAAAATGTCAGTATTTTTCTGTTGGAATAAAAAAACAAAAGCAAGTGCCTTATCTGGAACTATGGCAGACAAAAGTGTATGGGATAATGGAACTATGGCAGACAAAGGTGTATGGGATAAACTAACATTTGTCAAAGCACCTGTCGTGCTGATGATGTGTTGTTTTTTGTGGGATGGAGGAAGGTGTGGGGAGAAGACTGATTTGTTTGAGGCTTTACGGCCCAGTCAACCCATCAGTCACGTCGAGCGCAATCAATTTACCTGATCACACTTTTTATGGGCAGGCTTATTCTTCTAAGCTGTTAACCAATACTTGTGCACATGGGAGGAGAATGACGGCAGGAGTGTGGGTTAACTTTTTTTTATATTTTTTTTTGTTTTCCATATATCAGGAATACCATTTTTCACTTGTCATGATTCACTTCTATAACCTACCTTTCCTTCTTTTTCGCCCATAACAAACTTTAACTTTTGGTTCTTCTTGAAGTATTTGCATAAAGTTAGGATTATTCCCAGATTCTTCATCAATATTATCTTTCTTTTCATCAGCTAGACTTCTGACAGCTGCTACGTTTGCATAGTTTTCTGAAAGTTCAAGTTGAGGAATTCCTAGCTCCATATATCATAGGACATGTAAACCCTTGTTCTGCTGAACCCAGATATACCCTGCATTTGCAAACAGTGTAGATACAGATCAGTTGGCTTCTAAGAAGCCAACTGATCTGGATCTGCACTGTTTGCCATTTAGTATGTGAATTTATATCAACAACCTGGATCAAGTAATCTGATTGGCTGAAAATTTGAAAAGGGTGTGGCATCTTAATTTATTCAGCAGGACATGGGCTAATTAAGGAGGATAATGTTTTGGTGTTTATGTTCCTTTCACCATTATATTAGTCATATTGAGATGATGGCAGAGGAAGGCTCTGCGGGATGAACCGCTGTATAGTCATGAGCAAAATTCCACTGCCGTGGGACTTAACCCTTAAAGCGCCATCACAACTATTGTCGTCTGCTTTCTCATCTGCTTGTGATTTTAAAAGTCATTTTTGCAAACAGTGTGGACCCAGATCAGACTGCTCCTAAAGGAGCAGTCTGATCTGGGTCCACACTGTTTGCCTGTATGCAAAAATAGGTTTGAAAAGTTTGCAAGAATATTCAGCAGACGACATAAACAGACCTTGGCACTTTAAGGGTTAAGCCTAGGACCTCATCCAAAGTTGGCAGCAAAAAATCACTTGGCCTGCTGGATGCTTCTTGTCAACAAGGAGTATTTGACGATGACTCTGGGATATTTTTCTTCTTTCTACATATAAAAGTATGCTGTGGTATCCATTAGAAGTATCTTACTGAGGCACTTCTAATGAGTATTCAGAACATAGGATTTTATGGAGAACTTGAGAAAATTATCCTAAAATGATCACCAAATGCTCCTCCTTGACAAGTCCTCTGATATATGATGCATTTTTTTTTTTTTTTTTTTTTTTAAGAAAATCATTTTAACTATGGTATCTCCATAGAAATTGGAATTAGAATAGCTAAGGAATAACTATTAAACCTGACAAGTCCATAATAAGCATGGCTCCAGATATGACATTTTTTTCACCAAAAATTGTTCATTTTTTCTTATTTCTCCACAAAACACAAAAACACATTGTAGGTACTCTTATTTCAAATGAGTACCAACTCCCACCCATCCCATTAGCTGGAGCTATGCTAGAGCTATGCTAGAGCTATGAATAAGTCAATAATTTCCCAATATTCCATCTTTAATTGACTTGGTATCATGCTGATTTAGGCTGGTAAATTAACAATAAAATTTTTATTCCTCAAAATATCACAGTTCCATGTAAAAAGGAATATCCACCATAGCTCCAGATAAAAGGGGATATCCACATAATACTTTTCTTATTTCTCCATGAAAACGTATGTTATATGTTGTGGGTACTCATTAGAAGCACCTTAGTGAGGTGCTTCTAATAAGTAAAGCAACAAATGTTTTCGTGGAGAAATAAGAAAAATATCAGTACTTTTGGTTGAAAAAAAGTGCCTTATCTGGAGCTATGATCCTAACCCTTGTCATGCTGAATAAATTAAGATGCCACGCCCACTTCTAATTTCCAGCCAATCAGATTACTTGATCCAGGTTTTTGATAGAAATTCACATATTTAATGACAAACAATGCAGATCCAGATCAGTTGGCTTCTTCAGAAGCCAACTGATCTGGATCTACAATGTTTGCTAAGGCAGGGTATATCCAGGTTCAGCAGGACAAGGGGCGATATATTTTTCTTATTTGTCTTTGAAAAACATGCTGTATGTACTTAGTGGGGAGCTTCTAATGAATACCCATAACATGTTATGCGGAGAAATAAGAAAAATATCTTTTCCACTGAAGAAAGCATCTTATCCGGAATTAGGACATAATAAAACAGGCTGCACAGGAATCTTTTAGCAGCAATTTCATGTATTTTCTATGATAAAATCGCTTCTATAATTAAATCACCTCTCTTACTTAAGCTATAGGTTACGCAAAAGTTAGGGTCATTTGTATGGTGAAAAACAGCCAGTTTATGATTCTAGCACTATTCAGAATATACTTTTTTCACTCTAACATCTAAAAAAATGTGAAACTATAAAACCCCACCACTATCATGTAGCGTATCTGTCAAAAATTGACAAAATCTGGCAATTAGTGACCCCACACCAGATCTTCATAATATCGATGCACATACTAAGTTTGGAGAAGATCCATTGATATTTACTTGTTATCATAGGGAAACAAAAATACAAACAAACCTACATATGACAGATGGACAGATGTTTGTTAAGTGGTATATCATGGTACTAAAAGGACCATTTTGGTCCCAAAATGTGGTCCCACACAGACAGACAGACTGAGGGACACAAGAATGACCAACGTGAAATTATAAAACCTCCCAGTGTTGTGTGGCAGGATATAAAAAGTGATGAACAATTTAGTCCAGTGGGGAGAACAACATTTCTACTTCAAGATTCAGGATATAAGTTTAACCATTTTTATTTCCTACTCTGCAGGGATGATGATGAGTTCAGGTTTAACGACGCATCAACCCATAAGGGTCATTTGCATCAAAATGGTGTACTAACTCGGTTCTGTAATGAAACGGTTATAATGATAAGTCATATATGCATTAAATGTAAAACTAGAACGAATTAAAAATTAAATAAGTTATACATTGTACTTTGTTAAAAAGATTGATGTATTTTAAAAACGTAAGTATGTTATCAGCTGGTACATCTTCAAATTACTCTGCAGGGAGGGACTAAAAATGACATGGTACTACAGGTTTTTATTAATGCATTTTAGTATGGATCTTCAATTTACAACACTCGGGTAGTTCCGTAAGACGACAGTGAAACTTAGAAAAATGGAGCAGTTCTATTCCCGTCTTATATACTTACCCAACTGTTGCAACAAATTTTGTTTGAGTTGAGGTTTTTCGGCCCAGTCAATTCTATGAGGTCAATGTTGAGCATGGTCAGTTTACCTATCCACACTTTTACTGGGCAGGCTTAGTCTTCTAAGCAGTTAAGCAGTATTGTACACATTCTTTCACCATAAACTGACAACTGCCCTTCTTGAATCAGCAGAAGGGAGAGAATGACCGTAGAAAATATTTCATGATCAATCTCCACAAAAGAATGTTGCCGACCCTGTCAGGGGTAGAAAATACAACCTCCAAATCACCAGCTGGACACACATCCAACTGAGCTACCGAGGCTGGCATTGTGGCAACAGAAGCACAAGGATTATTCACATAGAACTTTGTAGAAGACCAAGACAAATGGGCTGGCCATACGAAAACAAGTCTTTTGGCATATGCTAACAGCCAAGACCCAGATTAGCCTGCACATCCAAGCGTTTGCTAATAGAATCATTGTATACTACAGATATATGAATGGAGAGCAAATGCCCTAATACTTTAGGCATGTGCAGGATGATCTGAATCTGCACATATTACAAGTGTTCAAAGGCACTTTTTCGCTTGAGGCAGCCCAAATATTTATCTTATTCATCTTATCCAGAGCAATTACCATATATACCCTAAATATTGGGACAATTTAACACCATACAATATCGTAATAACCCTAAGTATTAGGACACATGATCTACTTACCATACATATCCTACAATTTACAACAGTCCTTTCTACTACCTCTTGATGTGTCCAAAATATTGCTGTATGTACGGCAAACAGTGTAGACCCAGATCAGACGCTGCATTCTGCAGCGTCTGATCTGGGTTTACACTGTTTGCAAAGTCCTATCTGTCCCAATACTTAGGGTTATTACGGTATATATTACATTATATATTCTATAATGTCTAATGATTCTCTCAGCAGACAGTGAAGGCCCTGATCAGATTGCGCAGATGTTTGGCATGGCCCAAACGTCCATTTTTTCTATCTCTTGATGTGTCTAGAAACTGCTGGATGAGTGGCAAACAGAGCTGTGCAGATGCTAGACTCTGCAGCAACAGATCTACACTGTTTATCAAGCATGTCAGGTACTGCAATTTTTTTAAAAAAATCATCGACGACTTTTCTGACAAAATTTCAATGCAAGTGGTGCAGATCAAAATCCAACTATTCTTGATCTGGCTCCTACACTGCTTGCTACTCCATCAAGTATTTTGAAAAACAACAATATGGTAAATGGGCCGCACTATGCCAAAACTTGTCTTCAGGTCTAAGCACTCAACGCAATCTGATAAGGGCCTTCACTGTCCGCTAACTGAATCTATGGATATTACAGCAGGTATGAATAGAGAGCAAAGGAATGGACGACATTCTGCATGTCTACAGGATGATCTGAATCTGCAAGTTTTACACATGTTCCCAGGCTTGAGACAGACCAAATGTCCTAACATTTCAAACACTTTATTCCATGCTTTATTGGCCTAATTTTTCCTCTTTTTGCAGCTATATCTTAAAACCTTTAGTGAAATGCCAAACAGTGCAGACCCGATCAGACTGCTTCTGAAGGAGCAGTCTGATCTGGGTCTGCACTGTTTGCATATGCCATTTTGTCATAGACTTTGGTGTATAACATTTTAGGACATTTACTTTACAAAAGCTAAATTTTACAAACCTGGATGGTCCATAGTAATTTCAGCAGTATTTTGTTTGCAAGTTTTTTCTTCATGCAAATTGTCTGTATCATCAACACACCATTCAATATCTTTTTCATCATCCAGAGACATTCTCTCTTTCTCTGATAACTCCTCAGCACTGTCATCATCTGAAGCAAATTTAACCTTTAACCTTCACTACTCAGTCAACTCTATTATAAAAGGTCATGTTGGGTCGCTCAGTTTACCTAACCACACTTTTCCTGGGCAGGCTTAGTCCTCTAAGAGGTTAACCAGTACTTGAATCCGTAGAAGGGAGAGAATGACCAAAGAAAACATTTCATGGAAGGGACAGAATGACCATAGAAAGTATTTCATGATCTATCTCCATGAGAGAATGTTGCCAGACCTGGAGGGAATTGAACCCCTGACCTCCTGATTACCAGTCGGATGCACATCTGAGCGCATCCGACCGAACCACTGAGGCCCGCTTCACTGCTCTCTGGCTGTTCTAGATAAGAATTGTTATCAGGCAAATTATTCTTATTTCAACACAAAAACATGTTATACGTACTCATCAGAAGCGGCTCACTGAGGCACTTCTAATGAGTACCCACAACATACGTTTTCGTGAAGAAATATGAAAACCTTTTTGCTTGAAAAAAGTACTTTATCTAAAGCTATGCTCTCTGGGCAAATTCAGCATAAATTCAGCAGACAACGAATTGATGGTATGTTTCTTTACTGTTTTCCTCGGTACATATCCATATAAGGCTATAATAAATTAATTGTTAGATTCTCATTACCGCCCGCCTCGACTTTTTACCCCCCGCCTCGATTTTTTTTTTTTATTGGCGCTTTTTCGTAAGTACGAGTACTGCTCCAACCACACCCACACAAAAATTTCGAATTTGCAACCCCTGAATCTGCATTCAGAAGTGCTACCAACTGCATTATATTTGTTTTTTATTGTCTTACCTTTAAGTTCACCAGTTTCTGACACGTCTTCAGTCATAGTACTCAGACTATCCTGGAGTTCATTTGGACTGAAAAATTCAAAGTTAACCCTTAAAGTACTATGCAAACTCGCAAAAGCACTTAAAATGAGTTTTGTGGAGAATTAAGAAAGATATTTCTCTAGATAATCTCTTACTCTAGAGCTATGTGAGCCATTGTACATAAACCTGTGTAAGACAGTCACCTCTGAAATTGACCTTAGTGGTTGTTGTGGAAAGGTGGTTGTCTTATAAAGGTACATGTCATGTAATTTTGCTAGCAAAATACAAAATTACATGACATGTACCTTTATAAGACAGACAACTTTTTCCACATCAACCACCATTTAAAGTCAGTCTCGAAGGTGGCTCTCTTACACAGGTTTTACTGTATGATGCACAACATGGGATAAAGACCCTAATGCTACATGGGAGTAGCAATGGTCCAGATGAGTGGGCGCATCTATGCAGTCTAATCTGGACATTCTCTGTTCCCTGAGTAATCCATTCTGTATGCAGACAATGAAGGCCAAGATCAGCCTGCACATTTGTGCAGGCTGATCAGGGCCTGCATTGTCTGCAAATTGCATAAGGGCCCTTTTTTTGTACATAAAGCATCATATGTGAAATGAGGAAGATTGAGTTTACTAAGCACGATAAAACTGATTTATGCAGTATAAATTAAAAGCATGGCAGATACTGCATGATACCCCCCACTGGGCAGTGTTTGCAAGCTACTGAACGGAAAACATTTTCTGTCAGTAACCAAGTGCAATAACTCCGTTGAAACGTGATAGACACTCGAGGGGAAAACATAATACCTCGACACTATCACATGACAGGGTATAAAAATGTTACAAGAATTTATAAACAAATTGAAATGCAAGTTAAAAATTGTAAAACTCTGAAAATCCACCTAGTAACGTAGACTGCTACATACTCCTGTTTTTACTATATATTATGGGGAACTTGAGGATACATATTATACATACTTGTTAACCCATTAAAGACTGAATAAACTCTCCAACACTATATATTGGAAGAGTCCATGTTCGACTTTAGATATGCCAGGCTATATGATGTAGATATTGCTAAAGAAAAATGGTTGAAATATTTGCAAACAGTGGAGACCCTGATCAGATGCCCCATTCTGCAGCATCTGACCTTGGTCTGCACTGTTTGCCAGTTAACTATTACCCAATCTTCAACAGATTAATGTAAATGAATTACTGTCCATTACCTCAGTGACATAAAATTCACATCTGTATCAACTTTCTCTCTGCCATCTTGTTCTGCATCTTCTTTGTTGATGGGGTTTTCATCAATCTTCTCCCAAGAGGCTGGTGCTTTGCTATGGGAAGAGTTATTACTCTCACAGGATGATAGGTCATCATCGGACACAACATGGCTCTCACTGTAGTAGGAGTTTTCAGTTGCGTCTTGCCCCATGAAAACACTTGTATCACTTATGAAACTGACACAGTTCTCTTCCTCCTGTAACAGAATACATAAAATCTGCAATGTGAGAAAATGTTTTGATCGGACTGATTTGGAGTGTTACAGCCCAGTCAACACTGCTAACTTATGGTCATGCTGAGACAGTCCGTTAATCTACTCACACTTTTCCTGGGCCCAGTTGTTCAAAGCTAACGATGCCGTTAGTTAACGAATCGTTAAAATTTACATCGAGTGATACGCAAATATACTGAAATTTTTTGCTGAAAGCTACTCACATTTTTTCAGCAAAAAATATCAGAATATTGTATATTGAATCTGCTAAAACAGTTAACGAAATGACCCTTAAGGAGCTCGTTAAGCTAACAATGCTTTGAACAACTGGGCCCTGGTCAGGATTAGACTTCCAAGCAGTTAACCAGTACTTATAAATGCACATACTTTACCCAGTAACTGACAACTGTCCTTCTTGAATCAGTGGAAGGGAGAGAATAATCACAGAAATGATTTCATGATAAATCTCCATGCAAGTTATGTGGCGAAGCTAGGATTCAAACTTGCAACCACTGGATCTGCAGTCAGACATACTTCCAACTGCGCTATGGAGCTGGCAGTTCAGAAAATCTACCTTATGTGGGTGACAAGCAAAGACTCAGATCAGACTGCACATCTGTACATACTGATCAGTCTTTGTTGGGCACTCCGTGGATAACCAATAAAATGTCTCTAAACCATTTATGCCAAGTGAACTCTCCTACCTCAACTTTTTGGACAGGTCAAGCATACAATTCAAACAAAATGTCGACTTACGAGGGTGAGTCAATAAATAACCAGCCTATCCCATTTCCGATGGACCGAGATGGTCACGATTTTCATGCTTTGTTTCAATATATGTTTTATACATGGGTACAAAATTGCACGCGTATCGAGTTATTCTTTAATAAGATATTGAATATCAAACATGGCTAGTGATGCAAAGGCATGCTTTTCATCCAAAGCTGAGTACCGTGCTAAAATTCGGTACTTGTATTTAAAAGGTAAAACAGGCAAGGAAATACACGGTGAGTTATCCGATGTTTATGGGTCTTCTGCTCCATCTTATGCTCAGGTTAAATTCTGGGTAGGGGAATTCAAATGCGGTAGAAAGTCTTTAGAAGATGAAGCCAGGTCTGGACGCCCACTGGATGCCACCGACGAAGAAATGTGTAAGAAAGTTCGGGATCTGGTATACTCTGATAAGCGAATTCAGGTGGAAGAAATAGTGCAGGCATTAGGCATTTCACATGGTAACGTTTCAACAATCTTACATGATCGTTTAGGTATACGCAAGCTAACAGCCCGTTGGGTCCCCAAATCCCTTAGCGATGAGCAAATGGCAACCAGAGCATCAGTATGTAGCGCCTTGTTGAAGCGTTTTAGGTCAAAAGATGATTTTCTTTTGCGTCTGGTGACTGTAGATGAGACTTGGGTTCATTATTATGAGCCAGAGAATAAAGCTCAGAGTCGCCAGTGGGTAGGGCCTGGGTCCCCGAGGCCAAAGAAGTTCAAGACGCAACCATCTGCTGGCAAGGTGATGGCCACAGTATTTTGGGACGCAAAAGGCGTTATTATGTTGGACTTTTTACCAAAGAGAAGTACAAAAACTGGAATGTACTATGCAAACTTGTTAGACCAGCTGAGAACCGCCATCCTTGAAAAACGCCGAGGTAAACTCTCTAAAGGTGTTTTGCTGCAACAGGACAACGCGAGAGTGCACACTTGCAAAGTTGCAATGGATGCTGTAGAGCAAAACAGGTATGAATTAATACCACATCCTGCCTATTTGCCTGACCTAGTTCCTAGCGACTTCTTCCTATTCCCAAACTTGAAAAAGGATATCCGTGGACTTCATTTCTGTTCTGATGAAGAAGTCGTGACGACAGTTGAGAAGTGGGTCAATGGAAAGGACCCTGACATTTTCAGTTCTGGGCTGATGGCACTTGAACACTGTTGGTCTAAGTGCATCACACTAGAGGGCAATTACATCAAAAAAGAAGAGGTGGACCTCAACAGGAAATAAGTTAGGCTGGTTACTTATTGACTCACCCTGGTATTTTCTCTAAAAAAAAAAAAAAATCAAAAACATTGTTTGCTACAAATTTTGCTTGGTACTTTAACCCATTTTGGTCTGGAAACCCCCAAAAGGGTAATTGGTAAACAGTGCAGACCGATCACGGTCTACAATGTTTTCATTAAATACAGGAATTCCTATAAAACATAGGACAGTCAAATTTGTCCTAATGACCACCTGAAATAAGTGACCACCTGCGTTAAGCAACCAGTATAAAATCCTCCCGACGAATTTTACTATTAACCGACCCCCTGTTATAAGCGACCAGCAACCGCAAATTTTCCTGCTCCAGTAATTTTCTGTTAAGACATACAAATATTGGTGCATCTTGTTTGATTGATTCTACACTAAGATGCCTGTGGCAGTTATGTAATTGTATCAGTTCATAGCATTGCTATTGTTCTCTAATCAGTTCTGTACCACCATTCTCAACAGTTTTTTTTCTTACAGTTTTTACTAATAAACTGACGATCTTAAATTCCATTTTGATGAGAGTTTTGTGTTTTAATCAAAATTTTTGGCATCTAAAAGAAAAGTTCTGTTCGAGCCAGCTGTTGAATTTTTTAAGTTGGCTGTTATGGAACATGTGCTATCATTTCAAAGGGAAATAACTGTCTCAGGTTATACTGAAAGCAGAACACAGTAGTTGCACTTTTAAATGATCCAAGGATTCCGAATCTCCATCATGTTAATAAGTAAGCCGTCTCATCAATTCTTTAATTCGAGGTCAAGATTGTGCCGGTGGGAAATGATTGAAGGAGCAATTCACTGTGACTTTAGCTAAAACTGAAACCACTAGTAATCGGCAAGTCCAAGAAGCTGCAGTGCTTCAGTAACATTTACACATTCAGTTCGCTTGAACAGAAAGGCATGGATGACCATGAAAACAGTCTCAAATCACAGATTTTTTTAAGGATTGACTAATTAAATAATGAACTGAGCTTTCAATTACAGATTCTTGAATTTTACTATAAATTTTAAACTACTTCCAGTCAAATGATATTTTATCATATTTCTGTATTGTTTGTGTTGAGGTTTTACGGCCCAGTCAACCCAATGGGGTCATGTCGGGCGCGGTCAGTTTACCTAACCACACGTTTACTGGGCAGGCTTAGTCCTCTAAGCGGTTAACCAGTATTCATATTTCTGTAAAAACTGATCTTAATGTGCATGTTTTAAATTTGTCATAGACTTAAATTCTGGTCATACATGCCAGAAGCAGGCCAAAGTGGTGCTGGCAGCAGTCAAAACAGGTCAATACAGGTGAGTGTTCTGAACTCTGATGGCCAACCTGAATTAAGAGACTACCTGTATTAAAAGACCACTTTTCATACTTCCCTAGGGTGCTTTTAATACAGGTCTGACTGTAGTAACAAAACCTAACCAGACACCCTGCTATTGGAAACAGACTTTAACGCTTACCTGCAGATGGAAGCTGGATCTACACTGGGCATTGTAAGAAGTCTGCAACTTCTCTGGCTCATCCTCCTTTTCTTTATGATCCTCATCGTCTTTGTTCTTAGCTACGTCCAATGTCAGCAGTCTCGTCTTCACATGGGTCTCCTCTAAATCCCTAATAAAAGTAATACAAATCATGAGCTGTGCAATGTGAAAACCTGTTTTTGGGCATATGGGGACAGTGAAGGGCCAGATCAGCCTGTCTATCCGTGCAGTCTGATCAGGGACTTCACTGTCCGCTAACTGGAAAATCATTGGCTACTACAGAATGTATGAATGGACAGCAAAGGCTAGGATATTTTGTGCATGTGCAGGATGATCTGAATCAGTGCATTCAGCTCAAGTTCAAAGGCACATTTCTCTTGATGCAGTCCACATAATATTAACTCCGGTCCTGCTGAACCAGTATATGCTAAGTACCAGGGCAAGTCAATAAGTAACCAGCCTATCCCATTTCCAATTGACCGAGACACCCAAGATTTTCATGCCTTGTTTCAATACATGTTTTAGGCCTGAGGGCAAAATTGCACCCTTATCGTGTCATTCACTCATAAGATATTGAATGTCAAACATGGCTAGCGATGCAAAAGTAAGCTTTTCGTCAAAAGTTGAGTACCGTGCTGTAATTCGGTACTTGTATTTGAAAGGGAAGACAGGTCAGGAAATACATTGCGAGTTGACTAATGTTTATGGGTCTTCTGCACCATCGTATGCACAAGTTAAATTCTGGGTTGGGGAATTCAAACACAGCAGAACGTCTTTAGATGGCGAAACCAGGTCTGGACGCCTATCAGATGCCACCGATGAAGAAATGTGTAACAAAGTACGGGATCTGATGTACTCTGATAGGCGAATTAAGGTGGAAGAAATAGCGAATGCATTACCCATTTCACATGGTAGCATTTCAACAACTTTACATGATCGCTTGGGTATGCACAAGCTAACAGCCCGTTGGGTCCCAAAATCCCTTAGTGACGAGCAAATGGCAACCAGAGCATCAGTATACAGCGCACTGTTGAAGCAGTTTAGGTTAAAGGAAATGATTTCCTTTCACGTCTGGTGACTGTAGATGAGACCTGGGTCCATTATTATGAGCCAGAGAATAAAGCTCAAAGTCGCCAGAGTATAGGGCTGGGGTCTCCAAGGCCAAAGAAGTTCAAAACGCAACCCTCTGCTGGCAAGGTGATGGCAACTGTATTTTGGGATGCACAGGGCGTTATTATGTTGGACTTTCTAGCAAAGAAAAGTACAATAACAGGTGCGTATTATGCAAATTTGCTCGACTAACTGAGAATTGTGAGCTGTGAAAAATGCCGAGGTAAACTCTCCAAAGGGATTCTGCTCCAACAGGACAATGCGAGAGTCCACACTTGCAAAATTGCAATGAATGCTGTTGAGGGGAATAGGTACCAGCTAATACCGCACCCCGCCTATTCTCTGGACTTAGCTCCTTGTGTCTATTTCCTATTCCCAAACTTGAGAAAGGATATCTGTGGACGTCATTTCCGGTCCAACGAAGAAGTCGTGGCGGCAGTTGAGGAGTGGGTCAGAGACAAGGACTCTGGCTTCTTCAGTTCTGGGCTGATGGCACTGGAACACCGTTGGTCCAAGTGCATCATTCTAGAGGGCAATTACACCGAAAAAGAAGAGATCGATCTCACCCAGAAATAAGTTAGGCTGGTTTTTTATTGACTCGCCCTTGTAGTTGCAAACAGTGTAGATCCAGATCAGTTGGCTTCTGAAGAAGCCAACTGATCTGGATCTACACAGTTTGTCATTAAAGGTTCCATATTCCTCAAAAATAGACATTTTTTATCCAAGAAAGATTTAATAAATTGATCTATAGTATCAATACAATCATAAAATGTGGCATCTGAGGCCTGTAAAATTTCAGTCTCTCCTTTTTGAACTGGATCAAAAATTAAATTATTTTTTTATCGTATCTCTGAATTAATGTTGGCAACATTAATTCAGAGATATGATAAAAAATCATTTCATTTCAAGAACAACAGAGTAAGTGAAATTTTACAGGCTATAAGGTGCCACATTGTATGATTGTATTAATACCATATATCAATTTATTAAACCTTTCTTGGATAATAAAATGTCTATTTTTGAGGGATATGGAGCCTTTAGGTATATGAATTTGTATAAAAATCCTGAATAAAGTAATCTGATTGGCTTACAATTAGAAGAAGGTGTGGCATCTTAATTAATTCATAATGACAAGGGATAAGGGGACTAGATAAAGATTTTATGCCAATTTTAGAAAAAAAGATAACTTCTGCGTTTGATACAAGTTGAGGCTTTATGGCCCAGTCAACCCATTAGGGTCATGTTGAGCATGGTCAGTTAAAGACAGGAATGTACTATAAAATGAGGATTAAGTTCCACAGTGTCAGTCTGTCTCTTGATCTCGAGGTAACATCTCCAGTCAACCAATAGAATTACCATGTTTGGTATTTCTAGTCCACTGATTGGCTAAAATAAATTCACACCTTTACCTGTAAAGGTAAAATATTCCCTGTACTGGGAACAAGATCCCCATCACCCCCAGTTTGAAAATCCTGTCTTTAACCCTTAAAGCGCCAAGAAAATCTGCATCAGAAAATGTCGTCTGCTTATGTCATCTGCTGCATCTTCTTGCAAACTTTTCAAACTTACATTTTGCATATAGGCAAATAGTGTGGACCCAGTTCAGACTGCTCTAGGGTCCACACTGTTTGCAACAATGACTTTTAAAGTGACCGGCAGAAGACAAAGCAGACAACAATTGTTGTGATTGGTGCTTTAAGGGTTAACCTACTCACACTGTCCCTGGGCTGGCTGTCCTCTAAGCCGTTAACCAGTACATGTTCTCATACTTTCATCAGAAACTTATAACTGCCCTTTTTGAATTATCAGAATGACTGTAATTTATTTATTTTTTTTTTTTAACTAAAAGTGATTGCTTCTTTGATCATACATTGTAAATTTCAGCCATTACTCTTTAATACATTTTGAGATACTTTCCTCAAACAAATGAATAGGGACGCAAATTTGACCTTGCCATTAAGAGACCAAAAGTCAACCTAGGGTCATCATTTGAACAAACTAAATAAAAACACTATAAAAGGTCTACCCAGCCACACGTTTGTCTTAGATATTTTGCAAATCACCCCATTATTCGTAAAGAAGTGCAGACTATACTAAAATAAATAAATAGATACATTTGCCATAAACAAAACTAGAGCAAATGCCCAGAGGGTCACGAATACCCCAGCCGGCGCCATTTCTTATTTATAAAATATTTTAAAGTTAATGTCAATGATATAAGGCAAGATATAGTTTACAATGTCAGCCTCTGAGTGACACTGATCTATCATCCCAAGTAAAATTTTCATGGAGTAAATAAATAGTCTTCAAGACATGAAGCAAATTTGTTGGGCCATAAATATAGGTCACTGACCTACATATACTTGAGAAGTTAATCTGATGCATTATACCAATTATGATATTAATCCATTAAATAATCTAAAAGATATTAAGCAAAATCACTAGGCCACAAAATATAGGTCATACTGGTTTATATTTACTTTGATGTGAAAGTTTGAGTCACACTGTGTCATTATATGTAAATAAAACATTTAGGTATCAAATAGTGGGAGATATAAGACAAAAATCACAGGGCTATAAAATCACTGGACTATGAAATATAGGTCAAAGTGACCTACATTTACTTGTAGGTCAAGTGTTGGATCATACTAATTCATAATCCCAAATAATGATGTTCATACATCAATTAACATACAAGATTTGAGGCAAAATTACTGGACCATGACATATAGGTCAAAGTGACCTACTTTTGTTATGCTGTCAATCATGGTGTCACACAGAACCAATATTCCAAGTATCACATTAATCCATGAAATAGTCTTAAAGATATAAGGCAAAATCGCTGCAGCATGAAAATATGATCACAATGACCTTGACCTTATTACATTGAATGGTGATGTGATAAACATGTCTTCACACAGAACCAATATTCAAAGTAGTGGTGGGACATCGATTGGAAATCATAATCGATCATCGGTTGGCATCGGTTGCTGCTGCCGATGTGATTTTCCGATTATAATCAGTTCCTGAATAATTCGCTTTGGTGTGCATGTTTCACTGTTAATCCTTGTTCATGGTCATATGTTTACAAGTTCATTCAACTGTACTGCACAACAACTGAACTCTATGTTTACAAAGCGTTTGTTAGTACTATTTTTCAGAGATTTGGTGGCCTATGTTAAGCATGTTATTAATAATTTAAACTGTTTTTTTTTTTTTTTTTTTTTTTTTGCAGATTCAAATAATAATAATAAAAAACTTAACATAGAGAAAAAACATATCTATGATGTTAAAATGCTGTTTAAGACATTGTATAAGTTTCAACCCACCTATATGGTTCAGGAAGAATTAAAATGAAAATGTCCGACTACTAGTCCAGTGTCGGGTACTAGTGTGCAATCGGTAAATTTCAGCGTTGATTTATTGATTTTAAATGAAAAACTGGGTGAAAAAAAAACAACAACAAAAAACAGATACACTAGTCTGAAGGGCTGAAGCTGTTTTACTAGTGCTATGATACTTTTAATTAATAGTAAACTTTGAAGAATTTGTTCCATTCAGAAATTTTCAGCAGCAAAAAATACATCAAAACGGACATTTGTGCGAGTCATAGAACCAGGTAGCTTAATTTTAGGGAACATGAACTATCAATACATTTGACTTTAACAGTTTACACATTATTTCCGCCCATCTGTTGTATAGAATGATTCTGTTTCATCAAATCAACCGTGAACCAGTCGGCAGACTTGGTGAATCTGAAGGACACGTCATAACTACACACTAGCAAATAAAAGAAACTTGCTCTGCCCCGCCTTCTACTGCGTAGTTTTGTAAATCAAAAGCGGCGGCTTATTGTCACAAATCTTTATGGTCAATGAGTTGTGTAATCAGTGACAGATGTCCTCATACACTGTGAAAACACTTCCGTGAATACTCAAGTATAGTCTCATAGAGTACATCAATAGGTAACTGTTTGTTTTACCCCAAGTGGTTAATTGAAAACATGCAGCGTCAATCAGTTTGCCGATGATCGATTGTGAGAAAGTTCAATCGATTATCGGAATCGGGAGCTTCCAGCATGCCGCTAATTGATACCACCTGATCATCGGTACACCACTAATTCAAAGTATCACATTAATCCAGGAAATAGTCTTAAAGATATAAGGCAAAATAGCTGCAGCATGAAAATATGATCACAATGACCTTGACCTTATTACACTGAATGTTGATGTGATAAACATGTCTGATGCCCATCATTCTTTAAGAAGTTGTTTGTATAAACAAACTGCAACATACTACTTTATTGAGGCATTAATCCATGAAATAGGCTCCAAAATATGTTTGTTTGTTTGTGTTGAGGTTTTACGGCCCAGTCAACCCAATGGGGTCATGTCGAGCGCAGTCAGTTTACCTAACCACACGTTTACTGGGCAGGCTTAGTCCTCTAAGCGGTTAACCAGTATATACTATGCACATTCTTTCGCCAGAAACTGACAACTGCCCTTCTTGAATCAGCGGAAGGGAGAGAATGACCGTAGAAAATATTTCATGATCAAGCTCCATGAAAGAATGTTGCCGACCTCGGCGGGTTTCGAACCAGCGACCTCCTGATCTCCAGTCGGACGCGCATCCAACTGAGCCACCGAGGCCGGCTCAAAATATGTCAGAATCACTGAAGCATGAAAATAAGGTCACAATGACCTTGACCTTATTACACTGAATGCTGATGTGATAAACATGTCTGATGTCCGTCCTTCTTTAATAAGAGGTTGTTTGTATAAACAATCTGCAATATACTATTTATTGGGGTGTCCTTAATTTTGACCTCTAGCCCCGTCCTGGGATATGACCCTGGGGTTCATAGATGTAGAATGGAGAGAACCCTCCCAGGTACCCCCATACCAAATATTAAAAGTTTTTGATCAGTGGCTGCAGAGTTACAAGTAATCAAAAAACTGAAGTAAAACTTGGTTATAGAAAAGGTTAACGGACGGAATCACATCCGGACAGACGGACAGCCGGACAGACAGGACGGACAAAAACAATATACCCCTTCGGCATACTTCCTATGCCAGGGGTATAATAATACTCCACTGATCAATAATAATTCCATGTGTTATCTTTCTAATATGTTTTGATAATAAACAAAACATTACTTAACCTCTATAATCATGAGTGTGTGCCAAAAGTGGGGATATCCATTTGTGGTAAATTATCACACTAACCTTTGATTAAATGGATGATTTAGCACCTAAATAAACTAATCAATCACCTGCGAATTGAGAGATACGCGCCCTAATAAATGGGCCCCTTTCTAATTAGGCAGCATTTTATTGTTTTTCAAAGCAAACCCGGTGGCTTTATAGAAGCTCAACACGAGGCGGTACATGTTTGAGGTGCCGCATGATAATACCAGCAAACTGATATGTCTAGCGATGACTCAGATCAGCTTGGACATCTGCACAGCCTGATCGGAGTTTTTGGATGACGATTACCCTAAATGTTTGTTCTATTTTCTTGCGAACAGCGATTATTGACCATACAGAACAGATGATCAGGCTGATCTGAGTCTTCGCTGGGTGAGCATGACTGAAATCAATGTATGACAACAATTAGGACAATACCTGAAATAAGGTAGAAGCTGTGAAAAAGACCAAATGAAACGGAACATTAAATTCTGATACAGATATGTTATTTCACAATGATTACAAATATAATAGCGAAAAACTCTGGTTATAAGATGATTCGGATATAAAATATGAATCACATTTCACATTTCAGTTGATGGTCTTTGTTAATATTTTAGGGGAAAAAATCTGATGCCTTGAATTTATTTATTTGAAAGGAACTTTGTTTTTACTTGGAAATAAATGAAAGTGGCATGCATGAACACAGATGTTCTGCATGCAGTAAACGAAATCTGTTATTTTAAGTCTCCAGCTCTAAGCAGTATTTTGACTTTAAATACTGCTTTTACTGCTTTACTGAAGCAATAAAATAAATTTTTACACCTTCCAGGAAGACAATTTCATTTTTTTTTTTTTTTTTTTTATTTAGTTGTTTTTAATTGATACATTTTCATCTATAATATCCTGGGGCCTCTATTCTGATATGCAGTGTTTTGAAGATTGCCCCCTGCCCCGTCCCCCCCCTCCCCACGATTGTAATCTCGCTGAGATAACGCCAATTTGAGGCTTACCTGGACAGTTTGGCACATGCGCACAACAATGTGAAAGTGGTCTATTATATCCAAACCACATGCACATCCTCATACCATGAAGAAAACCTATGCAAAGTTTCAAAACCATCGGTACAAAACTGTAAGAGGAGTTGCGCTCACAAGAAATACCCATTGTCTACATACTAAGGGTGAAAAATGACTAAGTTCACAATGTGGAAAAAGTGACAAAAAATGTTCTAACAATTATACCCAAACCACATGCATATCCTCATACCATGACGAAAATACACATACAAAGTTTTAAAACAATCAGTATAAAACTGTAAGAGGAGTTGCGCTCAAAAGATGTACCCACTGTCTATATATTGAGGTGAAAAATGACTAAGTTCACAATGTGGAAAAAGTGACAAAAAAATAATCTAACAATTATATCCAAACCACATGCACATCTTCATACCATGAAGAAAACACATGCAAAGTTTCAAAATAATCGGTACAAAACTCTAAGAGGAGTTGCGCTCACGAAACACCCAGGGTAAATGTTGACAGACGGACGGACGAACGGACGGACGGACAGATGGACAGAGGAACGGACGTAAACTTCCATGCCTAAGTTGCCCTGCTACGGCAGGTGCGACAAAAATATTTACAACATGTTCTCAGGGAAAAATAAAAAAAAATATCATTGTAATAGCCCTAAATATTGGGACTTAGAGGCCTGAGCAAACTGTAGATCCAGATCAGATGCCAGAGAATGTGGCGTCTGATCTGAGTCTACACTGTCTGCCACACATATAACAATTTTCAGACACACCAATAGGCAGTAAAATGAATCTGAACAAATTTTAGGAGTAGTATGGTAAGGAATTAAGGTGTTTCAATATTTTGGGTAAATATGGTGATACTTTTTAGTTGAAAAAAACAAAAATGCCTCATCTGTATCCAAGCATGTACAGTACCTTTCTTCTGTAAGCCTGTTATCATCGGCTGAAATATTTACAAAAAGTTTTTCAGGTCTCTCTTCAAGTGCCATTTCTCTGCCTTTGCTGAGGAACTGTAAGGATTTCCATTCCTCTGAGCCCTTACAACTATATTCCGCTCTGTTTCCTTGCAGCTTAGACTTATCAACTTTTGCAGATTTTCTTTCCCTCTGCTTTGTTGCTTTCAGCTTTTCATCAAGGCGGAAAGTGACATCCTCTTTATCTCTGTCTTTATCAAAATCATGAACATTTAAGGAGTGACAGGGATTAACTCCATTTTCAGACACAGCTTGAATGACCTGATTCATTTTATTTAGCAAATCTTCTTTACTATTTCCATTAAACCTTATGTTTTTCATCAGTTTCTTCTCATCAGCATCTTCATTTCTATCCAATTGCTTTTTATTGTCCATATCATTTTGCTTTTCATCCAAAATTTCAATATTACCAGGTTTCTTTTCATGATTTTTGTTATATCTTTCTGATAGGTATTTGATTTCTATACAAGTTTCTTTCTCCATATCTTGCTTTTCACTGTTCCTGTCATAGTTCTTTTCATTAATTTCATTACCATCTTCATCAGAAGTTAATTTGATTTTACAAAACTTGTTACTTTCTCCTTTTCGCCGTTTCTTTACTCCTTCTAGATTATCAGGATGAGGCTGATGGAAATTTATGGGTAGATGATCCTTAATCGCATTGTAGTTCAAACTCTTTGTTCTTGACCTTTTCCTTGACAACTGCCTGTTGTTGCCTTGACATGGCAACGAATGCAACTTTGGACTTTTGTTACCACCCATTTTTTATTGTTCTGTCATTCTGAAAAAAATTAATAAAAACTGTTACAGAAAAAAACACAACTTGACTAATGGAAAAGGGTATTACAGTATTTAGACCTGGTTAGCCATGGTTTTGTCAATGGCTAACCATAGTTGACTGTGGTTTATCAGATTGTGGTTAAGCATAGCTGACCACAGTTAACCAATGTTAGCACTGATGATCAAGGTCAATGACCAAGGTTGGAGACTGTTAACCATGCTTCTGACATTTACCTTCGCAACAAACTAAGAGGAGAAAGCAGCTGCCATTTTGTATTGCCATCTGTTTGTTTTAAGCAAAGACTGAACAGTTATTTCTGCTATTTCTATCATAAAATACCTATAACTCACTTTCTAGACGGTTGCACAAACATTAAATACACATAGTTTAATAAAGCATCACAGGTGATACGAATCCCCTCTCCCACCACAAGACTACTTGGAGTGGGCAAACACAGAATTGGGAAATTTCATGACATATAATCATTATACAATGAAGAAACAAAAAGCCTGTGACCTTAATGTAAAGGTCATATATGACCTTGACATTAAGATCCAGTATTGTAAACAGATTCAGATTTTCAGGTTGGGAGAGATTAGATCTCACATGAAAGAAAATATTTCAGTCATGTCAACCATGACCTTGTGCCCAGGACCTGAAAGTTGAACATGCTCAAGATATTATCATACCCACAAATGTTTGAAGTTATGTTAAAATCCACTAATAAATGTAGGGGCTCGAGCAATGACAAAGTTTTGTTGTTGTTTTTTCTAAAAATAGCCAGTTACCTTGACCTTGGGTCCAGCAACTTGAAAGTTGACCTTGCTTGAGATATTATAATACCCAACAATTGTGTGAAGATACATTAAAATCCACTGATAAATGCAGGGGCTAGAGTGATGACAAGGTTTTTTTTTTTGTTTTGTTTTTTTTTCTTTTAAAAATAGCCACAGTCACCTTGCCCTTGAGCACAGTAACCTGAAAGTTGCTCAAGATATATCATAACCAACATTTATATATTATCATAACTGACATTTATGTGAAGTTATATTAATATCCATCAATAAATGTAGGCACTAGAGGCTAGAGCGATGACAAGTTTTCCTAAAAACTAGAGCAAGTGCCTTGAGGATCACGAATATCCCCGGCCGGCGCCATTTCTTAATTATAAAATATTTTAAAGTTAATGGCAATGATATAAGGCAAGATATAGTTTACAATGTCAGTCTCTGAATGACAATGATCTATCATCCCAAGTACAACTTCCTGGAGTAACTAGTCTTCAAGACATGAAGCAAATTTGCTGGGCCATAAAATATAGGTCATTGACCTAAACATACTTGAGAAATTAATCTGATGGTCACACTGATGCATTATACCAACTATGATGTTAATCCATTTAATAGTCTAAAAGATATTAAGCAAAATCACTAGACCATGAAATATAGGTCATACTGATTTATATTTACTTTGAGGTGAAAGTTTGAGTCACAATGTGTCATTATATGTAAATATGACATTTAGGTATCAACCATGGGAGATATAAGACAAAAATCACAGGGCTATGAAATATAGGTCACATAATCCCAAACTATGATAGTAATACATCATATTGTCTTCAAGATGTAACATAAAATCACTGGACCATGAAATATAGGTCACAGTGACCTACATTTACTTTTAGGTTTACTGTTGGATCATACTAATTCATAATGCCAAATAATGATGTTCATACATCAATTAACATTCAAGATATGCGGCAAAATTACTGGACCATGAGATATAGGTCAAGGTGAGCTACATTTGATATGCTGTCAATCATGGTGTCACACAGAACCAACATTCCAAGTATCACATTAATCCATGAAATAGTCTTCAAGATATAAGGCAAAATCACTGGAGCATGAAACTAGAACAAGTGCCCAGATGGCCACGAATAACCCCGGCCGGCGCCATTTCTTAATTATAAAATATTTTAAAGTTAATGACAAAGATATAAGGCAAGATATAATTTACAATGTCAGTCTCTGAGTGACACCGATCTATCATCCAAAGTACAACTTTCCTGGAGTAACTAGTCTTCAAGACATGAAGCAAATTTGCTGGGCCATTAAATATAAGTCACTGACCTACATATACTTGAGAAATTAATCTGATGGTCACACTGATGCATTATACCAATTACAGTTGAACCTCAATCGCTGAAACACTGATGGCTTGTTTACCATGGCTAATTCGAACTTGTGTTTGAAACCTTAGGAAATTCTTCCAATAGCTCAACAAAAGAAATATTTAGGGAAATGCACTTATTTTATCATGAAATTGTATGTTGTGTGAAATCGAGGCGATTCTAATGAGTACACTCAGCATACAATTATTGTGTAGAAAATCGAAAAACATTCTGTAAATTATCGCTATTTGCCTCCTGACCTGGCACCATGATTAACCCTCAGTGGCTCGACTTACCCATGTCTCAAACAGTTTTCTATGGTCCCAAAGAAGTTCGAGCCACTGAAGTTCGACTGTATGATGTTAATCCATTAAATAATCTAAAAGATATTAAGCAAAATCACTAGACCATGAAATATAGGTCATACTGATTTATATTTACTTTGAGGTGAAAGTTTGAGTCACACTGTGTCATTATATGTAAATATGACATTTAGGTATCAAACAGTGGGAGATATAAGATGTAACATAAAATCACTGGACCATGAAATATAGGTCACAGTGACCTACATTTACTTTTAGATTTACTGTTGGATCATACTAATTCATAATCCCAAATAATGATGTTCATACATCAATTAACATTCAAGATATGCAGCAAAATTACTGGACCATGAAATATAGGTCAAGGTGACCTACATTTGTTATGCTGTCAATCCTGGTGTCACATAGAACCAATATTCCAAGTATAACATTAATCCATGATATTATCGTAAAGATATAAGGCAAAATCGCTGGAGCATGAAAATATGATCACGATGACCTTGACCTTATTACACTGACTGTTGATGTGATAAACATGTCTGATGCCCACCCTTCTTTAAGTTAAAACAAACTGAAACATACTACTTTATTGAGGCATTAATCCATGAAATAGTCTTCAAAATATGTCAAAATCACTGAAGCATGAAAATAAGGTCACAATGACCTTTATCTTATTTCACTGAATGTTGATGTGATAAACATGTCTGATGCCCATCCTTCTTAAATAAGAGGTTGTTTGTATAAATAAACTGCAATATACTACTTTATTCAGGTGTCCTAGATTTTGAGCTCTAGCCACCCCCCCCCCCCCCCCACCCCCCAACACCCTCCAAGGGGCATGACCCAGGGGTTTATGGATGTAGAATGGAAGAGAAACATCCCAGGTAACCCCATACCAAAAATGAAAAGTTTTTAATATCAGTGGCTGCAGAGTTATAAGTATCAAAAAACTTCAAAGTAAAACTTGGTTATAGAAAGGGTTAACGGACGGCATCACATCACGACAGACGGACGGAAGGACGTACAGATGAACAGACTAATGGAATGGATGAAAAGTATATACCCCTTTGGCTTACTTCGTATGCCATGGGTATAATAAGTGGTTGTTTATATAAACAAACCGCAAAATACTACTTTATTGGGGTGTCCTAGATTTTGACCTCTAGCCCTGCCCTGGGGCATGACCCAGGGGTTCATACAAGTAGAATGGTAGAGAACCCTCCCAGGTACCCCCATATCAAATATGAAAAGTTTTTTATCAGTGGCTGCAGAGTTATAAGTAATCAAAAAACTTCGAAGTAAAACTTGGTTATAGAATCACATCCGGATGGACGGAAGGTCGGCTGGACGGATGGCTGGACAAACGGAACGGACGAAAACTATATACCCCTTCCGCATACTTCGTATGCCGGGAGAGTATAAATAGCCACAACAACCCTGACCTTGAGCCCAGGACCCTATAAGTCAAACTTGCTTGAGATATTATCATAACCAACATTTGTGTGATTTTACATTAAAATCTATCAAGAAATGTAGATGCTAGATCGATGACAGTTTTTCTAAAAATGGCCACAGTGACCTTTACCTTGAGTCCAGGACCCTGAAAGTCGAACTTGCTCGAGATATTGTTATACCCAACATCTGTGTGAAATTAAATTAAAATCCATCAGTAAATGTAGGTGCTAGAGTGATGACAAAGTTTTTTCTAGAAATAGCCAGTGACCTTGACCTTGAGCCCAGGACCCTGAAAGTCATACTTACTAGAGACATTGTCATACCCAACACTTGTGTGAAGTAATAATCCACTGATAAATATAGGCACTAGAGCGATGACAAAGTTTTTCTAAAAATAGCTACAGTGGCCTGGACCTTGAGCCTAGGACCCTGAAAGTCAAATTTGCTCAAGATATTATCATACCCAACATTTGTGTGATGTAATTTAATACATTAAAATTCATCAATAAATGTAGGCACTAGTGCGACGACAAAGTCAACCGCATGGGACAATGTTGAGCAAGGTCAGTTTACCTAACAAACTTACTGGGCAGGCTTAGCAGTTAACTAGTATTGTGCACATTCTTTCCTCATATATTGACGACTGCCCTTTTTTAATCAGCAGAACAGAGAGAATGACCTTAGAAAATATTTGCTGATCAATCTCCACAAAAAGACTGTTGCCAACCCGGCTGGTGTCAACTCACAACCTCCTGATCACCAGTCATACTTAACTAACTACTAACTAACTACTGTCATGCATACTTAACTAAGCCACCGAGGTCTGCGACCAATTGATATGTCTACAAACTGCTAAATAAGTGGCAAACATTGTTGAGACCCTGATTATAAGCCACATTCTGTGGCATCAGTAGTCTGACTGACTGATTGACTGATTTATTTCAGTATCACAGATCAGCAGATATACAGTCGACTCTCGTTATCTCGAAGTCCATATTTAAACAGGGACCAGATTTTCACTTCGAGATAAGCGATTGTTCGAGATAAGGGACGTCGTGATAGCGAGAGTCAAATGTTCATGATAAAACAATATGTTGGTAAAATTTACATACAAATTACCATACTTACTGTATCTATTTGAATAGACAGGCCTGAGCAAACAGTGAGGACCCAGATGATACACTACAGAATGCGGTATCTCATTAGGGTCAACACAGTTTGCCACTCATTAAGCAACTTTTAAACACAACATCGGGTAGTAAATTGTACTTGTGAGCTTATATCATAGCTTGCCAATCAACACCGATGATAACACAGAAAAAAGTAAGTGATTAGTCTGGGTCTACTGGCTGGAGCCTGGATTTTTGGATAAGTTGGGATCGATTGAACAGTTCTAGGCAGAAAATACAGATCGGCTTAACCTTCCAACTGTAAATCACAACAACTGTCCTCTGCTTTGTCATCTGCTTGTGACTAAAAGTCATTTTTGCAAACGGTGTGGACCCAGATCAGACTGCTCCTCTAGGAGCAGTCTGATCAGGGTCCACACTGTTTGCCTGTATGCAAAAATAGGTTTGAATGAAAAGTTTGCAAGCATACTAGCAGACGACATAAAAAGACGACATTTTCAGATGCAGGTTTTCTTGGCATTTTAAGGGTTAACCCTTGTCAAGCTGAATGATACCACTTGTAATTATCGGCCAGTCAGATTGCTTGATCCAGGGTGCTGATACAAAATTCACATACTTAATGGCAAACAGTGCAGATCTGGATCTACATAGTTTGCTAGGCAGGGGATATCTGTGTTCAGCAGCACCAGGGTTAAATTTTTACAAATTTCACATGAAAACAAACTATTTCTGGCCTAGCAGGGAGCTTGACTGGCCCTCATGAACCCCACCTGGATCTGCCCCTGGTCTATACTGTAGCTCTGTCCTGTATATCCCAATACTCACACAATGTGGGTTTAAATACTCATTGGAATTGACTTGTGGAAATACCAAAACATCCGTTTTCATCGAGAAATAAGACAAAAGGGATGGACAATTTGATTTATCCCAATACTCATACAATGTGGGTTTAAATACTCATTGGAATTGACTTGTGGAAATACCAAAACATCCGTTTTCATCGAGAAATAAGATAAAAGGGATGGACAATTTGATTTATCCCAATACTCTTACAATGTGGGTTTAAATACTCATTGGAATTGACTTGTGGAAATACCAAAACATCCATTTTCATCGAGAAATAAGATAAAAGGGATGGACAATTTGATTTTCTAGAAGGGGGAGGGAAGGGAAAGGGGGGTGGGGGGAGGGAGCTAGATTTTTTCTTTGCTGACCTAGAAAAACATATTTTTTTTTTTACATGGCCAGAGAACCAATTTACTTTCTTCTTACACACTCAAACCCATTTTTTTTTTTTTTTTTTACATTTCACCCATTTGACGAAACTAACAGACTTCCCTGACAGCCCTAACAGAAAGTCAGATGGTCGCTCCATTAACCCATTGTATACGGAATAGACTTTCCCACACAAGTCCAATTTCAATTTTAGGTAAGTCCAGCTATGAGGTTTACATATTGCTAGAGAAAAATTGCTAAACTATTTGCAAACAGCGGAGACCCTGATCAGATGCCGCGTTCTGCCGTGTCTGATCTGGGTCTGCACTGTTTGCCAATTACCCTTTTACAACTGCAATGGGTTAACAGCTAATAAAAACTTTTACACATAATATTCTCTGTAAAAGTGTTTTTTCATTGTTTTTATTTTTACTCCCAGACAGATTATGATAAACATCAACATAGATCCAGATAAGACACACTTTTCAACTGTAAAGTACTGATATTTTTCTTATTTCTCCACAAAAACATATGTTGTAGTACTCATTAGAAGTGCCTCAATGAGGCACTTCTAATGAGTACCTCAACATATGTTTTTGTGGAGAAACAGGAAAAATATGCTGATCCCCCTCTTATCTGGAGCTATGTGTCAACAAAAGTGCACACCTGGTGAAAATAAAGACCTGTTCATATTACTTGAAATGTTCAAGGACAATCGATAAACATGCTTTTAATCTAATCAAGACTGAATAACATCTCCCACATTATATATTAGAAGAGTCCATTTTTTATTCTAGGTAAATCAGGCTATATGATATAGATATTTCAAAATGGTTGAACTATTTGCAAACAGTGGAGACCCTGATCAGATGCCCCATTTTCCTTAACTCTTCAGCACTCACTGGACCCAAATCATAACAATAATCAAAACATGAAACAATATTACCCTGCAATTATCATGTCACTGGCAGATAACTATGTCAAAAATTGATGAAATTTGCCCATTAGCAATCCCAAATCAGATCTCCACAATATCAATGTACGTATCAAGTCTGATGAAAATTCATTGAGATTTACTTTAGTTACTGTCCTGAACAAAAATACGGATGTGTCCTTGGCAGATTACTTTGTCAAAAATTGACAAATTTTGCCCATTAGCAATTCCAAAGCATATCTCCATGATATTAATGCAAAAGTTGGCCCAAGTTAAAGCCCAGAAACGAAAATACGAAGGGAAGGATGTACAACAGACAGATCGATGTATGGAAGGGCAGCGATATATATGAATGGACACATGGATACCAATATGAAACCATAATACCCTGCCACTATTGTTTGGTGGAATATAAAAAGGGTCAAATCATCTGAAGTTTTACTATCAGAGAACTTGTTAACGAGGAGGATTTGACGGTAATTCTGGGATAGTTTTCTCTGATCCTCCATAGAAACATTTTGTTGTACTCATTAGAAGTGCCTCAGTGAGGTGCTTCTAACAGTATCCCCATATGGAGAAATGGAGAAAAAAAAAAAACAACATCACAGAATTATCACCAACTATTCATCCTTAACAACCTGCTGACAATCAAAAACTGATAGTATACTTTGCATAAATCATGATAAAAACAGACTAAAAATAAATCAGTTTAACATAATGAACTGCTCACTGTGCTCCAATACTCTATATTGTTGTTTTGAAATATGACATTTTGGTAACACTCTCTGGGCTGATTCAGCTGACAAAAAGTTGGTGATATTTTTCATTTTTTCCCCAGAAAGCAGGATTTGACATTTTTTTAATGGAGAAAATTTGCCTGAACTGTCAAATCCTGTTTACTGGGGAAATGTCAAATCCTGTTTTCTGGAGAAAATGAGAAAACTATTTCAAAATGACATCTGCTCAAAATTTTACCCAGGGTACTAAGTGTTAACTAGCCTGGCCACATGGCTATGAGTTTTAGTTTTCTAATTTATCAAAGGTAAAATACTTCATGACTATTTTTCTACATATATCATCTCCTGTACCTGCCAGAACCTCATGACTGATCGGCCAAATCAGAAAGACATTCCAAAAGATAGAATTCTGTAAAATATAAATCATTTTTATGCTGATTCAAATATCAGCTAGAAGGGAGCAAGTCTAGTAACTTTACCATTAAAGCACAGTGCAAAGTTGTAGCAGACAACATGCTAAATTTTTATCTTACTGTTTTAGAGAAACTTAGGTTTGACCTTTCATGTAAACTGTATGGTAATCAGGTCATTCATACATAAAAGGTTGTCTTATTTTCTATGAAAAAAAAACTATTTCGGAATGATATCTGCTGCTGTTAGATTCTCTCTTGATTTTTCAAGAAAACTGGGCTTGACATACAAAGGAGTCAAATCAAATGATACAGAGCTTATGTTTTGGAAAAACTAAGTTAAACTGTAACCTTTAAAATGCAAAAGAAACTTGTAAAAAACAAGTCCATTTTTTTTTTCAGAAAAAAAATAAGACCTGAAATTTCAAGTGAATCATCTACCTAGCTGACAATTCACATGAAATTTCAAGCCTTATTTTCTCTGTAAAGAAAATTATCAGAATATCATCTGCTGCAGATGTGATTAAAATGTCATCTACTACTATGTGCTGCTATTTTACCCATTGTACACTGAATGAACTCTCCCATACCATATATTGGAAGCTTCTAATTTCGATTTTAGGTATATAAGACTCTGTGATTTAGATATTCCTAGAGAAAAATGACTGAACTATGATTTGCAAACAGTGGAGACCATGATCAGATGCCACATTCTGCGGTGTCTGATTTGAATCTGCACTGTCTGCCAATTACCCTTTTAGGGGTCTCCAGACTACAATGGGTTAACCCATTTACGTTGAGAGACTCTTCTACTACAATTCATCAGACCTGTCTATTTCCAATAGCATGGTGTCTATTTAAGGCACATACCAAGTTTGGTGAAAATTCATTGAGACTTACTCAAGTTATTGTCCTGAAACGAAAATATGGTTATGTCCCGGACAGATATCTCTGTCAAATACTGACAAAATTGGCCCAAGTTAAAGCCTAGAAATGAAAATATGAATGGAAGCACATACAACAGACAGATGGATGGATGGAAGGACAGCAATACGAATGGACACGTGGATACCAATGTGAAACCATAATACCCTGTTTAGTGGAATATAAAAAGGGTCAAATCATCTAAGTTTTATAGTCAGAGGAATTGTTAACAAGGAGGATTTGACGGTAATTCTGGGATAGTTTTCTCTGATTCTCCATAGAAACATTTTGTTGTACTCATTAGAAGTACCTCAGTGAGGTGCTTCTAACGAGTACCCACTTTATTAACCCTTCTCTTGCTGAACACATCATGCCCTGTCACAGCAAACAGTGTAGATCAAGACCAGTTGGAAACCAACTAGTCTGGATCTGCACTGTTTGTCACTAAATATGTGAATTTCTATTAAAAAAACAGATCAAGTAATCTGATTGGCTGGAAATTAGAAGTGGGCTTGGCATCTTAATTTATTCAGCATGACAAGGATTAAGCAGCAATTCTTTGTAGTTCCAGTTTCTACAGTGCGGGGGAATAGCAGGGCGTTTAACTTTTCAGTTTTTAACACTTGTCCTGCTGAAGGCAGATATATCCTGCCTTTGCAAACAGTGTAGATCCAGATCAGTTGGCTTCTGAAGAAGCCAACTGATCTGGATCTGCACTGTTTACCATTAAGTATGTGAATTTATAGCAACAATCCAGATCAAGTAATCCGATTGGCTGAAAATTAGAAATGGGTGTGGCATCTTAATTTATTCAGCATGACAAGGGTTAAAGACCTGCAAAATGCCCTGCACTGCAGGAACAAATTTATGGTAAAATCCTCGCTAAAAGCCTTTCGACCCCGGGGCCAGATTTTGTTTCCTGGAACAGTCTGTTCTCTGCTGCAAAAATCAACATATCTTTTTTCTGGTAAAAGATCTGGTTTACTCGTTACAACTAAATTCAAAAGTTAAGTATCATTTACAGTATGAGCCAAGTTATTAGATAACTCTTTGTGGTTGCTGAACCTATAATTTATGTATGTAAAGCATTTTGTTGAGAAATTAATGCTCCAGCACATCTACGGCACTGCCAGGGCTCACTGGAGGTTAAATCACAGCACTTAAGCCCACTCAGCTATGTCCCAGCTATTCCTGGCCCCTTAGAGGCTGGAGTTTCAACTGGCATTACTACTATGTTTTAAAGAAATTCCTTTATTTAATGTAAACAGTTTGGACCCTGATCAGTTGCTGAATTCTGTACTGTCTGATCTGGGTCTGCACTGTTTACCAATTACCTTTTATGAAGTTTCTGACTAAAATGGGTTAATGATAACACTTAGCCAGTATGTGTATCATAGGAGACTCAACCAAATAGACTTGCCATCATTAAGAAGTTGACTATCTTTTTATAAATAAATAAAACTATTAACCCTTGCCCTGCTGAAAAATATTAAGAAGTAACACCCACTTCTAATTTTCAGCCAATCAGATTACTTGATAAAGGTTGCTGATATAAATTCACATACTTTAAATGGCAAACAGTGCAGAGCCAGATCAGTTGGCTTCCTCAGAAGCCAACTGATCTGGATCTACACTGTTTGCAAAGGCAGGGTATATCTGGGTTCAGCAGAACAAGGGTTAATTAAAAGCACCTCAGTGAGATGAAAGGTAGTATTCACAAAACATTTTTCTTATTTATCCCCAAAGACATATGTTTTGGGTATACTCAGAAGAAGTGCCTTACTGAAGCAGCGAGGTGCTTCTTATGAGTATCACAACACGTTTTCCTGAAGAAATAAGAAATATGTAAATACTCTTCAGCTGAAACTAGAAAAAAGTGTCCATAGGACATGGATGCCCCTGCCAAAATGCCATTCAGTAAAAGGTTACATATGTAATTGTGACAGGTATAGCATGAAGTTATTATTAAGGTCGATATGACACGGTTTACTATATGAAACTTAGTCAAGGGCAGATAATTTATAAACCAAATAAGCAAGAGTTGTCTTCCATGTTCATTACACATCCCCTCAATGTCATGCATGCATCTGTAAATTTTCATAAATATATTCCATATGGTTTAGGAGTTATGGCCCACACACGGTTTATTATATGGAACTAAGTCAAGGGCAGATAATTCAAAAACCAAACAAGCAAGAGTTGTCTACCTTTTTCACAACACATCGTCTCAATGTCATGCATGTACCTGTAAAGTTTCATAAATATATTCCATAGGATTAAGAAGTTATGGCCCGGACACGGTTTACTATATGGAACTAAGTCAAGGGCAGATAATTCAAAAACCAAACAAGCAAGAGTTGTCTTCCTTGTTCACAACACATGGTCTCAATGTCATGCATGCACCTGTAAAGTTTCATAAATATATTCCATACGGTTTAGGAGTTATGGCCCACACACGGTTTACTATATGGAACTAAGTCAAAGGCAGATAATTCAAAAACCAAACAAGCAAGAGTTGTCTTGCTTGTTCACAACACATCGTCTCAATGTCATGCATGCACCTGTAAAGTTTCATAAATATATTCCATACGGTTTAGGAGTTATGGCCCAGACACGGTTTACTATATGGAACTAAGTCAAGGGTAGATAATTCAAAAACCAAACAAGCAAGAGTTGTCTTCCTTGTCTTGGTCATGACACATCATCTCAATGTCATGCATGCATCTGTAAAGTTTCATAAATATATTCCATACGGTTTAGGAGTTATGGTCCGGACACGAATTGGGACAGACGGACGGATGGACGTACGTACATATGGGACGGACAGGGGTAACACTTAATGCCCTTCCGCTAGTCTTCGAATAGATGGGGGCATAAAAAAAAAAAAAAAAAAAAATTATCTGGAGCTATGATTGCCATGTCAAATATATTTTTTTCCCATCTTCTGTTGAATAAATAAACATTCCTATCTTGGCTTAAATGGACCGACTGACCCAATTGTTGAATGTATTTACCCTAAGTAGTCAGATACCATGACTCACTCTGCTCCAGATAAGAAGAGATATTGACAAGTGTTGCCACTGATGACTAATTATAATCGATCATCAGTCACTTTTACCTCTTGTGGCTGATGATTGGAAAAAATGGGAAAATTCTATTTTCAGGAATATATTTTTATTTTTATAGGCAAGTTATAAAGTAATGAAATTCAAAGCTGTCTATTTCGGTCATTCTAGATTTGTGGTCAATAAAAGTGAAAAGAACTGATAAAATAGCCTTAAATAAGTCAACCCAAAAGTACTGATATTTTTCTTATTTCTCCATGAAAGTATTATGTCGGTACTTAGTAGAAGCACCCTAATTAGTATCACAACGTATGCTTTTGTGGAGAAATAAAGAAAAATATCAGTACTTTTCCACTGAAAACAAAGCAGCTTATCTGGAGATATCCTCTCTAGTAGTTGAACAAGTCCATTTGACTATGAAAGGGCAAAAAAGTATTACAGTAGGTTGGGAAACCAGAAACAGACATATATGAAGACTTGGCCTATTATATCAATACTCCCTGTTAGCAATAGAAAAGGCATTTTTTTTCATCCGACAAATACTGATAACTTTCTTATTACTCAATGAAAACACATGCTGTGGGTACTCATTAGAAGAGCCTCTGTGAGGATCTGGGTACTCATTAGAAGAGCCTTGGTGAGGTGCTTCTAATGAGTACCCACAACCTATGTTTTCATCAAGAAATAAGAAAAATATTATGTGGATACCCCTCTTATCTGTAGCTATGTCCCTGTTAACCTTTTTTTTTTTTTTTGCAAAGTCATTTCAAATCCATGTTTTAACCCTTGTCCTGCTGAATAAATTAAGATGCCACTCCCACTTCTAATTTTCAACCAATCAGATTAATTGATCTGGGTTGTTGCTATAAATTCACATACTTAATGACAAACAGTGCAGATCCAGATCAGTTGGCTTCTTGGCTAATTGATCTGGATTTACACTGTTTGCAAAACAAGGTATATCTGGGTTCAGCAGGACAGGGGTTAACAAAAAAAGTAAACAATAAAATTATGCTAAATTATATTGAAAAACACTAAGTACCTATAGGAAGAAATATGTTTGTAAAATACTATGCCCCCAACTAGATGCTTGTCCCTATATAAAATGACAAAGTTTACAAGATTTTCCTATGCTAAAATACATCAGTCTGAAAAGGGGGCATAATTTGATCAAATATTTATAAAAGTTTACCAAAATTTAATCAGGGCATCTACACATTGGTTCCAAACTGCTTCAAATGAGCCCAACTCGTCAGTAGTTCCTTAGATATTTTGCTTACAAGATTTCCATTTGCTAAAATGCCTAAGTCTTAAAAAGGGGCCTAACTCCACCAAGAAGAATCTGACAGAAAAGACAACAATTACGTATCTGCTATTTTTTCATAAGCAATGCATATATGAAATTTCAAAATACTAGCATACATGGTTCCAAAGATATGAGAGGTCTCACAAGCATAAAGTACAGATGGATGAACTGATGGAAGGATGGACAAGCCAAAAGTAATTATAATGCAGTTCCAACTTTTTCGAAGTTGGGGGCATAGTTACCCATAGCTCTTGATAAGGCACTTTTTTTCAACCAAAAAGTATCTATATTTTTCTGAAATCTCAACGAAAACATATGTTGTGGGTGCAGCGCTCATCAGAAGTGCCTCAGTAAGGTGCAACTAATGAGCACTCACACCATGTTTAATCTCTACGAAAACATGTTTTAATCAAGAAATAAGAAAACTATTTACCTGATACCCACTCTTATCTAGATCAATGTAACCCAAAATAATCAGACCATCCTGAGCAAACAATGTGTACCTAGATCAGTGTCTACTCTGTTTGACATTTATCCAGCAGTTTTCAGACAAGTAAACAACATACTAAGCTCCAAATGAGACACTTTTTTCAACTGCAAAATATCAATATTTTTCGCATTTCTCCATGAAAATGTATGTTGTGGGTACTCAGGGAGACAACCTTTAAAATTGTTTTTTGGTCAACTTTTGAACAAATCTTCTCTAGAAGGAAAGACTTAGCAAATTCTTTATAGAGAAGTTTTTGTTTGAGGTGATGAAATTTCCACTGCCTACTGCATCAATGAAAAATGATAGTTTTCTGAAGAGCTTTTTTTAGAATTGCAATTTTAAAACATAATAAACAAGCATACAATAATAAGCAAAAACTTCCCAAATAACTTCTATTTTAAGACAGTTTTGTGATTATAACCAAACAGGACACTAAAACATGTCCTGATTCACAAATATTTTAGAACATCGCAGTTTGTATTTCTCCAACAAAAACAACAAAAAAACCTGTTTGTGACACAGTTGTGGTGTTTTTAACCTTTTGACTGCCAATATTTAAATAGAAGCTACAATAGTTTTACAAACTATGATGATAATAGTTTAGTGTTTTATGTCCTTTCACAATTATTTAAGTCATATCGAGATGATGGAAGGATGATAATGAAAGTCATGAGCTGAATTCTGCCTCTTGCAGGATTCGAACCCAGCCCCTTGTGATCCGAAGTTGGGAGAGCTAACCACTCTGCCGCTTGGACGTTCCTACAAACTATGATGACTCAAATAGACAAGGAACCACAGAATTTAATTCTATTTATGGGTTCTTCTAGAGTTATTGAGCTTTGAATTCTACACATTACAGAAACACGCCTATTCAAATATATATTGAAAATTTCATCACCAAAAACTGAGTTCTCACGAAATGGTTCTGATATTTTTCACATTTCTGCTCAAAACTCACCAAAGCAGTTCTAACAAGTATCCATAATCTATGTTTTTTGAGCAGAAAACATAATGTATACCCCTCTAAAGCTCAGGTTTACTACAAAAAAGCTCAGGTTTACTATAAAAAAGTGGGGTTTAAGGGGGTCAAAATTATATAGGTATGCTTTCATGATGAGAAGTTGATCAGAGGGGATTCAAAATTATTCTGATTCTGTAGGGTATTCCAGTTGTCAAAGTTCCAATTTAATCTTTTTCACAGACAATAATCCTTGATATTTCATTCAAATTTTCTCCAAAGGAGACACTTTGAATGAAATGTCAAGGCTTATTGTCTAATGATATTGCGTTCAAATTGTCTCCAACGGAATCTGAATGAATTTTCAAGGATTATTGTCTATGAGAAAATTTTAATATATTGCAAAATGTTGTCTGAAGCATTGTCAAGCCTTTTGTTCTGTAAAAAATCAGAACATACAATAAACTCCCATTACCTGAAACACAAAGGGACCCGATTTTGGGTTTGAGATAACAGCAGTTTGAGATAAAAGGAGATGAATGTGGTAAGGAACACACATAAAAGGAGATAAATGTGGTAAGGAACACACAGCAAACCAAACCAACATCACCCATTATTTAGTTTGACTTACACTGTTGTTTGAGTTACTGGTATCTGAGAGAGTGAGAATCTGTTAATAATAATTGCCTGAAAGCATGATAAAATTAACCTTTACCACTCTCTGGGCATTTTCAGCAGACGACAGATTGATGATATTTTTCTTATTTTTCCCAGAAAACAGGATTAGACATTTCATGCAAATTGTCTCCTTAGGAGACAATTTGCATGAAATGTCATATCCTGTTTTCTGAGAAAAATAAGAAAAATATTTCAAAATGTCGTCTGCTGAAAATTTTACCCAGAGTGCTAAGCGTTAACAGGTGGCATATAAGTACTTTGTACTTTTTTTGTGTGTAAATGGTCTGCAACTTTCATCTGAATAAGATTCCATTTTACATTTTGAATGTTCTAGGGCTATTCAAAATTGAAGGTGACTACATTCTAAATTCAAAGGACAGAAGTAAAGAAGTGACAAACAACATTCTAAAAAAAAATAGCTTTTGATAAGGTGCTTTCTTCAACCAGAAAGTAACAATGTTTTTTGTATTTCTTGATAAAAACATGTTGCGGTACTCTTCAGAAGTGCGTTTCTAATGATAATTCACAGTCTCTATTTTCATGGATATCTTATTTCTCCAAGAAAACATACGAGGGACGTTCGAAATGAATTGCTTAGTCCTCTAGCTCGATATCCACGTGGGGCACGATAAAAACCAATACATACCTGTATAGGGCTATTCAATATCTACACAATGGTGTATAAATGTACATGTTAGACTAAGTGTAAGACATGAAATTTGCCATTTGAATACACACAGTCATTGACCACTGCAGTAAAAATGGTTGGTAGAAGCGTCGACAAAAAAGATGAAATACGGGCTTACATCAAAGCTCGCTCAAAACTTGGTTGTTCTTTGAAGAAGCTGATGACTGAAATTTCTACTGCTTTTGGACCTTCTTGTGTGTCTTATGACACAGTTCGGCGGTGGAAAAAGAAATTTGAGTCTGGTGTAGAGTCCATCAAAAATGCACCGAAATCAGGTAGGCCAAAATCTGCATCTCATAAAGAAATCGTTTCCAAAATAAAGGAAATCATTGAAGGAGATGCCAGATTTACAGTGTGTATATTGCACGAAAGGTAGGCATATCATCATCAACGGTTCACCTTATTTTGAAGAAGCATTTGAAAGTCAGAAAGATTTCTGCTAGATGGGTGCCACATCTGTTGACCGACGAGCAAAAGAGGCAACGGGTTAAAGTGGCCAAAAAGCTGCTTCAAATGTTTCCAAAATATGACAAAAAGCAGTTTGCCAATGTCGTCACAGTTGATGAAACCTGAGTCCATTATTTTGAGCCCGTCAGAAAGGTTAGCAATAAGATCTGGGCCACTAAACACAGCAAACGCCCAATATTTGCCAAACGTTCTTTGAGTACAAAGAAGGTTTTGTATGCAATCTTCTTCTCTGGTGAAGGAGTCGCAATAAAAGTGCCAGTGAAAAAGGGCAAAAGCATCACCGGAAAGTACTACAAAGACGTAGTACTGAAGAAACTGAAAAAGTATTATCAGAAACGACGCCCTGCCACTGGTTTTAAACATGTCCCTCTACTACATGACAATGCCCCAGCTCATACCTCCGCAATAGTTAGGTGTTTTTGAAGAAAGAAAAAGTAACTGTTTTGCCTCACCCCCCGTATTCCCCAGACCTTGCCCCATGTGATTTCTTTTTGTTTCCGAAATTGAAAGCATTCCTTGCTGGGCGGAAATACCAGTCCCGACAGGCACTTGGATCTGCCATTCAACAGTACCTTATTACTGTGCCCAAATCAGCGTACCGTGACGCCCTCAAGAAGTGGATACATCGGCTGAAACTTTGCATTTCTAGCCACGGGGAGTACTTCGAGGGCATGAAATGAGTACTTTTGGGCTAACTTGAAATTTGAAGTCTCCAGATAGAAATAAGCAATTCATTTCGAACATCCCTCATATGTTGTGTTACTTTCTGAGGCACTTCTAATGAGTAGCTTCATATTTTCATGGAAAATGAGGAAAATATTTACCTTATAACCCCTCTTATCTAGGGCTCTGAAAATATTCAGAATCTGGCTTCCAATTCCATAAGTACCATTATTCCATGATTACCCACAACATATGTTTTCATGGAGAAATTAAAAAAAGCATCAATACTTTTGGATTGAAAATAAGCATCTTATCAAGAGCTGTGAGACAAATCACACCAGACGTCAAGCCCTACTTTCCAAAATAAAAAAAATAAATAAATAAATGAATATTTCAGAATGTAGTCTGCTGCCGAATTTGCCAAAACAAAAGAGAGTGCTCCAATTTAACCCTTGTCCTGCTGAACCCGACATACCCTACCTTTGCAAACAATGTAGATCCAGATCAGTTGGCTTCTTTGTTGGCTAAGAAGCCAACTGATCTGGATCTGCACTGTTTGCCATTAAGTATGTGGATTTATAGCGACAATCTGGACCTAGTCATCTGATTGGCTGAAAATTAGAAGTGGACGTGGCATCTTAATTTATTCAGCAGGACAAGGGTTAAATATTTTGTTGCCCTTATTCCATATTGTACTTATCCTACTTAATGCTTAGCATTGTACTTATCCTACTTAATGCTTAGCATTGTACTTATCCTACTTAACCCTTAAAACGCCAAGAAAACCTGCATCTGAAAATGTTGTCTGTTTATGTCGTCTGCTGAATATTCTTGCAAACTTTTCAAACCTAATTTTGCATATAGGCAAACAGTGTGAACCCAGATCAGACTGCTCCTAAAGGAGTCTGATCTGGGTCCACACTGTTTGCTACAATGACTTTTAATGTAACCGCCAGAAGACAAAGCAGACGACAATTGTTGTGATTGGCGCTTTAAGGGTTAATTAATGCTTATCATGCTGGGTAATAATTTTAGCAGACAACATTTTGAAGTGTTTTTTCTCATTCTGAGAAATTAGGGCTTGACATTTTGTGAAAATATTTCCTTGCGAGTTTCACAAGAAATGTCAAATACTACTTTCTCGTAAAAGCAAGAAAAGACATTTCAAAATGTCCTCTGCTGCAATTTTTGCCAAGCATTCTAAGTGTTAAAATCTGAACATGACATTTCTGGCATAGGATTTCTGCAGCAGTCTGGCATATAAGGAACTTTTTCAACCAAACAAATTGATATTTTTCTTAGTTCTCATACAGTCGAATCTCAATAGCTCGAACACCGATGGCTCATTCACCACGGCTAATTCGAACTCGGTTTTGAGTCCCTACGAAATTCTTCTGATAGATCAAGAAAACAAATATTTAAGGAAGCTTTCTTATTTCATTATGAAATTGTATGTTGTATGTACTCATTAGAATCACCTTTTCGAGGCAATTCTAATGAGTAAACTCAACATACAATTATTGTGTAGAAGATCGATAGATTTCCCAGAATTAGAGATATCTGCTTCCTGACCTGGCACCATGATTAACCTTCACTGGCTCAAACTACCCATGACTTGAACAATTTTCCATGGTCCCAAAGGTGTTCGAGCCATTGAAGTTCGACTGTAAATTATGTTATGGATACTTATTAGACTGGCTCCAGTCTCTAGTGACAAAATAATTTTTCTTATAATCTACAAATGTATTTAATAATCCACTAAAATAAAACCAAAGTAATATCATGACTACAGAGCTGGTCACTAGTGACCAGCCTTTATAGTCATGTAATTTTTTTGGTTTTATCTTAGGGGATTATCAAACAGGATTATGAGAAAAATATTTAGTCACTGGAGACTGGTGCCAGTCTAGTATACTTATATGCACCCCACCAAATGAAAATGTGCCTTCGTGTCATGTGCAGACAGAGAAAGCCCAGACCTGACTGCATGTGTGTGCAGTCTGATGCCCAGTCTGATCAATCATAGGTCTAGATAAGGGAGGGTATCTGGTAAATATTTTTCTTACTTCTCCACGAAAACATATGTTGTCGGTACTCATCAGAAGTGCCTTGGCGAGGCGCTTCAAATGAGTACCATATATTTTTGTGGAGAAATAAGAAAAATATCAATACTTTTGGATTGAAAAAAGCACCTTAACTAGTGCTATGTAATCAATGTCTGCTATAGAATCATTGGATACTACAGATAGTGGGACTGGAGACCAAAGGCCCTGATGATACTTTGCCCATGTGCAGCATGATCAGAATCTGCACATTCTGTGCATGTTCAAAGGCACATATCTGATTGATGGGACACACACTGATGATGTCCAAGGAAGACTGGCAACTATGGAAGCCGGAAAATGAGCCTGATCCCAAAAACCTGACTTGGCGTCATGTTTTTGGGTTTTTTTTGCAAAAGTAGGTCTCAATGACTTAGTTTTGTTGGAAACAATCTGGGGAGATGGGATGCATGTATTGTTAAAATCTGACGGGAAAGCCTAGATATAAGAAAGCTAGAAACCTATACACAGAAATCTAGGAAAGCCAAGGTAAAACGGTTAAAGTTCAAAGAGTCCACAGACAAGGGTATAGACGGGGAAGACACACATCACCAAACACGACCATGTCTTGCTCACATCAAGCAGGCTTGACAATAAACTATAGTATATTTGAGGACCAGGACAAAATATTACAAAACAATACACATGTACATCATTTCGTATTTATCCTAAATACTGACACGCCTTAACCCTTAAAGCGCCAATCACAACAATTGTCATCTGCTTTGTCTTCTGCTTGTGATTTTAAAAGTCATTTCTGCAAACAGTGTGGACCCAGATCAGATTGCCCTTTTAGGAACAGTCTGATCTGGGTCCACACTGTTTGCCGATATGCAAAAAATAGTATTGAGAAGTTTGCAAGAATATTCAGCAGACGACATAAACAGACGACATTTTCAGATGCAGTTTTTCTTGGCGCTTTAAGGTTTAACTCCTTATCATACCTGTCCCAAAATTTCAACAAATTCATTTTACTGCTAGCTGACTGTCTAAAAACTGCTGGATGAGTGACAAACAGTGAAACAGTGTAGACCCAGATCAAGACACTGCATTTTACGGTGTCTGATCTGGGTCTGCAATGTTTGCTTAGGTCTGTCTGTATGAATACTAAATTAGCATAAATATGTTGATTCCTGTCCCCAATAATTTCAGCAGAAGATAAGGAAAACTTACAGACTACATGGTTATCCTTTTAAACAAACATAACAAAAAAAGACACTCTCATTTTTTTACAATAGCAATACACAAAAAAGAATATACATCCTCAGCTAGCTTTAAATATTTATACTATAATCCCATTGTCAACAGAGTATTTCTACATTAGGTAACCTCAATAAGGTCAAATGCTTAAAGTTCACTTATGTGCAGGTCTAGCTGAAAACGATATGAGGAGAAGAAAGTGATAAGAAAATTTGTATCAGACGACATTCTAATTTTTCTTTCTTTTTTTTTTTTTTTCAGAGAAAATAACTCTTTATATTTCATGTGAATCATCTGCTTGACAGACAATTTATATGAAATGTGAAGTCTTATTTTCTATGAAAAATAAAAAAAAATATTTGAAAATGTCTGCTGCAAATTTGCTTCGCACTTTTAGGGTTAAGCTCTGGGACAGGCAGCCTGAGCAAGCAGTATACAGTTGTACAGATCCAGATCAGACACCGCAAAATAAAGATCTGATCCGAATCTTCAATGTTTCCCTCTCATCCAGCACGAAAATATGGTGAATCACTTGGATTAACCCTTGAAGCTCCCGAGCAAAATTCGTAGCAGATGACATTCTAACCTTTTTTTATTTTTTCAGAATAATTAAGTCTTAACATTTCATGTAAATTGTCTGCTTGGGCAGACGATTCACATAAAATGTTAAGACTTATTTTCTTTGAAAAATTAAAAAAAAAAAAATCAGACATGTATTCGAAGTACACAAATGCCCCAACCCTTTGAACTCCTAGCCCAACCCCCTGGGCATGACCAAGGGGCAAGTCTAGCACAGAGCTGAAGGTTTAGGTCTAAGTAACATTTGAAATTTCAACTACCTAGCAATAAGGTACTCAAGTTATGATCACCAAGAGAAATGCGTACCCAAGTTATGATCTCCAACAGAAATACGTACTCAATCTATGATTACCAAGAGAAATGTATACTCAAGTTATGATCTCCAAGAGAAACGCATACCCAAGTTATGATCTTCAAGAGAAACACGTACACACAAGGGGTTAGTGCTCTCAGCTTTGGATTGCAATGTCTCCGATTCAAATTCCTGCTCAGTGCCTTAGATAAGAGTTTAAGCAACTGGGGTCTTGGCTATTTTTACCCACCCATTTCTAATTCTTATCGAATTAGGTATCAGGATTTTTCTTTTGGGTGCCCTACTTTGTTAATGGGTGCAAGAGTTACTGATGCTCCAGGCCTTCTGCTGGTGGGGGCATAAAAAATAAACTGTCTTCTGCTGCAGTTGTGATTGGTGCTTTAAATACATCTACAGGTATTTTTCCAGTGCAGATGCACTACAGTAATGTCATAGCATTTTTTTCTTCTGCCAAACCATCTGCATCCTTCATCTTTCTGTGCAAGTAGACTTTAGTGTAGAAATATCACAGGTAAGAGACAGACACGAGGGTCCTGCAAAAAGTTTTGTCACTTGGTTCAGATTACTTTAGTACTACGTTTTATCAAACATATTTTTATTACAAACCTTCAAAGTATTCCACCTTTACTGAAACACATTTTTGTAACCTTTTTACCCAGTCGCGAAAAGCAGATAAATAGTCTTCTTTTGGTATCTGTTGGAGACCCTGATAAATAGTGCTGCCAAGAGAATTTCTAGATGTATACTTATTTCCAGAAAGCATTTTCTTAAGCCTTAGAAATAAAAAGAAGTCACAGGGACTCAGGTCAGGTGAATAAGGTGGATGGTTTAAAACTTTCATCTTTCAGAAGCCAAAAAAGACTTAACAACCTCACACATGAGAGGAGGCATTGTCATGTAAAATGTGGACTCCAGACCATCCTTTGCTTGGTCATTTCTTATTGTAAAACTCTTTCACTTTCTTCAGTACAGAATTCTTGTAAAATCGGTCAGTGACTGTATGACCAGACGGACAAGGCACTTGAACGACTGGCCCAATCGAATTAAAAAAATTGCGTACAACATCTTTTTCGAACTTATGGTTCTCTTGGCAATACATGGATGTTTTTTATCTTTTCGCTTCCATTGCTTATTATCAGCCCTTCTTTGTAGCTCAAACATGTGCACCCAGATTTCATCACCTGTTAGCAAGTTAGAAATGACTATTACAGCCTTTGTATGTTTTCAAAAGTTCCCGAGCACATTTAAGGCGTTGCGTCTTTTGCTCCTCAGTGAGCAAATGAGGTACCCACCTAGCGCAAACCTTTCTCAGGTCCAAACGCTTTTTCAGAGTTGTTTGCACACTGACTTCTGATATGCCAGTACAACTAGCTATATCTTTGACAGACAATCGCGCATCCTGTTCGACACAATCTTTACAGCAGCGATGTTAGCCTTGGTAACAGAGGTTTTAGGCCTTCCAGGATGGGTATCATCTTCAACAGTAAATTTCCCAGCATTAAAAGCTTTAACCCATCTAAAAACTGTGCGCATTGAAATGGTCTGAGATCCATACACATGTATACCACACGATTCATTAAATATCTGCTTTGAATCTATATTAAGCCTAATGCGGCATTCAATATAGCTACGAATTTCAGTCTTCTGGTCCATGTTCCAATGTAACTAGAAAATTGGTCAGTGTTTATGACTGCATCTATTTCAATTTGAAATAACTCGGTTAGTTGGAAAGCATTTGCAAGAAACAAACTGGTATCGTTAGCTATTCAACACACCATTCAAGTGCAGTGAAGCATTTTAAAATATACCTAGGATAAAACTAAGGAAGCCTATTAGTGACAGAACTTTTTGCACGGCCCTCGTAAAAAATAACAATTCCTTGTTTAAGAGCCTGGATCTTTTTAGTAAGTATGTGCTTAAATTTGATGCATGCACTCTTCTATAGTCAGTTTGTTTTGGGTTTTATTTGAGTGAGACTTTGTATTTTTGCTTCCAGGCTCCGTTTTATATACAGTGGACTTTCGTTATCTAAGCAGTTAACTAGTACTTGTGCACAATCTTTTGCCAGAAACTAAAAAATGCCCTTCTTGAATCAGCAGAAGGGGAGGAGAAGCATATACAGGTCTGCCAAAATTCTTTAGTGAAGATTTATCATGAAATACTATCCACGGTCATTCTTTCTCTTCTACTGAGGACTAATACAGGTATAAAAGGTTGCTTTTGGAAAAAAAACAAAAGAACACACAAAAAAAAAATGAAAAATGGAAACTCAGTTTTATTAGGTCTCTTCATATGCAACAATGTAATTTGCAAGGCTGCATACACTCCAAGTACTGGCTTAAGCTGCCTCCCCACCCCCTTGAGTTTTTTTAGCGGCAGGCTCCGCCGCTTATATATATGTCAAATATCGTGGTAAATCAAATAAAAATATTATTCTGAAGTAGCAAGAGATGTTGTTATAAGTATGATATTGTTTACTCCTTCCCTCCACCTCCACCCTGCGACCACACCCACCATCACGGATTTGTTTCTTTTCTAGCTATATACAGGTATGTTGAAGCAGAGAAAGGTCAGGTAACTCAGTGGTAAACTTTGGTTGTGAAATCAAAAATCACTTAAAATCTAGTGGGGTAGGGTGGGGGGAGGAACCAACTAGTCAGTCCAGGGACAAGAAGAAACTGACTAGTTGGTTCCTTCCCACCCCACCCCCGCCCATCCCTCCCCCACACAACCCTTGAACTGTCTTTTTCTGGTTTTTGGTCTGTATAACACTTTCCTAGTTACATATAGGTATCTTGAACTTTATTAGACAGAGAAAGGTGGGGATAAACTTTGGATATGAAATCAACAATCAATTAAAATCTAGGGGGGGTGTGGGGGAGGGGGTGGAGAGAGAAACTAACTAGTTGGTTCGTTCACTACCCTAACCCCCTGGGGCATTTGTGTACTTCGGACACATGTCTGATTTTTGTTTGGCTTATTGAGCTCTGTGGCTAGACTATAGATAATATGGTCTGTATTTCAGAGACAACCACAGAAGAAAAGTTCACTCATAAACTAGCTAAACATTGAATCAAAAAGTAGAATATAAATGAAAAAAAAAAAAAAATAATAATAATAATAAGTAAACAAAAAATGACAAACATACTTATATATTGGCCTAGTAGCTAGGCTATATACAGGTATGTTGAACTTTACTAGTCAAATCCAGGTCAGGGGTGTGTGTATGTGTGTGTGTGTGTGTGTGTGTGTGTGTGTGGGTGGGTGGGGGGGGGAGAGGGGGGAAGAGGGGTGTGTATGTGTGTGTATGTGTGTGTTAGAGGGTAGGAGGGGGGTGAAGAAGAAACCAAATAGTTTCTTCCCCCACCCTAGTCTGTTTCTTCCCCATGGGGTCAGGGTTCTTAGCCGTAATGATAAAACCTAGCTTATTAACATCAACTTATTTTATGATTTACCACCATTTATGTATATAACCAGTTCAGAACTTCAGACTAATGTTGTAATGTGCCCTGTGTGTGTGTGTTGGAGAAGTGGGGGAAAAAAACCAACTAGTTAGTTTCTTCCCCCGCCCAGTCAAGGTGCTGTGCTGTATTGACAATTTATTCTAGCTATTCAAAGGGGGATGTGGAAACTAACTGGTCAGTTTTTTCCCCACCCAGTCAAGGTGTTTTGTAATAATGATAAATTATTCTTGCTAGTTTATCAAATATAACGATTTATGGCCTTTTATTGCTCATGTAAAACTAGTTCATACTTATGCTGAAAAATGTCCAAGAGGGTGTGTGGGGTTTGGGAGGTGGGGGTGGGGCTCCCCCTACCCTAGTCTGTTCTTCCCCCACCCTGCTATAGTCATTTCTTCCCCTTATCTATAGTTTTGTAGTTATTCCCCTTTGTAATTTGACAATGGTCATTTTGTGTCCGCTCTATATCTTGGAAACCCTTCAAGCTATTTTCATGGAACTTCATAAAATATAAGGCCTCATCAGACGATGTGCACAACACAAGAATTATAACTCTTGTCTATATATTTTTGGAGAAAATTTTTATTTAGAGGCTAAAAGTAGGGGTGAAAATTAAATTTCTGGTGAAAAAATGTATCATTTTGAAATAATTTTCCAAGAAAATCATTCACACCCCTTGTATCCCCTCTGTGTATGGGCTTGCAACGATGATAAACAATTAGTATGGTAAACTTTCTGTATGTGAGTTTATGTATGGGGAGAGACATGTTTTTTTTGTTAAAAACAGCTCTAGTCACTCTTAATTTAGCCCTCTTATTCATAGTTCATTAGTACTTATTCATACGTCCAGGGCCCAGTTGTTCAAAGCATCGTTAGCTTAACGAGCTCGTTAAGGGTAATTTCGTTAACTGTTTTAGCAGATTCAATATACAATATTCTGATATTTTTTGCTGAAAAAATGTGAATAGCTTTTGCACTGCAAAAGCTACTCACATTTTTTCAGCAAAAAATATCAGCATATTTGCGTATTACTCAATGTAAATTTTAATGAATCGTTTTAACGACATCATTAGCTTTGAACAACTGGGCCCAGGTCAATAAAATGGGTAGCCAGATAATATTTTTCTTATTTCTCCATGAAAACATATGTTGTTGGTACTCTTTAGAAGTACCTCTGCTAGGCACTTCTTATGAGTACCCAAAACATATGTTTCATGGAAAAATATCAGTACTTTGGGGTGACTTATTTAAGCCTATGTCATCAAATTCTTTCACTTTTACTGATCACAGATCTAGAATGATCTAAACAGACAGCTTTGAATTTCATTTCTTTATAACTTACCAATAAAAATAAAAAGTGATCAAAACAAAATATATTTTTAAAAAATAGAATTGTCCAGTTAGTGGACTATAAGAAAATCTTTCTGATCATCAGTCACTAAAGGCAAAATCGATAATCAGTGGCAACACTAGTGTAGCTATGGAGGAAAGGTGTCCCAACAGAGTAAATATCAGTCTACACTAAATCCGTAAGATTGCTGGACGTCAGAATAAAATTTGTTCGACCAGACAAAATTCTACGAAATCATTCGTCTGTCCGGTGTCAGACAGACTTTGAAAAGTTTTCGTATACTCTGAAATATTTTATGGCCATATACAAATTACATTAATCTTACCTGGGATCCAGCTGAAGCCACAGAACAATCGAGGGAAACTACTACACTTTCAGGGGAGATTACTCCAGTCAAAACTGATTTGAACCGTTTTGAAAATGGGTCTACTGTAGAAGGGAAGAATTGCTCCCAGAGGAAGCAAATTCTTTCCTTATAGTGGGAGGAAGCAAATGCTTTCCTTATAGAGCAGATTCCTTTTTTTAGAAGGAGCTTGGAGTGCAGTAGAGCAAACAGGAAGCCATCATAGGTCTAGATAAGGGAGGGTATCTGGTAAATATTTTTCTTATTTCTCCACGAAAACATATGTTGTGGGTACTCATTAGAAGCGCCTCACCATTTTCTTATTTCTCCATGAAAACATGTTGTGGGTACTCATTAGAAGCGCCTCACCTTCTAATGAGTACCCACAACATATGTTTTCGTGGAGAAATAAGAAAAATACCAATACTTTTGGATTGAAAAAAGCGCCTTAACTATTGCTATGAGCCATAAAAAGTTGTCTCCCTTGGCAGAAATGGCAAAATATCTACCAAGGTAACCAGTCCTCTTAAATGTAGATCAAGGTACAAATGTAAGGCATATAGGTCTAGATAAGAAGGGGTATCATGTAAACATTTTTCTTATTTCTCCATGAAAACATATGTTGTGGGTACTCATTAGAAGCTCCTTACCGAGGCGCTTCTAAGGAATACCCACAACATACATGTACGTTTTTATTAAGAAATAAGAAAAATATCAATAATTTTGGATTGAAACTAGAAATGTGTCCAAAGGACACGGATACCCCACCTGAAAAACTTAAACTCAAATTGCTAACTCAATCTCAGACAGATACGGAGGGACGGACAGGGATAATACTATATGCCATTTCCCCCATTCTTTGAATGGTGGGTGGGGGGGGGGGGGGGGGGGGGGATAAAAAGCATCTTATCATGAGCTATGAGGCACTTCATTTAAGTTTGTTTTGTTGTTTGTTTTTTTTTTCAGATGAAAATTATTGGAAGTGTTTTTATTCTCCATGATAATTCGGGTTCTCATTTGAAACACTTCTCCTAAGGCCTTCTAATGGCTACCTATATGTTTTCATGGAGAAAAAAGACACATATTTATCTGGATATATAGCAAAAGAATATAACCTTGTCTGGCGACCCGAGACTTCTGGTTCTTTGTCCTGCTGAATAAATTTAGATGCCACGCCTACTTCTAATTTTCAGCCAATCAGATTACTTGATCAGGATTGTTGCTATAAATTCACATACTTAATGGCAAACAGTGCAGATCCGGATCAGCTGACTTCTTCAGAAGCCAACTGATCTGGATCTACACTGTTTGCAAAGGCAGGGTATATCCGGGTTCAGCAGGACAAGGGTTAAGTCAAACAGAAAATTGAAACCTGGCCATAGGTCACCAGACAAGGTTAAATTTAAACCTATACCACTCTGGTCTAGTTACTAGTCTGTCTCCAGACTCTATCTTTTCCGTCATTTTCTCTTTTCTTTTCAACGATATATTAATCTAGTACAGCTTATAATGATTTGATATGTTATATCCCTTAGTGGAAAAGATAGATGACAGTGAAATGGGATTAAAGAGACAAATACAGCTACAGGAAGTGATACAGAATGAGAAAAAAAAAATGCAGAAACGACTGGAGCCAATCCAGTCTTAAGTTGTTAACAGTTACCCAAACTACTAAATCTATACCCGTATGAATGAAATAAATAAACTAAATATAGCTGACACTGACAGTTACTGTACATCCAATCAGAATCAACTGCGCATTAACTAGGTTAAAAAGGTAGTACTTCAAGTTTTTCCCCGAAAGCCAATCCCACATGCAAGCATGCACTGCTAGAATGACTGAAAATGAGAACCAACCACTGCCACTAACCAAGCCTCATTCTAAAGTGGAACATATTATAATCATGTAAAAAAGCGACTTTAATAAACATAGGACGTTGGTTTAGTCCAATATTAGTCATTCGTGACAAACATTGCTCCAGATAAGAGGGTATTCACATGATATTTTTCTGATTTCACCATAAAAATATATGTTGAAGGGCACTCATTAGAAGCGCCTTAAGGCGCTTCTAATGAGTACCCCACAACATATATTTTTGTGGTGAAATAAAAAGTGTACCACCATTTTTTGGATAAAAAAAAGCACCATAACTGGAGAACTACATGACCTAAACATTATTATATTGCATATCACTGGACAAGACAACCTTATTTTCAAACAAAAAAGTATCAATTTTTACCACTTTTTTTTTGTTCTGATGATAACAAATACACACATTAATTAGAATCACCTCAACAAAGCAATTCTAATGAATACCAACAACATAAGATTTTGTGGAGAAAGAAGAAAAAAAATACTAGGTAACACACTTATCTGGAGATATGACAATGGGTTAAATATGCTTTTACAGCAATTTATATGGTCAAAATGCTGGGTAAATTTCCAGCAGAGGATATATTGACATTTTTTTTTTTTTCATTTCCAAGAAAATAGGTTTTGACATTTCATGCAAATGGTTTCTTCCGGGAGACAATTTGTGTGAATTGTTAAAAACTATTTTCTCGGAAAAATAAGAAATGTCCGCTAAATATGATTAGAGAAGGTTAAAGGTTGTACTCTTTAAGGTCATGACCCAAACACAGGTACTTTAACCAAAAGGAATATTAAGTCAATAGGGGTAAATGGTTTATGCAGAGTTAGACTGGCTCCAGTCTCCAGTGACTAAACATTTATTCTTATAATCCAGTTTGATAATCCACTAAAATAAAACCAAAATAATATCATGACTATAAGGACTGGTCACTAATAGTTAACGCAGGGTCTTCAATCAATGGTATGCCATATCAGACCTCTTGATTAGAGAGATATCCAGATATTTTTTTTTTCTCCACAAAAACATATATTGTAGGTAATCATTATAGGCCGATCAGACATTTCACGTTGACCTTTACTTTTATTATTCATTAGAATAAGTCCATGGAGTACAATTTAGGCATGACAGTCAGTAAATGACATGTACATACCACATGAGAAAGCTATTCGCTCACCTTTACAGATAACACCTGTTTGCACAGTAAATATATACTCAGGCTTTCAAATGCCCTCCATCGAAAAAGTAGGGATAAAGTAGGGCTCAAAATTTGAAAAGTATGGCAAAAGTTGGAATTTCAATCATGAAAAGTAGGAACAGTAGGGATGTCCTGAGTGTTTTGATAAAATAAGCAAACAAAGTTTTCTCTGAACAATAACAGCTGCATGACCATGGAAAGGAAATACGAAAATAAATGTTCCAAAAAAGGTGATACAACTGAAGTAAAAATATTTTATAAACTTTTGCATCCTGGCTGCTCAGATTAAGCTGATCTTATTTTTACTCTAAGTCAGCAAAGCGAGCAATAAAAAAAAATTACAATTTTTTGTCACTTCAAACATTTTTGGACTAAAAAGTAGGGATAGTAGGGCATTTTCAGAAAAAAAGTAGGAAAAAGTAGGAGCACAACTAAGTAGGGTCAGCTTGAAAGCCTGTATACCAGATAAAAATATACGAGGGATGTTCGAAATGAATTGCTTATTGTCCTCTAGCTCGATATCCACGTGGGGCACAATAAAAAACAATATACATACCTGTATAGGGTTGTTCAATATCTACACAATGGTGTATAAATGTACATGTTAAACTAAGTGTAAGACATAAAACTTGCCATTTGAATACACGCAGTCATTGACCACTGCAGTAAAAATGTTTGGTAGAAGCGTCGACAAAAAAGATGAAAGACAGGCTTACATCAAAGCTCGCTCAAAACTTGGTTGTTCTTTGAAGAAGCTGATGACTGAAATTTCTACTGCTTTTGGACCTTCTTGTGTGTCTTGTGACACAGTTCGGCGGTGGAAAAAGAAATTTGAGTCTGGTGTAGAGTCCATCAAAAATGCACCGAAATCAGGTAGGCCAAAATCTGCATCTCGTAAAGAAATCGTTTCCAAAATAAAGGAAATCATTGAAGGAGATGCCAGATTTACAGTTTGTGATATTGCACGAAAGGTAGGCATATCACTATCAACGGTTCACCTTATTTTGAAGAAGCATTTGAAAGTCAGAAAGATTTCTGCTAGATGGGTGCCACATCTGTTGATTGACGAGCAAAAGAGGCAACGGGTTAAAGTGGCAAAAAAGCTGCTTCAAATGTTTCCAAAATATGACAAAAAGCAGTTTGCCAATGTCGTCACAGATAGAAATAAGCAATTCATTTCGAACATCCCTCGTAATAATCAAAAGGTCAACTGGCAAGTGGAAGTCATAACATATCCATGTTCCCCTCATCTGCAAGTTTAAGGAAGATCCAATTAAAACTGATGGAGCTATGCAGCAAACAAAGTTAATTATAGGCATATAACAATCAAGGGACATAACTCTATGTATCAGATTGTGTAGGTTTTCAAACTTTTTTCGAAATCAAACTTTTTTGAAATTTTATCCATGTCCATCTCATCTGCAGGAATATCGAATCAAAACTGAAGGAGCTACTATCCTAAGGACTTTTTAGCAGTCAAGGACCAAGTAAAGCGAAGTATGAAAACATAGGTCTAGGTAAGGGAGGGTATCCGGTAAATATTTTTCTTATTTCTCCACAAAAACATATGTTGTGGGTACTCATTAGAAGTGCCTCAGTGAGGCGCTTCTGATGAGTACCCACAACATATGTTTTGTGCTGAAATAAGAAAAATATCAATACTTTTGGACTGAAAAAAGCGCCTTAACAAGTGCTATGGTGAAAAGATGGCCTAAATGTAGGTCACAATAATGTCAATATTATTCATCAATCTATGGGATATAACTTTAACACATCTATGTCAAGTTCCAAAGTGATTTGATCAAAACTATATGAGCTATGTACAAATTTAAACAAAGTCAGTGAACTGTAAAATAAATGTCATATGGTCAAACACACTGCCTACATTCAGGCTGGCAAGCATTGACTTAAAGTGTATACCAATTTCTTATTGGGTTTCATAAAGACAGAAACACATACAGTTTTCAAAGCTCTTTATTTTGTGAATGAACAGTATATTTTCCTGTACATCTGGGCCCAGTTGTTCAAAGCTAACGACTTCGTTAGTTAACAATTCGTTAAAATTTACATTGTGTGATACGCAAATATGCTGAAATTTTTTGCTGAAAAAATGCAGTGCAAAAGCTGCTCACATTTTTTCAGCAAAAAATATCAGAATATTGTATATTGAATCCGCTAAAACAATTAATGAAATGACCCTTAACAAGCTCGTTAAGCTAACAACCCTTTGAACAACTGGGCCCATGTGTATATACCTGAACTCTTGTCAACACATGGTTTATCAAAACAGGTTAAAGCTAACTGATACAGCAAATACTGAACAAATGTAGAAACTGAGTAGCTTCATTTCTATTTCATATAACCAGACAGACAATCAGCTTCCCAAACCTTTCAAGATTATTCCTCCATGGTTCCGCTGCTACAAATGCAAAATTTAACAGTTGTTTCATTATAACAAAAAAAAAGACCTTTTGTCAGATTTGTACTTGTGCAGAAGACTGATTTTTGTGTCAAAAGCATTGCAGACACTGCACGATACCCAGCCACTGCCGGGTAACAAAACATGCAGAGAAGATGGCTAAATAAACATTTAGCTATCTCTTAACTCTAAGAAATGATGATTTGGTTCAGATGGCTCTGAAAAATTTTGGCTAGTCAGTATCCCTGGGTTGACTGCAGCATTAAAACAAAATAACAAGTCTAGGAACACACATGGCCAGAAAGGAAGTCCTAACTATCTTAACAGAGTATTTAACTTTCTCTCACTTTGGTGAACCGCAACCTCATAAGAATATTCACTGCTCCACATTAACTACCTTCAATCTTAAAACTTGATCCTATGAAAACTGTAGGAGTTATCTGCAATGAAGGGTGGTAGACTGCCACTTCAATATAATATGTGCTGCTACACACCATGGTTTCGGTATGTATATCATATCACATTTATTAAATGTAAACTGCAGTAGTCAGCCAGAAACAAGGTTATGTCTATGTATCTTTAAAGGAGTATAACCTTCTTAATGTTTGGTGTACTGTAACCTCAAACAATTTTAGCTACGTTTGATCTACAAATCATAACTTATTTGAGGATATCTAATCAATAACTTAGTTGATGCTTCCTACCAAGTTTCAAGTCAAATGGCCTTTCAGTTCAGGACAAGAAGCAAAAAATAGATTTTCAAGATGGCCACCACAGCGGCCATCTTGGATTTTGGATCAGAACAATTTTAGCTATTTTTGATCAAGTCACAGCAATGCTTCCTACCAAGTTTCCAGTCAACTGGCCTTCTGGTTCAGGAGTAGAAGCGAAAAATAGATTTTCAAGATGGCGGCCATGGTGGCCATCTTGGCTTTTAGATGGGAATAATTTCAGCTATTTTTGAGCTACAAGTCACCCCGATGCTTCTTACCATGTTTCAAGTCAATTGGCCTTTTGGTTCAGGAGATGAAGTAAAAATTAGATTTTCAAGATGGCCATCATGACGACCACCTTGGATTTCGGATCGGAACGATTTTAACTATTTTTGATCTAAAAGTCACCCCGATGCTTCCTACCAAGTTTAGAGTCAATTGGCCATTCGGTTCAGAAGAAGAAGTGAACTTTAGATTCTCAAGATGGTCGCCATGGCAGCCATCTTGGTTTTACAATCAGAACAATTTTAGCTATTTTTGATCTACAAGTCAACCTGATGCTTCCTACCAAGTTTCAAGTCAATTGTTTCTTTTTTGGTTCAGGAGGAGAAGCCAAAAATAGATTTTGAAGATGGCCACCATGCGGCCATCTTGGATTTCCAATCGGAACGATTTTAGCTATTTTTTATCTACAAGGGGTGTAGTAGGAGTAGGCTTTTAAAGCAAATTGTTGATGCCGCACAACGTATGACGCACGCCGGACACTGACCGATCACAATAACTCACCTTGAGGCTTGAGCACTTCTTACTCAGGTGAGCTAATAAAACAATAAGCTTTACCGAAACACACAGAGTTCCTGCCAGTATTCAAAACTTGCCCTTTGTTCACTATAATCAAGACATGAAAGCTATTAAGATCATATTTCACGATTTGCTAGCATAATTACAGTCTAGTCCGGCAACATTACTGTATTACAGTACTCATGTTTGGGGCGTACAAGAGATTTGTATGCTTTGTCCTTGACCTTGCTTGAGTTGATTCCGAGATTTCTTTTCAGAAAACCTAGTGTTTGATTTGCTTTGGAAGTGACAGAGTTAATATGTGCATTCCATTTAAGGTCTTGACTTATATTTACTCCTAAGTATTTGATTTGTGGCACAGAGGAGAGGGTATGACCATGAAGAGAATATGTATGCTTGACAGGTGCTTTTTTAGTGGTGATATGTATAACCACACTTTTGTGGGTGGAAAGCCATCTGCCAGTCTGACTCCCAGCATTCCCAGCATTCCAAGTTGTTGAGATCATCCTGAAGTTTTGAACAGTCAGAAGAGTTGTGAATGGCTTAGCTAGAGCAGGGTATCATCTGCGAAAAGTCTTACAGTGCTGTTAGTGACATACTCCGGAAGGTCATTTATGTAAATGAGAAATAAAACTGGACCCAGAACTGAGCCCTGTGGGACGCCAGACAGAACAGGCACAGAAGAAGATGATTTGCCTTCCAGGACAACTCTTTGAGACCTTCCACCAAGAAAAGAATCTATCCAGCCTAATTACCGCACTGTGCGCTTATGTTTTTCAAACTTACAGGACACACTCATTTGTGGTCAAATATGTATCTATCTACTAAGGATACACTATAAAAAAGATCAGAAAAGGACTTATTTAATGATGACTATGCGATTTTTTCTGACTTTCTTTACAAAGGCATATGTTGTCGATGCAATTCAAATGAGTACCCACAACATATGCCTTTGTAAAGAAGTAAAGAAAAAAGTACTATCTGAAGACTACGGAATTTCTTGACTGTGCGCTTATAGGGGTATGTGCGGTAATTAGATCTAATACGGTATTTCCCTTGACCCCATATGAACAGAGTTTATATAAAAACCTGTTGTGAGCAATCTTATCGAATGCTTTCACAAAATCCATCACCACATCATTTTGGACACCTTTCTGCAGGTTGAATGCAATGTTATGAACAAATTCTATCAACTGTGTTTCACAGCTACGTTTTTCTCGGAAACCATGTTGGAGAGGATAGAGAATGTTGTTCATATTGAGATGTTGCATGAGTTTGCTACAGATAATGTGCTCAAGAAGTTTACAATAGATACATGTCTAAGATACAGGGCAATAATTGGCTGGGCTTGTCTTGTCTCCTTTCTTATAGATGGGTGTAACACTGGCTTGCTTCCAGATGTCTGGGAGACACTAATGGTGGAGGGAGGCTTTGAAAAGTAAAGTAAGGATAGGTGCAAGTTCTGATAACAATTCTTTCAGTATGCTGGGCCGGATACCATCAGGACCAGCGGCCTTAGAAATATCCAGTTTGTTGAGGAGTTTCAGAACATCATTCTCTGTAATGTTGATATCTGGCATATCTGTTTCCTGTTTGGAAAAGAGATTTGAGAGATAGCTGTACAAAGCAGAGAGTTTCATAGGTATTTGTTTGGAAAATACAGTAAGAAAGTGCTCATTCAACAAATCAGCTTTACTCTCAGAATCTGTAATAGGGGTACCATATTTCCTCAGAGTTTTAAGGCCAGTGCATCTGTTTTTTGTGCTTTATGAATGTATAGGACTTTTTAGAGATGGAGAAGTTTTCTTGAGAAGAATTCTCATCTTTTAGGGTGATGAGGTCTTCAACATAATCCCAGTAGGCCTTTCTACTCAGGCTCTGGATGTAATGTTTAAGAGACTTTAGTTTTTTTGTTTTTTTTCCGGGGATGGTTGATGTCGATTCTTAAAGAAGAGCTTATCTCTTTTCCGCATAAGTCTTCTAGTTCTGGTGTTGATCCACGGCTGCCTATCTTTGGATTTTGCTATTTTATGTGGTATAAATTTACTGACTGCTCTTTCCAGTTCAGAAGTGATGTTTTCCCAAAATTGGTTTACTGGAGTAGAGATATCAAAGTTGGAAATTAAGCTGTACCAAAGTCAGCTAGGTGTCTCTTAAGCCCTTCCCAGTCTGCCTTTTTGTAGAGGAGTATTTTATGGGGGGTTTGCTTGTTTCTAATGGGTTTTATGTTTACCTCTGTTAGGACAGCATTGTGGTCACTGACACTGGTCAGGTATGACTCTGCAAGCAGCAAGTGTTACAGAGATGCTGCACAGTCTGGAGTGGAGTACTCTAGAACAAAGACGTGTAGATACACGACTGTGCATGATCTACAAGATCCGGAACTGCCTTGTAGCTGTAGAGGAAGGTGACTACCTACAAAGAGGCACAGGGAGATGACAATATCAGTACCGACAGATAAGAGCTGACAAGGATTACACTAGGTTCTCTTTCTTTCCCCATAGATAAATCCAATGGAGTAAACTCATTAGCCATATATGTACAGCAGACTCGCTCGAATCCTTCCAGACTGAAGTCTCGAAGATCAAGCACTCCAGACTAATTTAATTAATCCATACAGAATATCTTCTATCTCTTTTCCCTTTCTCCATCTTTACTTCCTTCTTCCTTTCCTTATGTCTTCTGATCTGACTCATCTTTTTCGTTTCTCTCCTATTTTCCAGTCTCGCACTCAATTGGTGATAATCCTCAAAGCTGAGGACATACCAGTATACTCTGTCACAGATACTTGGGGTCATTAGGGCAGTGCAGGACCAAAAAAATATCTTGTATATATTTTTTCTCTTGTTATTTTTGTATTTTAGTACAACAGAAACACTGCTGATAAAATATAATCATATTCTGTGACTTCTGAGAAGGTTCTAAAAAACATCACATTTCTCTCAAATGGTAATATATGGACAAGATAACAATCAATGGCCAGCACAGATCTGGGGGTCCCCGTATATTCACACTGCTATGCTAACTAAAACAAATGCAACATGCAACTAACTTGCATCCGCTATTTAGGCAATCATTAGTCTTTGCTGCCATACAGTACAGCTCAGGAAAAAGAACCAAAAAACTCTTTACTCCGAATATCGGCGTTTCTCGAACTTCCCTAAAACACTCGGAATCAAACCAAGTAAACGTAATATTCGGTGGACACCACTCACAAGTTCACCGAAAGTATGTGTTAAGCGAAGTTACTCGGAATGGTAATATTGTACCCGGAGGCAATATTTCTCGCGAAATGATGCGAAATTCCTCAGAGTAATTCGACTAAATACCTGTCCGATTTTTATATATTTATTTATTTAATAAATAAAGATATTTAGATATTTCTTTAATAAATATAGTTTTATTTATTTATATCTTTATTTTTCCATGAAATTCATATAGTACAGTCTGTGTGAAGGTTATATCGTCAACGCTCATGCGGATGCGCAGATTGATCTGAGTCTGCACTAATCACAAAGGTCTTATTGTCCCAAAAGTGTTTTCCAAATTTCTGCATTCCGATCCCCTAAAATTAGGTCCATTCCCTTGTTTTCTTAAAATATCAACCAATGCTGCCTTGTTCCCTGAATATATTTGGGTGCTCCCTAGGTCCAAAGATAACCCTGGTAGCCCCATTCATTGTCCGAGCACCTAGCATGGGTCTTGACAAAGCTCCATATGAAAAAGTACCGGATTCTTTGGCTTAGTCTAGTCCGGCCACAAAAGTGGGTCCGGCATGGTCGTTTTTACAAACACACAAAAATCACAGAGAGAATCAAACATCTGCCCCCAGTCGACGAATTACGTATTTTATATTTGGTATTCCTGTTACTGCTTTTCCCCATGCAACAACCGCACGCGCTCAGTATAAATGACGTACTGTGGTAAAAGACCGGGAAATTCTCACTTACGTGCAGCAACCGCACGTGTCAATATGAATTTACTTAAAGGGGCGCTTCTGCTATCAAAGAGACATTGAATCAACAAGACAGCATTTGTGAAAAGGGTGTCTGTCACACAAAAACACGCTTTACGCGCACAAGGGGCAATAGAGTTTTTTACGTCCTACTAACAGCTAGGACATACGGAGATATGGACCTTGGTTTAAAGTCCAATATGAAAGGCTTGAGAAGCCTGGGATCGAATTCATGACCCCCGGTCTACAAGATGAGGTTTTACCACTGCACCACCGAGGCACCATTTCCCAATATTTCATACTGTTAAATATCTAATGAAAGGGCTGCAGACATTTCACCATGCCCTGCCACTGCACTTACATCAAGCAAGTGCCATGACTATGTTAATAAACAAATGTTTCAAGAAAATATCTCAAATAGTTTTCAAGTTACAGAGTGGACAAAAAAAAAAAAAACAGGGTTCTCACTAGGATTTTAAAGGTAGGAGTCCGGGACTCCCTTTTTGTAAAAAATGTATGTCCCAGCCAAAAAGTAGGAGTCCCAGTCCCCCAAAATAGGAGTCCCATTTTTTTTTTTTTTTTTATGACTCTCCTTTGATATTGAGCATGTCCCCGGTAACTTCATTCTCTTTTGATAGTGAGCATGTCCCTGGTAACTTCATTCTATAAATACCTGATGGAGAATCAGTTTCCTTATTTTCACATACTTTTTTATGGTGCTTTGCATTATGTGTTATTCCGAGCAATGCATGTAACCAACTGGTAGTCATTATCACACATCCTGATGTTTTTAATTCAGTGGAGTTGGCCCAGAAATTAGGATGATGTCATATCTCCCTCATGGGGAACTAGAGACATCTTTGCAGATCAGGGAGACATGACAATCCTAATCTATTTTACTTGCATGGTAAAGATCGTCGCACTTAAATTCAATACCCCACCGTTCGTCGCTGTCTGTTAAGTGATCTCGAGTGTTCTGAATACTAAGTGAAAAATATTTTAATCAAAACCAACGAAAGCTCCGTTATATGCTATCGTAAACTTATATATGCAATCTATCCGCACATTCTGATCATGGACACCTCTTTTGAGCTTCCCGCAAAACGTCATTTCAATGTTTACATTTGCACTGTGCTGTGATCAATACACGCTACGAAAAAAATGCCCGGGACTTCTTCACTAGCTGAAATTTCGATCTACTGCTTTGATTTGCCGTAAAAATCTTGATAATTTAGTTCTGTTTTTAAATATGTGTCTGATTCATATCCAAGAAAATGCTCTACAATGCAACATGGAAATAGTTCTTTTTCTCCCTAAACAGTTTCCCGCCACGCTGTCAAATGATGTTACCCTTACGAGCACGCGCTACCGTAACGAGCACGCGCTTTCATCATGCGGGAGCAATGGAAAATGTAACTTATACTAGAACAGTCCCAAATTGTATAGCGTCGTCCGGGGTGCATCTGAGCAGTCCTATCAGACTCTTCACAGGGCTTACGGGATAGATTCGCTGGGACTTAGAAACTTTTTTTTTTTTTAGTGACAAGCAGGAATAACTGTTTAGATGCGCTGACTGTTATCTCGTGAAAGGATAAGGTGCACTTGTATTTTTGGCTGAAATATTATCACCAAATGTCAACAAATTCTTCTACTACATCTACGAACTGTGGATCAGAAATGGGATCAAGTTCTGGATACTGGCTTCCATTTCTTAAATCATAGATACATCGCCACTGAGCCGAGAGCCAGAATCGGATGGGTTTGTTGTAGGGTTTCAATAAATCGCAATGAAATTTCAAACCTGTCTAATTCTGGTTCTCAGCTCATTTGCGCTGTATTTATGATTTAAGTAACGGACCCCGGCATTCAGAACATGACCCATTTCTGATCTACAGCTTGTAGGTGTAATAGAAGAATTTATTGACATTTGGTGATAATATTTCGGCCAAAAATGAAGCGATGCAACAAGATAATGGTTATGATGGACACCCATTATGACAGCAAAGACTAATGATTGCCGAAATAGCGAATGCAAGTTAGTTGCATGTTGCATTTGTTTCAGTTAGCATAGCAGTGTAAATATGCGGGGACCCCCCCCCCCGCCCCCCCCCGATCTGTGCTGACCATTGACTGTTATCTTGTCCATATACTCGCCCATGCATTTGAGAGAAATGTGATGTTTTTTAGAACCTTTTCAGAAGTCACAGAATAAATATAATCAGCAGTGCATGTTTCTGTTGTACTAAAAAACAAAAATAACTAGACAAAAAATATATATACAAGATATTTTTGGGGGGCCTGTACTGCCCTACTGACCCCAAGTATTAGATGTTACTCTCAAAAGCAAAAAAAAAACTGGCCCCAAGTATCTGTGTTTTATTCCACTTCCTACATGTGTCCTCTTATGAGTTAAAGCATAACGAAAGATAGAATGATAAATATCATTACTATCTCCTTGTTTTCTCTGCAAAATAATACCACTTACTTTTTTTAAGCAAATCTTCCTCTTCATCCCCAAAACTAAATATTTCACCATTTTAATTCTAGTGTGCTTGATTGATGTATCTGTTCGATAATCGCGGGTAAAACTCAGTACCTTATCTAGGGTGGGACGGGTATGAGGAATCGAGACAATTCATCGACAAGACAACTCATCGACACGGTTTTTTGGAGACAATTCACCGACACAATTGAAGACAACTCATCGACACTTTTTGAAGACAATTCACCGACACATATATTTGAAGGTAATTGGCAATCATAGGTAATTAAGGGTAATTATGGATAAGTGGTACATTGTATTTGATTGATCATACCTGTGAAAGACTAGCCTACCTGTTCTGCCTGTCAGTGAACAGTCTCAGAATCGATTATTGGGCTAAGAATGCGGAAAGGTTTTTAATTTTATTCATGACTGATGTTCTGCATCATTTACGATGCAGCTGCTGACGGATGCGCGCTCAGCGCCACCGCTGTGCCGTAAGACCGGAATTGGAAGTTTAATAGACTTGATGACTTGATTATGTTGATGTCGCACACTTTGACTGTCGGGGAGCTGTCTCTGTCCAACTGAGGCTATAATGTATAAGAATGAACGAAAGAAAGAAAGGAAGAAAGGAAAAAGACATATAATGTCTAAGAATGAACGAAAGAAAGACATAGAGTGACAGACAGATATATAATGACTAAGACAGACAGACAGACAGACAGACCAGGGCAGACAGACAGACAGAAAAACAGACAGTTTAAAAAACTCATATAAAATCTTACCAGTATTACACGTTCTATGCTGCCACTTGTCACAACCATCACACTGAAACGCATGCTGCTGCCGACGAACTTCTTTCGAATACACAATACACAGAAAATCCATAATGTACGAAATACAGAATATGCACTATAACATAATGATTTATCAACTGAATGAATGAAATCTCAGAGTTTAAATACCACCCAGAACACCCAATATTGCAGCTGACACACAAGCTGAGTTATAACTGACATCGAGGTTGTCATGTCAGTCAAGTCATCTAATCAACTGATGAGCGTGTACAAGCTCATCAACATCGAGGTAGTCATGTCAGTCAAGTATCTAATCAACTGATGCGCGTGTACAAGCTCATCAACTCTGCTACATGACACTGATGTATTAATGATTAACAGTCAAATTTCTATTGTTATCAGAATTTGAACAACAAAAATTTAGGAAATAAATGAAAACATAACTCATATAAACGAATATCCAGCTTCACTTTCCGTCTTTTCTATTTTAATTAAGAAAGTTTTGAATAATATTTTACCAAGTTCCTTATACGTATATTTTCCTCTAAATCATGCCTTTGAAATAAAATGCGTAAGTTTATTTATGCCAGCCATCCTATGCGGTTAAAATGGTCGCTTAATTGTCATCAATAAGCCAAAAATAATGAATTAATATCCTAAATTCGTTATTTTGATCATAAACGTGATAATGAATCATTTTATTTTCAAAACATTGTCTTCATTTCAGCTTGGGTATAATTTCAACATAAAAATGTGTCGGTGAATTGTCTTCAAAAAGTGTCGATGAGTTGTCTTCAATTGTGTCGGTGAATTGTCTCCAAAAACCGTGTCGATGAATTGTCTTGTTGACCGACACCCGGCACCGTGACCAAAATTTCTATCCTGGATTGCAAGACCGATATTTTTTACGACGTAACTTTGTTCATTTTGGGTTTATATATTATGAGATATTAAATATATATTATCCAACAAAAAGGAAATATAGATCGGACCTGTACTTATTTTTTAAACTCAGATTTATCGTTTCAAGGGTTATGAATCCCACAGACCATCCATTCGACTACAAGCACCAAATAAGCGGTCGGGTATAAAAGCCAAGTCCGATTTGCCGATAATTTTTCTGCCGAACATAAATTTTATTTTTGTCATTATATCTAAACTAAGATTCAAATGTCTAGTATATCAGTTTTATATTATCATACATTGCTTAATTAATATTCGACAAAAGATATTTCTTTTTTCAATGCTTTTGGATTTGATTTTTAAGCAGTTTTTTGTCTTCTAGGGGTATAAAAGCCTAGTCCCAGTATATATATATATATATATATATATATATATATATATATATATATATATATATATATATATATATATATATATATATATATATATATATATATATATATATATATATATATATCATAGTTTTCTCAGTAGTGAAGCTAATATATACAGAGCTCAGCTCTGTCTCAGAGAATAAATGGTCACTAGAACATAATTATTTTCTTGCGTATGAAAATTATGTCATATATAAGCTACTTTAGACTTTTTTCTGTCCATCTTTGCTTTTCACGCATACTGTTCTAAAAATAGAATCGCCGGACCGCAATGCATATGAAAGATACAAAATGACCCAACTACTACTGAACAAAAACAAAAGACAGGGAAGAAGACGAAAAAGGAGAAATAACATTAATACAGCTATTAATATCTATTAGATATTCTTAAAACACTATCTTCGCGGTCAGAAAAGTCCCCCATTTATTTCGTCTCATTTCAGGACGTTGTTGTAAGTAACGTCATTGTTTACAGGTCTATTTACAGACGCGTCTAATTTGTTAAACAAACGGAGAAAAAAAAAAAAAAAAAAAACTTATTTTATTGAAACATATGCATATGCTTGTTGCATCACAATGCACATGAACTAAAATTTCAACATTTATAGTTAAGTCTGTTCTATAAAAAAGACAAAATAGAGACAAAAAATCAAGAAATCTCTCTCGGCTATTTTTCTTCCGAGCTTGGCTTTTATACCCATGAAACGAGAAAAAATCACTCTCAATCAAAAACTAGAACAATGATTTTAATATTATCATTGCTGTAAATTACAATTATATAATATGGTCATATAATACTCATATACTGGACATTTGAATCATAGCTTAGATATAATGACAAAAATAAAATTTATGATCGGCAGAAAAATGATCGGCAGATCGGAGCGGACTTGGCTTTTATACCCGACCCAAATAAGCAAGAGGATGAAAGGGAAACAAAATACCATTACGGTTTCTAATTTTATTCAGAAGACGTGTTTCATCAACAAGACATAGCATAATGTACATAATAGTTGCGGTCATGGTACCAAAGCCGTAATCCAAAATCATAAATCCATAAACGAATGACGAATCAGAATGTTCAGACCAACAGACATGGACCCCAGAACAAAGGGTGTAATCAGGCGTCCGCGGATAGTAAGCATTACTTGGTAAGCAAGCTTCGCCCACCATGCCCATGGGCCTGAACGAAGGAAATATCGGTAGAAGCGTATGTCCGGGATTTGGGAAGTCTACTTATGGCGCGTCACTGGCAAAAACATCAGAAACAATTCTGGAAACTGCCACATTGTAGGGATTGACTAGATCATGATGTCTCCCATAGAACTTCTTAAGTGTTGCTACCAGTTTGGTTTTTTGATACCCCTGGCTCAACAACTTTTGAGTGAGCACTTTCCCACGCTCCATGAAGTCCTGATAATTTGAACAGGTTCTGGCATAACGGATTAACTGTGAAACGTAAACGCCGTATGCTGGTGCAGAAGGGATATTACTGCTCAGGAAAGGAAAGTTAACGATGGGAAAATTGAAGTCATCCCGTTTGTCGTAAAGCCTAGTAGTAAGCTTTCCATAAACAAGGATCTAAAATACTTTAAGCAGTAGCACATTTGATAATCGAATGACTAAAACAAAACTGGCATCGGGTCTTCTCTTTTTAACATATGTATGCTCTTTTGTTGCCGGGTCAAAGTTCATTCAAGCGCAAACCAGGATTGCGTTCAGCAGTGCAAAACGCTCGCGAACGTTTTCCCTGTATTCACATTCCAGTTGGCAGTCCTCATTAGGGACAGGAATCCAGTGCCAAAACACACACAAACGCATACATATATATATAACCAACTCATTTTGTGGCTGCTTTATTGTATTTGTCTGTCTTTCCCTTTGGTGTTGGGGGCTTGGTTTCTGGTCAACTCGTACCTTAGTCAACTCGTACCTTTTTTCAAATCATGCATATTTTGGGTTGTCGTACCTTAGTATCTAATTTCCGTAGTCAAATTACAGATTAATTTGTGAAATGTGATTGTTTGATTTATTTATTCATAAAACCTTAAAGTGCCAAATAAAATTTATAGCGGACAACATTTTGAATTTTTTATTTATTATTATTTATTTTTCAGAGAAAATAAGTCTTGACATTTTCGTGTGAAGCATCTGCTAGGCTGATGATTCACATGAAATGTCAAGACCTTATTCTATGAACAAGAAAATAAAAATTATTTTCTCTGCTATTGTGATTGGCGGTTTAATGGTTCTGCAAATCTGATATGTCGAGGTACCGATATCTCGTACTTCAGAGAGTCCCTTGAATTTCAAAACAACCAGAGTCAACTGTAATTGAACGAAGTTATGAGCTTGGAGTAAGTAAGCAGTGTTTGCCCAGATCTGCATGCACATAACGCATTCCGCATACTTCCAGAAAAGAGGAATATCCAGATAAATATTTTCCTTATTTTTCCACGAAAACATATGCTGTTGATACTCATTTGACGGGCATCACTGATGCACTTCTAATGGTTTACTACAACATATATTTCTTGGAGAAATAATAAAATATTAAAGCTCATGATTGAAAAATAAATACATCTAGAGATGTATTCATTGCTTGCTTACAGTCATTGAACGCCTTGACTAACACTTACCACGCTATGGGCAGGTTCAGCAGACGACAAACTGAAGTGAATCTTCTACATTTTCTTAGAAAATAAGATCTGACACTTAATGCAAATTGTCTCTTTAGGAGACAATCTGCATTAAGTGTCAGATCCTAATTTCTTGAAAAGAGTAAGGTAAAATGTTTCAAAATGTCATCTGCTGAATTTGTTACCCAGCATGCAAAAGTGTTAAAAAAGACTTCCTTTGAGCAGCTGAGACTTGCAAAACTGTAACCCGTTTACCCCACATTATATATTAGGAGGAGACAATCTGCATTAAGTGTCAGATCCTATTTTCTTGGAAAGAGTAAGAAAAATATTTCAAAATGACATCTGCTGAATTTGTTACCCAGCATGCAAAAGTGTTAATCGTTTTTCACACCTCCATTAATTGGTACATGTTTAACTAATGTGTAAATTAAGGATGCATCAAAATATTGATTACAAAAAATTGAATCTATGTATGTATGTATGTATGTATGTATGTATGTATGTATGTATGTATGTCTCTATCTCTCTATCTGTCTGTCTGTCTGTCCGTCTATCTATCTATCTATCTATCTATCTATCTATCTATCTATCTATCTATGTCCGATGTAATGGGTCTGACAGTTGGTTTCCTTGAGCTCTCCAACTAAGTATTTAAGATATCAGTAACATATTATTGCCCTTGCCCTCTTGTTAGAGGACGAGGAAACGCCATCTGGCGTGTGGGACTACCAAGTCCGGAATTCCAACACAAGTAACAAGTAACAAGTAAGTAAGTCTTACTCTTTGTTGCTTTGTGGTTTATTGTACGAGGCGAGTTGTTTTATGTCTTGCCTTGTGTTATTTTGTTCTTGTGTTTTCAGTCCTTTAAACATTGCGATTACCTCGCTTGGGGAAGAGAGAGAGCTAGTTTTGGTGCTTTTCCTACGTTTGTTCGATTTGCGCTTCTTCGGTTTTGTCTGTTTCCTCTTCCTCTTGGTGTCTAGGAAGGGATGCGGTTTGTGATTGTGGCACTCCCTGGAAAACATAATTATCTAATAGTGCAGACCAAGATCATACTGTAGTCTGACCAGTGTATATACGTAACGTTTTCCATTTCATCTGCATCTTTTCAACACATTTTTGTACAGTCAGTGATCAAAAGTAATTCCACAGCGACAACAATCCCATAGAGTTCAATGCATTTTCATGTTTATAAAAAATAAATAGTAATAAATATAATTGTTTATATCTTTATAACGTTCACATCATTTAAAAGCTGGACGATTCATGTAATATACGTTTTGATTCTCATTGGATTTTCTCTATGCAAACTTTAGAGACAAAGAATTAAATTTTGTTCAAAATATTTTGAGCAGTTTTTGGGCGACGTCAACATTGACGTCAGTGGAAATCTGCCATTTTTAAAATTTCCTCTTAAATTAAATAGTTGTATCTGAGAAGACAGATATCCGATATTTATTTAAGCCATATATTTTGGACATGTATCATTTACCTTTCCAGTCATTACAGAATATCAGTATTTTCTTTACGATGTTACACAATATTAAGTGTCTTGTAAACATTAAAATGCATTAAAGTCTATGAGAAAATATTTTTGTGGAATTACTTTTGACTGTATAAACACCACCATCAAACTTTTAGGATATTAATTTTCAATTTTACCATTTGCAAGGTGTGGAAAGGGACATTACTCGATTACCTATTGAAGCATATGTATCTTCAACTTTGCATGCCCTTGTATCAAACCGCTAAATACATAATATGTGCATTTTTTTATTTTTTTTTTTTAATTTCTGATCGTTTGCTGTAAATTTCGTATTAACAAGCAAAAATCACTGTAACTATCGAACAGATGGTAATGTTTTGGGGTGACATGCAGTTAAACGCATCAGTCAATACATGACGTGCGACACACGTCAAATTAGGTTATTATGAGTTAATGCAATTAGCTTGACAAGTTGTTGAATATCGTTAGAAAATTAATGACCCGTAAGATTGCTCAACCTAACCTGAATAAACAAATATTACATGTATATGGTATTACTTCTGCTCTAAAATATAAATTGTGGGTACTGGATAGAGTACCCACAATGTATGTGAATGCATACATGAAACCGTATGCACACACGTTAACGGATCCATGTTTTGAGATTCCCCGGCAAATATTACTTTTCTAAATATAGGGGAAAAGAGGGTTGTAGTTCAAGTTTTCAATCCCGAATGATCCCGGATATGCTGAACGTTTAAAATCATCATATTTGCTCAGATTTTGTTTTAAACATATTTTATTAATTAGGGTTAAATAGTTAATATTGATACACAAAGCATTGCATTTATTGCATTTGCGATAATAAAGGAAAGTTATTTAAGAGAAAAGTCGATCCCACCTGCCTGCGGATCTGGATCATCAAGAAAAAGACATCAAAGAGGTAATAATAATAATAATAATAATAATAATAATAATTTTCTTTCAGAATGGAACAAAGAGTTTTGAATAATACAACTTTTATGAAAGTCTGATCACAACATGTTGAGATATCAAGGGCATCGCACCACTACATTACATTTCGAAAATCCCTGACATTTCAAAGTCTGAAATCGACTTCAAAGGGGTAAAAATGAAAATGTTTTAATAATCTTTTAGAATGGAGCTTACATTTTTAAATGATACCAATTTTATTAAATTCTGACCACAAAAAAAGTGAGAAATTAAGGACAACGCACCAGTACCTATACATCCCGGACATTTCAAAGTCCAAAAAAGGGTAACATTTGGAAAATAGCTTTAATAATCTATTAGAATGGAGCTTAAATTTTTAAATGATATAAATTCTATTAAATTTTGACCACCAAAAGTTGAAATATTAAGGACAACAAACAAGTATCTATACATCCCGGACATTACATCCCAATCATCTAGGACATTTCAAAGTCCAAAATAGACCTCAAACGGGTACAATTCGGACAATATTTTTTAATAATTTTTAGAATGGAGCTTCAATTTGTAAATCATATGAATTGTATTAAATTCTGACTACCAAAAGTTGAGATATTAAGGACAACCCGCCACTACCCATACACCCCGGACATTTCAAAGTCCAAAATCGACCTCAAAGGGGTAAGAATTGGATACTATCTTTTAGATTGGAGCTTAGATTTTTAAATGATATAAATTTTATTAAATTTTGACGACCAAAAGTTGAGATATTAAGGACAACGCACCACCATCCATACATCCCGGACATAACATCCCGGACATTTCAAAGTCCGATGTCGACCTAAAGGGGGTAAAAATTGGAAACTATATTAATATCTTTTAGAATGGACTTTAAATTTTCAAATGATACCAATTTTATCAAATTCTGACCACTATAAGTCGAGATATTAAGGACATCGCCCACTACCCCATACATCCCGGACATTACATCCCGAACATCCCGGACATTAGTGAGAACCTGGAATGGTGTCGGATTTTACCAATCAACTATTCACACCGTTCTATTGACCAGTTTCCTGCAGCTCTGCACTATCAAGTCGACCAGTCAAAGTTGAAAGATGAGGTGATTATGTCGTCTGATCTGGAGAGAAGAAGCAGATCTGGAGAGTAACTTTGGCAAGTTATTGATGATAATAGCATTACTTTTATATAATGGCGCTGTTTATTACATAATGTTTGTATATTTTCAGATATATTGCCTTGCTGTCAAAGTAAATCAAGGAATAAAATGTGCCAGATCATGATGCAGCATTTGAATTCGCGACGCTGCTTGCTGATGGCCTTACAAATGCATGGTGCTGTGTTGCTCATGTTCATGGGCTTATATCCGCCCTGTCTGTCTGTAACACTCTGTGTATTTTTCATACCTAAGGGCAACTTATCTTCTAGGGTATTGAAATTTCTTGCATTTTTTTTATATCTGGGAAATATTTTGGACCCTCAAAAGTCCTTATTGATGCAGCTGTGATCTGACAGTATAAACCCAACTTTGTGTTTTGGGTTTGTAGTTTAAACTATTACTAAACTTTTAGAATGCGTCCACCATTATCACTCGACCTTGTGTTAACACTGTTTTGACTCATTCAGTTTGAAGCCATATTTGTTAACATCTCGCCTCGCGCTCTTGCGGCATTTCTGATGATGTTTGCCGGTATTTTCTGTTTGTAAACATGTCAGGATTACAGGGAGTTAATCATGTGGAAAGTCAAAGATCTAAAGGTAAATAATTATCTCTATTTTCCTAAAGTTATTTTTCACCTTTTTATACCCCGCCACACAATAGTGGTGGGGTATTATGGTTACACGTTGGACGTCCATGTGTCTGCCTTTCCGTCCGTCAGTTATATGTCTATCCGTATTTCATTTCGGGATGATAACTCGAGTAAACATCAATGGATTTTCACCAAACATGATTTGTGCATTGATATTGTGGAAATCTGGTTTGGGATTGCTAAATTTGGCATCAAATTTTGACGGAGTTAATTGTCCGAGACATGCCCGTATTTCCGGACGATAACTTGAGTAAATGTCAAGGAATTTTAGTCAAACTTGATACATGGATTGATATTAAGGAGATCTGGTTTGGGATTGCTAATGGGCAGATTTCATTAAATTTTGATGGGTTATCTGCCCACGACACGATAATAGCAGGGTATTATCGTTTTAAGATTTTTTTATTTGTTGTTGATCTTGATTAATACATGCCAATACAGCACTACCTTTATCCTCTAGGTGCTTTAAAGATTATTTCTGCTGACACTATGTGCTTTTCACTTTGTGAGTAATTCAAGCGAATTTGACCAAAATTAAGAAAAAAAAATCTTTTGTGATTGGTCAAATTTATATTTAGATTAAAAAACAATAACAGAATTTATATTGAGAAATAATAATAATAATAAAATAAATCAGTAACTCTTGATTAGTCCGTCTGTGGATCAAAGGAAATTCCTAAAAGCAGATCTCAGTTCATTATTGATGGGCCTGTTGGTATCATGCAGATTGCCATTTAAAACTTTCAGGTTTATGACTGTAATTTTTATGTCATTTCTAGATAAAATTCTTTCTATACTGAAAGGAAAAAGAAACACAGGGTAGAGTTTTTTCCTTCTTATTTTAACCATTTTTTACGGTGTTTACTATAGCCATACACTTTTACAGATTGTCCTGTGACTGTGAACCGCGGGTATACGAGTCTTTGGTCGATGTGCTATCTACCCAGTGTGTGAAATCATTCAACCGTGCATTGCACGGACAATACGGAAAGCCAAAATTTCGTGCAAAACAAGCATGTTTAAACCTTCAGCACAAGATTTCCTCACACCATTTGGTACACTTCAACAATTCTTTTACCAATTTTTCTTTTCATTTTTACGCTACTTTGAACTTTTTTTTCAATCATGGTACGATTGACTGATGTTCAGAGGGATAGGGCAATTGCGTTGCTGATGCAGGGTCAGAGGCAACAGCAAGTTGCCAATCATTTTGGGTTTAACGTCTCAACAATTGAACGTCTTGTTAGACGTTTAAGGGAGACAGGGCATTTAGCAGACCGACCGCAGTCTGGGCGTCCACGCGTGACATCGCGACGTCAAGACAGGACATTCCGTCTGGCACATTTGCGGAATCATCATCTCACTGCTACCGAAACTGGATGAGCTGGACAGAAGGGTTAGGAAGCGCCGAAATACCCCCGCCACTCTCGCGTTGATCGGTAAATGGAATAACATCCCGATGCGAACTGTCAATGCTTTGGTTAACTCTATCCAAAGGAGAATAAGGGCAGCAACGGCAGCAAGAGGGGGGCACACCCGATATTGATTTTCAGTTTGATTTTGATCAAGATTTGGGGGTTAGCTACCAATGAACTTCAATAACTCGAGACTTGTTGATCACAAACCAATGAAATTTGGAACTTTTGTTCCATACATGTACCGTTTTGTAATCATAGTAAAATATTTAACAAACTTTTTCAAACTTGGATGAAATTTAGGAATAAAATTTACCCTGCGTTTCTTTTTCCTTTCAGTGTATTTCTCTTTCCATTACTTCTCTTTGAGAATTGTATTTTTTACACTCAAAAATGTTGTGCTGTATTGTTTCTTTCACATTTGTCTGATTTTGTATTGTCAATTTAGGCCTTAAGATATTGATAATTAAGTTCGACTTGTCCAATTATCATTTGGTTTATAGTAGACTCAAATTTTCTATCACCAGTATTAGTTTGATGTTTTCCTACTTACGAAATTACTTTTTGTAGTACATGTAAGTCTGTCTTTGTAGAAGTGTCAAATATCATTTGCCATTTTCCTGTATGCTTCGTTTCATCATTTTTATTAGCTTGGGTCTATCTGCTACTCCCTCATTAAAATCTTCCTTTTTTTCTCACCATTTCTCTTGCTGCTTATTTAGCCAGGTTATCTGCCAATCATTACCTTTGAAATATCTGTGATCTGGAATCCCATTATGAAAACACACCTATTCAAGTATATAGAAAATTTCACTTCCAAAAATTGATAATTTTCAGATAAGAAACTCTGATATTTTTCGTATTTCTGCTCAAAACATAGATTGTGGGTACTCGTTAGAACTGCCTCAGTGAGGCGGTTCTAATGAGTACCCACAATCTATGTTTTTGAGCAGAAATAAGAAAAATAATTATACCCCTATAAACCCCAGTTTTACTATATAAAAGTGGGGTTTAAGGGGGTCAAAATTATATAGGTATGTTTTCGTGATGCAGTGTATTAAGTTACTATTAACCCTTCTCCTGCTGAACCTGGATATACATGTACCCTGCATTTTCAAACAGTGCAGATCCAGATCAGTTGGCTTCAACCAAGCCAGCTGATCTGGATCTGCACTGTTTGCCATTCAGTATGTGAATTTATATCAACAATCTGGATCAAGTAATCGGATTTGCTGAAAATTTGGAAAGGGCATGGCATCTTAATTTATTCAGCAGGACAAGGGTTAATACTTATAGAATATATCCTTAATCCTCCAAAGATGCAGTCATTTGTCATATGTGTAAGATGATATCATTATCTACATGGACTTTATTCCTAGATGTGTCAGAACTGAAAGCTGATACAATTGCAGGTTGGCAGTTGATAAAGAAATGAATGTCCTTTCGAAGTTCTTCTTGTTCAGAAATATGCTATCTGTGTGCCCACCAATTCACCAATGTAGTTTTGTTACCATTGGAACAAACAGGTTTGGAAAGACAAACATGTTAACCTTTTTATTTAAGTTGATTCTTTACCAGAATTAAATGCATGAAATATTATTAAAAATTTAGAATCTGACAACTGATCTTATCTGGCGCCACATTGTATGCGTCAAAAAGCCATGTGACTGTCATGTGACATGAAAGATGCAGCATATGAAAATTCACTGTGTTGTATATATGCTATGCACTATATAAAATTTGTGAGCCCTTCAGTAAATGTTCATATACATGGTTTCTTCATAAAAATCTTATTACCTTACTATTATTACTATCTTAATAGTCTGTATTATTGGTTTGGTTTATGCTCACAAATGTCCTGAAACTTTTCTTTTCAGACCTGTCAAGTCAAGTACAGACAGTGTATTCATCAACCTTAAAAAAAAAAAATAGCTGTGTTTCCACTAACATGCTGAAAAAAAAATGGTCGGTAGGTAGGAGAAACTTTTTTTATTTTTCTATTTTTTCTTCAGAAAAGAACAGGGTCGGGTCTGTAATTTTATGAAAATGCAGGTATTTTGTTAAGGATCGGTGCTTTACATTTTTATTTTGCATTTTTACTGATAAAAAATAGCAATAGCAGAGTGCGGTGTTTGGAACAGGGTCGGTCGGGTTAGTGGAAACACTTAATTTTTTTTAAGTCTTATGCCCTCCTTAACCCATTGTGGTCGGGAGACCTGTAAAGGGTAATTGGCAAACAATGCAGACCCAGATCAGATGCCACAGAATGTGGCATCTGGTCAGGGTCTGCACTGTTTGCAAATAGTTTAACCATTTTTCTCTAGGAATATGTAAATCTCAAATAAATAACCAGATATACCTAAAATTGAAATTGGACTGTTCCAGTATATAGTGTGGGAGGGCAAGGTTGCAGAAATGCCGGCAAATATGCATATTTTCCATGCCACTGGCATTTATGGCAAATATGGCAAATTCAATTGACGGTTATCAAATATATGTTGACATGGACTGGTCAGTCGACAGGCAGTGCGAAGTCATGCTGGATTGGAGTAATCTTGGCTTCTTGGCGGCAGGCTCTGTCGTCGGTGTAGATGGCTCAGTAGAAACGTCATCTGCAGGCAGTGGTCGTTTCTGGGAGGGTCTGTTGGCAGGACATTTCTCTCTGTGGGCACGAAGTCGTGGAGCTTCAGCACTGACAACTGCTTTGCAGTCAATGCAGCTGACGCTGGTTTTGTTGTCTTGTTCAACAACAGCAAAGAAGTTCCAGATTGGATCTTTTAGCTTCACCATGGTGACTAGTACCGTAGTTGTAGTTTGCTTTAGATGTGTTTAGCTAAATTTCAGGACATATAATGAACAGTAATGTTCTAATTTCTAGGGTATACAAGGCTTGAAGCCATACAATTACTCAATTCACACCTAAGACACCTCTTTTCAATTCCACCCAGACTAATTGTCTAAGTTATATAAACAAAGAACTAAATTATGACATCTTCTTGTTTTCATCTTTGCCTCTGGCCAGCTCTACCTACTTAAATAAACATTTTCTTAAATTTGTGTTTTAATAATTTTGTACCATAAAGTCAAGTCAATTAATGTAAAACTCCTTGCAACTTAGGATACTGTAAAACTTTAAAAGGCCTGTCTAGTGTCTATCCAAAAATTAAGGATCATTATATCAAGTGTCACTGGCACAGCTAAATAAACATGTTCTTAATTTTGTTGTAAAGTCATGTCAATTTATGTAAAACTCCTTGCAACTTTGGATAGTGTAAAACTGCTATAACTTTCCTAAAATTTGAACATAATTGGGTGTTTAAAGCATGTTGTTGAGAAAGTAAACAGAAAATCAGTCAAGGACCTGATCAGACTGCTCTGATCTTAACATTCTTTAAGAGGCCTGTCTACTGTCTATCCAAAAACTTAGGATCAATATATGAAGTGTCAATGGCACAGCCAAATGTATACCTGTGATTTTACTTTATTACTTGAGTTGTTCAATTTTCCAATTTTAGTCAACTTGGTGAGATTTCAACAATATTTTAATCCCAAAATCATATTTGCCATATTTGCCACTTTGGGCATATTTTCTGGGCCGTATGATATTTCCTATAACTTTCCTAAAAGTTGAATATAATTGTGTGTTTAAAACATGTCGTTGGGAAAATAATCAGACAAATCAGTCAAGGACCTGATCAGACTGCTCTGATCTTAAGATTCTTTAAGAGGCCTGTCTAGTGTCTGTCCAAAACTTAGGATCAATATATTTAGTGTCAATGGCACAGCTAAATGCATACCTATGATTTTATTTTTACCTGTTTAATGTTTCAATTTCTAGTTGACTTGAGATTTCTACAATATTTTAAGACCAAAATCATATTTGCCATATTTGCCACTTTGGGCATATTTTCCAGGCCGGATAATTCCAGCAAATTCCACTGGAAAATACTGAGGGTGGAATTTGCCACTCAACCTTGTGGGTTCTATTCAGTCTGCTATGGGTTAAAGAGGCTCCAATAAGAACCACAGCAAGAGAGTTTAACCCTTTTCCTGCTGAATAAATTAAGATGCCATTCCCTTTTCTAATTTTCAGCCAGTCAGATTACTTGATTCGCATTGTTCATATAAATTCACATATTGAATGGCAAACAGTGTAGTCTCAGATCAGTTGGCTTCTTCAGAAACCAGCTGATCTGGATCTGCACTGTTTGCAAATGCAGGGTATATCTGGACTCAGCAGGACTAGGGTTAATGTTCCAGAAGTTTCTCTTAGACATAAACTCAGTGGGCATGTGACTGCAGAAGCAACTAGATTTGGACCACCACCCCTTTTCTCCCAGGAGGAAGAAGCTAGGATGGCAGATCATCTGAAGATTACAGCTTCTGCAGGCAATGGTTACAGCACGTACATACAATTTAAACATGTTATAATTGTTTGTGGAGCTTTTATAGCAGTGTTGAATATTAAATATATATATATTAGGATACAATTAAATCTCCATGTTAAAGTTGAATATCAGTATTGTTGATAAATCATAGTCATATGTCATTATTTTATTATTGTTAACTTAGTCATTTGCTTAAGTGTTGTTCTTGTTTAATTTCAGGTCAGAAGTGCTTGATATGACCACCGAGTATGCTTTAAGTCTCTAGGGTACAGGGACAGAGACCATGCATTGAGCGCCCAGTGGTACTGTGACTTTGTCACGATGGCCTGAGCTGAAGGTGCTGAAACCTACAGGGCTAGAAATACAACAGGCCAAGGCTACAACACCAGAGTGTATCACAAGTTATTATAATGAGCTGGGTCCCATCTTAACCCTTGTCATGCAGAATAAATTAAGATGCCATGCCCGCTTCTAATTTTCATCCAATCATATTCCTTGATCCAGATTGTTGATATTAATTCACATACTTAATGGCAAACATTGCAGATGCAAATCAGTTGGCTTCTTCAGAAGCCAACTAATCTGGATCTACACTGTTTGCAAAGGCAGGACATATCACACTGTTTGCAAAGGCAGGACATATCCGGTTTCAGCAGGACTAGGGTTAAATAAATATATGACAAACCTGAGAGGCTTTATGATGTGGACAAGAAGGGACTGTTAAACACCCATAAAGCATCACAAGTAGTTGCATCAGTGGTACAAAACCCCCTGCAGTATCATCAAGTTCCAGTGTCTTAATTACTGTACTGGGTTGTTGAAAGGCTCTTGGATACCATGTACCACCATATTTTGCATTCCCTGGTATGGGAATGGGACAGTTGCTTGATGGTACAGCAGTCGGGGCTGATGGACATGTTAGTGAAACAAGGTGGAGTAATATTGGTGTATTCAGAGAATATCTTGAAAGTCACCTACTGAGATATTTACCAGAGAGAAGTGCCAAAAACCCTGATCTTCTCTTGTATGATGGCCGCAAATCTCACGAATTTAGGTCTTATTGGCAAAAAGTCAACATATCATTTTGTTTGTTCTAGCCGCACGTATGAGCCGTAATCAGTTCTCCACCCTATAGATGTTGGTTGTTGTGGCCGGTTTGAGAGGATCTTCAATCAAATGGTCCATAAGTTCATGCGAGAAAACTGTTACCATTCTGTTTGTGCCATAGCATGCCCTGCACATGTAAAAGCCCTTTCTCCTGAGAACCTCTAGTTTGCATTTAGACAGTCTGGTATATTCACTTTTAACCTCAATGCAGTAGATCCTTCTAATTTTAAATCAGCCTAGAGCAGAAAGATTCTGAGTAATCCTGCAGTCCGGTAAATAAAACAGAAGAGGTGTTGCTTGCTGAGAAAACCACAGATTTTAAAAGTGTGTTAGGAAGCCCCAGAAAAAAAAAATACATGTATTTAAGTACCCTGATAAATAGTTAGGCTGTAACTGAAGACAATAAGATGACCATCATTAAGAGTCATAAAGAAGCCAGGAAGAAACCCAGAAGCTCACAAAATCTCAAATCTGTTAAGACCAAAATAAAAAAAAAATAAAAAAAAACGACAACAAAAAAACAAATTAAAATTCCATGCCCGAGCCAACCCAGGTCCATCTGGACTGTGCATCTGGTCCTGAAAAAAGAATGAAATATCCAGTGAGTCATCATCAGAGGATGAAGATGTAAAGTGTGTCTTTTGTAAGTGGACACATGATGCTATGCACTATAGTGAGTCTCTCATTTTTTGTCACACCTGCTTGTAGCAGGGTGCGATATAGGCATCCACTTTTCCGTCCATCAGTCCGTCCATCCATTCTAACGAAATGATGGTTATGTGACTATTTTTTTGCTGAAAGTGACTATATGTGACTGTTTCTTTCTAAGTGACTGTCACTTAAAAAGCTTTTTGTTGTTATGCCAAAATACATGTTATGTGACAACTCCACAAAGGGAGAAGAGTCACATAAATTATATAGGTGTCTTTGTCCATTCATATGGAAGTCCGTCAGTAATTTATGTGACGCTTGTCTAAAAAAATATGTGACTTAAGGTGCTTATGTGACTCCTGTTCATGCATTTATGTGACTGCGATCCATTCAATAATTTAAGTGACCATTGATTTAAATAATAGTATCAATGCACTTGAGTTATTATATCTGAATTTACAATCAAAGTATTAATGGGTCACTTTAAATTTGGACAATGTCACATAACTACCATTTCGTTAGAACATTTGAAAAGTCACGTAAAAACTTGGAGAAACGTCACTTAAAATAGCCATCACATAAGCCCCATTTCGTGGGTCAGTCCGTCTGTCAACATTTATGTCGACGTTCGACATTTATGTCAAAGTTAGTATTCTAACCAACTACAAGACTAAACAACCATCAAACCTTGCATGAAACATCTCCCTGACCTCCTGACTTTGCGACATAGGTGTCCGCTTTTCTGTTCATCTGTCCCTTCGTCCGTCTGTCAACATTTATGTCGAAGTTCGACATTTATGTCAAAGTAAGTATTCTAATCAACTACAAGACTAAACAACCATCAAACCTTGCATGAAACATCTCCCCGACCTCCTGACTTTGCGTTCGTCTGTCTGTATGTCCATCCGTCCGTCTGTTAACAGTTCTGTTATGTCAGAGTTCGACATTTATGTCAAAGTTAGTATTCTAATCAACTACAAGACTAAAACAATCAAAACTTGCATGAAACATCTCTCTGACCTCCTGACTTTGTGACATAGGCATCAGCTTTTCCATTCGCCTGTCCGTTTGTCCGTCTGTCAACATTTATGTCGAAGTTCAACATTTATGTCAAAGTTAGTATACTTATCAATTACAAGACTAAACAACCATCAAACCTTGCATGAAACATCTCTCTGACCTCCTGACTTTGCGCCATAGGCGTCCGCTTTTCCATTCGTCTGTCTGTTTGTCCATCCGTCTGTCAACATTTATGTCGAAGTTCTACATTTATGTCAAAGTTAGTACTCTAATCAACTACAAGACTAAACAACCATCAAACCTTGCATGAAACATCTCCCTGACCTCCTGACTTTGCGACATAGGCATCCCCTTTTCCGTTCGTCCGTCCGTCTCAACATTTATCTCGAAGTTCGACATTTACGTCAAAGTTAGTATTCTAATCAACTACAATTCTACAACAACCATCATACCTTGCATGGCACATCTCCCTGACCTCCTGACTTGGCAGGTACATTGACCCAGTGACCTTGACCTATATTTTGCGCTCCAGTGACTTTGATACAATTTACGTTGACATTCCAGATCTTCTCAACTATAAGGCGTACATCTATCAAACCTTGCATAGTGCTTCTCCTAGATGTAATGACCCGACTGGTACCTTGACGAGGTGACCTTGACCTATATTTTGGGCTTCAGTGACTTTGACACATTTTGCGTCAACGTTCCATATCTCCTCAATTATAAGGCCTACTGCCATCAAACCTTGCAAAGTGCTTCTTAGTGTACTGACTCGGCAGATACCTTGACCTGGTGACCTTGACCTATATTTTGGCTGCAGTGACTTTGACATAATTTACGTCAACATTCCAGATCTCCTCAAGTGTAAGACCTCTAGCCACCAAACCTTGCATAGTGCTTCTCCTAGATGTACTGACTCGGCAGGTATCTCGACCCAGTGACCTTGACATATATTTTGCGCTCCAGTGCATTTTACACATTTTTTTAAGTAGATGTTCAATATCTCCTCAAGTATAAGGCCTACAACCACCAAACCTGGCATAGTGCTTCTCCTCAATGTACAGACTCCGCAGGTACCTTGACTCGGTGACCTTGGCGTATATATCGCGCTCCATTGACTTTTACACCTTTTACATCACCCTTCCATATGATCTCAACTTCAACCACCAAACGTTCTATAGTGCTTCTTTTCGATGTACTGACTCGGCAGTTGACCTGGTGACCTTGACCTATATTTTGCACTCCAGTGACTGACACATTTTACGTTGATGTTCGGTATCTCCTCAAATATAAGACCTACAACCACTAAACCTTGCATAGTGCTTCACCTCATTGCACTGGCTTGGCAGGAACCTTGACCTGGTGACCTTGACCTATATTTGACACATTTTACGTTGATGTTCTATAACTCCTCAACTAAAAGGCCTACAACCACCATATCTTGCATAGTGCTTCTCCTTGATGTACTGACTTAGCAGGTACCTTGACACAGTGACCTTGACTTATATTTCATGCTCCAGTGACTTTTACACATTTTCTCATCATAAGGCTGTATAATATGAAAAGTCAGTGCTGAAGATATAGCCATTAGGAGGAATGGCACTGGTCTGGAATATATGTGTCCCACTAGGCACTTTGTCTACATGTTTTTCAACCCAGTTTTCCAACTAAGCTTTACGTTGATGTTCTATAACTCCTCAACTAAAAGGCCTACAACCACCATATCTTGCATAGTGCTTCTCCTTGATGTACTGACTTAGCAGTGACCTTGACTTATATTTCATGCTCCAGTGACTTTTACACATTTTCTCATCATAAGGCTGTATAATATGAAAAGTCAGTGCTGAAGATATAGCCATTAGGAGGAATGGCACTGGTCTGGAATATATGTGTCCCACTAGGCACTTTGTCTACATGTTTTTCAACCCAGTTTTCCAACTAAGCACTGCTAAGAATGAAATAAACTTATTTAATAACCATGTTCTGATTGTGGCTCCTGTGACTTTTGCCCCAGCAGGTGCGACGACGCCTTCCGGGGAATTCTTGTGTTAATTTTTTTGTTTTTTTGTTAAATGGGTTGCTTGTGACAGATGTGACCACAAGTGTCACTTAAAGTACTCTACCACAGTAAACATTATTCGGCTAGGGCTACATTCCTTTGCAAGCATTGTTCACCTGAAGAAGTATGCTAAATAAATAAATTCTGTATACTTCATGATTTCAAGAAAAGTAAATCCATCCACTTGTAGAAAATATACATTCACTCTTAATTTAGCCCATTTTCAGGTGATTGCTGCAGATCAATATGAGGGGTATCAAGATAATATTTTTCTTATTCCTCCATGAAAACATATGTTGTGGGTACACATTAGAAGCACCTCATGAGGTGCTCATGAGGTGCTTCTAATGAGTACCCACAATATATGTTTTCCTGGAGAAGAGAAAAATATCAGAACTTTTTGACTTATTTATGGCTATTCTATATATTTCTTTTTTTACTTTTATTGACCACAAATCAAGAATGACCCAAATAGACAGCCTTGAATTTCATTTCTTTATAACTTGCCTATAAAAATAAAGTGTGAGGAAAATACATTTGTAAAATTAAAATTTTCCGATTAGTTGGCGATAAAAAATCTTTCCGATCATCAGTCACATGAGGCAAAAGTGACTGATGATCGATTATAATGGATCATCAGTGGTAACATTATATATATATATATATATATATATATATATATATATATATATATATATATAAAAACAACAATTACATGGTATTCAGGAATATATAAATATATATACAATATGTATACATAAAAGGTTTTTTCGTAAGTGCCTCAGTGGTTTGTGGAAACATTATATACTGGGATATTGGAACCTTAATCATGTAGTAATGTTCCTAGATACCAGGACATAGGGGTATATATATAATGTGTGGTAGTCAAGGTTGGCAAAATGCCGGCAAATATGAGTATTTTCCATGCCGGTGGTATTTACCGGTAAATACCGGCAAATACTGGTAAATGCCGGCAAATACTGGAAATTGGCATTTACCACCCTGGAAGTAAGACAAAACCCTACCCTCAGTATCAACCTATGGACAATGTCTGTAATAGGGGCTACATAGTTGACTTAGTATTTACATTATACTGATTGCAGTTTAACTCTGGTTTAAGTTTACTTTAATATTAAATTCAGTTAAGTGAAATCTAGAGAAAAAAAAGCCTGTTTCATACCTGCCAAAGTACTCATCAGGTGGCTTGTGGCTACCACTACAGGTTTTTATTTTTACTTTTTCTTTCTTTTCATTCTTTTTTTCTTTTGTTTTTTGTTTTTTAATCTTTTTTTTTTCTTTTTTAATTTTTTTTTGTATCTTTTCATTTTTATTTTTTTTTTTTTAACTTTTTTTTATCTTTTTTTTTTTTTCTTCAATATTTTCAATAACACCTTTTTACTTTCCCCTAGACTTATTGTCAATATGCATTCATTTATGACATCTTGCCCCTGGCTATCAAGTTCCCTCTTGAACAAACAATTGTCCCGGGATTTGTTGTTTTAGTAATTAGACCATACAGGTAGTCTTGCTAATTACATGTACACTAAAACTCCTAAAAATTTTGAATATAGTAAAGTGATGTAAATATCCTAAACTTTGCAAAACATACTTTTACCATACAGAAGTGTGTTTAAAGATGCAGATGGCCTGGCAAACATTTAAGATCCTGATCAGACTGTTCAGTATGATCTTGGTCTGCTCTTTTTGACATGGTCTGCCAGCACAAAAACTTAGGGTCATTATGGTAAATGTCAGTGGCCAGGTGCACAGGTGAATTTCTGCTATTGAGATAAAGGCCTACATGATTTTTTTTTTAATTAAAGACCATTTGTTGCTTAAATAATTTCAAAATTTTTGTCTTAGATTCACTTTTTGGCAGTGTTACATGTTTATATTGAGATTTCTTCTATTCTTCAGGGTGGTAACCTTATATAATTAATGATTTTAACATTCTTACTCATCTAGTTTGCTTATACTATTTCAATGCAACTTGTTTAAAGACTTCTGCAGTTTTTTAAGGCCAAAAAAATTTCAATTTGCCGGTATTTGCCAGTATTTGCCACTTGAGGAGTATTTTCCAGACCGGTAAATACCGGCAAATGCCACTGGTAAATACCAGGGGTGGAATTTGCCGCCCAACCTTGGTGGTAGTCAATAGACAGGTTTACATATGCTTATTAAGTAATTAAATGAAAGGATAAGTATTTTGAAATAGTTTTCTTTCTTGCATACAAGTTTCTATTTTATTACATAATGGTCATAATTAGGTGCTGCCCAAGTCAACCCCACTAGCAGCTTAGCATATACACAAAGGTATTCGCAAAAATGAAAGCTGCCAATCAGATGTGTCTTTTCTTATGATTCAAAACAAAAATGTCAGCAGCCTGGTTGAGGTTTGTTGGGCACAATTTGCCGCAGTTATGTATAGATACTGCACTTTTTGCAAATATAGTATAATATTTAATTTGATTCTTTTTATCCTGTATAAGAAAAGAATATTGGATATTAATAGGGAAATGATAAAACTGTTATCGAAAGCTTAGGTGTATCAAGACCCATGTGTCTAGGATACTTACTGACTTTAACTTGAGAGTCTGTGCGTCCATTAATTGCACAGTGGAGCCCTGTGGTGCAACAATGGATCAAGGTCCAGAGTTAGAGGGTTCGACCCCAGCGAGCACCAAGTGTTGTGTCCTTGAGCAGGATACTTATCCACATAGCTTTATGCAAACCTGCGCATAATACTTATAAAAAAGGGTGTCACAGTATATATATATATATATATATATATATATATATATATATATATATATATATATATATATATATATATATATATATATATATATATATATATATATATATTTATATATATATATAGAAGTTATAAAATATGCCAGAATACCAGTTGATGGTCAGTTTAGGGTTGATTTAGTAAATGAACTGTAGTTACCATACCTGTATTTGGAATATTTACAGACATATGTTTCTTCACTTTCATTCTTGTTCCTTTTTCTTCCCTGTCCCTCTCTTTCATCTCCTCTTCTATCTCTTTTCTCCCATTCTCTGGGAGACGACATAAAATGACCCACAAGGGTTGACTTATAGTTAAACCCCAACACAATCATCAGGGTATGATTTAGTGGTGGACCGAATGTAAAGTGCTTCCAAATCTTATAAAAGGACCCCTTAATATCAGATCTGGGAGTCTCAGGGACCCTCATTTTTAAACCCTGAGGGAATAATCTATACGATGGATTTTGTTCATATTTGGTATGATGGTAGATACTTGAGCCGGCCTCGATGGTTCAGTTGGATGCGCCGTCTGACTGGAGACCAGGAAGTTGCGGGTTCAATCCCCGCCGAGGTCGGCAGTATTCTTTCGTGGAGATTGATCATGAAATATTTTCTATGGTCATTCTCTCCCTTCCGCTGATTCAAGAAGGGCAGTTGTCAGTTTCTGGCGAAAGAATGTGCACAATACCGGTTAACTGCTTAGAGGACTAAGCCTGCCCAGTAAACATGTGGTTAGGTAAACTGACCGTGCTCGACATGACCCCATTGGGTTGACTGGGCCGTAAAACCTCAACACAAACAAATACAGTTCCAAAGTTTTATTCAGCAATACCCTGCTAAGCCTCTGGCCTCAAGGTCAAGGTCACAGACTTAAAATTTTGTTTTATATTAAGTTTTTTAAGAGCTCATATTTTCCAAACCATATGATGGTTTTTAGCTCACCTGAGCTCTGCTCAGGATGAGCTATTGTGATCACTTTTCGTCCGTCGTCCGTGCGTCCGTCCGTGCGTCCGTCCGTGCGTCCGTCCGTCCGTTAACATTTTCAAACGACATCTCCTCTGAAACCGCTGAGCCAATTTTGCTCAAATTTCATATTGAGCCTCGTTAGGGTGGGGGAACGAAAAATTGCTAAAATGGTCGTGGTCCGTTGACCAAGATGGCCGCCACGCCCATATATGGTAAAAACCTTTAAAAATCTTCTCCTCCAGAACCGAGAATGCCTTTAGGCTGAACCTTTGCAGGAATTATCGGGGACGGGAGGTCTACCAAAATTGCTAAAAGAATTGTCGTACGTTGACGTTTGACCTTTTTACGGCAAGGTCAAGTTTGCTTCCCTATGCATTTGTATGAGAAAAACCTTCAAAAGTCTTCTTCTCCAAAACCGAGCATGCCTTATGGCTGAATCTTTGCATATATCTTTGGGAACAGGAGAGCTACCAAAATTGCTAAAATAATGGTCGTACATTGACATTTGACCTTTTTACGGTAAGGTCAATTTTGCTTCCTTATGCATTTGTATGGGAAAAATGTTCAGAAATTCAAACAACTTCTCCTCTGGAGCCTCTGGGCCAATTTTGCTCAAATTTCATATGGAGCCTCCTTAGGGTGGGGGAACAAAAAATAGCTAAAATGGTCGCGGTCCGTTGACCAAGCTGGCCGCCACGCCCATATATGGTAAAAACCTTTAAAAATCTTCTCCTTCAGAACCGAGAATGCCTTGGGGCTGAACCTTTGCAGGAATCATCGGGGACGGGAGGTCTACCAACATTGCATAAAGAATTGTCGTATGTTGACGTTTGACCTTTTTACGGCAAGGTCAAGTTTGCTTCCCTGCTCATTTGTATGGGAAAAACCTTTAAAAATCTTCTTCTCCAAAACCGAGCATGCCTTATGGCTGAATCTTTGCATATATCTTTGGGAACAGGAGGGCTACCAAAATTGCTAAAATAATGGTCGTACATTGACATTTGACCTTTTTACGTTAAGGTCAATTTTGCTTCCTTATGCATTTGTATGGGGAAAAATGTTCAGAATTTCAAACAACTTCTCCTCTGGAGCCTCTGGGCCAATTTTGCTCAAATTTCATATGGAGCCTCCTTAGGAAGGGGAACAAAAGATTGCTAAAATGGTTACGGTTTGTTGACCAAGATGGGCGCCATGCCCATATATGGTAAAAACCTTTATAAATCTTCTTCTCTAGAACTGAGGATGTTTTGGGGCTGAATGTTTGCATAAATCATCGGGGACAGAGGATCTACCAAAGTTGCTAAAATAATGGCCATACATTGACATTTGACCTTTTTACGGCAAGGTCAAGTTGCTTGCTTATGCATTTGTATGGGAAAAAACATTTAAAAATCTTATTCTCTAAAACAGAGGATGGCTTGTGGCTGAATCTTTGCATATATCATCTGGAACGGGCGGTCTACCAGAGTTGCTAAAATAATGGTCATACATTGACATTTAACCTTTTTACGGCGAGGTCAAGTTTGCTTCTGTATGCATTTGTATGGGCCCCATACATTTGTATGGACAAAATGTTGATAATTTCAAATGGCTTTTCCTCTGAAGCCTCCGGGCCAGTGTTGCTCAAATTTCATGCGGAGCCTCAGTGGGCAGGAGAATGAAAGATTGCTAAAATGGGTATGGTCCACTGATCAAAATGGCTGCCATGCCCATATATGGTAAAAACCTTTAAAAATCTTCTTCTCCATAACCCAATAAGCCCTGGGTCCTAATCTTTGCACAAATTACGGGGGATAGGAGATCTACCAAAATTGCTCAAATGATGGTTGTATGTTGACATTTGACCTTTTTGCCTCCAAGGTCAAATTTGCTTCCCTATTTGTGTGGGCCATATACATTTATATTGAAAGTATCATCTTGTAGATCAACAGTAGTTAAAATTGTTCTGATTGGAAATCTAAGATGGCCATCATCTGGTTTATATTTATAATATTTCCCTGCCACTGTGCTGTTTACATGTATAAAATCACGATTCTTCAGAAACCACTTAGCCAATTTCCACCAAATTTCACATTGATCCTTCTGTTGAAATGTGATTGATAGTTTATTCAAATGATCATGCTCCATTGACTGTCAGGCCCATATATTCTTCTTCAAAACTAAGAACTGTTCAAATGATGATATTTTCATTAGTTGCGATGATAGGATTGGAAAAATGTTGCATAACATCTGCATGTCTGCAGTGGCTGTGTCACTCAGGTGAGCGAATCGTGGCCCGTGGGCCTCTTGTTGTTCATATTTGACATGATGATAGGGCCGAGGTTGGCAACATTCTTTCGTGGAGATTGATCATGAAATATTTTCTATGGTCATTCTCTCCCTTCCACTGATTCAAGAAGGGCAATTGTCAGTTTCTGGCCAAAGAATGTGCACAATACTGGCCAACCGCTTTGAGGACTAAGCCTGCCCAGTAAACGTGTGGTTAGGTAAACTGACTGCGCTTGGCATGACCCCATTAGGTTGACTGGGTCGTAAATTCTCAACACAAACAAACAAACATGATGATAGATACAGGTCACAACTTTTATTCAGCAATACTCACTGCCCTTGCCCATGGCCTCAAGGTCAAAGTTAAGAACTTAGAAATTTTATATTATAGTGTTTTAAGAGCTTATATTTTTCAAACCATACGAAAGATTTGGTTCATGTTTGGAATGATAATAGATACAGGTCCAAAGTTTTATTCATCATCACCCCCACCCTTACCTATGACAGCAAGGGGAAGGTCACAGACTTAGAAATTTTATAACTGTTCCCTGATAATGTCAAATTCATGGCAACAAATGACCAAACCATAGCACAAGAAATCCTATCAAGAGCTTAAATGTCATAACATTTCCATTTACCGTAATGATTCTAAGTATTGGGACAGATAGGCCTAAGCAAACAGTGCAGACCCAGATCAGACTGGTCCTAAAGAGCACCCTGACACTTCAATATCTCCCCAATTCCAGGGGAGCTGTGCTGTCTGCTGACAGCTCTTGTTTTTCTCTAGGAATATCTAAATCACATAGCCTGACATACCTAAAATAGAAATTAGAAGCTTCCAATATGTAATGTGGGAGAAGTCATTCAGTATACAATGGTTTAAATACAGGAATTTCTGTAAAACTAACCAGACGCCCTGCTGTTGGAAAGACTGGCCTAAAGAGTTGTGGCAGTGTCCACTCGACAAATGCAGGGTTAATGAGAACCCTGAATATACAGTATACCCCTCATTCACTGTGGCTCAGAAGTATTCTTTTCTTTTTTCCCAGTGGGTTTGAATGTTTTTTCTCCTACCATGGTTGTTCCAGAGACTATCGAAGAGTTCAGATCCCTCATTTAACTGCCCCTGGATTATTCCCATACATCTGATTGCTTTTTATATGCCCGTTTGAAAAACGGGAAGTATTATGTTAGGGGGGAAGGCGTCCGTCCGTCCGTAAACTTTTTCGTTTCTGACTAACTCCTCCTACAGTTTACATCTAATCTAGCTGAAACTTGGTACATAGTTAGACCATGATGTGGAGCAGCGCATATTGATTCGGGGTTACAGTCCACCAAATGTTTGCAGAGTTATGCCACCTTGAAAATTTCTGTAAATTTTTCATTTCCAGTTAACTCCTCCTACATTTTACATCCAATCAAACTGAAACTTCATTTATAGTTAGACCATGATGTGGAGCAGTGCATATTGTTTGGAGGTTATAGTCCACCAAATATTAGCAGAGTTATGCCCCTTTGAAAATTTCTGTAAACGTTTAGTTTCTGGCTAACTCCTCCTACAGTTTACATCCAATCAAGTTGAAACAGGGTGGCCACACACTCTGGAAAACAGGGAAAACAGGGAAAATGGTGAAAAAAAATTCCCTGCAGGGAAAAATCAGGGAATTTGAAATTTTGCTGAAAATCAGGGAAAACTCAGGGAATTTCAAAAAATCTTATCTTTGTAAGGTCAAAATATTCAAATTTTATAGCTGCCATATATTTTACCAGTTTTGATTTTGACTACCATGAAAGTAAATTAGCACATGTACATCATATTTTAGATAAATTTTCATTTAATTAAGAATATTGTGACAGCATTGTGTATAAACATGTAACTTGACAGCATTTAAATCAGTATATGACTTTTAAAAGTAGGGGCCATTGCGATAATATTAAGGTTTTTAATCAGGGAAAACCAAATCAAATCAGGGAAAAATCAGGTAAAAATCAGGGAACTTGATTGCTAAAAATGTGTGGCCACCCTGTTGAAACTTGATTTGTAGTTAGACCATGATGTGGAGCAGCGCATATTGTTTCAAGGTTACAGTCCACCAAATGTTACAGCAGAGTTATACCCCTTTGAAAATTTTTATTAATTTTTCGTTTCTGGCTAAATCCTCCTACAGTTTACATCTGATTAAGCTGAAACGTCATTCTCCCTATATCCCAGGAGGGAGAAGTCACTTCTCCCTTAATTTCTGGGCCGGCTTGGACCCTTAGGTTACAGTTCACCAAATATCAGCAGAGCTATGCCCCAGTAAAAATTTTTTAATTTTTTTTTTTATAATTCCGCTTACTGTTTATATCCAGAGCACTGTATTATACAGGAGCCAGTTTATGTGCTACATCTTATTACTTGCCACGGGTGTATAATGCCCCGCTTGGCGGAGCTCTTGTTGTAAATAATGTCAATGGTCCATTCATTTTTGCTTTTCTATTTTTTTTTGTCAAATTCTAAATTTAGTCATGCACTCCCAGTGACATAAACCAACCAATGTGATGAAAGTCATTTAATGAAGATACAGTTGACTCTCGTTATCTCGAATTCCAAGGGAATCTCTGACATACTTCGAGATACCCGTACTTCGACATAACAGGTTTGCAGAATTAAGGAAAAATAAATCGAACAACCACATTTTACAAATATATATGTGATTTTACTCCTGAAGTTGGAAATATATTGAAAATATTGTGGAAAAAAGGAGAAATTGCTCCTTTTCCACAATATTTTGTTACCTGTTGCTAGATTTTCATGTTTAAAAGGGACCAGATTTTCACTTCGAGATAAGCGGTTATTCAAGATAAGCGAGGTCGAGATAACGAGAGTCGACTGTGGATAGATAGGATTGATGGGGAAAAAATGCTCGCCCATAGGTTTGATTAAAAATCTTTTTTTTTTTTTTGCAGGGTTTTACTTGGAGAGTCATGCCACTTTGAAAAGTAAACTGTAGGCTGCAATGTTGTTGAAATCCATATATATGAGATTGAATATGAGAATGGAAGATCAGGCTGAGCAAATGCACTGGAATAAATTATATAAATAACCCTTCAATTATTTCCATACAGGTGCATGCATTTGGTTTAAACACATTTTATTTCATCACTTTAACATGTTCATGAATACATCTTACATAATCAACAGGATAAGAATGAAAGCAGTTTGCTTGTTTTTGTTCTTCTTGTGGGCAGTTTTGTATAATGGCAAGATAGGTGTCCCTTACAAGTGCAGCATGACAGGTTTGAAATCATTGCCAACAACATATTATTTTGGAAAGAAGTACTTGAGCTATGGAATCAATAGCTGAAATGATTGAGGCTGATGGGTAGATCACTTAAATGTTTTGGATGAAATTTGGGCACTTTCAAGCAAGCCAACTGACCTAGAAAACTGATTATATGGTATACTGTTGGTATTTGATGTGTCAGCCTTTATCATAATTTTTAACTTTTACTGGTTTGTTATTGATAAAAACATTTTTGTACTCATAGCTCTGAATAAGAGCATTATCCATATCAGGGCTCAAGAAAATTACAGTCCATTGATCCCAAGGCCTAATTTTTTTTACCCTGATGGGTTGCAGTCTCAAAAGAAAATAAAGAAATTGGTCATTCAGACTTTCAAGTAGGCCCTATTTTTCCCTATTTTTATTATACGCCTGTTTTGAAAAAAAAAACAAAAACAGACTTATTATGGCATGGCACTGTCCATCCATCCTTCAACAGTCTTGTACGCTCCAATTTTATAGGAATGTGTATTAGGTCAGGATGACATGTCGCACACAAGAATGATTGTTCCCCCTTTCTTAGTTTTCAAGTTATGGCCTTTTGATTAATTTTTTCCAAACATTCTTGTACGCGCCATAACTCACTAACGGTTCAGAATATCTTCATGCAATTTTATAGGAGTATGTATAAGGTCAGGATGATGTGTCACATCCAAGAATGATTGTTCCCCGGTTAATGATATATTCATGCAGGAATACGTATTAGGTCACGACGATGTGTCATGCACAAGAATGATTGTTCCCGCTTTCTTATTTTCCAAGTTATGCCCCTTTGAATAATTTTTCCAAACATTCTTGTACGCTCCATAATTCAGTAACAGTTCAGAATATCTTCATGCAATTTTATAGGAGTATGTATAAGGTTAGGATGATGTGTCGCACACAAGAATGATTGTTCCCCCTTTCTTAAATTCCAAGTTATGCCCCTTTGATTATTTTTTTTCCAGAATTCTTTTAGGCGACATAACTCGGTAACCGTTGGGGATATCTTCAAGCAGTTTTATAGGAATATGTATTAGGTCATGACAACGTGTCCATACAAGAATGAGTGCTCCCCCTTTCTAGCTACCAGTGGTTGGAGCTATTAATTATTATTCCATAACTTCTCATATGCAAATTAATTATTTAGGCTATTCTCATTCAATCCATAATGCCGTAACCCTTTGAAATATTTTAATGAAATTTTGGCCTCGGTGGCTCAGTGGGATACGCGTCCGACTGGAGACCAGGAGATCGCTGGTTCGACCCCCGCCGAGGTTGGCAACATTCTTTCGTGGAGATTGATCATAAAATATTTTTTACGGTCATTCTCTCCCTTCCGCTGAATCAGGAAGGGCAGTTATCAGTTTCTGGCAAAAGAATGCGCACAATACTGGTTAACCGCTTAGAGGACTAAGCCTGCCCAGTAAACATGTGGTTAGGTAAACTAACCGCGCTCGACATGACCTCATTGGGTTGACTGGGCCGTAAAACCTCAACACAAACAAATTTTGTAAGAATGTATATAATAAATGAGGCAATATATGATGAGCAAGAACCACAACTGTGACTTACTTGCGTCCTGAATTATTTGCCCTATATATTAAACTAAATTTTTTTTTCCTTCTCTAATTCCTCAACCATTTTAAATATTTTAACGAAACTTAATGATGGTGTGTATATTGCCAAGGGAATACATTAGGACTAAGAAGAGTAACTCAGTGTACATAGTTTATGAATTATTTCCCTTGTTTGACTTCTGCATTTCTCAACATCTGTGCTGCTTCATCCTGGAAGCTTTTTTTTTTTTTTATTTATACTAATACGTATTTAATATGTTAATTGTTTTAATATAGGTGCAATCATGAATTGCAGAGCTGCTATTCTTGTTTGTCTGCCTGTCCATCTTTTAGCCGTAGACATAGTGTACATTGGTTACAATTCCTTTAAAAATGTTGGCCCCACTGTCTTAGCAAATGGGCATATAATGTGCTGCTTGTGAAGCTCTTGTTTTTTTATGTACTATTTTTCCCTATGCTGGCCTTGATGGCTTGGTTGGATGCGCATCCAGAGGTTGCAGGTTCGACCCCCACCAGGTTGGCAACATTCTTTTGTGGAGATTGATCATGAAGTATTTTCTAGTCATTCGCTCCCTTCCTCTGATTCAAGAAAGGCATTTGTCAGTTTCTGGCGAAAGAATGTGCTCAATACTCTTTGACCACTTAGAGGACTAAGCCTGCCCAGGGTAAACTGGCCGCGCTCAACATGACCCCATTCGGTTGACTGTGCTGTAAAACCTCAACACAAACAAACTTTTCCCTACTTTTTTTCTGAAAATGCCCGACTATCTCTACTTTTTTGCAAGAAGATGGAAAAATATATGTAAAGAAGGTATAATAGTGTTTTTAGTGATCATATTTGATGCAAGAAAGCCAGTTGATTGGATGATGATTAGTACCGAGAACATTTACATCATATTCTTGCTGAACTCTCATGAGAAAACGGTTCCAAGAATAGCTTACATCACCCACATGTTAGAATAATGATGAACAAAGAGATATTTGCAAACTTACTTTACAGTCAAAGATAAATACATCGTTATAGCTATTAAGAGCTGTACAAATATCCAGTGCTATTTGAATGGTAAAATTAGCGTAGATTTACGCCAAGTGACTTAGTGAGTGTATAATAAAAAATGAAATCTTTTGTGTTATCAGTTTTTGAGACTTCTCATTAGTTTACAAGCTTGGCAATTTTCTGCAGGCAAAAACTTTCTGCACATCAGAAATGAGCATTTTCAGAGGTTGGCCCCGTTTTTAAAATTCCTAGAAGCAACTCTGATCTGTAAAACCTGTATTGGGACATTGGCAAACAGTGCAGACCCAGAATAGACACCACAATATGTGGCATCTGATGAGGGTGTGCACAATTTGCTTAAATTACAGGGCCCAGTTGTTCAATGCATTAGCTTAACGAGCTCGTTAGTGGTCAGAATGTTAACTGTTGTCGTAAGTACAATATCTAATTCACAGGTATTTTTGCTGAAAAAAAAATGTGAGTAGCTACTCGCATTTTTTCAGCAAAAATATTAGTCTATATGCCAAATTTAATGATCAAAATTTTAACAATACATTAACTAACTATATCATTAGTTTCGAACAACTGGGCCCAGGAAGTTAAGGACTGATCTTTTGGACTGGTCTGTTAGGTATTTGTATTAAGAATACTGGCCAAGAGTTATATACAGCAGGTCATCTGATTGACGTGTGAACAAATGGTTAAGGCGATAAACAGATTGGAGCCTTTAAACATCTCTTGAAGATTAAGCGCATGATCACAATTGCAGAGAAAAAAGCTGGGAAAAGTTTGCACTTGCCAGTCTTTGCAAGTGTGAAGACCGGAGAGTGTGATTAAAAGTCACTTGCCAAACTACATTTACACTCAAACACATGCTAAATAAATGCTTAAAAAATCATGAAAGTCCATAGCAGACACATCTGATTCATTTGAGACATCTTTTAACCCTTAAAGCGCCAATCACAACTATTGTCGTCTGCTTTGTCTTCTGCTGGTTACTTTAAAAGTCACTTCTGCAAACAGTGTGGACCCAGATCAGACTGCTCCTTTAGTAGCTGTCTGATCTGGGTCCACACTGTTTGCCTGTATGCAAAAATAGATTTGAAAAGTCTGCAAGAATATTCAGCAGACGACATAAACAGACTACATTTTCAGATGCAGTTTTTCTTGGCGCTTTAAGGGTTAAATGCACACAATAAGTCTAACAAAACTAATGTCCCTCTGATTATGCTCTCCAGCTTTGGCGAGTGATTATGGATTTTTACTTGACAAGACAATTTTTGGCCATGTTTTGACCAGTTGGCGAATATTAGTCTCTCTACCTGCTATTTGTGTGACTTTAACTCTTTTCCCGCTAACGGCGACTTTTGTAGTATAATATTGTATCTAGAGCTGTGTAATGCGCAATGCATGATAGGTGTTAGTATGCAGTTAGCAGACAACGCAGGCCCTGAACAATCTGCACATTAGTGCATGCTGATCAAGGCCTTTGTTGTCTGCTTGTAGAATCATGGATACTGTAGTATATGTCAAAGAACAGAGAATGTCCAGATCAGACTGCACAGATGCACACACTTATCTGGACTTCACTGTTCTCATATGGCAAAAGGACCTTTTTATCCCACATTGCACAAATTGTAATCATAGCTCCAGATAGGGTGCTTTTTTTTTTTCAACCAAAAAATGTTAACAACTTCCTATTTCTCCACAAAAACATGTTATTGATATTCATTGATTATACTCACTGAGGCACTTCTAATGAGTACCCATAGCGTGTTTTAGTCAAATAAGAAAAAAAAATATTTACCAGATACTCCCTCACCACCAAAAACGCAAAGTTTTCAGATAAAAATTCTGACATTTTTCATATTTCTGCTCGAAACATAGATTGTGGGTACTCGTTAGAATCACCTTGCTGAGCAGAAGTAAGAAAAATAATGTATATCCCTGTAAACCCCAGTTTTACTATATAAAAGTGAGGTTTAAGAGGGTCAAAATTATATAGGTATGTTTTGGTGATGTATCTGGAGCTATGTATAATTAAAGTTGTTTCTTGTAGGTCTTAAGCTTTACAACTTCAGTGGTTGTAGTAAACCATGTATTGGATCTTCGTGTTGACAGTAATTTTGGTCTTTCTGCTCTGGGACTGTGGAAGGACAAGTCCACCACCTGTGGCAGGCATCTATAGACTGAAAGGTATGAAAAATGAAGTAACATTTAAGCATTTAAAAGTACAAACCTATCTTCTAGATTTAAATTGCTCTTGCAAACAATCCAGCAAAAATAATTCAGGCTTGTAAATATTTTGAAAATATACAGTGCTCTAGCTATCCCTGTATAGGTAGGCATTAGGAGAACATGCTAGTCAAATAAATTGAAAATTTCACCACCAAAACTGAAAGTTTTCAGATTAAAAATTCTGATATTTTTTATATATGCTCAATAGATTGTGGGTACTTGTTAGAACTGCCTCATTGAGGCAGATCGAACGAGTACTCACAATGTGTGTTTTGAGCAGAAGTAAGAAAAGTATACTTCATGTAAACCCCAGTTTTACTACATAAAAGTGGGGTTTCAAGGGGTAAAAATTATATAGGTATGTTTTCGTGATGTTAGTGAAAAACTTTGCATTGTGAATTAATGGACATAGAAGAATTTGGGCGATTGAAACTACTGTAATAACCCTAACTATTGGGATAGATGGGCTTGAGCATAAAGCGTTCCAAATTAGATGCTGCAGAATGTTGCATCTGATCAGGATCTACATTCTTTTGCCACATATCTGGCAAGTTTTTCAGAAACATCTAGTAAAGTGGACTAGTCTAGCATTTAGGAACAAGGCTACTATATACAAGCATGGTTAATTGGGTTGACTGGGCCATAAAACCTCAACACAAACAAACAAGCATGGTTAAAAAAAAATTAAGCTGTCCCTATATTTAGGGTATACTTGTATATACTGGCATAACTATTTGGGTCATTGAAACTACATCCTAATTTTGATGCATTGCAGGAATTTGGGAAATAAACCAAATTAACAAAACATATTCATACCTAGTGCAATTAATGTGACATGCCTTATCCTTTCTTGATTAATGTGACATGCCTTATCCTTTCTTGATGCACAAAATGATTTCCTCATTCATGCCTGTCCACACAAAAGTGCCCTATCAAACACCCCTTTGCCCTCCAGTGCTAACTGAGCGCTAGCCCTTTTACAGAGTTCTAGAGGACTTTCTGAGATAAATATGTCCAGTCTAGATCTCCATATAAACATATATTGTGCATATTCTATAGAAGTGCCTCGCTGAGGCACTTCTAATGAATGTCCACAACATATGTTTATATGGAGAAACAAGTAAATTTATCAGGGTGCAGTTGTTCAAAACTAACAATGCCGTTAGTTAACGAATTGTTAAAACTTTAATCATTAAATATGGCATATATACATATATAGCTACTCACATTTTTTTCAGCAAAAATAACTGAATTAGATATTGTACTTACTAGAACAGTTAATATTTTGAACACTAACGAGCTTTTTAAGCTAATGATGCTTTGAACAACTGGGCCCTGATTTATAAGAAAATTCAGATCTGTAAGGTGACTGGATACACTTGGTTTTCTTCCATTTTCTACAAGGGAGACAACTTTGTGACATCATTTCCAGCACTCCAAGTCCCATCTGAAAAGAGATTTTGTTGCCAAGGGGACGAAATTCTTGCCTTTTAGAGTAGGTCTCACTTTCCAGAAGGGTGGCAGAACAATTTTGATAGAACTTAAGAGTTACCACCCATGAAAGTATACATTACCCCTGCAGTCCTGGTATAAAATACTTTTATAGATTTCCCATGATAATTCTGTTTAACATTTATTACTAGGAAGATTTTATTACATAAAGAAGTGGACGTTCTACTTGCTACTACTCTTGAATGCTAGAAGAAGGAAGCAGCAGGCTGGTAAACAGGCAGAGAACCAGTCTGATTCAATTGGTACACAGTCTAGCAGGAAAGAGAGGGGTTATGGGAAGACAGTTACAGATCCAGAACATTTAGAAGTTTGCAGTAAGCTGGAGGATCATCCAGATGTAAGAGCCAGATCAGCCTGCTTGAATGTGCAGACTGATCAGGGTCTGTGTCATCCACAAGTTGCATCAGTACTCTTTACATGTATTGCCCTTTATATTTTTTAACTCCGGCTGCATTGTGAAAAGCAAAGTGTTTGCGGACATTTACAAACTATTGCAAACCTTCCATTCAGTTGTGATTATTTTTTGATGGACAGCAAGTACCTGCAAACTGTATCTTGACCTGTCTTTTGGCAAAACCAAAATTGCAACCTACGGGAATAAAATTTATGTATAACATGTTTGTAAGAAAACAATGGAAATGTTTACTGGGTTGATGTTATTTATCCTAGATGAAGACTTGTCACACATGATAAAATATTGCATATAATTACAAAGTAGACAATTGAGAAAAGCTGCATTTCTATTTTCAGTTCTGTTTCTTCTCTAAATGACAAGTGTCATATTTGTTTCAAAACTGAATTTTTTTCTGATTATAAGCAATAGTCAAGTTTGCTTTCATACTTTTAGGTAAAAAAGAGTAAAGGTAAAAGGAGTAATCAAAAGACGGTTTTCGTTTCTGCAACCAAACATACCTTTAATATGGCTTCATTGGAATCACGGTGGGGGGATTCCATTTAGTACCCACAAGATAAGTTTTGATGCAAAAATTGTCATAAATTACCACTTTAATTATCACCTGCTTTTAAACTATGTAGATAATTGTAATCACCTGTATAAGCCATCTGGTATAGTATTCTAGTGTTGGGAATGGGCCAGAATTTCATAGTTGATCATGGGTTTAGTAAAACAGACTTATCATCGACGGTAGTTGACATATATATTCATTCTTATTTTGCCCTCTGTCAGGTTCTTATTCATAGCTCCAGTTAAGATAGTGTAACCACATATTTTTTTTTCTCCATGAAAACATATGTTATGGGTACCCATTATACCCCCTGCAAACTGTTTGTGGTGGGGGTATACTGTTTTCATGTTATTGGACCAACCATTTGTTACGGTTTAGTCCTTGCAGGTGGGTATCTAATAAGGTTTGCTTATGGACAATTTTTTGTTAGAACCCTCAATGAGGCCGCTGAGGTGCTTCTAATGAGTGCCCACAACCACAATGAGATAAGAAAAAAATATCAGTACTTTTTGGTTGAAAAAAAAAAAGAAAAAAAAGTGCCTTATCTGGAGCAATGCTTATTTCAGGCTATCAAATTTCTTCACCTTTATTCACCACAAATCTAAAATGACCCAAATAGACAGCTTAGGATTTCAGTTTTTACACTGTCAGTTAAAACAAAAAGTGAGAAAACCAGTTCATAAAAATAGAATTTTCTGATTATTTGGCTGAAAATCTTGCTGATCATCAGTCAAAAGGCAAAATTGGCAGATGTTCATTTATAATTTATCATTGGGACCAGATTATGCTAGTTCACATTATTATAAGAAAGAATTCATTTCTTTTTGCTGGCAGGCAATTGACACAGTTTACTTCAATGGTTTTGGTCAGGATGGTACATTCTTTGCCCTCAGACTGGCAAGACGTCAGAATCGTGAAGGAGAAGTTTGGGTGTTGTTAAACCTCCCTGAGATCGGATTCTTCCAGCATGCCATACACCCTGACACTACAATATATAACATGGGCACTGAAGAATTTGTTGGAGGTGGCTGTAGGGTACAGATGCTGGATCCAATGAGAAGATGGAAACTCAGTTATAATGGTGTTCTCAGGTAGACAAGCATTCTGATGCAGCTTCTCTGTAGGTTTTTGCATTGATGTATGGTAAAAAAAAATGTTATGGTAAATGACCCACAATTTTATACACCAAAATTTCTGAAAAAAAAAAATGGCAAACAGTGCAGACCCAGATCAGTCTTCTGTGTCTGCCTGAAGTGGACTTGGATCCTCAGCTGTCCACAGAGCGTCTAGCAGACTGCTCAGATGGTGCAGACATGTAGGCTGGTCTGAGGCTTCCATAGGTACATATGTTGCAAGATACATTGTTACATAAATACCTGAATATATACCAGTTTGAGGTCGTGGTACACAGGGCAATTTCACATGCTCTTTTAACATGAGTTTTACTTAAAAATCCTCAAAATGGGCCACAGTTTTGTGTATGTCAAAGTCATTCTAGTTCTTGCAGAAAACCTTATTATATATATATTGTACTAGATAAGATGATTTTATGATTTTTCAAGCTGTATTCTGGGATTTTTTAATGGCTTTTGTATATTAAATGCGATCCTACATGTTTTGTTTCAGTGCATTAATGTACCCAAATATATACCTATTTGAGGTTGCAGTCCACTGGGCAGGTTCACATGCTCTTTGAACATGGGTTTTACTTAAAAATCCTCAAACTGGGCCGTAGTTTTGTTGATGTCTAAGTCATTCTAGTGTTTGTGGAACAACATCAATATATACATTGTATTAGATACAATGATTTAATGATTTTTCAAGCTGTATTATGGCATGTATGGATGGCTTTCATATATTAAATGTGATCCCACATGTTTTGTTTCATCGCATTTATATTTGCTGGGTCCCTTGGAAGATATTTGAACACTCAGACAACTTCCTTGGGACTTAGCAAAGTTTATGCATGAAAAAAAAACATGATTTCTATATTTTATTTACACATGGCTCATCGAGTTTTATTGCTTATTGAGTATTATAATGCCACTGTTTTTATTTTGCTTTTCTATACTTATTTTCTTTCTAGGCAGGGTTTGTGTAATGACACAGAGAATAAACCAGAGAAATACTTGAACATTAAAGTGAATTTTAGGTAAGTTAATTTCTTTCAACTTTAGCAAGCTTAATTTTAAATTTGAGTACATGAGATTTAAAATAAATTGCATGTGAAAGTAACTACAGTTATTTTAACTTCGTAATACATTAACCTATAGATAATGTGCTATTCTATTCTGTTATTCAACCCCTCCACAGAAAAAACGACCTTTCAGTCGTTATAAAGTCTTAATTCAGAAGGTCCCTTTAACAGTTACCTGTATGACGTAGTTCCTCCCGCTCAAATGATCACGTGTCAGTTTCTTTTCTGTGGACTTTGAATGTTCAAGGATTATTATTCTGTGTTAGAAAAAATGGATTAAAATTATTCTACACGGTTAAAATTTTTATATCCTTGACTTTCTCTGGTTCTATATTCACTCCTTCTACTATCTATGTACTTATTTTCGAAATATCGATCTTAGATTTCTTGTTTTCTCAGTGTTAAATTTCTTCCTTTGTTTCCGCGTCAGTCGATGCATTTCGCCCGCGGCAACTGTGGCCATTTAAAAGCTAAATGGGATACACATTTATCTTGTCTAACTTGTAATTCTTGCACACGTATCTCTCCGTGTTATATTTGTAGTTCCTGGACAGAAAAAGTTTGGAACCTAGCAGAAAGAAGACGCCTTCATGCTACTAGAAAATCAGTTATGACGCAGAAGAGAAAACAGAAAAAATCAAAGAAATCCAAGAAGTCCCAGTCAGACATGTCTGACAACGGGACAGTTGATGGGAGCACCGCCCCTCATAGCTTTACTGCTCGGGGCAGGACCCATCAAGGTGGCAGCCTGGCGGACTTAGAGTCTGACCGGGCACTAAGCCCACCAGTCACCAGTCACCAGTCACCAGTCAACCAGTCACCAGTCATCCAGTCACTGGGCAACTTATCTCCGTTCATCCAGTCACCGGTCATCCAGTCGCCAGTCACCAGTCAACCAGTCACCAGTCAACCAGTCAACCAGGCACCAGTCAACTAGGCTCCAGTCAACCAGGCATGGGTTTACAGTCATTAGCGTATGACCTACAAACACAAATTCCGCCTGGTTATATTCCTATAAATGTGCCTGTACAAAGCTACGCTCCGTCCACAAGTAGCCATATTTCACAGGGTAGTGTCCACAGACTATCCAATGTCTTTATTCCTGGTTACGAACGTTCTAATAGACTAGAACTTCCTAATCCAGCTTCTTCCTCTAGACAGATTATTCCACTAGAACCTGATTTTTCGCAGGTCTCAGATCCGAGTGTAATGATTGAGCCTCCAAATTCAAATGATTTATCTATCTCCAGACCTTCAAGGAAGGATCAGTCAAAAAGAGAGCATAAATCTAAAAAGAGAAGAAGACATCGATCGTCCTCTTCTTCTATCTCTACTTCCAGATCAGACTCTTTGAGTTCTTCTCGGCGAAAGAAAAATTCAAAGAGATCTAAGCACTCTCATAAAAAGAGAAGAAGACGATCGATGACGCCTTCTTCTTCATCAAATTCCTCCCAATCTCAACTTGACATTGGTAGATATACAAGTGCTCATAAATCTCCCCAGGTTGTTCAAACGCCAACTCCAATACAACCTGAGGAGACTAATTTTAGTCAAATCACTAATCAACCTATTAATTACGATCAGATTCAGCCGAATCTCACTCAACAGAATAAGGAGTCAGATTCGGAAACCGAATCCGAAGTCTGGTCATTTGATCGTGCGATTAACGAGGTCTTCCGGCTTCTTTCTCCTGAGTTATGCCCCAAAACTCAGCAGGATCAAGCTCCATTAAAACCTCTCTCTGGGATCGAACAATTAATGGAGTCTTGTTCCACTCCATTACTTGTCCTCCCACAATCCAAATTAGTACAAAATACAACAAAATATATTCAAAATAGACTAGAATCGGACAAATTTTCAAGAGATTGGATTTGCCCGCAAAGCTTGGTCCGACTAAATTCTACAAGAGCCAAAACCAATATTTGCCAACTGATAATATCCCTCAATTAGAAGCGGATGCGTCGCTCCTAGACATTTCTAATAAAGGAAGAGCTTCTATTCCGCTCAAGAATCTAGAAGCATGGGAAAGGAAGGCTAGAAAACTAGTCGCTATTAATTCTCATGCTGATCTATTTTCTTCAGCTGCCTTCCTTTCATTACAACAGGAATCGATGTCGGTTGCTGCCCTTTCCAGACTTCTTGAGGCCGTAGCCAAATCGATTAAACATGCTACTGCCATGTCTACACTTTTAACTACTGAATTATTCCAAGCTAGGAGGGACGCAGCCCTAGCTTTGTCTAAACTACTACTCGACAATTCCACATACGAGTTAAGGAACGCTCCTATTAACTCAAAGTCCTTATTTGACGGCAGGATAAAAGAAATAGCTAAATCAAACTTCGAAGCTCAACAGCAAAGGTTTCTAGCTTCTACATCCATTCAGTCACAATCTCATTCTTATAAGCCTCCTTCGCAGAGCAGAGCTTTCAAGATACCTAAATATCCTGCTAAACAAACAACATCCAGACCTAAACCTACGCAGTCGTATAGGTCCAAAAATATTTCTCAAAGCTCATCTTCTCACATTAAGAAAGATAATATCAAGAGGACTGGTAACATCCGTCAGTTCCCCTCCTCTAAACCTGCCTCTTCCTCCGCAAGATTATGAAGGCCCGCCCTTTCCACTGCCTGCTCTTCCGCTCGCGGACATTCCAGTGGGAGGACGATTGGCCCATTTTGCGGAAAAATGGGAGGAAATAACAGACAACAAATGGGTCCTCTCTATTGTACGAAACGGATTCAGGATACCATTCATCAAAATTCCTCCTTTGTCATCTGTTCCGATCAGAATGAGTCAATCCTCCTCCCCGTTTCTCAGAGAAGAGATCGAAAATCTTCTCAACAAACGGGCAGTGGAAAGGGTACAGAATCCGGAAACTCCCGGCTTTTATTCCCGGATATTCCTTGTGCCAAAAAAGAACAGAAAGTTTCGTTTAATATTAGACCTGTCTTTATTAAACCGTTACATAGAGAAACAAGCATTCAAAATGGAAACAGTCAAATCGGTAAGACAAGCGATGAGACTCAACGATTGGGCTGTCTCCATAGATTTAACAGATGCATATCTACATGTGCCGATACATCGTCAATCCAGGAAGTATCTCCGTTTCGTACACGAAGATCAAGTATATCACTTTTCGGCCCTACCGTTCGGAATGTCCCTAAGTCCGTTAATTTTCTCGAAACTGATGGACGTTATTGCAGCTTTTCTACGCCAACGTGCTATATCAGTTTTTCCATACCTAGACGATTGGCTGATAAAAAATCTGATTCACAACCGTCTGATTACTCAGACAAAGATTTGCATTCAAACTATTCAAAGCCTAGGTTTTCTGCCAAATCTCAAGAAGTCAGACCTCTTTCCTGCTCAGAAATTCACCTTCATAGGTATGGAATTTCTGACGCAACAAAATTTAGTCAGGGTTCCAGCGGATCGTGTACAGAACCTAATTCTAACAATCAAGAAAATAATGTCAGCAAAACATGTATCGGCACGAACTTTCCTTTCTCTTTTGGGCAAACTCAGTGCTGCAGCAGACCTTGTTCTCCTGGGCAGACTGCACTTACGTCCTCTTCAGATGTGCCTGCTGTCAGTCTGGAAACCTCATATTTTTCCTCTCGATCACCCGATCTCGATAAACGGCATGATTCGATCTCACTTACAATGGTGGATAAACCCCATTCGATTCGAGACAGGGACCTCAATCCATCCTCCAGACCCCAAATTCTTCCTTTATACGGATGCCAGTCATTACGGATGGGGAGCTCATTTAGAGCCGACAACACTGTCCTTTCATGGTCGCTGGACAGAAAACCAATCCCAGCTCCATATCAATATGTTAGAAATGATGGCCATACGATTAGCACTGAAACAAGCCAAAACATTTATTCACCATTCTTGCATCATGATATCCACAGACAACACAACGGTGGTCTCATATATCAACAAACAGGGTGGCACTCATTCCCCCAATCTTTGCGTAGAAGTTTGGAAAATACTCAATTGGTGCCTGGAACAAGACATAGTTATCAGAGTACGTCACATCCCAGGCAAATTCAACATTCTTGCAGACCGCTTCTCAAGACTAGACAAACCTATCAAGACAGAATGGTCTCTGGATCAAACAGTTGCGAATTCAGTATTCCAGATGCTCAACTTCCCAAATGTGGATCTGTTTGCGACAAGATTCAACCACAGACTCCCATTATACACTGCAGCGCCGTTATAACGCGGTCGCTTATAACGCGGAAACCGTTATAACGCGGTTGGGCCTTGGCTCCCGTTTTTTTCCCCACCAGTTTGAAAGTGTTGCCCTTTTTCCGCGGAACGCGGCAGTCTAAAAATCGCCAGCCGTGACCATATACTCGCTGATTTACTCATTCTTTTTTACCAAACTTTTCATCAGTTTTTGTCTTTAGGCTATTTTAGATCACGTCCGCGCACCATTTAAAAGCCATACTACAGTAACTGGCACAGCCCTCAACCATAATTTTCATGTATTATAAGTGAAATAAAAGAAATAATAAGAGTAACTTACGCAACACAGATTAATTACATAATTATCCTAACACAGTCATAAATCAACACTTCATTGTCCTCTTTGCTGTAATAGTAGTCTGATAATTAATCCGTTTGTGTGACGTGTGAATGCACTGCCACAATCCATAGCTCCAGATTAGGTGTCTTTTTTTTTCTTTTTTAATTAAAGAAGACTGTTATTTTTCCTTATTTCTCCATGAAATTGTAGGTTTTGGGTACTCTCTGGAAGGGCCTCAGTGAGGCGCTTCCAATGAGTATCCACAACCTACGTTTACGTGGAGAAATAAAAAAATTAATATGTGGAGACCCCTCTAGTCTGGAGCTGTGGATAGACCCTCTTATCTGGAGCTATGACAGTTGGCATGTCCAAATAGATCAAAGAAACGGGTCAAGTGTGAATACACTGAGATAGCTTAAAGCTCCAGATAAGGTGTCTTTTTTTTTAGTTAAAAAGTACTGCTACCCTAGGTTAACGGAAATAGACTGCTGGGAAACGAGATGTACTTTCTGGACAAACATGAAACTAAGACTGGTCAGTGCTCTTTATAAAAAAAAAAATATCTGAGATTAGATTTTTTTATTGTGAAAGAAATCAACAGCAGCAATAAAAACTGACCAAGCAGGTAAGCCTGTCCCTTTTATCATGTTACTAAACATCTGACGCAACAGTTGGTATTGATTTTTTTCTGCACCTGTTGCTAAACCCTTAGCATGCTGTGTGCATATAATTAGCAGACCACCTTCTGAAATATTTTTTTCTTATATCCTCAGGCTGCAAGATTTTGACACTGCATTCAAACTTGAGAAAATTTGCATGACAAAAGTTGTTGTATGGAAAAAAAAAAAAGAAAGAAAGAAAAAGAAAAATATCATCAATTTGTCATCTGCTGATTTTTTCCTGGGAGCAACAAAGGTTATTTTTTTGACACGCAGATCAACTGTGCACATGCTCAAGGCAATTTCCGGTAAAGGACAGGTTGTTTATTACACAGTTATTCATAATGCAAGACTGTTGCAGTTAGTTCCCTTGAAGATCATAAAAGAAAACAAAACAATTTAAGTTTAAAAAATTTATTATTTACTGGATTAAAGGAATAAAACGGAAATCAGGCAAGGTACATGCACAAAGTTTCAACAATAAAAAAAAATAAAAAATAAATAAATAAAAAAGGAACATACAATATAACATACATGCAATGTGTAATATCCCATAATAACTGGAGGAAACTGCAGTGGTGGAAGTGGGTGTGGTTGTCATGTTCCGTATAACGCGGACCACGTATAACGCGGACCACGTTTAACGCGGTCAGTGTTCATGGCTCCCGACGACCGCGTTATAACGGCGCTGCAGTGTATGTCTCTCCAGTACAAGACTACAAAGCACTAGCGATAGATGCCCTGTCCATGGACTGGAATCATCTTCATGCATATGCTTTTCCTCCTTTTATTCTGATACCTGCTGTTCTAGAGAAAATCCGACAACATCAGTGCAGAATAGTTCTCATAGCTCCGTTCTGGCCACAGCAACAGTGGTTCTCAGAACTTCTTCTTCTATTAGTGTCTGCTCCGATTCGTCTGCCACTAATTCCAAGACTACTGACTCAATCCAAAGGAAGATTTGTACATCAAAACCTCCCAATTCTCGACCTTCACGCTTGGGAGTTATCAAACAATCAATCAGAGATAAGAAATTTTCACAAAACGTTGCAGATTTTGTCTCCAGGTCAAGAAGAGCATCTACACAAAAAGTCTACGATGCAAAATGGACCATCTTCTCTAATTGGTGTCATACAAAAAAGGTTAATCCGATCTCGGCCCCTATTACAGTTATAGCCGATTTCTTAATCTTTCTTTTTTCGGAAAAGAAATGTCAGATTAGTACTATTAAAGGTTATAGATCTATGATCTCTAACACTTTAAAATTCAAAACTGGTAATAGAATCGGATCTAATCCAGTTTTATCTGAACTTATCAGATCCTTTGAACTTCAACGACCAGTACAAAGATCTCTTACACCTAAATGGGACTTATCATGGGTTTTAGTATGTCTACAAAAACCACCTTTTGATCCTCTTGATAAGGCTTCTAAATTTCATGTTACTATTAAGACAGCCTTTCTCTTAGCTCTTGCCACTGCTAAAAGGTGTAGTGAAATACATGCTCTAGCTATGGATTCACAACATTTAAGATTTAATCAATCTGATGGTTCAGTTTCCTTGATTCTTAAATCTGGTTTTTTAGCAAAAAACCAGCTTCCTTCTGTTAAACCAGATCCTATTGTTGTTCCTAGTCTTGCTCGAATATGTAAATGGGAACATACTGACAGACTTCTTTGCCCCGTTAGGGCTCTGAAATTCTATCTCAAAATGACTAGCTCTTATCGCCAAAATAGAACTAGACTTTTTCTTCCTATTAAAGGCAATAAAGATATTTCTAAAGATACTATCTCGAGATGGATATCTTACACTGTTAAACTTGCCTATAGGAAACTCACTAAACGAGATATCTCTTTCCTTAAAATCAAAGCTCATGAAGTTAGAGCTCTTTCCTCTTCTTGGGCTTTCTTCGACAAAGTTCCTCTCAATGATATACTTCAAGCAGCGGTTTAGAATAGTTCATCAACTTTTGCCAAATTCTATCTCAGAGACATGTCTCAACAAGCACAGAATCTCCAAAGTTTGGGCCCCATTGTAGTGGCCCAAAAAGTGGTGGGGGGCCAACAGCAATCAGCTATGGATGTGTAGACAACGTCAACAGCCCCCCTAGACCTGATGCTATACTAGAGAGGTACTAATTATATCTTTATTATATATATATGTTAACCCTGGATTACTTTATCCTTGGTTAAAGGATCTTATTATTGCCTTAAGCACTAATTATGTCCTCATTATATATATATAAAAAATAAATCCTTTTATTAAGCCTTAATTCAGAAGTTGGGACTAACTTATTAGGAGAAATCCTCCCTCCTATTCTACAAATTCTAGCACATTATCTATAGGTTAATGTATTACGAAGTTAAAATGAAGTTTTTTAAAAGTAAAACATATTTTAACGAGTAATACTTAGCCTATAGATAAGTATTTATCGTCCCACCTCCCTTCCCTCGCTCCTTTCTCCTAATTGTGTATTGTTTTACACATAAAAGAAACTGACACGTGATCATTTGAGCGGGAGGAACTACGTCATACAGGTAACTGTTAAAGGGACCTTCTGAATTAAGACTTTATAACGACTGAAAGGTCGTTTTTTCTGTGGAGGGGGTGAATAACAGAATAGAATAGCACATTATCTATAGGTTAAGTATTACTCGTTAAAATATGTTTTACTTTTAAAAAACTTCATTTTCCACGAGTGAATTTGGACAGAAATCAAGAACGAAGTTAAAGACTAGGATTGATGTAAAAATGGCAAAGTTATTAGACCATGAAAAATAGGTTCTGGAGGCAGAATTTAGCTTATGACTATTTGGTGATTCATTGCACAGCGTCTTTCATTATCACCCACCCGTCGTCTCGATATGATTTAAATAATATCGAAAGGGATGTAAAACATCAAATCCTCATCATCACACTCAGTATAGTGATTGTCCTGAAATTTTTAAAACTTTTTTCTCTACCCTTTTTATGTCTTAATTTTTAACTCTGCTGGCCAAACCCAGAAGAGCTTATGTCATGGCATGGTTCCTGTCAGTCCGTCCATTGACTTTTTCTCGTTTACACTATAAAGTCCACATTTTTGAGCCGATTCTTTCGAAACTTGCATAGATTGTTTGTATGATTGTAAGGAATAATCCTATCAAAAGTGAAGAAAATCCGTCAAGCATTATGGGAAAACTGTCCTTTTAAATTTTTTTTTTTTTTTTTTTTTTTTTTTTCTCGTTTATGCGATAAAGTCCACATTTTTTATCAGATTCTTTTGCAACATGCACAGATTGTTTTGGATCATTGAAAGGAATAACCCTATCGAAAATGAAGAAAATCCATCAAAAATTTTGGGAAAAGGGCCCTTTTAAACTTTTGGTTAATTTTATCTCCTTTACGCACATTTTTTATCTGTTTTAGAAACTCGCATGGATTGTTTGTATCATTGTAAGGATTAACCCTATCGAAAATGAAGAAAATCCGTCAAACATTATGGGAAAAGGGCCCTTTTAAAATTGTGGTTAAATTTTTCTCGTTTCCACTATAAAGTCCTTATTTTTGATCCATTTCTTTGGAAACTTGCAAAGATTTGTTTTTTATCATTGTAAGGATTTACACAATGGAAAATGAAGAAAATCCCTCAGACATTATGGGAGAAGGGCCCTTTTAAAATTTTGTTAAATTCTTTTATCGTTTACGCGATAAAGTCCACATATTTTACCTGATTCCTTTGAAACTTGCACAGATTGTATCATAGTAAGGATTAACCCTATCGAAAATGAAGAAAATCCGTCAAACATGATGGGAAAAGGGCCCTTTTAAAATTTTGGTTAATTGTTTCTTGTTATGAAATTATGTCCACATTTTTCATCCAATTCTTTTGAAATACTGATTAGTTGTATCATCATAGACATCAACCATATTGAAATGAAGAAAATCCATCAAACATTATGGGAAAAGGAACCATTTCAAATTTTGGTATATTTTTTCTTGTTTCTGCGATAAAAATCCACAGTTTGTATCCAATTCTTTTGAAACTTGCACAGATTGTTTGTATCATCAAAGACATCAACCCTATTGAAAATGAAGAAAATGCATTAAATAGTTTTGGAAAAGAGACATTTGAAATTTTGAATTTTCCTGTTGTATATACATGTAGACAACATAGTCATTTACAACTTGAGGGTTGTGGGTTCAAATCCCTTTGGATCCAAGAAAAATGTTTTTCATTATAATTTTTTATTACATCACTTATTATTAAATACTTGAACTCTCTAAAATATTGGAGAAAGTCTGATAATTACTTTGGGAAAGGGAGTGTTTTTAAATAGTGCTTGTTTTCCCTATATAGGATGAATTACTGATTTATAGGGTCTTTATAATTATGGTTATGTTCAATTCCCACTGGCAGCAATATTTTTCTTGGTAAACAGGCCAGATGACCTTATGTTATGGCAAGTCATTTGTCCGTGCATCCATCCATCTTTGCACTTGTTGTCTGTACCTCATTATACCATTTATTCCTGATGCAGGAAAGGCTTTAATCTATTACCAAACTATGAATTTTAAACTCTTGAAAGATTATGCTGACAACAAAATAAGTAAAACTAAAAGTCAGTAGTTCACAGATAGGATAGAAAACAGTGTGGGATAAGGAGAAATTGCATCTTATTAGCAGTTTCTCATTTTCATGCAATGTTTTAAATAGAACTCTGCCACAGACACTTTACACTTTGGTATTGTTTGGTAAGAGATTAAGTGTTATTGAGACTTATTCAGCAGGCAGGTCATGAAAACATAAGTATTGTAGATATTGTTTATAATAAGTGATTTTCCAATTTGAGAAATTTGTTTTTTTGTTATGCAGTGTAATAACACATAATGATATTCACATTATTATCGATGGTTTCCACATTTTGGTTGGAATCATGAAAAATGCATGAGAGGTTATTCTAAGCATTTTTTATGTGGAAACAGTCTCTTATCTGCTAAGAAATTTATTGTACTGGTGGTGAAACCAAAAAGAAAAATAACAGATACTGTATTTGCCAGTAGAGCGATCCAGGCCCTCGTGGGCCTCTTGTGTTTTTATATGCCCGTCAAAAGACGGGTTGTTATTTAATGTTGTCATGTTGTCTATCCATTAGCTTTTTGTATCCACTCTGTTTATCCTTCATTGATTGAAGGATTTTTTTTTGAAACTATGCTCAAATTGTTTGCCATACCAAGACAATATGCAGAACTCATAAATCAGTCCTGTCCAGTGACGGTCAAGGTCACACTTGAAGGTCAAAGTTCAAATGGCGATAGTTTGTGTCTGCTCTATAACTTTAAAACAGTTGAAGATTTCTTCATGAAACTTTGTACAAAGATAAGGCATGATCAGACGATGTGCAGAGAAAAAACAAAACGTAACCCTACTTTCAGTTCTGATGTAATTATGCCCCTTTGTTTATTTTAGGCAATTTTTCGCATCTGTTCTGTAACTTTGAAACCATTTATGATTCCTTCATGAAACTTTGTACAAATATAAGGTACCATATTTGATCTAATTACTGCCCTGTGTGCTTAGGTTTTTCAAAATTACTGGGAAAATCTTTTAGTAAAATATGCACCTAATAAGGCGCACTTTAAAGAAAGGTTAGCAGAGGACTCCATGAGAGGATTATTAATGATGCTTATGTGATATTGTCTTTATAAAAGCATATGCTGTGGGTAATTTGAATTGCCTCAACCAGTGATTTTTTTACAATTTTGCCTTTATGGGTCTTGGGACTCGCTAGGTCCAGAATTCATGCATCCCAAACTGAAACTATGCATCCAGCCTGGGACTCGTGGTGAAATATTTTGTTGCGTCCTAGACTTTTCATTTAAACTTGTGTAACAGTGTTTTATAATTACTTTCTTTGTATTTTAATAGGATGTGCAATAAAAGTAAATAGTGGTGACTGAGTTGCTTTAATTCTTTCCAGAAATCTTCCTGAGAAATATGAAACTTTTATACCACTGTCTATTTAAAGTGAAGTGTTAAAAAATGTTTTCACCCACAGGCTTATGAAAATGTTTTCATAAATCTTCAGTTTTAGTGACAGATGATCAAATACCTGTGATACATGATTAAGGACAGACATTTTGTCTGTTTTGACTAGACTGTGATACAAAGCAGAGACATTTTTGTCTGATGCTTTGTGGGTTCAGTTTGGGACTGGGGGTTTTGGTTATCGAGATCGCCATCATCGGCAGTCTCAGACTTTGTTGTCCGTGTCGGTCTGATTTGCTGACCTAGCAGACCGAACAGCGTTTGCTGTTTGGGGTCTAGTTTTATTATCTTTTTAGGGTGCATCTTATCTTTTTCTTCTTTCAAAAAAAAAAAAAACAAAAAAAAAAAAAAGAAACAAAAAAACGATCGCTGTTTCCTGTTGACAATTGCAAGGTCAAACGGTGTTACGATAAAAGATCTCATCAGACTAAAAACTAATACTTTAGTATCCGCTACGGTTTCCTCCGATACTGGACAACTTGGTATTGATTATTTGACTCTAAAGGTAAAATCGGTGTACCGTAGAGATACGACGCCTTTCAGTACTGGCTTTTACCAAATACTGTACTGAAACACCGCTTCCGCATTCGCTTTTTCCAAAAATGAAAGTAGACTTCAAGAAGCAAACCGTATGTACATTCGAGATTTTTTATACCGAGGCTAATTTTTTGCATCCTCTGGCGAAATTATGTGTACAGGACGCAGGACGCACGCCTAAAAAAATCACTGCTCAACTTGTCGAGGCAATTCAGTGAGTACCCACAACATATGCTTTTATAAAGAAGTGGATACAAATACATGGGCTGTAACCTGAAGACTATGAAAATGCTTGACTCTGCGCTTATAGGGATATGTGTGATAATATTTTAGGTAGAATACGGTATTATCAGATGATGTGTAGAGAAAAATAACTGTAACCACAGGCAGTAATCTCGTTAATCATGGCCAGTTGTTATGCAAAGAAATAAGTGGTGTGAATATCCAGACATGAGTAGCGCGAGCTAAAAAGGTGGCTGTTTCAGGTGGGTTGTCGACAATCTGGGGCTTTTGTCGTCTAGGAGGGCGTTATTTTAAAAATCTGAGAATGCTAAAGGGACTGTGCACGTTTGCACATTCAACGTTATGTCACATCTGATGTCACAAAAGTATGAAAACAAATTGTTGAGCATGTAAGCCTCTCTCTCTCTCTCTCTCTCTCTCTCTCTCTCTCTCTCTATTTATCTGTCTCTCTCTCTCTCTCTCTCTCTCTGTCTGTCTCTGTCTGTCTGTCTCTCTCTGTTGGAAAGGACAATGTGATGCTCCTGAGATCATTGTAATTGAGCTTATCTTGCTCTCTCTTTTATTGTCTTCTTATGTGTGTTTGATATTGTCTTTTCTCTGTCTCCATGTGTTCTTGTAAGGTCTTGTGTGTTATTTCCTGAATTTTGTAATGTTGAATGGATGCACATGCACAGTCCCTTTAGCTTGTATGATTTGCCTAAAAATTGATTGGTGCACTACCCATCTACTTGTTTCCTTACAAATGGGGTATGTATACACTACGTTTGTGTAAGGGAGGCAATATTAAAATAAGCAAAAGCACAACCTCTCAGAACGGAAACTTCAGCTCAGCTTTCATTTGGGATGCATTTGTTTTATGAGCTGAAACATACATCTATAACCATTTTCGCTGCTCTTGTCACTCATATCCTCTAGCGATACATATTCTGTCCTATAATTTTAGCATTTTGCCGTTTTTGTTGGTTGCTTTGATGGTTTGCATTGTTATGATTGTAATATGTATGCCAAATGACGGCATCTGTCCAATTCAAGTCATTATGAAAAGTGCAGATATGGCTGAAAACATTAATTTTAATGGGTAAATCGTCCAAAATGGCACCGAAGTCGGAGTGATTGTCGCCAGAATGAAACATTCCAGGAACCATAGCTATAATTTGACGTAAATTTTGGTGCTTGGTTGTATAGAATTTAATTCCGCACAGTATAGCATTCTCTGATTTTTAAAATAACACCCTCCTAGATGACAAAAGCCCCAGATTGTCGACAACCCACCTGAAACAGCCACCTTTTTAGCTCGCCCTACTCCTGTCTGGATATTCACGCCACTTATTTCTTTGCATAACAATTGGCCACAAGTAACAAGATTACTGCCCGTGGTAACTCTACTTTTGGTTCTGATGTAATCATGCCCCTTTGTTTATTTTATTTCATGTAGTGAGGTTATGTCCATATCTCCTTTACCGATTGAAGGATTTTTTATACATCTATCTAAAGGCAGGTTGTATTATGTCCTGACATTGTCTGTCTGTCTGTCTGTCCATTAATCTTTCACATTAATCTTTCATATCCACTCTATCTCCTTAACGGATTAAAGAATTTTTGTGAAACTTTGGTCAGATGTTCACCATACCAAGATGATGTGTTGAACTCGTAACTAAACCCTGTTCTATGAAGGTCAGGGTCACAATTCAAGGTCAAAGTTCAAATGGCAATGTTTCATGTCTCCTCTATAACTTTAATACATATTTCTTCATGAAACTTTGTAGAAATATAAAGCTTCATGAAACAATGTGCAGAGAAAAGGAAGAGTAATCTCTCTTCCAGTTTTGATGTAATTATGCCCCTTTGTATATTCATATAGTGATTTCTTCTTCATTCCATATCTCCTTCACAAGGATTATCTTTGACCTTTGTCCAAAGTCATGGAAAGAGAAGTTACAGTTCTTTGCCAAGAAGCACTGAAACTACTGATATTCTTCCTCGATTTTTTGTGAGCATCTACTTACCAACAAGCACAGAACCAAGTTAGCTGACTTAAGTTGTCAGAGGCAACATGCCTTATTTTGCTTGGATTCTCAGGAAAGCTATACAGGACCATTATGGTCCACTTGCTTTCTGATATCATATGATGCAAATATTTCTGTTACTGACAAATCCCTATTCAATATATTGTGTCAACTACTACTAAAAACCCCTACAGGCATATATTGTCCAGACACACTTTCCCTATTTAATTGTTGGATTGCCCAAAATCATAAAACGAGGAAACAGCGGTAGAACTGTATATTAGAAATAAAGGAATTGCAATAAATACTAACATATTAACAAACAATTATTTACCATTTAAAATAAAAGTATTATTGAAAAATGAACGAGGAAGTAGGGATATGTATGAACTAATTAACAAAAAGAATATCATTCCAAGCAGTCAAGTTAAATGGAACACAATATTTGAACCAATCCATTTAAATTGGTCACAACTGTACAATATCCCCGCAAAAAGTTGTAATAATACTAAATTACATTGGTTTCAATATAGATTACCACATCGAATTTTAGCGACAAACGATTTTTTATTTAAGTGTAACATTAAACAAGATAATTTATGTAACTTTTGCAAACGTTTCCCAGAAAAGCTTGAGCACATATTTTGGTATTGTACCCTAATAATGGAATTTTGGGAACATATTGAAATGTGGATATATGAAAAAAGTAACTATTTACTTAATATAGACATGCAACGAGCCATCCTAGGTATAACAAATGTAACTGAAAATAATAAATCGATCAATTACATATTGATTTTAACTAGATATTACATCTATAAATGCCGTATAAATGGCAATCGACCAAGTATAGCAGAATGGATAAAAGAAGTCACCTTTTTTATACATATTGAAAAAATGATAGTGATTAAAACTGATCGTTATCCAATATTTATAAAACACTGGGGAAAATGGTTAAATTTATTGGAATTATAGTCAATATCAACGGTAAACTCATAATGTGGTTTCGAACCATTTTCGGGTCACATGTGAGGCGTCCATGTAAATGTACATTCATAATGTCCGTTCGAGCCTTGCTCGAGTAATACGTGATTCCTGTTTTTGTCCTGTGAGATGAAAATGTGGGGTTCGATTACACAAGGCAGTCCAGTCGAACCGGACATTTTCCTCATGATAGTGCAATTAATATATATTTAAAAAAGATAATAATAACAATAATAATAATAATAATAATAAACTTACCTGAAATAAGCCGCTGCTGCGTATACAAACGTGAAAGCTACACCAAATCCTATGTATGTATGTATATATATTTATATACATACATGCATACTCTATGGTGTTCAGTCAAGCGCTTAGTGATCCCGGTATACAGTTACTGAACAAAATAACTCTCCAGACGCCTAGCATAAAAGCTTATTATGATTCTTATTGTGCTTCTGTGGATGTAATGCTAAGCTTTACATATCGCCATTAAATTTTGTATGAAAGCATTTATGAATGGATATTAGTAAAAAGCACACTTTATATGAATTACTATATTGAATGTTGTATGATATTTGACATGCTAGTGGAAAAATGAAATAAATCATAAAAAAAAAAAAAATAAATCGAGGAAACCCTAAAATTATAAGCCTAGGAAAAACATCAGAAAGGAGACCCCATCCCCTTCCTTCCCCTCAGATTTGCTCCTGACAGCTTTTATGATATGCATGTTTAAGATTGACTGCATGGTCTTGCAAACAGACATGTCTAATGCAATTGCATGTAATAAACTTCTAGATGTGACACACAAGTAGAATAAAATCTGTGTCCATTGGGGTTGGGGCGAGTTATTTTTAATTTTTTTTTTTTTCAAAAATTGATATTTTTATTGAGTTTTTTAAGAGTATACCAAGCTATGCTTATAACAGCCAAAAATTTTGGCAAAAGATAACTTTTATGCACAAATTTCGGGTGCAGTATGAGTTTTATGACAGTGGTTACACTGTTCTTCACTATTATGCATATACCTGTACCTACATGAATATTACCAAGGTTTGCACCTGTTATTATAAGTAGGACAAGTAGTCTGTTCATTCAGGTATCACATATTGTAGGTAAATTTATGGTCATGTTCAGTTAGGTGAAAATTGTGGTTGGGTATAATCTGCAGACCAAACCATGCAGACCAGTGGACCATGGACCGGTCTGCAGTGGACCAAAAGGGGACATTTTGCAGACCAAGTACCTTGCAGACCAGACTTTGTGCAGACTATATAGTGAATAATTTTGTATAATTTTTCCCATGCTCTTTATCATGATATTTTCATAAATAGAAAAAATATTTTCATGAGAGGCATTTCATGAATTTAATAAAAAAAAAACAAAAAAAAAAACAGAATTTTTCCTTTAATAAAAATGATTTTGTGTCATTTTCCCCATGCTCTGTATCAGTTTTTATTATATTTACAGAAAGGAATTATTTTTATGGCAAGCATTACATTGATACCAAATAATCAGAGTTTTTCCTGTTAATTTGCAAAATTAATTTTTGCAGACCAAGTACCTTGCAGACTAGACTTTGTGCAGACTATAAAGTGAATAATTTTGTGTAATTTTTTCTCATGCTCTTTATCAATTATCATTATATTTTCATAAATAGATGAATTATTTTTTGAGAAGCATTTTATAGATTTAGAAAAAAAAAATCAGAATTTTCCTCTGTTAATGAGCAAAAATGATTTTGTGTCATTTTTCCCATGCCCTGTATCAGTTTTCATTATATTTACAGAAAGGAGTTATTTTTATGATAAGCATTATATTAATACCAAATAATCAGATTTTTTCCTGTTAATTTGCAACATCAATTTTGTGTCTTTTTTTTTTTTTTATTTTTCATGCTCTGTTTAAGCTTTTATATTATTTACATAGATAAATTATTTGTATGACAAGCATTTCATTAATACCAAATAATCAGATTTTTTTTTCTGTTATTTAGCAAAATTAATTTTGTGTCATTTTCCCCATGTTCTGTATTAGTTTTCATTATATTTACATTTTATAAATAAATGAATAATTTTTTGTGAGAAGCATTTCATTAATGACGAATAATCAGATTGTTTTTCAGGTAATTAGCAAAACTCTTTTGTGTCATTTTCCCCATGCTCTGTTTCAGTCTTCGTTATGTTTACATAAGTAAATGAACTTTTTTTATGACAAGCATTTCATTAATACTATTTGGTGTGTTAGAATAAAAAAAAAAAAAAAAAAAAAGAAAAACAATAACAATAAAAAAACACTTATTAATATTTGTAGTGGTTTTGTCATGTAAACTGCATCTGATATGACCTGTCAGTCACCTGATAAGACCTGTCAATCATTTGATAATACCTGTCATTCCTCTTGGATATCAGAATACCCTAAAACTATTGACCAATGAAATCGCGTTGCTGAAAAGCTTTGCCCTCCTTTGGTTATAACAAGAGCAAAGCCTAATTAGTATTCCAAATCAAGAATTTAAAAAATATATTTTATTCAGTTTTGAAACATTCACTATAATGATAATAATGATAATAATAATAAACTGTAAGTAACAAGGATTTAAAAAAATAACAAAAATATATTAAAATATTTGTGAAATATAATAAACAATACAAACATTATTTTTATTATCAGACAAGTAAAATGCAACTATACATAAATACTGTCACAGGCAGAGATTCAGGGCAAAAACCAAAATTACATAATTAAGACAAATAAATTAAAATAATAAATTCACAGAAACAAACAAAAAATTGAAAGATAGAAAAAAAAGTTTTAATTGTGACATATAAACAACTTACAGAAACAAAAAAAAAAAAAAGAAATTAAATATATACATAACTTCGTTGTAAAAGTATGGTCCAACAGGTATGTATGGCAAACAGTGTAGACCCTGATCAGTCATCGCATTCTGAGGCATCTGATCTGGGTCTACACTGATCGCAAAGGCCTATCTGTTATTATAGTAACAGATTATTATGTTCTAAATTTTGTTTTCATGCATATATTAATTATAAATTATCTGGAAAAATTAGTCTATATAAATTCAAATGACCAGAGGGAGTGCATATTTATGTTGTTTAATTCCTACATTTAAATTATAATTTTGTTTTCATGTAAATATGTGCTAATATATCATTATGTATTTAATATGTTATATGTAAGCTACAGTACATTTACAAATAAACATGATACCAAAAAATTGCATCACCCACCCTGACGATTAAATTATTTTTTATGTTGTCTTACGTTTTTCATTAAATATTAACTTGATGTCAGATACTGATTTTGTTTGCATACCTTAGTGTTAACATAATGATATTTAGGAATAGTTGACACTGAATCTCTGATTATCCATGTATTACTTATTATTTCATTGTTAGTATTGTAAAATACTGGTGAATATATTAAATACTGTTCTCTCAACTTTTTTTTTTTTTTTTTTTTTTTTTAGCTTTTCTATTCCATTATTTGTTCTAAGCCATGCCCATTTTTATCCCATTATTTGCTTTAAGATTCTTCCAAAGACTGAAATGAACAGAAAGAGAAAATTATATTTATTTTCATACTATCTTAAGAACAGAGGAAAATTTAGTTATTCTGCTCTTCTATTTTCCAAAGGGATAGGAGAAAGCAGTAAAACAAAATAAATAAAAATAACATTTTCAATTAAGGCATGTCATATAAATAATGAAGGTTTAACAAAATTATTTACTATATAGTCTGCACAAAGTCTGGTCTGCAAGGTACTTGGTCTGCAAAATGTCCCCTTTGGTCCACTGCAGACCGGTCCATGGTCCACTGGTCTGCATGGTTTGGTCTGCAGATTATACCCAACCGAAAATTGTTAGCTAAACTTGAAAATAGCCTGAGTAACATACTGATACACTATATGGCCAAACCATTGGTAGTTTATTAATCATGGAGCTTTGCACAGTTGTTGATTTTTTGGCATTTCAACAGCCTTCCCCAATATAGAATTCATACTTTTTATCCAAATTTGAACAAAACCGTTGCTTGAGCTATAAAAATGATTACATAGCTAAAAGAACAGTAAATTATCTTTAGATCTGGTGGAAATTAGTTTGGTTCATTGAACTTGAGATTCTGATAATTTCTGGGGCATTTGGAGGATCTCCAATCTCCTTGAGCATTTCACACTCATACTAATCAGAGCTGAAAAGATAATCTATTATCAGTCCTGTCATTGTGATCGATAATCGATTAGTAATCACTGAAGATTTGGTCATAATTTTACCTGTCTGAGCATGACACTTACCATATGTTATACTTTATTATGCGTATTTGCTCAGACAGGCTGAGCAAACAGTGATGCCGTAAATGTGGCATCTCATCAGGGTCTACACTATTTGCCACTCATCCAGCTATTTTAGACACAGCTGTGGTTAGTAATTGTACTTGTTCAAATTTTAGATAAAGTATGGTAATAGTTGATGTTCTGAATACTAAGGGTAATTATGGTAAAGTAACAGACACAGAAATCAAATGATCGATTATTTGCAAATCATTTTTTTTTTTTTTTTTGAATTTAACAATCAATTAATCCATTACCTGGTATCTAATTAATTTTGCCAGCCTTAACTCATACATTTTGTCTGAGATGTTCATAGTCAGTATACTGTTATTTTACAGTTGGGCTAGCTTGAATGACCCTTTCAACTTTGATACTGACCTGGATAAAGTGCAGTTGTGTGATGCTATTGCCAGGGAACCATGGACCAAAGAGTTCTGGGGGCAGCTTAAAGAGTGAGTTGTGTTCTGATTTGTGTTTGCCTTGTTATATCTGCTTTTTAGAAAAAAGTTAATATGACTTAAATAGAATTTACAGGTACTGCCTGTATCTGTATGTCCAATTTATCATTACTTGATTCGTATGTAGAGTGGCCAAACTCAATCACAAACAAATTTCCTTTTTTTCATTGTCGAAAATCTACTTTAACCTGAATAAAATACAGTATAACCTCAATGGCTCGAATCCGGATGGCTCTTTTACCATGGACAATTGGAACTCGTTTTTCAGTCCCTACAAAATCCTTCTAATAGCTCAAGAAAACAAATTTTTAGGGATTTTTTTTCTTATTTTATCAGGGAATTGTATGTTGTGTGCACTCATTAGAATTGCCTCATTGAGGCAATTCTAATGAGTGCACTCAACATACAATCATTGTGTAGAAAATCGAAAAGATTTCCCAAAAGTATCGCTATTTGCTTCCTGAACTGGTGCCATGATCAACCCTCAGTGGCTCGAACTACCCATGTCTTGAACCAATTTCCATGGTCCCAAAGATGTTCGATCCATTGAGGTTTGACTGTAATAATATTTTATTGCCTCTTCTCCAATCTTCAAAATGATGTTTCCCTTCTACTTTAACCTGATTAACTACTTTAACCAAAATAGTGTTGCCCCTAGGAACTTTGTGTCAGAATGACAGTAAAGTTCAAATGATTTGTGAACCTATAGAAATTCTAAAATTTGCAGTTTGATACACAAACTTGAAACATAATACATCTCAACCTCGTTATAGCATGCTTTGTTACTGTACAAATTCATTTATAACACAAAGAAGTGTTGGACCCCAATTTTTTTTCCAACCAACCATTTTTAAAAGCATAAAAATGAAAAAGGAAAAAAAAAATAAATAAAATAAAAACGTGTTTGTAAAACTCTGCCTCCAACTATATGCTTTCAAAACTGCCCCAGATGTTGAGCAGTGTTTTTAAGATTTAAACGGAAAAATACGGGTCTGCTTATTTTTCAGGCTGATGTATATAAAATTACAGGATTCTAGCTCTAACCATTCTTCACCATATGCAAGTGAAAAGGATGGAAGGACAGACAGAGGGACAGACTGACTGTCAGACGGACAGACCCAGACCAGTACACCAGCTCAACTTTTCAAACTGGGGGCATAAAAATGGCTATTAAACCTTTTCATACCAATTTGATTCAAATCAGATAATCAATAACGACTTCAATATGTACACTATATTAAGAGTAGTGGGGTTTCACAGTTCCAGGGGCCATAACTCTTATATATGTTTTACAGTATGGCTGGTTCAAGAGATGAGACCAGATCTTTTGATTATTTACTACATGGTGCAGTTTGATGAAATCAGATAATACCTAGACTTTATATACATGTACTAAGTTGGTACAAATCAGATAATAAATAATGACTGGTGTACACATTATGTTAAAATTAGTGATTTTTCACCATTTCAGGGCCCATGACTTTTGTATGTGTAATACAATATGGCTGTTTCAAGAGCTGAAACTAGTTCTTTTCATTATCTAATACTTGTTTCAGTTGGATAAAAATCAGATAGTACATGAAGGCTGTAGGGTCACAAAGACTTAAAATCTGTGATTTTGTGCAGGTAATTTCAAAACAAAAATAAATTAAAATTCTGAACAATTTCTTTTTAGTTTTTGATAGATAATATTAAGTTCTATCATCTGTATGAGTGTAAGAAAAAGTTAGAGTTTAGAAATACAATTTTTTCCTATATCATGTTCTGAATTATTTTTGTATCTGTCAGCCATGTTATATAGACCTTAGGTAAGAACCAAAAGAACACTATTTTTTGTCCCCCGCCTTTTCGAAGAAAAGTGGAGGGACACTGTTTTTGGTTTTCCGTGGTGCGTGGCGCATGGTGCGTGGTGCCGAGTTTTTAGCAGGTACTTTGTCCCCTTAACTCCTCCCACAGTTTTTGTCCGATCCTTTTGAAACTTTACAGGTGTTTTAAGGATGGTCTGAAGATGTGCATGTGGTTTTTTCAGAATCCTGAAATAATTTTTTATCACTTTTTCCGCATTTTTAACTTAGACATTTTTTGAGTTCTAATATTACAGAAGTCTATAGGGAGTAGGTACCTTGTCCCCTTAACTCCTCCCACGGTTTTTGGCCAGTCCTTTTGAAACTTTACATGGGCTTTTAGGATGGCCTGAAGATATGCATGTGGTTTTTTCAGAATCCTGAAAATAATTTTTTATCACTTTTTCTGCATTTTTATCTTAGACATTTTTTGAGTTCTAATACTACAGAAGTGTATAGGGAGCAGGTACCTTGTCCCCTTAACTCCTCCCACAGTTTTTGGCCGATTCTTTTGAAACTTTACAGGTGTTTTAAGGATGGTCTGAAGATTTGCATGTGGTTTTTTTCAGAATCCTGAAATTAATTTTTATTACTTTTTAGACATTTTGAACATAGACATTTTTTGAGTTCTAATATTACAGAAGCGTATAGGGAGTAGGTACCTTGTCCCCTTAACTCCTCCCACAGTTTTTGGCCGATCCTTTTGAAACTTTACATGGGCTTTCATGATGGCCTGAAGATATGCATATGTTTTTTTCAGAATCCTGAAATAATTTTTTACCACTTTTTCTGCATTTTTAACTTAGACATTTTTTGAGTTCTAATACTACAGAAGTATATAGGGAGCAGGTACTTTGTCCCCTTAACTCCTCCCACAGTTTTTGGCCGATCCTTTTGAAACTTCACAGGTGCTTTAAGGATGGTCTGCATGTGGTTTTTTCAGAATCATGAAATTATTTTTTATCACTTTTTTTCACGTTTTGAACTTAGACATTTTTTGAGTTTAATATTACAGAAGTGTACAGGGAGTAGGTACCTTGTCCCCTTAACTCCTCCCACAGTTTTTGACCGATCCTTTTGAAACTTTACATGGGTTTTTAGGATGGCCTGAAAATATGCAGGTGGATTTTTCAGGATCCTGAAATATTTTTTTATTACTTTTTCCGCATTTTTAACGTAGACATTTTTTGAGTTCTAATATTACAGAAGTGTGTAGGGTGCAGGTACCTTGTCCCCTTAACTCCTTCCACAGTTTTTGTCCGATCCTTTTGAAACTTTACAAGGGCTTAAAGGATGGCCTGAAGATATGCATGTGGTTTTTTCAGAATCCTGAAGTAATTTTTTACTACTTTTTCTGCATTTTTAACTTAGACATTTTTTGAGTTCTAATACTACAGAAGCGTATAGGAAGTAGGTACCTTGACCCTGTAACTCCTCCCACAGTTTTAAGCTGATCCTTTGAAACTTTACAGGTGCTTTAAGGATGGTCTGAAGATATGCATGTGGTTTTTTTCAGAATCTTGAAATTATTTTTTATCACTGGTTTCCTGCTTCAATACTTAGGTAATTGATACAGGACCAATAGTCCTCTGGTTAACTTTACCATTTTTAACAATTCAAATAAAAATAAGGCGGGGGACATAAATTCCCCATGGAATTTGCTTGTTTCTGCTGTTTCTGGTTTGCTGCATGGAAATATGATCAAAGATATTATATAAGCTTCAAAACCCAAAATATTACCAACTTTCTTCCTATTTAGACTTGATTAATGTAAAACTTGATTTTTTTTTTCATGTAATAAAAGAATCAAAGTTTGTGCACGTGACCAGCCCTCTTTTTGAGGTCCTGCCACAAAATTTTGCTCATTGACCAATATTTTTTAATCATTTTCTTATTCACCACAGATCCTACTTTCAAATAAAACAAGGGGGTGGTCAGGTGTGGTGAAGGTGTATATTTTACATCACCGGGGCATCCAACTTTTTTGGCTAACAGTTTGGCAGGGCCTGCTACCCTTGTAGCAGGTAAGGGGGAATGCTTTTATTACTTCTGTTTCTTCACTTACATTCCTGTTCCTCCTTCTTCCCTGTGCATATCTTTCATCTCCTATGCAGTCTCTTCTATCTCTCTTCTCCCTTTCTCTGGGAGACAACACAAAATGACCCACAAGGGTTGACATGTCATTAAACCCCAACACAGTGAATCAAATTCAAATAAAACTTGTTAGATTTTTTATATATTTTTAGGGGCCATCAGACCCACTATGAACAAGTTGGGGAGCTTTCGGGCAAGATTGAGGTAGAAGGTTATCCACCAAGGCACGTACGTCTCAGAAGCATCAGGGACCATACATTTGGTATAAGAAACTGGTGGGACATGCACAGATATGTTATTCATCATATTTATATAGAAGAGGTGAATAGGTCATAACTAATGTATTATTTACCCTGTTTAGTCAGACATTGAGGCTGACGCAATTAATCGATCCATAAATTCTGCAAAACTGATCATTGTTACTGATTTGTTAATAATTGATTATTTGATTTCTGTGGCTGTTACATTACTGTATTTATCCTAAGGATTAGGATACCTTCAGGGTTCAAATTTAACTTTTTTTCTCACTTGCTAATTTTAGCAAATGTATGTTTTTGTAACTTGCTAAATCATATTGTCCACTTGCTTTTTTTTTTTTTTTTTTTTTTTTTTTTCGCTGAGCAGTTAAGATTGCTAGCTTTGATTATTTTATTTGCAAAGTTATATCTATTACTGAAACTATGTTAATGTGGATATTTTTCCTTACAGCTGTTTATGTTGTTATTCATTTGTTTCTTAATGTAAATCATGCCATATGTTAATTTACTGTACCCCACCATGCAGGGCGCTGGTCTCTTTGCAAAATGTTGAACCCTAGCATAGGCCCATTTTTACATTTAAGGGCCTGTTGAAAGAAGGGGCAAGAGAGAAAATTGGAAAAAAAGGAAGGGATGAATACAATGACTCATATTGACCTAGTGGTCCGCATTTATTGCATCCCCTTTTTTCCAACCTGACAGACAATGAAAAGTATCTTACAGAAGAGGTCTTATCATGTGAATGATGCCTGCTCACTCTGTACCCATATCTGAACAACCAGATTATCGTCCGTTTTGCTGATTTCTTAATCCAATCCCACACCCAGTTCTTTTTTCCCATTTTCTGACTGTTTTGACTCACTGATGCAGTCTCGGGTTTAGGTCCGAAAAGCTTCAGATCTGTAGCATCTGCAGCTGTCTGTTTTGTGTCTGTTTTCGGGACTTTATTTGCAGAATTATTTGAAATGTTGTTCTGGTCCACCATATCGCCTGCTTGCTGTTTAATAACAACTTATCCATGATTTTGAAGGGCCCTTTTTACTGTCAATTCAACTTTCGATTTCGATGCCTATTGATCAGTGTACATACATACGCTTTTATTGTACACATCCCTTGTATTGACAACCATGCTAAACTGAGGTGCGCCGATTATTGGGGGACAAAAACATACATTGGCAAGCGTCTCGGTGACAAAGCTACTAACTGCGCATCGTTATTGCGCATACACACTGCTTTTTCATTCCGGATTTCTACTTTCGGTTTGCACTACGTAAACACGGATGGAAAATGGGACTCACAAAGAAATCAAGTCTTAGATTTTTCATCTCGCATTTTATGAAATGGGCTCTCATTTTGCGAGTATGCGAGTGCTAAATTTGAACCCTGACCTTAACTGTTTACCATATGTGTACTAAAATTTGAGCAAGGACGTTTAATTACCCAATATTGTGTCTAAAAGTAGGTGGATGAGTAGCAAACAGTGCAGACCCTAATGAGATGCCACATTCCTCAGCGTCTCATCTGGGTCTACACTGATTGCTCAGGCTTGTTGGTCCAAATACATATGGTAAAGTATAACATATGATAAGAGTTGTTTTGAATCAGTAAGCCAGAAAGCAGTGATTTATTTACAGTTTGGTTCAATTGAGTCCCAAGGACTCACATAATTGAAATTCATTGAGTTCTATGATAAAAATCATGAGTCTGTAATGTATTTTAGAGCAGATTTCTACTGTTTTTTGTGAGTTCTGGGACTCACTTATATAAAATTTGTGAGTCTCAGCGAAAAATTATGAGTATATGAAGCGGGACTCACAGGTAAAAAAATCGTTGCAGAAAGGTAAGAAAATGATCACATCTTCACTGATTACTAATCAGTTATCAACCAGAATGGCAGGACTGATAATGGATTATCTTTTTAGCTAGCCTTATCAGATATGCATAACCCTTTCATCCCCCGGGCCTCATAGGTTTGAGGCCTGGTCCTGATTTCAGGCTTTAAGATTTTGAATTTTATATCTTCATATAGAGGAAGCCAATTTCAGGCTCTGAAATTAGGAATTTCAAGCCTGAAAAATCTTGACTAGTATGAGGCCTGTCCCTGCAGACCAATACAGATACCTTTGCAAACATTGCAGATCCAGATGAGACGGCTCATAATCAGCTGTCTTATTGGGATCTACTCTGTCTTTCTGTAATTGAGTTTTGGCTGAAACCCCTATTTGCAACAGTGAATGTGTCTAAATTCACAGATGGAAGAGTCCATGTAAGAAACTGGGGTAAAAGCATTAAAGAAATGGATGCACTTTCAGGGGAGACAACTGTTAAATGTTTTCCTGTTGTGTTGGGATGGTAAGGTGAGGTAAAGGTGTCGTGAATGTTACACGTCACCGGGGCGTATAACTGATATTGGCTTACAGTTGGGCAAGGATTGTTATCCTTGCAGCAGGAAAGGTAGAGGGGGAATGTTTTTATTTCTTTATTTCTTCACTGTCTTTCATTTTCCTTTCTTCCCTATCCCTTTCTTTCTTCTCCTCTTCTATCTCTTCTGTCTCTCTTCTTCCTTTCTCTGGGAGACAACAAAATGATCCACAAGGATTGACGTGTCATTAAACCTCAACACAATTAAATTATCCTGTTGTGAAATTCGGGACAACTAGGTGTATCTGGTGTTGTATTTTTTAGGACAGTACCACCATAGCTACAGATGAGAGGGGTATCCACATAGTATTTTTCTTATTTCTCTACTAATACATGTGGGTACTTCTAATGAGTAACCACAACATATGTTTTCATTGAGAAATAAGAACGATATCAGCATATTTGGATGAAAAAAAGCACCTTATCTGTTGCTAAGGTACCCATAGCAGATAAAATATTCAGATTTTTTTTTTTTTTTTTTTTTTTTTTTTTTTGAAGATAGGCATATACAACCTATATAAACTACTTTTGTAGGGAATGCTGCTTGTGAAGAACATAAAGTTTTAATAATGTTTGGGCAAATTTATTCCTGAAATAGTGAAATAAATACATGTAGAGAGATTAGTAAAAAAAAATTGCATCTTTATGTTTCATGGCCTTTTTTTTGTACCCTGCCTACGATAGTGGCGGGGATTTATGGTTTCACCTTGGACGTCTGTGTGTCCGTCTGTCTATCAGTCTTACATCCGTCCATCCATCCATATTTTGCTTCCGGATGATAACTTGAGTAAACATCAAGGATTTTCCCCAAATTTGGTATGTGCATTGATATTATGGAGGTCTGGTTTCGGATTGCTAATGGGCAAATTTTGTCAAATTTTGACGGAGTTATCTGCCCAAGACATATTTTCATTTCCTGATGATAACTTGAGTCAGTGGATTTTCACCAAACTTGGTCTGTGCATTGATATTGTGGACATCTGGTTTGGGATTGCTAATGGGCAAATTTGTCAAATTTTGATGGAGTTATCTGCCCATGACAGGCCCATATTTTCGTTTCCAGACCGTAACTTTTGTAAATGTCAAGGGATTTTAACCAAACTTGGTACATGCATTGATATGAAGGAGATTTGGTTTGGGATTGATAATGGGCAAATTTCTTCATTGTTTGACAGAGTTATCTGCCTGTGACACGATAATGACGGGGTATTGTAGTTTACCGTTTTTATTTTGTAATTGATAATTATGCATCCCAAAAAAATTATTATATCTCATATTGGTAATCATATTTCTACTGTATTCTGTGCTAATTTTGGCTTATCTTTACCTTTAATTGCCATTTTATACATACCAGCATCCCCACCTCTCTATACCCCATGAACTGTTTTGCTCTGTCATCGCCTTCAATTTCAAAAGTCCACATAAACTGACTTGTAACAGTTATTATTACATCTATTCTAATTAATTATGTCCAGAGAATAAACATATCTCACTAATATTACTGCTAAAATCACTATTACAATGGCACTAAATTATGACTTTTATGGCCAATGTCATTTTGATTTTGATAGAAAGTCCATTTGCAGCTTTTCTGTTGGAAACAGCAATAGTATTATTTTTAGCTGTATCACTTCATAAAAATGTTTTAAATTTAAGAAACTGCTTTATCAGCTAATCAGATTGCGGGCTTGCATCTGCATCGCTACACGTAGGCAAAGTTTTCAACCTTCAGCACTCCAAGAGAGTATAATATATTGTGCATAGCAATAAGAGATGGTATGTCGGTATGTACCAGCGCATAATCCATTTGAAAAATGCTTGTTATATAAAAGACACGAGTTTGTTCCAAAGGGGAGCAAGTTCCCATCTTATAGAGCAGAACCCTTTTCAGAAGGGACTTGGTGTGAAGAATAGCAAACAGGAACTCACAAAAGTTGTCTCCCTTTCAAAAGATGGCATGAAATCTTGCAGGTGTAAATCCTTTGAATTCAGCAGATGACGAATGTTTTTTTTTGTTAGCTCACCTGAGCACAAAGTGCTCATGGTGAGCTATTGTGGTCAGTCAATGTCCGTCGTCCGTTGTGCATCGTCTGTCGTCTGTCGTGTGGCGTCAACAATTGCTTTAAAAGCCTACTCCTCCTACACCCCTGGGCCAATAGACTTGATACTTGGTAGGAAGCATCGGGGTGACTTATAGATCAAAAATAGCTAAAATCGTTCCGATCGGAAATCCAAGATGGCCGCCATCTTGAAAATCTATTTTTCGCTTCTTCTCCTGAACCCAAAGGCCAATTGACTCCAAACTTGCTAGGAACCATCAGGGTGACTTGTAGATCAAAAATAGCTAAAATCGTGCCGATCGGAAATCCAAGATGGCCGCCATGGCCGCCATCTTGAAAATCTATTTTTCGCTTCTTCTCCTGAACCGAAAGGCCAGTTGACTCCAAACTTGCTAGGAAGCATCAGGGTGACTTGTAGAGCAAAAATAGCTAAAATCGTGCCGATCGGAAATCTAAGATGGCCGCCATGGCCGCCATCTTGAAAATCTATTTTTCGCTTCTTCTCCTGAACCGAAAGGCCAATTGACTCCAAACTTGCTAGGAAGCATCAGGGTGACTTGTAGATCAAAAGTAGCTAAAATCGCGGCGTCCATCTTGAAAATCTATTTTTCGCATCCTCCTGAACCGAAAGGCCAATTGACTCCAAACTTGCTAGGAACCATCAGGATGACTTGTAGATCAAAAATAGCTAAAATTGTGCCGATCGGAAATCCAAGATGGCCGCCATGGCAGCCATCTTGAAAATCTATTTTTCGCTTTTACTCCTAAACCAAAAAACCAATTGACCCCAAACTTGGTAGGAGGCATTGGGGTGACTTATAGATCAAAAATAGCTAAAGTTGTGCCTATCGGAAATCCAAGATGGCCACCATGGCAGCCATCTTGAAAATCTATTTTTCGCTTCTTCTCCGAACCGTAAGGCCAGTTGACTCCAAACTTGGTAGGAAGCATCGGGGTGACCTGTAGATCAAAAATAGCTAAAATCATGCCGATCTTAAAACCAGGATGGGCGCCATGGCAGCCATCTTGAAAATCTATTTTTCGCTTCTTCTCCTGAACTGAAAGGCCAATTGACTCGAAACTTGGTAGGAAGCATTTGGGTGACTTGTAGATCAAAAATAGCTAAAATCATGCTGATCCTAAATCCAAGATGGCCACCATGGCGTCTATCTTGAAAATCTATTTTTCACTTCTTCTCCTAAACCCAAAAGTCACTTGACTCGAAACTTAGTAGGAAGCATCAGGTGGACTTGTAGGTCAAATGTAGCTAAAATCGTTCTGATCAGAAATCCCAGATGGCCACCATGGCCGCCATCTTAAAAATCTATATTTAGCTTCTTCTCTGCACCGAAAGGCCAATTGACTCCAAACATCGTAGGAGACATTTGGGTGACTTGTAGATCAAAAATAGCTAAAATTGTGCCAATCGGATATCCAAGATGGCCGCCATGGCAGCCATCTTGAAAATCTATTTTTCGCCTCTTCTCCTGAACTGAAAGGCCAGTTGACTCGAAACTTGGTAGGAAGCATTGGGGTGACTAGTAGATCAAAAATAGCTAAAATCGTGCCGATTGTAAATCCAAGCTGGCTGCCATTTAGAGTTTGTTCAAATGATCACCCTCAATTGACTGGCACGCCATATATCTTCTTCTTCAAAATAAAGAACTGCTTTAATGATGATCTTTTCATTAGTTGCGATGACAGGATTGGAAAAATGTTGCATAACATCTGCATATCAGCAGTGGCTATGTCACTCAGGTGAGCGACCCGTGGCCCGTGGGCCTCTTGTTTTTTTTTTGTGGGTAAACAGGCTTAAAGTAGGCAACTCATTTGAAATATCAAGCCATATTATCATAGAAATAGATTCTGAAACTTCTGATAATGTTTTTACTCAACATTCAGAGACTTAATCCTTACAATTCCAGATTTGAATTTTATCAGATGATGTGCTGATTACAACTAAAGGAGATAGCATTTTGTTGTTTTTTGTGCATTTTCAGACAAAATAAGGCTTGCAGACTAGCAGATGATTCATATGAAATGTCAAGTCTGATTTTATCTGAAAAATAATTTAAAAAAAAATTAGAATGTTGCCTGCAACAGTTTTGCTTTAATAGTGCTTTTACAGGTTAAATATATTCTTACTGTTCCAAGTGAATAAGGCTTGACATTTCATGGGAATTGTCTCCAGATCACATGAAATGTCAAACCTTATTTTCCCAGAAAAATATCTGGCCCCTGCCAATCAGGTCCGTAGAAATAGATGGACTGTCTGGTGCTGCTAGTACCTTAAGGCAGGACTTTAACTCATTATCCATCTTGGGATAACAAAATCAAAGGCATTACTTCTATATTACTGAAAATAATGTTGTCTGGGACAGTAAAGCCATGACTCAGTTCAGCTCAGCTCAGGTCATAAAATTGTTGTCATCTGTTATAGTTTTGTATTAAAGGGGAATGCAACCTTAAAAGGTATTGTGCTTTAAAGTAAAGAACTTTACAAACAATGAATTTTGACACAAATTTGATCAGAATCAGTGTAAAAATTAAGTAAGTTATAGACTAATGAATATTTAACATTGGTGGAATAGGTGCCACCATTTTGAACATTTAATGAGGTTTCATAAAAATTGAAATTCGTTTGAAAAAGGTAGTTTTTCTCATAAAGTTGGTTTATTTTCAGAGAAATGATTGCTTGTCACTAGTATTAAAGGATTATAAAAAAAAGTCTGTAGCAAAATTATTCCTAAAAATCTTTTATAATTTGGTTTGCATATTTAATTTGGGCTGTGTGGCATCAGAAAGCCTACAATATGGCGGCATCCATGACAGCCATTTAAAATATATTTATACTTACAACTTATATTGCGTTCCTCTTTAAGGTGAAAAGATAAACTTTCAAGGGAGGAAATATATATTCTGTCAAGTTTTATTTTGCCTTCCTTCTGAAAAGGAGTCCACTCTACAAGGGAAGAATTTGCTCCCACTGGGAGCAAATTCTTTACTTGTAGAGTGGACCATTTTGGAATGGGTCTGGTGTGTAAAGCACCAAATAGTAAGTCAAACGGTTATTTACCTTGTTAAAAATATAATGTTTAACTGGTGGAAATCACATAGTTGGCCATTTTATGTTTGCAGAGCTTGAAATTTGTTTTGATATATTTGTATTTTATTTTTTAGACTGGTATTGTGGCAATGGTGGCAATTATAAGCATGCCCGAGACAATGTCACAGTAAGTATCAGAGGACCAGTCTACCATAATTACCCAAAATATGTGTATCTCCAGATAGAAGGTGGTAGCAGGTATATAATTTTTCTGTTGTTCTGTTTCTCCACATATTCACTAGAAATCCTGACAGTGACATGCTTTTAATGAGTCTTCCATTATCACCACATCATTGTCTTGATATGACTTAACCCTAGTCCTGCTGAACCCGGATATGACCTGCCTTCCCAAACAGTGTAGATCCAGATCAGTTGGCTTCTAAAGAAGCCAACTGATCTGGATCTGCACTGTTTGCCATTAAGTATGTGAATTTATGTCAGTAATCTGGATCAAGTAATCTGATTGGCTGAAAATTAGAAATGAGCGTGACATCTTAATTTATTCAGCAGGACAAGGGTTAAATAACAGTGTTGAAAGGGACAAAACCTAACCTTCATCATTTTGATATCATATCATTTTTAAATGAAAATAGGAATCATATACCATAATCATGTTAATAATACACATGTGTATCATCTTCTGCTATTTTAGATATAAATTGATGGATGTCAGACATTAATGGAAACTTCTCATTACTTTTCAGTTTGAAGACGGGTTACCTGATGTATGGTAATGGTCATACTTTCCCTGTGACAGGGATCAGTCTGAACCTGTGGGATATTACTGAGGCGTGGGTTCCTCCCAAGACATACAGCTTTTCCTTTACTGCAGGTGCTTGTTTTTTGTCGCACCTGCTTTAGCATGGGCGACTTAGGCGTGCAAGTTTCCGTCTGTCCGTCCATCCATTCATCTTTCTGTCAACATTTACCCTGGGTGTCTTGTGAGCGCAACTCCTCTTATAGCTTTTTACCGAAACTTTGCATGTGTTTTCATCATAGTATGAAAATGTGCATGTGGTTTGTATATAATTGTCAGATTAATTTTTGTCATTTTTTCCACATTGTGAACTTAGTCATTTTTTACCTCAATATATAGACAGTGGGTACCTCTTGTGAGCACAACTCCTCTCACACTTTTATACTGATTGTTTTGAAACTTTGTTTGTGTTTTCTTCATGGTATGAGGATGTGCATGTGATTTGGATGTAATTGTTAGATTATTTTTTTCACTTTTTCCACATTGTGAACTTAGTAATTTTTCACCCTCAATATATAGACAGTGGGTACCTCGTGAGCACAACTGGTCATACAATTTTATACTAATCTTTTTGGAACTTTGCACACGTTTTCTCCATAGTCTGAAGATGTGCACATGCCTTTCATATAATCCTTGCTATATTTTTTGTAACTTTTTTGTTCTTTTTGAACTTTGTCATTTACTGACCTCAGATGTATAGACATTGGGTACCATGTCATTGCAACTTCTCATACAATTTTAAACTGGTCTGTTTGAAACTTTGCACATGTTTTCTCCTGGGTCTGCAGAAGTGCACATTGGTTAGATATGATTTTATTTTTATTTTTATCACTTTTTCCACTTTAACTTTGTCATTTTCTTAACCTCAGATTTTTTTTCCACATTGTGAACTTAGTCATTTTTCACCCTCAGTATATAGACAGTGGGTACTTCGTGAGCACAACTCATACAATTTTATACCAATATTTTTAAAACTTTGGACATGTTTTCTCCATAGTCTGAAGATGTGCATCTGCTTTTCATATAATCCTTGTCTTAATTTTTATCACTTTTCCAACCTAGCACTGCTAAGAATGAAATAAACTTATTGATAACCACATTCTGATTGTGGCTCCTGTGACTTTTGCCCCAGCAGGTGCAATGCCGCTTTCCGCGGAATTCTGGTTTTTCTCTGATATTATGAAATGTGCTTGTCATATATCCAGATAAGAGGAGTATCAGGTAAATAATTTTCTTGTTTTTGCATGAAAACATGCTGTGGGTACTCATTAGAAGGGCCTTGCAGAGGTACTTCTAATGAGTACCGACAACATATTTTCATGCAGATACCATTTGGTAGGTACTCATTTCCATGGCATTTCTAATGAGTACCCACAACATGTTTTCATGCAGAATAAAACAAAAACAACCCATTATTTTTGCAGCTATGAAAAACTCCTGAATAAAATATCTTCTGTGATGCTTTAATTACCCATTTATATTCTTTTAAGCCTTAATGTGCCATTTAGAATTATATAAGACAGCCTTCTAAAACATTTTAATTTTTCCAAGAAAGTGAATTTAACATTTCATTTAAATGATTTACCAAACTTTATTGTCTCGGAAAGCTAGAAAAAATGTATATTTTAGAATGTGATGTGCTGCTGTTGTATTTGGCACTTGAGGGGCATTGGTTGTCTTTAAAGGGGAAGTAAATTGTTTTGGCTCCCTTTTGGAAAACAATCTAATCTAAAAAAGAAAGAATTTGCTCCCAGGGTGAGTGGGGGTGGGGGGGTGTGAAGGAGCAAATTCTTTTCTTTTTAGAGTACACACATTTTCAGAATGGGCTTGGTATGCAAGAAAGCAAATTCACAAAAAGTTGTCTTCCTTTTGAAAGTGGTGGAAAATGTACCAAGTATATCTGATCCCTTGAAGAGTTAGATTTGAATCTGAGACAGCAGTCCATTAACTCACCTCTCTGTGAAAAACTGGGTCCAACCAACTGAATCATTCTAAAATGTTAAAAACAAACATTTTCTGTGCAATGAAATATATAATGTCAATAAATCTTTTCATATGGAAATGGAAATTTTTAAAGTTAAAAATCAGTAAACTTCCACTGAGGATCTATGATAAAAACAGAGGATTGCAATTAAGAGCATCCAGTTAATATTTGGTCTACCTTGCACTCTATCTATCAAGGGAGATAATAGAAAAAACTGCTGCTATCGCTCATAGAAGCAGATAACTTTTTTTCAGTAGTTTATGCAAACTCTGTAAGACTGCTGGAATTTTCAGATTAAAATGTCATCAGTGTGGCAAATTTCTAAGAATTTCAGGGGCATTATATTCATTTGTCTGGCCAGACTTTGAAAAGTTTTCACCTACTCTGAGAAAGTTGAAAAAAAAAAAAAGAATGTTATGTACTGCTAATGTAATTGGCACTTTACCATTACCACTCTAAAGGCATATTCAGCACATGACCCATTGATAATATTTTTTTTATTATCTCCAGAAAATAGGCTTTGACATTTCATGCAAATTGTCTCCTATGGAGACAAATTGCATGAAATGTTAAAGCCTATTTTCTGGAAAAAGTATGTTTCATAATGTTGTTTGCTGAAATTTTTACTCAGTATGCTAAGCTTTAAGAATTAAATTTTATTACTAGCTGGAGAGGAATATAATGTAGATGTACGCACAACGATAACACCAACATTGTATCATTACAACAAGAGACAGAGTAGAATACTAGAGAGACTTTGTACGTTTACAGTCAATGGGAAATCTGCCAGGGGATTAACAGAGTTCCACTACAGGTAATTAACACTCAAACCATCATTCAAGAGTTACAGGTAACATTCATAAGAGTTTGTTGTTTTTTTTAGCTCCCCTGAGCTGAAGGCTTATGGTTAGCTATTGTAATCACTGTGTCCGTCATACATCATCTGTTTTCAACAATTTCTTTAGATGACATCTCTTAAACTACTGGACCAATTTTCGCTTAACTTTACAAAAATGTTTCCCTCATGGCCCTTTTAAGCAGAATTGCTCAAATTGATCTGCTTCACTGAACAAGATGGCTGTCAGGGCTAAAAATAGAAAAATCTTTAAATGACATCGCCTCCTAGGCCTGTAGCCAGATTTCAAAATAATTTCACAGAATATTCCTCTTATGCTCCTGTATCAAAATTGCTGAAATTGTTTGGCTTGGCTGAACAATATGGCTGCTTGAGCTAAAAATAGGAAATCTTTAAATGACATCTCCTGATTCTCCTCCTAGGCCCAAGGCCCAATTTCAAAATAATTTCACAGAAATATTTGTCTTAAGCTCCCTAACCAAATTGCTCAAATGGTTCTGCTCTGCTGAATATGATGGCCGCCAGAGCTTAAAATAGAAAAAAAATCTTTGACACAACATCTCCTCCTAGGCTAATGGCCAGATTTCCAAATAATTTCAAAGTGTATTACTCATGGCCCTTTACCAAAACTGCTCAAATGATTCCACTCCACTGAACAAGATGGTATCCAGAGCTTAAGATATGGAAACATCTTTAAACAACATCTCCTCATAGGCCAATAGCTTGATTATACCCCCGACATAGGAAGTATGTGGGGGTATATAGTTTTCGCTTTTCCGTTCATCCGTTCGTTCGTTTGTACGTTCATTCGTTCGTTCGTCTTTCCGTCACAGGGTCAAAATTTTTGCGTTAAAGTTTATAAGACCTCATATTTTGAAGACCCTTTGATGGATTTCGTTCATATTTGGCATGATGGTAGATATAGGTCTAAAATTTTTATCAGCACCATCCCCACCCCGGGGGTGACCTTGGGGTCAAGGTCACGACTTTGAATTTTCATAAAAAAGTCACAGGGTCAAAGTTTTTGTGTTAAAGTTTATAAGACCTCATATTTTGAAGACCCTTCGATGGATTTCGTTCATATATGGCATGATGGTAGATATAGGTCTAAAGTTTTTATCAGCACCATCCCCACCCCAGGGGTGACCTTGGGATCAAGGTCACGGACTTAGAATTTTTGTGAAAAAAGTCAAAGTTTTTTATGTTTAAGTTTATATAGCTATATCATCAAGACCCTTGAGGAATTTTATTTATATTTGACATGTTGGTAGATATCGGCCTAGCTTCTTACTCCGCATGATCCCCACCCTGGATGTGACCGAGGTCAAGACGAACTTAGAATTTTCATATAAAAGTAAAAAATTTTGCGTTTAAGTTTATATAGCCATATCATCAAGACCTTTTATTAAATTTCATTATCCCCTAACTGAAAGGTTGAGCTCATATAGCTATCAGCAAGGAATCTGTTTGTCTGTCCATCAGTCCGTTGACGTATTATTCGTTTATACTTTATTTTTGTCTTAGGGTCAAAGTTTTTGTGTTAAAGTTTATAAGCCCTCATATTTTGATGACCCTTTGATGGATTTCATTCATATTTGGCATGATGGTAGATATAGGTTTTAAGTTTTTATCAGCACCATCCCCACCCTGGGGGTGACCTTGGGGTCAAGGTCACGGACTTAGAATTTTCATAAAAAGTCAAAGTTTTTTGTGTTTAAGTTTATATAGCCATATCATCAAGACCCTTTCATTTTTATTTGACATTTGGTAGATATCGGCCTAGGTCTTACTCCGCATGATCCCCACACGGGTGTGACCGAGGTCAAGGTCACGACATGTTGGTAGATATCGGCCTAGCTTCTTACTCCGCATGATCCCCACCCTGGATGTGACCGAGGTCAAGACGAACTTAGAATTTTCATATAAAAGTAAAAAATTTTGCGTTTAAGTTTAGATAGCCATATCATCTAGACCTTTTATTAAATTTCATTATCCCCTAACTGAACTGTCCGTCTGTCCTTTGAAGCATTATTTGTTCATACTTTATTTTTGTCTTTGGGTCAAAGTTTTTGCGTTAAAGTTTATAAGACCTCATATTTTGAAGACCCTTTGATGGATTTCATCCATATTTGGCATGATGGTAGATATAGGTCCAAAGTTTTTATCAGCACCATCCCCACCCCGGGGGTGACCTTGGGGTCAAGGTCACAGACTTAGAATTTTTATAAAAAAGTCTAAAGTTTTTTGTGTTTAAGTTTATATAGCTATACCATCAAGACCCTTTGAAGAATTTCTTCTATATTTGACATGTTGGTAGATATCGGTCTAGGGTTTTACTCAGCATCATCCCCATCCCAGGGTATGACCTTGAGGTCAAGGTCACAGACTTAGAAATTTCATATAAAAGTAAAAAAATTTGCATCTAAGTTTATATAGCTATACCATCAAGACCTTTTGTTGAATTTCGTTATCCTCCTACCAAGAGGTTTAGGGGATATAGTTATCAGCATGGAATTCATCCATTCATCCATCCATCCATCTGTCTGTCCATAAATGCATTATTGTGCACCCCATAACTCCTAACTACCCTTTGAGCTATTTTCAGGAAACTGTCAGGTTGTAGAGGGCATTTGGTAGGGTGTCAGGTACAAGAAAGACAACTCTAACTGACTTGGTCCATGAGTTATCTCTCCTTGTCTCCAGAATTGTAAAAATTTTGTGCAAACCATAACTTTAAAACATGTTAAGATATTTTCATGATACTTCACCAGTATGTAAAGGACATTGAGTAGGCATATCACATTCAAGAATGACTTTCTGACTCCATTCTGCAGTTTTCTCCCTTGGTTATTTAAATCTTGTACGGGCAATAACTATAAAAATTCTTTAAGATATTTTTTGTGATACTTTACCGATATGTAGAGGGCATTGAGTAGGCAGGTGACCTTAAAATTTTCATTAAAATTTTTATAGCTATATTATGAAGACCCTTTTGTTGGTTTCATTAATATTAAGCATGATGGTATATATAGGTCTAAAGTTTTTCTGGTCACCATCCCCAAGCTGGGGCATGGCTTTTAAGTCAAGTTCACACACATTTCATACAAATGTCATTTTTGCTTATATTATAAAGACTGATTGATTTCACTAGTATAAGGTGATAGTTATAGGGCTAAAGTTTTATTAAGCTCAATCCCTGCACCTGTGCCTGATCTTTGAGGTCAAGGGCTTCATATTATGTGTGATTGAAGTTTTTCAATGTTATAACATAAAGCATATAACTGCCATCTCCAGAGTCAAAGCTACATACTTTGTGCTCTTTAAAAACTGGCGGTAGCGCTGGTCGGGGTATACGTGCCCCACTGGGCACTGTGTCTAGGTTTTTATCAGCACCAACCCTATCCTGGGGAATAACCTTGGGGTCAAGGTCACAGACTTAGAATTTTCATAAATAAGTCAAAATTTTTGTGTTTATGTTTATATAGCTATACCATCAATACCCTTTGAGGAATTTCATTTATATTTTACATGTTGGTAGATATAGGGCTAGAGTTTTACTCAGCATCTTCCTTATCCTGGGGTATGACCTTGAGGTCAAGGTCACAGACTTAGAAATTTCATATAAAAGTAAAAAAAAATTGCATCTAAGTTTATATAGCTATATTATTATGAAGACCCTTTTGTTGGTTTCATTACTATTAAGCATGATGGTATATATAGGTCTGAAGTTTTTCTCGGCACCATCTCCAAGCTGGGGCATGGCTTTTAAGTCACAGACTTTTCATACAAATGTCATTTTTGCTTATATTATAAAGACTGATTGATTTCACTGGTATATGGTGATAGTTATAGGGCTAAAGTTTTATTTAGCTCAATCCCTGCACCTGTGCCTGACCTTTGAGGTCAAGGGCCTCATATTATGTGTGATTGCATTTTTTCAGTGTTATAACATATAGCATACAACTGCCATCTCCAGAGTCGAAGCTACGTACTTTGTGCTCGTTTAAAAGTGGCAGTAGCGCTGGTCGGGGGTATACATGCCCCACTGGGCACTTTGTCTAGTTTGAAAACAGTTTCACAGAAATGTTCCTCTTATGCACCTTTACCGAAATTGCTCAAATGGTTCTGCTCTCCTGAACACAACGGTCACCAGACTTCAAAATAGAAAAAAAATCTTCAAACAACATCTCCTTCTCGGCCAGTGGACCAGTTTCAAAATAATTTCACAGAAATATTCCTCTTGCACTCATTTACCTAAGTTGCTAAAATGGTTCCACTCTACTGAACAAGATGGCTCCCAGACCTAAAAATAGACAAAAACGTCTTTAAGGGGGATCTGGCCACATCTTCATTGTTTAGTTTATGTTTATCAGTGAAACTGACAATCACTGATCTAGCTGAACAAAAGCCAATGGTCATTTTTATCGCACCTGCTTGTAGCAGGGTGCGATATAGGCGTCCGTCCGTCCGGTCGGTCCGTCCGTCCGTCCGTCCGTCAACATTTATGTCGATGTTTGACATTTATGTCAAAGTTAGTATTTTAATCAACTACAAGACTAAACAACCATCAAACCTTGCATGAAACATCTCCTTGACCTCCTGACTTTGCAACATAGGCGTCCACTTTTCCGTATGTCTGTCCATTCGTCCGTCCGTCTGTCAACATTTATGTTGACGATGGACATTTATGTCAAAGTTAGTATTTTAATCAACTACAAGACTAAACAACCATCAAACCTTGCATGAAACATCTCCCTGACCTCCCGACTTTGCGACACAGGTGCCCACTTTTCCATTCGTCTGTCTGTTCGTCAGTCGTCCGTCAGTCCGTCCGTCTGTCAACATTTATGTTGACGTTCGACATTTATGTCAAAGTTAGTATTCTAATCAACTACAAGACTAAACAACCATCAAACCTTGTATGAAATATCTCCCTGACCCCCTGACTTTGCGACATAGGTGCCTGCTTTTCCATTCGTCTGTCCGTTCGTCCGTCCGTCTGTCTCTTAACAGTTCTGTTATGTCAAAGTTCGACATTTACGTCAAAGTTAGTATTCTAATCAACTACAATTCTACAACCACTATCATTCCTTGCATGACACATCTCCCTGACCTCCTGACTTGGCAGATATGTTGACCCAGTGACCTTGACCTATATTTTGCACTCCATTGACTTTGACACAATTTACGTTGACATTCCAGACCTTCTCAACTATAAGGCATACAACTACCAAACCTTGCATAGTGCTTCTTCTAGATGTACTGACTTGGCAGGTACCTTGACCCGGTGACCTTGACCTATATTTTGCGCTCCAGTGACTTTGACATATTTTGCGTCGACGTTCAATATCTCCTCAACTATAAGGCCTACAAACATCAAACCTTGCAAAGTGCTTCTCCTCAGTGTACTGACTTAGCAGATACCTTGACCTGGTGACCTTGACCTATATTTTGGCTGCAGTGACTTTGACATAATTTACCGTAATATACCTAAGTATTGGGACACCTAAAGTATTGGGACACCCTTACAATTCGTAAAAATAATTATTTTTCGTCACCCTAAGAATTGGGACATATCAAAAATCGCTAAAAATGTCAGTAATTTTTTGTACCATATGAATTGGGACAGTGCATTTGGGTGAAAAAAATGATCTATTTAACAGGGTAAAACTTTTCTCCGTTTGTGTTTTGTTTTGTTTACAAGCGATTGCACGCAATATTTTACGTCTAAGCATACAACAGGGGGTTTCCTTCGGCAGGCTGGTTAGAAAGAAGAAAATAAGTAAAACCTTTCTTTGTGAATATTAATATGAAATTTATTCAAGAAATCTGCAAAAACAAAAACGCACATGCGTTTGCATCAGTCTGGATGCGTCGCCATTTTGTGGTTGTCACGTGACACGTCACGTTTTAATTTGCAACTCGAGTGCATCAATAAAGTTCTACAAAAAAAAAAAAAAAACACAACAAAAAAAAAACTATGAATAAATACCGGTAATAATAATAAAAAGAAGTTCGACAGAATTGTTTAACGATAACGCTTTAATGCGGAATACTAAAACACTGTTGAGATGAACCCCAAAACATCGTTGAGACGAACCCCAATAATAACGTCATCAGAACAGGTAGATTGTTCCCCGCATTTGCGGTATCGGTTATGCGCAATTAACCAATTAAGCGGGGAAGCAGTATATGATTATTTTTTTTCACTTGGACGCTTTCAACACATGATAGATAAACGAGGGGATTTTAAATCAAAACAATACAATAAGTGCTAATCTGTTTATTCAATATTAACAATAGATTAGGTTAACGAGACAGTGGTCCGAAAATACACAATACAATGAACACAAATATGACACATTTTCATCATTAATCGGTGCCATTTTCAACTACGAGACGTAAGTATTGGGACACCTAATAAAATAATTAATTTTTGTGTTTCTAAGTATTGGGACAGCCAGAAATTTAATTATTTTTTCCTGTCCCAATACTTACGTATATTACGGTACATCAATGTTTCAGATCTCCTCAAGTGTAAGACCTCTAGCCACCAAACCTTGCATAGTGCTTCTCCTATATGTACTGACTTGGCAGGTATCTTGACCTGGTGACCTTGACCTATATTTTGAGCTCCATTGCCTTTTACACATTTTACATCAACGTTCAATATCTCCTCAACTATAAGGCCTACAACCATCAAACCTTGCATAGTGCTTCTCCACAATGTACGGACTCTGCAGATACCTTGACTTGGTGGCCTTGACCTATATTTCACGCTCCATTGACTTTTACACCTTTTAGGTCACCCTTCCATATGTCCTCAACTGTAAGGCCTTCAACCACCAAACCTTATATAGCACTTCTTCTCGATGTACTGACTCGACAGGTACCTTGACCTGGTGACCTTGACCTATATTGTGCACTCCAGTGACTTTGACACATTTTATATTGATGTTCGGTATCTCCTCAAATATAAGACCTACAACCACTAAACCTTGCATAGTGCTTCACCTCATTGCCCTGGCTTGGCAGGTACCTTAACCCAGTGACCTTGACCTATATTTGACACATTTTACGTTGATGTTTGATAACTCCTCAACTATAAGGCCTACAACCACCATACCTTGCATTGTGCTTCTTCTTGATGTACTGAATTAGCAGGTTCCTTGACCCGTGACCTTGACCTATATTTCATGCTCCAGTGACTTTTACACATTTTACGTCAACGTTCCATTATCATTGGGCTGTATGATACGAAAAGTCAGTGCTGAATATATAGCCATTAGAGGGAATGGGACTGGCCTGGAATATATGTGCCCCACTAGGCACTTTGTCTACATTTTTTTCAACCCAGTTTTCCAAGTAAGTACTGCTAAGAATGAAATAAACTTATTTAATAACCACATTCTGATTGAGGCTCCTGTGACTTTTGCGCCAGCAGGTGCGATGACGCCTTCCGCGGAATTCCTGTTCTAGTGTCAGAAGCATGTGCTGTCTGCTAATTTGTGAAGTTATCATTCTTTGAATGTTAATAAAGCTTCGAGACCCAAAGCATGATTCTAACTTGGAAAGGTTACATAAAACAGGATGACCACGGTCATAAACAGACAGCGCTCAATAAATGAGCATGCTAGATCCGCTCCAAATTGTTGTTTTCTAAGTGCTTTTTGTCACTTCTCTTGACACATTTTCAATGGGTATAACAGGCAGAAAGAAAATAAAATGTCTTTTTCACAGATTTTAGCATAAGTTTGGAAAGCTTGCTTAAGAAGTGAATAATTAACTGACATACATGTATAAACTTTGCTAGGCATCTCCTCTGTTGGGCGAATAATGCTACGTCAGCAGCTGTATGTGTTATGGGCAAACGAGCGCAATTATCGAAGGGAACTGAATATCAGGGGGGAACAATTTTGAACAAAGATTGCTCTTCTTCATGATTATATCCAACAAGTGTTTTGTATATGTAGAAAATTAATATTGACATATTGACTTTGACAAGGTGTTTTTGGAATGAAAGACATCGATTTCATGTGTTTTGAGAAACCTTTTCCCTCAAGAACAGATTACAGTTTACGTTGATGGAAAGAACTTATGGCTTGTGCAAATAGAAATGGAGCAATTTGCAAAATAAAATTTTGGACTATTTTGACTTTTACTCGCACTTTAACCTCTATCATGCTTATTAAAAAATCTTGAATTTTTGACCTACCTTTCCCTGCAACATGTCCCCCTTGTATGCATTACTTTGATAATATGAAATAGATAGGTGTTACCTATGAAACGAGCTTAAGCAATTTGTGCATTTTGTTTTTTTCTTTTTTTCACCAGGTATGCAAAGTCTCGGACCAGACAAAACCTGTTTAAATAGGTCCGAGACAAAGTGCACAACATTGAATATTATGCTTACATCATTTCAACCAGAGTTTCCCAGGAAACATCGCTCTACTGTATTTTTTTTTTTTTTTTTTTTTACATATTTAAAAAGTGAGGCAAGTGAAAAGAGGTTGATTTGCTACTAAATATAGCTATATTACCCAGTCTGAATCACCTAAAAACTGCCATCCGTCATATCCAAATTTGATGCCTTCAAGGTACAATGGAAGCATGTCCTAAAAACACCACTAATTATGCCCCGCCACCAAAAAAGTGGCGGGGTATTATGTTATACCCTCTGAAATTTTGAGTGTCCGTCCGTCCATCCGTCTGTCCATACGTCCATCAGCACTTCCACCATTCGTGTGCCCGCAACTCCTCCTACAGTTTTAAGCCAATCCTTTTCAAACTTTACAGGCGCTTTTAGGATGGTCTGAAGATATGCATATTGTTTTTTCAGAATCCTGAAATTATTTTTTATCACATTTTTTTCATTTTTAACTTCGACTTTTTTCGAGCCCTAATACTACAGAAATGTATAGGGAGTAAGTACCTTGTACGTGCAACTTCTCTTACAGTTTTAGGCTAATCCTTTTGAAACTTTACAGGTGCTTTTAGGATGGTCTGGAGATATGCATATTGTTTTTTTCAGAATCCTGAAATTATTTTTTATTACATTTTTTGCATTTTTAACTTAGACTTTTTTCGAGCCCTAATACTACAGAAATGTATAGGGAGTACGTACATTGTACGCGCAACTCCTCCTACAGTTTCAGGCCGATCCTTTTGAAACTTTACACACGCTTTTAGGATGGTCTGAAGATATGCATATTGTTTTTTTCAGAATCCTGAAATTATTTTTTATCACTTTTTATTGCATTTTTAACTTAGACTTCTTTGTGTTTTTTTGTCACTTGCTTGATACATTGCAGTGGCGGGGCATGGTGCATGGCTTGCAGTTTTATTTTACAAAATGGCATGCAACCAGTGCATCTGTGTCGATCAGTCTGCCTTGGCTTTTGGGCTTGAGGATGGAGTGTAGTACTCTCCACGGCGTTGTTACTGCTATCAATTATGCCACACAATATATCTCGGTTTCTAGGTATTAACTTTATGGATGCTTATGATGTTTATCAATAACATGAGCTACAACACAATTTGACAAGCAAATCATTGTGCAAAATGAGTGTACAGATGAAAGATACTAAAGTATGAACGATCAGCTGATCGCCAGTCAGCTGAAATCACTGCATATCCTACCTTTATCATGCTGTCGGCGATACTACTCATTTCAGAATTGGTTATACTTTCAACATCTTGCAACATTTTAATCAAAATGTTGCAAAAAGCCAGTTATCACATGCAATATAGAGTTAAAATTGTGATAAATTTTCTTCAGTAACTTAATACCTGTACTTAAAAATTGGTTGCAAATGACGTCATTAAATTTGCTGTATGAACCTGCAAATTTAAAACAAGATGCGGACTTTTCGTTGGGTTCTTTTTAAAGAAGCCAACTTGTTGTCTACTTTCACAATCGAACATTCAATAAGAGGAAATAACCAAAGTATCTTGAGTAATTAACATTGCACTGCAGATAGCAATATAGATTTTCAACACTTTACTTTTTTTCTGACAAATAGTTGCACTTTAAACCCAAGCAACCTTTTTTATGCCCCTGCCTATTCGAAGAATAGCGGATGGGTATTAAGCATTACCCCTGTCCGTCCCGTACATCTGTCCGTCCGTCCGTGTGTCCGTCCGTACGTCCCACTTCGTGTCCGGGCCATAACTCCCAAACCGTATGGAATATATTCATGAAACTTCACAGGTGCATACATCACATTGAGACGATGTGTCGTGAACATGGAAGACAACTCTTGCATTTTTGGTTTTTGAATTATCTTCCCTTGACTTAGTTCCATATAGTAAACCGTGTCCGGGCCATAACTCCTAAACCATATGGAATATATTCATGAAACTTCACAGGTGCATACATCACATTGAGACGATGTGTCATGAACAAGGAAGACAACTCTTGCATTTTTGGTTTTTGAATTATTTCCGCTTGACTTAGTTCCATACAGTTAACTGTGTCCGGGCCATAACTCCTAAACCGTACGAAATATATTCATGAAACTTTACCAGTGCATGCATCACACTGAGAAGATGTGTCATGAGTAAGGAAGAAAACTCTTGCATTTTTGGTTTTTGAATTATTTTCCCTTGACTTAGTTCCATATAGTAAACCGTGTCCGAGCCATAACTCCTAAACCATATGGAATATATTCATGAAACTTTATGGGTGCATGCATCACATTGAGACGATGTGTCATGAACAAGGAAGACAACTCTTGCATGTTTTGTTTTTGAATTATCTTCCCTTGACTTAGTTCCATATAGTAAACCGTGTCCGGGCCATAACTCCTAAACCGTATGGAATATATTCATGAAACTTCACAGGTGCATACATCACATTGAGACGATGTGTCATGAACAAGGAAGACAACTCTTGCATTTTTGGTTTTTGAATTATTTCCGCTTGACTTAGTTCCATATAGTTAACTGTGTCCGGGCCATAACTCCTAAACCGTATGAAATATATTCATGAAACTTTACCAGTGCCTGCATCACACTGAGACGATGTGTCATGAACAAGGAAGACAACCTTGCATTTTTGGTTTTTGAATTATTTCCGCTTGACTTAGTTCCATACAGTTAACTGTGTCCGGGCCATAACTCCTAAACCGTATGAAATATATTCATGAAACTTTACCAGTGCATGCATCACACTGAGAAGATGTGTCATGAGCAAGGAAGAAAACTCTTGCATTTTTGGTTTTGAATTATTTTCCCTTGACTTAGTTCCATATAGTAAACCGTGTCCGGGCCATAACTCCTAAACCATATGGAATATATTCATGAAACTTTATGGGTGCATGCATCACATTGAGACGATGTGTCATGAACAAGGAAGACAACTCTTGCATTTTTTGTTTTTGAATTATCTTCCCTTGACTTAGTTCCATATAGTAAACCGTGTCCGGGCCATAACTCCTAAACCATATGGAATATATTCATGAAACTATACAGGTGCATGCATCACATTCAGACGATGTGTCATGAACAAGGAAGACAACTCTGGCATTTTTGGTTTTTGAATTATTTCCCCTTGACTTAGTTCCATATAGTTAACCGTGTCCGGGCCATAACTCCTAAACCATATGGAATATATTCATGAAACTTTACAGGTGCATGCATCACATTGAGACGATGTGTCATGAACAAGGAAGACAACTCTTGCATTTTTCGTTTTTGAATTATCTTCCCTTGACTTAGTTCCATATAGTAAACTGTGTCCTGGCCTTAATAATAACTTCATGGTATACCTGTTACAATTACATATAAACCCTGCATTTGGCGGGGGCATCCGTGTCCTATGGACACTTTTTCTAATATTAAAATGCCGCAGCTAAAATATTTTAATGTTAAGCAGATCAACAACAACGAGAAAAACATCTTGTAATGTTTGACTAAAGCCCTGTCCCTTTAATCCGACAGTATTGAATTTTTTACACACCTGGAACAAATGGGCAAGTTTCATCATACCATATTTTGAAATTTTTTTTTTTTTTATTTTTCCCATGGAGACAGCATTTGACATTTCATGCAAATTGATTCTTCTTTTGGGACAATTTGCATGAAATGTCAAATTATGTTTTACGGAAAAAATATCTGCTGAATTTGTCCAGGTTAATTTTTGACATGCGGGTCATGAGGCAGCGCCTGCTCTATTAATAGCTAACAACAAATTGCGCAGATCAACCTTACAACCTATCTAACACACTGAGCTAATATCGAAGAAAACACTTTGCAGCATGATTATGAGCACAGCCTTTTTTTCTTTTATTATCAAGCATAAAAAATCTTCAGAATCTATATTAAATTTGGATAGTAATAGCTGATTAGACAGTGTTTATATTGCTGGTAACAGTAGCTTATGGTCTAGTTTCTTGCACCACGTCTTTAGTCTAGTGCAGGTGTATTGATACACAAGTATGTTGATATGTTAACCCTTAAACTACATACTACGACTGTAGTAGATGTCAATATCATTTTTTTCTCTTATTTTATCAGAGAAATTTATGTAATTCATCCGCTGGCAAATAATTCATATGAAATGCTTAGTCTGGTTTTCTCTGCAAAATAAGGGAGAATTCTGAATGTCGTCTGCTTTAAAAATTGCACGGCACTATAAAGATATTAATAGCTTTATTCATATAAATCAGACTACATTTTGAGCAGACAAATATTTCAGTGGTAATGAAAGCCGGATGCAACTTGAAAATGCTTATGCCAGCAAGGAATGACAGAATCAGTCATTAAAATTTGACAGCCTGTTGTCAAAACCAACCCTTCAGATCATTGATAAGATGCAAATAATTATTCCAGGTGTGACATAGTCTCATCAGAAGCAGTTTCACAATTCAAAAAAATGACCTCAAAAAAGGAAATGTACAGTTATTTGATAAACTTGTCATTCAAACTCAAAGATCAGTTCTTTCTTGACAAAAATAATGCTGACAAGTTGTGTCTCATTTAACACAAACAAATCATCACCTGTCAGTACAAGGGGCTTTCTTTCAGATATAGTGTAACAAGGAAAGTCTAATGGATTCTGAAATTAGGAAATTAGGAATCCCTGTGCACAATTCCTGTTATGTGCTGTAGAAATGTAATCCATTTTTTACAGCAATACTTCAGTATTTACCATTAAATACACGAAAATGTTGTTTAATGCGAGAGAAATCTCAGATTAAAAATGGCGGCTAAAATGCAGATCAATCTTGCAGTCATCTGTGTCAATGACGTAAAAATGTATCCTTCTATTTCATTGGCTATACGATTCTTTACAGCCACTGAGATTGCTTGCGGCAGCTGACTGGCTTTCCATGTTTGCAGCAGAGCGTTACTGATCATCATATTTTTCGGAAACCAGGCTAATGGCTCCAGCCTTATTAGCATTGGTTTTGGGGTTCAACATTAAGCCGATACACTCAGCTGTAGATATGAGAAACCAGTCAACCGCCGCATGCAAACTCTTCTGCATAGTATGTGAGAGACTCATGATACCTATAGTACGAGCTTAAGCTTTGCCACCTGCTTGTTATAAATCTTTTGCAATTTTTGCAAATAAAACGTCCTTGGACTTATAGTGTTTTGTGATGGAATAACATGTTTCCTTACAGTAGTAAATGCTTTTCGAATATTCACAATGTTTCTAGCTTTCTCCATATTTCGCAGTGTTTGCAGTGATGGCTGACCATTATCCTTAAACAACATCTCTTAGGCTTTAATCAACATCTCTTAGGCCTGTTACCCTCGAAAGTTGCAAAAAACTAATGACACGTAGATTTTACAGCAATAAGTACATGTTTTTGTTGGTAACAGTCATTAAAAACTTGACTAAAGTAGTCATGCAGCGGTACAACTATCGTAAATTGATCGGAACGAATCATAATACTTCTTTTGCATGCAGTAATTACCGATGTAATTGGCAACTAATTGACAGTTTTTGTTTACACTTGAGTGAACCAAGTCGTATCGTAACTGGGATAAAAAGAATCATGAACCAAATCGTGAACATTGAACTGCGATGCACTGTAAATTTGGAGAATCGTTTCACCTCTACCTCTGAGATAGTTCAAAGATTTGCCTGCTTAATTACAATGAAAATCCAACCTAGTTAGAAGTGCAGTGAGTTCTAATATACCTAAAACTTGTAAGAATTATTCTAAGGTCTACTTTTACTTTTTGCAACCAAGAAATAGATTTTCCAAGAAACCAGGACCTACTTGTTCAAAACTTAATGACGTTGTTAGCTAAAATGATGTTAGAATTTCTGTCTTGAAATATGGCAAATAGATTGATATTTTTTGCTGAAAAGCTCTGTAGATAGATAAGGATCCAGACTAATCAGGCAGATAGCAAAGACTATGTTCAGACTGCATGGATACTCAGACTTTGATGTCTGAGCTTGGATTTGTGTCATATGATAAATTTTCTCATGTTGGGACTCAAATTATTTTTATATTCTCTATAATTTGGTGTCAAATTTGTTAAGAGGGCTTGAAATGCATGGTAGACTTACCACCATTTTGACAAAAGGTGAACAAGGGAGACAGCTTTTCCGCTTCCTGTTGGCTTTTTCTGTGCACCAAGCCCTTCTTAAGCATCCAGGTGGCTGAGTGGTTAGTGTTCCCAACTTTGGGTCCAGCGGTCTCAGGTTTAAATTCAGCTGGAGGCAGAATTCAGCCCACAACTGTATGGCATTTTATTGCATAGAGCCTTTCATTATCACTTCCTGTCATCTTGATATGACTAATGTTGAAAGAGAAGTAACTCATCACCAAGCCCCTTCTGAAAAAGGGTCTACTCTGTGTGGAAATAAGTTGCAAATTCTTTTTAGAATAGACGCTTTTTCAGAAGGGAGGCAAGATTTTGACAGAGTTTCCTCTGAAAGTGAATCCATTCTCCTTAATAGTGTCAATAGCATGAAGCAGAAAGAGGGCATAATACATATGGAATACATATGGAAACAACATAGTCCCATATTGGTCTCTAAACAGGCTATATTAGCCTTGCTTTTAGCCCCTGGATTCTATAGTGTTGGTAGCTCCAGGTAAGCAAGGATATCTACTGGTCTCTAAACAGGCTATATGAGCCTAGCTTTTAGCCCCTGGATTCTATAGTGTTGGTAGCTCCAGGTAAGCAAGGATATCTACTGGTCTCTAAACAGGCTATATGAGCCTAGCTTTTAGCCCCTGGATTCTATAGTGTTGGTAGCTCCAGGTAAGCAAGGATATCTATTGGTCTCTAAACAGGCTATATGAGCCTAGCTTTTAGCCCCTTGATTCTATAGTGTTGGTAGCTCCAGGTAAGCAAGGATATCTACTGGTCTCTAAACAGGCTATATGAGCCTAGCTTTTAGCCCCTTGATTCTATAGTGTTGGTAGCTCCAGGTAAGCAAGGATATCTACTGGTCTCTAAACAGGCTATATGAGCCTAGCTTTTAGCCCCTGGATTCTATAGTGTTGGTAGCTCCAGGTAAGCAAGGATATCTACTGGTCTCTAAACAGGCTATATGAGCCTAGCTTTTAGCCCCTGGATTCTATAGTGTTGGTAGCTCCAGGTAAGCAAGGATATCTACTGGTCTCTAAACAGGCTATATGAGCCTAGCTTTTAGCCCCTGGATTCTATAGTGTTGGTAGCTCCAGGTAAGCAAGGATATCTACTGGTCTCTAAACAGGCTATATGAGCCTAGCTTTTAGCCCCTGGATTCTATAGTGTTGGTAGCTCCAGGTAAGCAAGGATATCTATTGGTCTCTAAACAGGCTATATGAGCCTAGCTTTTAGCCCCTTGATTCTATAGTGTTGGTAGCTCCAGGTAAGCAAGGATATCTACTGGTCTCTAAACAGGCTATATGAGCCTAGCTTTTAGCCCCTTGATTCTATAGTGTTGGTAGCTCCAGGTAAGCAAGGATATCTACTGGTCTCTAAACAGGCTATATGAGCCTAGCTTTTAGCCCCTGGATTCTATAGTGTTGGTAGCTCCAGGTAAGCAAGGATATCTATTGGTCTGTAAACAGGCTATATGAGCCTAGCTTTTAGCCCCTGGATTCTATAGTGTTGGTAGCTCCAGGTAAGCAAGGATATCTGTTGGTCTCTAAACAGGCTAAATGAACCTAGCTTTTAGCCCCTGGATTCTATAGTGTTGGTAGCTCCAGGTAAGCAAGGATATCTGTTGGTCTCTAAACAGGCTATATGAGCCTAGCTTTTAGCCCCTGGATTCTATAGTGTTGGTAGCTCCAGGTAAGCAAGGATATCTATTGGTCTCTAAACAGGCTATATGAGCCTAGCTTTTAGCCCCTGGATTCTATAGTGTTGGTAGCTCCAGGTAAGCAAGGATATCTATTGGTCTCTAAACAGGCTATATGAGCCTAGCTTTTAGCCCCTGGATTCTATAGTGTTGGTAGCTCCAGGTAAGCAAGGATATCTACTGGTCTCTAAACAGGCTATATGAGCCTAGCTTTTAGCCCCTTGATTCTATAGTGTTGGTAGCTCCAGGTAAGCAAGGATATCTATTGGTCTCTAAACAGGCTATATGAGCCTAGCTTTTAGCCCCTGGATTCTATAGTGTTGGTAGCTCCAGGTAAGCAAGGATATCTATTGGTCTCTAAACAGGCTGTATGAGCCTAGCTTTTAGTCCCTTGATTCTATAGTGTTGGTAGCTCCAGGTAAGCAAGGATATCTATTGGTCTCTAAACAGGCTATATGAGCCTAGCTTTTAGCCCCTGGATTCTATAGTGTTGGTAGCTCCAGGTAAGCAAGGATATCTATTGGTCTCTATACAGGCTATATGAGCCTAGCTTTTAGCCCCTGGATTCTATAGTGTTGGTAGCTCCAGGTAAGCAAGGATATCTATTGGTCTCTATACAGGCTATATGAGCCTAGCTTTTAGCCCCTTGATTCTATAGTGTTGGTAGCTCCAGGTAAGCAAGGATATCTATTGGTCTCTAAACAGGCTATATGAGCCTGGCTTTTAGCCCCTGGATTCTATAGTGTTGGTAGCTCCAGGTAAGCAAGGATATCTATTGGTCTCTAAACAGGCTGTATGAGCCTAGCTTTTAGCCCCTTGATTCTATAGTGTTGGTAGCTCCAGGTAAGCAAGGATATCTATTGGTCTCTAAACAGGCTACATGAGCCAAGCTTTTAGCCCCTGGATTCTATAATGTTGGTAGCTCCAGGTAAGCAAGGATATCTATTGGTCTCTAAACAGGCTATGTGAGCCTAGCTTTTAGCCCCTGGATTCTATAGTGTTGGGAGCTCCAGGTAAGCAAGGATATCTATTGGTCTGTAATCAGGCTATATGAGCCTAGCTTTTAGCCCCTGGATTCAATAGTGTTGGTAGCTCCAGGTAAGCAAGGATATCTATTGGTCTGTAAACAGGCTATATGAGCCTAGCTTTTAGCCCCTGGATTCTATAGTGTTGGTAGCTCCAGGTAAGCAAGGATATCTATTGGTCTCTAAACAGGCTATATGAGCCTAGCTTTTAGCCCCTGGATTCTATAGTGTTGGTAGCTCCAGGTAAGCAAGGATATCTATTGGTCTCTAAACAGGCTGTATGAGCCTAGCTTTTAGCCCCTGGATTCTATAGTGTTGGTAGCTCCAGGTAAGCAAGGATATCAAGTAAAAGTTTTTCTTTATTTCTCATTTCTCCACATCATACAGAAACAAGAAAAAATAGCCATACTCTTAGGTCAGAATAGCCTCTTACCTGATTAGGCATGTCTGTAACATATGTTTTGGGTATTTTTTAGAAGTCCTTCACCCACAACATATATTTTCATGAAGAAATAAGAAAAGTATTTACCAGTTATCTGGAGCTGTGTTTCATTTAACTCTTTACATGCTGGGTAATTTTAAATGTTTTTTTGTCGCCTGGATTTTTTTAAAAATTAACTTTTTCAAAAAAAAATCTTGCAGGAATACCATCAGAGTATCAAACAGGTTGGATCCAGATCGGGCCCGATGTTTTGTCGGGCCTGATCTGGGTCCAAACTGTTTGCAAAGGTTATCAGCTAATGACAAAAGTCGCTACTAGTGGGGAAATAGTTAATAGAGGATCTTACTTGGTTGAAACATTGTCTGTTTCATATGATATTTTAAAACAAGTGAAAAAATATATGACCTGGGGAGCAAAAAATTTAAGTATTGAACAAGTTTAATAAATTTCTACATGTGAAAACAACTTGATTTTAAGATTCTATTTATCATATGACCTACAGGTTGTGTTTTATATGCATTGTCTCATCGTAGCATGTCCTTGTTGCTATTAATAAACAATACATTATGAATGCAATCCTATAATGTTACATTTCATACCCAGGTGTTATCACACTAGCATAGGTTCAGATAAGAGTGGGTATTGGGAAAATATTATTCTTATCTCAATGAAAACCTGTTGTTGATACTCATTAGAAGTGCCTCCAAGGCACTTCTAATGAGTACCACAACATATATTTGGTGGAGACATAAGAAAAATAACAATTTTGGGTTGAAAAAGTGTCTTATCTTGAGCTATGCACTAGTATAATATGTTTTATGTAATGGCTTAATGAAACTTGCAGACTCGCCATCGTATCATAAAGTGATGGTGTGTAGTTTCCAAATGGGTTTCACATATTCATTCTTCTTTGTCAGAAACCCAGATGGTCCACCATTGATGTCACCTCCAGTTTCTGTACCACTTTTGACTGAATCAAACCTCTGTGATATAGTTGACCACTGTGACAAATCCACCCTCCAGTTTCAACAGAAAGCCTGTGGAAGTAGTCAGCTTGTTGGAGGAAAAGGATCGCAGCTTGCTCTACTTACATCTATTCAAAAGCAGGTACATTTAAACCGTTTATCTGTCTATTAAGGGGACTAGATACATTTTCTTCCATTTTACAAGGGAGACAAATTTAATGACTTCCTGTTTGCTTTAATACAAACCAAGACCCTTCCAAAAGGGGTCTACTCTAAAATTAAGAAATTTAGGAAGCAAATTCTTTTTAGAGTAGACCTCTTTTTAGAAGGGAGGCAAAACAATTTTGCGAGAGTTGCCCTTCCTGAAAGTGTGTCTGTTTTCCCTTAAATTGTCAGCTGCTGTGATCCAGATTAAGATTTTTGTATGCAATTTACATCTGTACGGCAGCAGCTTCAAAGTAGAAGTGCCTTCAAGCATGTGCAAAATGTGCAGATCCACTTCATCCTGCACATGTGCAAAGTCTCATCTGGGCATTTACTATAGGGATCAAACATGGTTTTTCATGCATTAACATTCGCCAGGTCCCGTGGGAGGTGTTGAAAACCGAGGCTGAAGGCCGCGGTTTTCAACACCTCCCAAGGGACCTGGCGAATGTTAATGCATTGAAAAACATGTTCGATCGCTATTATTGCATAAAAATTGAAATCATTTGCTACATTGCGCATTATTTCTTGCACTATTTTGTTTCTCCTTTTCACTGATGTCTCGCGTATGCAATTTTCATGGTCTATGCTCATTCTAGGGCCGGGCATTTCATATCTCGTGACGGCAGCTATTCTGTGGCCCTGTTACAGGCATATTGAAAGTTGCGTAGCCGTGCATTAACAGCGCCTTGTTAATACACGGCTTTTCGCCGGTTAATGCATGGCTGTTAATAATTTGCAGCACTGCTTTTTATGCAATACTTTATGCAATACTTTCTATTAAAAGGGGGGTGGTCGGGTGGTGCGAGGGTGCTGTGTATCTTACATCACTGGGGCGTCCAACTGATATTGGCTTACAGTTGGGCAAGGCCTGCTATCCTTGTAGTGGGTAAGGGTAGAGGGGGAATGTTTTTATTTCTTCTGTTTCTTCACTTTCATTCCTGTTCCTCTTTCTTCCCTGTCCCTCTCTTTCATCTCCTCTACTCTCTCTTCTATCTCTTTTCTCCCTTTCTCTGGGAGACGACACAAAATGACCCTCAAGGGTTGACGTGTCGTTAAACCCCAACACAATCAATCAAAATTCTATTAAAAGATTCTATAGTATCCAATAATTCTGTTTTTGGACAATGAAGGCCTTTTGTCTTAGTGTGTGGATGCGCAGGCTGATCTGGGCCGTCATTGTCTGCATATGCCCAAAGACACATTTATAATGGTGCTGTCCATATGGACATTCTTCCAAGATAAGAAATGTTTCCAGATCATGTGTATACTGATTAGAATTATCTCACAGAAGCAATTCTTGTGTGAACCACTATATGATACTCAGCCAGCAAATAGCCGGCCTCAGTGGCTTGGATGCGCTGTCCAACTGGAGACCAGGAGGTCGCAGGTTCAACCCCCGCCGAGGTCGGCAACATTCTTTCGTGGAGATTGATCATGAAATATTTTCTACCGTCATTCTCCCCCTTCCGCTGATTCAAGAAGGGCAGTTGTCAGTTTCTGGCGAAAGAATGTGCACAATACTGGTTAACCGCTTAGAGGACTAAGCCTGCCTAGTAAAGGTGTGGTTAGGTAAACTGACCGCGCTCAACATGACCCCATTGGGTTGACTGGGCCATAAAACCTCAACACAAAACAGAAACAATCAGCCAGCAAATATGATCCTTATGCTCATTGAAAAGAGTATTGGTGTCAATTAGCCTGCACCAATGTGCATTCTGAATGGGACCATCTTTGTTCATTGATATATTTTACTGTCTACTGAATGCAATAAAGGATTTCATTATATTGTATGAATATGTGCAGGTCGATTTGGCCTTTTGTTGTCCCTGTATATGTTGTATGCTTCACTTCATGTACACATTTTAGTTTGGAGACCCCAAACAGGGTATTTGGCAAACAGTGCAGATCCACAGAATGCAGCATCTGATCAGGGTCTCCACTGTTTGCAAATAGTTTAGCTATTTATTGTTCCGACGCTCTACTGGTCCAGCTGTTCAGCACCACTGTCATGATACTTTTTAATTGAAAAAATATGTCTCAAACTGTGTGTTTGCAATTGATACTCATATTCACTGATTTTGTTGCGCACATTTCAGGTCTATATTTTAAAAGTAATCCATTTTTAACAAAACAAACCCCCAAGAAACAAACAAACAAAAAACAATTTATATTGTATTTCCTTATTTTCCTTTCAATGCAAATTATGTAGACCCAGATCAGACTGCTCCCAGCAGAGCAGTTTAGTCATTGTCTGCCTTTTTTGCAGTTATCCAGGCTTATTTTAGACATTTCCTCAGGTTGTTGCATGGAATGGTTCAAATTAATGGAAAAGTACAAGAAGAGATTAAAAATACTGAGGGTTATAGCAGAATGTTTTATAAACTGATATTCTGATTTTCATTCATTTATGTGTTTATTTGATACAAAAATACAAAAAAAAATCATTCGAAATACCTACTTTCTCTTGAACTATATGTTTTAAACTGATGAAGCAAATACAGTAGGTAAAATATACTTGCATTTTATCATAAAATCGTAAATTCAGGTTTTTTCAAACAGAGCATTTGTTAATAATGAGTATTTGGTGATAATTCTAGGATAATTTTACTTACTTCTCCATAAAAACATATATTATGGGTACTCATTAGAAATGCCTTGGCAAGGTGCTTCTAACGAGTATCCACAACATACTTTTTATGAAGAAATTTAGAAAATTATCCAAGAATTATCATCAAATGTTCCTTCTTAACTCCTCTGTGAATCAAATAAAGAGCCTGGTAAAAGAAATAGAAATTGTAGATTTGATTGTCTTTGTGGATGATCTTACCTACCCTTGTCACTTAAAGGGACTGGATACACCAAAGCCCCTTTTAAGAGGGACCTACTCTAAAAGAAATGAATTTGCTCCCATGGGGAAGCAGATTCTGTCCTTTTAGAGTACCGGTAGATCCCTTTTCAGAAGGGAGACAAAACACAATTTTGAGTTGTCTCCCCTGAAAGTGTATCCATTCCCTTAAAGGACCTTACCTTGTAAATTTTACAGTAAGCCCATGTGGGATTAACATCCAATGTTAGTGCTCCAAACTTTGGATTACATGGTCCCCTTGGAATTCTGCTGGAGGCGGAATCCAGCTCATGACTATAAGGCCCTTCATTGAACAGAGCCTTTCATTCTTGCACACCAGATAAGGAAATCCAGGGTTTTATCCTGGGATAGAAATTCTTATCCCACCTAGGGTAAAATCAAAATCGAGAATTCTCACATGTTTTGATATACACTGGTTGTATAGGTCGTCACGTTTATGCCATCGTTTATGTTGACGTCAGTGAACCTGATGACATCACTAAATGTCACATAATATTATGACAATATGGCAAGCGTCTGCAATCAAAGCGACTGCATTATTAAAAATCCACATTCAGAAATGAAAGGTGTGCAAGAAAAAGAATCCATCATGGGTGTGAGGGGTACATAGAAAAATCTGTCCCTCGGGATCACAGTGTGGCATCACTCAGCAAGCCTCGTGATGCCAGACAGTGATCCTCGGGACAGATTTTTCTATCTATCCCTCACCCCCATGATAGATCCATGACCTTATCTTATCATCCTCCCATCATCTCGATATGGCTTAAATAATGATGAAAGGGATGATTTAAACCACCAAATTATCATCATCTGTGTTGATGTTACACTTTGATTTCAGGTGGAAGCAGTCATTCCACAAGGATTTTGTGTTACAATAGCTGCCTTTGAAGAACAATTGAAGGTAACTGTAACAAGATTTCTAGTCATTTCAAAAGAATTACATAATAGTACAATTGGGACCAGGAGCCCATAACTTTTGGGGAGATTAATTGTGAAATCATTTATACAATCATTCTTTCCCTTCTGTTGATTCAAGAAGGCCAGTTATCAGTTACTGGTAGAAGTATGTGCACAAGTACTGGTTGACCACTTTGAGGATTAAGCCTGTCCAGGAAAAGTGTGAGTAGGTTAAATGACTAATAGTGTTGTCTGGGCCATAAAAGTCCCAACTCAAACAGCTCAAAAGCACTGCTGGATGTTTGAGGAAAGTGGGAGATTTGGGAATGTGGTTGGGGGAGGATACTGGTTTGCATCCATCCATCTGTTCATCATACTTCAGATAAGAGGGTGTATTTGCATAATTGTTCTCTTATTTCTCCTCAAAATCATATATTGTGGGTACTCATTAGAAGTACCTTGCTGAGGCCCCTTCTAATGAGTACCCACAACATGTTTTTGTGGATAAATCAGATAAATTTGTACTGTTTGTTTAAAAAAAAATGCTTTATCTGGAATTTTGTATTAAGGTTTTGGTTACAGTAACAAAGTGAGGACATTTGTGGACTTTGGAAGTTGTTTTTTGTTATTTTATATACTGCATTTGACCTAATTACCACACATACCCCACACTTGACCTAATCACCACACATACCCCTTTAGCCGGCCTCGGTGGCTCAGTTGCATGCACCATATGACTGGAGACCAGGAGATCGGGGGTTCAACCCCCGCCAAGGTTGGCAACATTCTTTCGTGGAGATTGATCATGAAATATTTGCTATGGTCATTCTCTCTCTTCCGCTGATTCAAGAAGGGCAGTTGTCAGTTTCTGGCGAAAGAATGTGCACAATACTGGTTAACCACTTTAGAGGACTAAGCCTGCCCAGTAAACGTGTGGTTAGGTAAACTGACCGTGCTCGACATGACCCCATTGGGTTGACTGGGCCGTAAAACCTCAACACAAACAAACGCATACCCCTTTAAGCACACAGTCAAGCAATTCTGTAGTCTTTAGATTACAGCCAGTGTACTTTTTGTCTACTTGTCGATTAAATTTTGTCTTCTTGTTGATGCAATTCAAATGAGTACCTATAACATATCTTTTTATAAAGAAAATCAGAAAAAATCAAAAAAAGAAAAAACAACACAAAAACATTGCATAAGCATCATTTGATGAGTCCCCTGGTCTTTTTTTTTTTTTTTTTTTTTTTTTTAAATGTACCCTTAGTATAGGAAGGTACATATTTTACCATAAGTTTTCTGAGCATTTTTGAAAAACCTAAGTGCACAATGCAGTAATTAGGTCGAATACATTTACTGGCTTTTTAGTAGCTGAATTAATGGTCATGCATTTTTTTAATGTCAGCTTTTATGTTTATTGGTTTTTATGGCCCCGCCTGCTGACTGCAGCAGTGGGGCATATAGCATTTTGTCATGATGCTACGTCCTCACATGCGTATGTCATGTTTGTAACCGGAGTCTTAACAAATGTTTAAGTTTGCACTAAAATTTACACAGATATTTATGTCTGAGTTTCTCTTGGATGTCATAACTTGGCCATCTTTTATGCTAGGAAGATGAAACCAGACATAAACCTTCAACTCTGTGCTAGAGTTGCCCTTAGGTCTTTGCTTTGGATTAGGGCTAGGGGTCCAAAGGTTGAGACTTTTGTGTACTTTTGACACATATCTAGTTATTCCTGCATTTTTAGTGTTCTGTTGGTCAGTAAAAGCACATTTTGGATAGTGGCCAGTAAAAGCTTATCCGGGAGAGTAACCTATATAAGACAGCATTTGCTTTATCAGATAGTACATGTACATCATATTAAAAACTGTACTTGTAATTTGCATAAATAGTTTGGCTGTTTCTTAAATTCTGTCCTATATAATATATGACAGAATTTGAGAAATAGCCAAACAATTTATATCAGTATGTCTTCGATTAAAAGAACCACCTTATTTAATGCCATCTTGGATCATCACTATTAACATTAAATTAAAATAATTCGAGGGTTGGGAGCAAGACTGTAGTAACGCAAACATATTTATGAAACCCTTGTTTAGGGACAACTTTGACCCCTTTGTAAACAATGCAAATTTAGGTGCCATTGCTCATACGAGCAATGGCACCTAAATTTTCATTGTTTACAGAAAGAAATGTTGTAATTTTCATAATGCCTTCATGGGGAGATTAAGTTTGGGGAAAAACAACCATGTGACTTACTACAGTCTTGCGCTCAACCCTCAAAATTTTGCTAAGAACGTTATTTTCATAATACAACTCCAGATTTATTGATAATTTGACATTATTTTCTTTTTCAGTACTGTGCAGAACTAGAACAGGGTATTGAGAAGATATTGTCAGCATCAAGGTATCAGTTTTATAACTCTTAGATAAGAGGCAGCATCCACATAACATGATTATCATCCACTGTATTGGAAAAAAAGAAATATTTTCTTCCCTTTCTGTCAAATGGAAACAGTTACTAAGTTATATAACATTTTCCTGTAACACTGACCCCCAGCAGAATTTAGCTGGCCTCGGTGTCTCAGTTGGATGCACCGGCCGACTGGAGACCAGGAGGTTGCGGGTTCAACCCCCGCCGAGGTCGGCAACATTCTTTCCTTGGGATTGATCATGAAATATTTTCTACGGTCATTCTCTCCCTTCTGCTGATTTAAGAAGGGCAGTTGTCAGTTTCTGGCGAAAGAATGTGCACAATACTGGTTAACCGCTTAGAGGACTAAGTCTGTCTAGTAAAGTGTGGTTTGGTAAACTGACCGCACTCGACATGACCCCATTGGGTTGACTGGGCCGTAAAACCTCAACACGAACAAACAGATAACCTGTGCATGTTAATCAGATCACTGGACTACCTTTTCTGCACTAGATTAGTATACACAATTCCCAAAAGTCTTAATATTTTGAGCACAGAAATGATTGAGACACCATATTCAATATTTTTTCTGCACATTTGCAATCTTTTAAGAAAAATCATATTTGAGGACAGTCAGTGTTGTGTGATTTTCTTTAATTAATGTCTCAATAATGGTAGTTAGAACCAGATGTTATTATTACAATGCGTTACGAAATCTTGACTGGTTTGCTAATGGTTATTATAGAGAAAACTTGCATTCACAGCAGGCTATACTAGAGAACAAAGGACCCCAGTAGCTTCACTTGCTTAGGCACCAAGTGAGATTACTGGGGTACATTTCAGTAAAACTACCTGCCTGTAATGAATTTTTCTTATTTCTCCATGAAAACATGTTGCGGTACTCATTAGAAGTGCCTCAGCTATGTGCTTCTAATGAGTACCAAAAACATATGTTTTGTTGAGAAATAAGAAAAATATCAGGGCCCAGTTTTTCAAAACTAACGACGTTGTTAGTTAATGTATTGCTAAAACTTTGACCATTAAATATGGCATATACGCTTATATTTTTGCTGAAAAAATGTGAGTAGCTTTTGCATTTGCAAAAGCTACTCACATTTTTTCAGCAAAAATACCTGTGAATTAAATATTGTACTTACTAGGACAGTTAACATTTTGACCACAAACAAGCTCGTTAAGCTAACGAAGCTTCGAATGACTGGGCCAGAGGACTAAGTCTGCCCAGGAAAAGTGTGAGTAGCTAAGTTAACTGACTAGCTAGACATAACCTTAACATGTTGACTGGGCTGTAAAATTCAAGCACAGTCAGTCAGTTCAAAAATCTGTATTATGTAACACAAAACTAGTAAGCTAACAAGTGAGATGCAGTATGTGAAAATGTACCTTCTGACTGTGCACCCGGTGAAAGCAGAACAGTCTGTACATCTACAAAGTCCGATCCTCTGAAGAGGTATTAGAGTCTTCGACAGCAGCAGATCCAACATTGAAAACTGATCAGACTGCACAGATATATAGGCTGATATGTGTCTACTATGGGTACACATGCTTAAAGGTTTAAATAAGAAACATATGAACCTGTAGGTACCGAGTCACTTCTATTGAGTACCCACAACTTATGATCCACAATGTGATAAAATGTACCTTCTGACATGCGGGCTTATCAAAGACTCAAGTGTGTCTTCATTGTCTGTTTGAAGAAACTTTGCATCCTTGACTATTCAAAATGTGCCTAGTGAAGATTTTGATCAGACTGCGCAAATGTGCAGTCTGATCTAAATCTTCACTGGGTGCACATATCCAAAGGCATGTTTTTTGACATTGCAACTCGTAATTATGTTTTTGTAAAAAAAAAGAAAAAGTAAGAAAAATAGTTACCTGATACCCTTCTTTTCTAGAGCTATGCTTAGTAGACCTTTGCCATTTGCATGGCGTCAGAACTTTATACCTGACCTGTAACTGACACTGAAAGAGCTGTTGCTCTACCTCCAGCATTGGCATTAGCATCCACTATGTTTAAGTTTTTTGATAAAGTTTTTAACTCTTAAAGTACAAAACAGATTGAAGTGTTTTTATTTATTTATTTATTTATTTATTTTTTTCATGGAAAACAAGTCTTGAAATTTCACGTGAATCATCTGCTTGTCTTGGGAAAAGAGCTGTTACAGCATATGAGAACAGCATAGGTTCAAGCGAGCCTGTGCAGTCTAGGCCAATGGGAAACTTCAGCCAAAGAACTAGAGGCCTGGCATGCACAATGAAAGATTGATTCAACTGAAAGTTTTTTTTTCTCGTGACACTGCTCATATGATGGGCAGTTAAGAGAGATAGTCCAAGTACCCTGTCAATAGACTAGTTTTGTTTGGATAGTGACACCCAAACTCATGTCCTTTTGTATTTTGCAGGAGAAACAGCGGTTTGTCACTTCAGTTGGTTTGTTCCGATGTTGTAGAATTGTTTGCTTCATGCAAGATATCTCTAGCATTTGAAGAAAGAATAGTGGCAGAGTTGTATACCCTGTTTGGTGAAAGTTATCACCAGGTGTCACTAGCTGTGAGATCATCTGCTGCAGGTGAGAGCTACTTTGATACAAAATACACCACAGCCTTTTTATAATACTATTTCTAAGATCCAAAGCAAAAACTGTGTTAGCTAAACAACTGTGTTGTATCCAAAACAGATGTATAGATTATATAGAAAAATGATCGTAAATGGTAGAAGCAAAAAACTGTTTTAGCTAAAGAGCTGTTGTAGTTAAACAAAATATATAGGTTATATAATCAACTCATCATAAATGGTCATTTTTTTCTATATAATCTGTACATTTTTGGTTTGAATACAACTCATTTGGGGTCCACTTTTAAACCATCTTATGTCCTTACAATGAACAGTCTAGGTTCCTGTGTACAGTCGAACTTCAGTGGCTAGAACATCTTTGGAACCATGAAAAATTGTTTGAGACATGAGTAGTTAGAGCCACTGAGGGTTAATCATGGCACCAGTTCAGGAAGCAAATATCGATAATTTTGGGATTTTATTTTTAGATTTTCTACACAATGATTGTATGTTGAGTGTACTCATTAGAATCACCTCAATGAGGCAATTCTAATGAGTACACACAACATACAATTTCATGATAAAATAAGAAAGTTTCCCTAAATACAGTGGAACTTCAGTGGCTCGAACATCATTGGGACCATAGAAATTTGTTCGAGATATGGGTATGTGAGATCGTCCACTGCTGGTGAGAGCACTTTAGTATGAAATACACCGCAATCTCTTTATAACACTATTGCTGGGAATCAAAGCAAAAATCTTGTTAGCTAAACAAATGCTTTGTTTTTAGACAAAAACATATGGATGTTTTAGGTATACATTAAAAGCACATCACTGAGGTGCTTCTGGGTACCCACAACAGGTTTTCATAAACATGAAATAAGAAAAATATTTTCATCATGACAAGTTTCTCTCTTAGAAAAAAGAATGACAAAAAATTCATGCTTAACTGATAATTCAACCAGATGTTTTATGGCTATGCCTTCAGCTGTCTGTTCACAACAGGTGGTTTTAACCATATTTACCTGGGGAACTACTTTTCTTTGATAAAACTGGTTCCCTGCACTGTAAGATATAATCTTAAATCTTTATTTTTTAACATTCAAAACCATTTAACGAGTGTAATTTGATTTGTTATGCTGATGTGGATTTTGGAATCGGTTTTCAGCTACTTTTCATTGTGTTTTATATTTAAGAATTTTTGGTGTAGGTTTCTAGTTTACTGTCTTATCAGTACATGGCATCTGGGCAGAGTTTCATGATCTCAGTCAACAGAAACATTTGGAAATGCAATACCCCACTAACCTCACTTTGATATAGTATAAGTCGGGAAGGTGGGGGTCAGATTCTCTAAGAGAAAAACATGGCATGTGATACTTGAGGTGCTACTGGGTACCCACAACATGTTTTCATAAACATGAAATAAGTAAAATATTTTCATGACACTCCCTAATATATCTAGAGATTTACCTATTTGAGTACTTAGCCCAAGAATTTGGACACTGTAACTGCTAACCATACTTGTTCTGAAATTTATACAAACCGTTTAACTACCTAATGAGGTGTCTAAAATGATGTTAAAGGGTGGATAGTATTAGCCGTGATTAGTTTGCAGTTTGATCTGGGTAGGTACAGTTTGCTCAGGCTTATCTGTCAGAATATTTAGAGAAAATTACATGACCTAAATATTTGGTCATCTTAACTGAACTTTTTACCTGTGTATCCTAAAATTTAAACAAATCAGTTTGACTAATTGTTGATGTGATCAGAATGTTGTGAAGGAATGACAAACAGCATACATCCTTATCAAATGGCATTTGATAAGGATCTATGCTGTTTACTGAGGCCTAGCTGTCTGAATATTTAGGGTAAATATGATATACATTGTCTCTTGCAGGTGAAGATGGGGGAGAGGCCAGTTCAGCAGGCCAGATGGAGACATATTTAGGGGTGAAGGGAAAAGAGAAGATTCTCGAAGCTATCAAGAAATGTTGGGCATCAGCTTACACATTTCAGGCAGTAGAGTACAGGAGGTACGAGCGGAGTGTTTGAGAATTTCAATATCTAAGATAATTAAAACTACTGTAGTCAGTCTTGATACTTTGAGAAACATTGTCACACTTATCTTGCAGTCGAAACAAGTCAGTTTGATTGTGTAGTGATGTGTCTAAAAAAATGCTGGCTGGATGGCAAACTGTGCAGAGCCTAATCGGGTTTGTTTTGGGTCTACATACACATTATTACTGTAATGTGAAGTTTCTGGCAAAAGAATATGCACAATTACTGGTTAACCACTTAGGCTGCCGAGGAAAAAGTGTGGTTAGGTAAACTGATCCCACTTGACAAACAAAAAGCTGTAACATGATCCGTTCTGTATCATACTGAGTATCTTTTCCCAGATCACAGTATTGCATCTAGCAATATCCCCACCCCGGGTGGAATTACCCCAAGGAATTAAACAAAATTCCTTACTCCAGGGCCCAGTTGTTCAAAACTAACGATGTCGTTAGTTAACGATTCGTTAAAATTTACATCGAGGGATATTCAAATATGTTGAAATTTTTGCTGAAAAAATGTGATTAGCTTTTGCAGTGGAAAAGCTACTCACATTTTTTCAGCAAAAAATATCAGAATATTGTGTATTGAATCTGCTAAAACAGTTAACGAATTGTCCCTTAACGAGCTTGTTAAGCTAACGACGCTTTGAACAACTGGGCCCAGAATTCTATTTTTGTGTCAAAAAGCTGTGGATGGGCTTCAGATTTTTCATCTACTACGCGTTTCAATATTCATTAGATATTAGTCAGTTGACTGCAGAGAATCAAAGCATGACATTCCCATGTCATCACAGAGGTCACTGCACGGAAAAATTGCTAGAAACAAACATCAAGCGGTTTTATATTGCGGTCTTGTCGAATGCGCAGTTCTGATTATTGACATACAGCTGAGTTATCTCGCATGCGATTTGTTTTGATTCAATAGGCAGAGACAATTAAGCCAGTAGATGATAGTTGATTGCCTTGATCTCTGTTTGGCCAGATACAGCTGTTGTGAAATATTGGCAGACTTTATTTGGGCTTACACACAGATATCATGGCTTCCAAACATAGTGTAATTTTGTCCAAAATATTGACCTATTCATATACTGCCCTTTGATTTTTTATACCCATTTATTGCTGGTAATTAGACAAATAACACAATTAATCCAATGAATACCAAGAGAACAAGCAACCTCGAAAAATCTCAGAGAGAAAAATATACACATATACCCTGAAGTCAAAAAAGTGGGGCCTTTTACATACGAATCAAGAAAAATAGGGTCAGACATATACTTTTTGTTGGAAAAAAAAGGGGGCTAGTCATATACCTGGCAGCCCTATGATCATTCGTACTATGCCATATAAAGGAAGTTACGGGATCTTACACCCACCCCCTCCCTGTTTCCAACACATGAAAACTGTTTAAAATGGAACACATGCGGAGACTGGCAAAAGACAATTTAGAATATGCAATAATGCACTGTGTTGACACGGTTTCTCCAGCTGACTTCAGGTGCTGTTTTAAGCATGTTGGATATCTAAGTATATGAGTGATTAGATAGCCAATGTGTTAACTCTTACCATGCAATGGGCAAATTCAGCAAATGACAAACTGATGACAGTTTTCTAATTTTTCCTAGAAAATAGGATATGACACTTCAGGCGAGTAATCTCCTCAGCAGACAATTTGCATGAAATGTCCAATTGTGTATATTGGAAAAAAGGAAGAAAAATATCATCAATTTGTTGTCTGCTGAATTGGTAACGGTTAACAAATATGTTTCACAGAGATACAATGGCCACATGATGACGTGTGAGCAAAAATCTGGTGTTCTGAGAAATTTGAACGGCAAAAGAAAAACTGATCTTACACAAATTACTCGTGACCTGATCGGTTTTGCAGGCTATTCAAAATATTAAAACTGCTAACATTGTTTGTAAAGAATGTCTGTCCCTGTAAGTGTACACTATAGATAAAACAGACCCTTATTGGACTGCGCAGACTTGTCTTGATCAGCTATTTTAAATGTTTTTAAGTTCTGTTAATGCTGTCAAGCAAACTGTAGGTACTGATCGGAATAAGCGAATGCGACAGCCTGCTGCCCTATCATAGTTTTTGGCTACTTTTTATACCCCGCCTAACAATAGTGGCGGGGTATTATGGTTTCAGGTTGGACTTACGAATGGACATTTAGGGGGCAAAAAATTGGACATTTTGCCACTTAAGTAGTCATACGTGAGTCACATAGGGATTTATTCCGTAGATTTGACATTTAAGTGGCAAAAATTTGCTCTTATTTGGCTTGTTGCTTAAGAGATTTTGCCTTTTATGTAGTCATTATGCAAACGCCTAGCCACCTAAATGTCCGTTCGTGAGAATGTCCATCTGTCCCTCCGTCAGTTGTCCGTTCATCCCTCAGTTGTACATCCGTCCGTTGGTTTTTCGTTTCCGAATGATAACTTGAGTAAACATCAATGGATTTTGACCAAACTTGGTATGTGCATTGATATTATGGAGATCTGGTTTGGGATTGCTAATGGGCAAATTTCTTCAAAATTTTACGTAGTTATCTGCCGGTGACACGATAATGGCGGGGTATTACAGTTTAACGTTTTTATTTTGTAGTTGGTAAGGTACCTTTTTTGAATGACCACCTTCCATAACGCAAGCGATTAGTTTGATGTTTTTGTGGACGTTTTTGATCAAAGTATGCGGCAATGCTTCTGAAATTGGCGGCTGTTAGACAGCTGTCGTGGGTCACGTCCACACCAAAGTCTAATGGCTATCGAAGTGCGTAATATTTTCCTTGAAGAATTTCCAGCTTGGGTATCTAAAATCCCAACCCTGCTTTTCAATGGCCTCTCTAATTTTTGAGGGTAGGGATGTTTTTGCTGTCTAATCCTGAGGGTATTCGTGCCACCACATCTCCGGGGGAAAACATTTATAGGTGCAATTGACTCTCGTGTAAACATGGCTTAAAAAAGCAAAAAGTGCTGACTCTAGACACTTTAAAGCAGTGAAGCTGGTTTTGTGTTGAGGTTTTACGGCCCAGTCAACCCAATGGGGTCATGTCGAGTGTTTACCTAACCACACGTTTACTGGGCAGGCTTAGTCCTCTAAGCGGTTAACCAGTATTGTGCATATTCTTTTGCAAGAAACTGACAACGGCCCTTCTTGAATCAGCGAAAGGGAGAGAATGAATAGAGAGAAAATATTTCATGATCAATCTTGACGAAAGAATGTTGCCGACCTCGGCGGGGGTTGAACCCGTGACCTCCTGGTCTTCAATCAGACGGCGCAATGAAGCTGGTAGAATCGGGGAAAAGCACCAGAAAAGTTGCCGGAGAATTTGGTGTGGGTCATACACAAATCCAAGAAACATTGAAATATGGCAAACAGTGTAGACCCTGCTCAGACTCTGATGTGGGTAGACACTGCAAATGCCTAACTATATGGTATAGTATTTAGTATGCTTCTGATATACTTCTGGAGCAAAGAGTAGTTTTTATCCTAAAAATTGACCAGAATAAAAGTGTAATTGTTATTTTGGACAATTTTGGCATGTTACAGACATTAAATAAATATAGATACATGTACCATTTTGCTGAAGGAGCTATCAGAAGTATGTTAATGGAAAGTGTGTAGCGTCAGTGTGTATTTCACCAACAGGCCACTGTTTGGGCTATATCAGTCCTCCAGCTGTCTCAAAATTGAGTACCTATGCTGAGCAGCCACCTCCCTTAAGCAGCCAAAAAGGGCAATTCCCCTGGGTGGCTGTATAATAGAGGCCCCTCTGTATGTGGATACCCCTCTTATCTGGAGCTATGTCATATACAATATACAATTTTAGCTATACATAATTGTTCTGCGGGTTGTCTGCTGTTTTTCTGATATCATGACAAGGCAGTCGGAACACAAGTAGGTGTGGACATACTAGCTGCTTCCAGTCAGAAGTATTACAGATGGGCAGGCCTGCTATCCTTGTAGCAGGTAAGGGTAGGGGGAATGTTTTTATTTCGTCTGTTTCTTCACTTTCATTCCTGTTCCTCTTTCTTCCTTGTCCCTCTCTTTCAGCTCTTCTACTATCTCTTCTATTTCTTTTCTCCCTTTCTCTGGGAGATGACATAAAATGACCCACAAGGGTTGAGGGGTCGTTAAACCCCGACACAAACAATCAATCAGAAGTGTTGAATCTGTTTTCTTTCTCAGACAGCATGGCCAGCCAGTAAGAACTGCAGTGGGTGTGGTCATACAGGAAATGGTCCAATCAGAAGTGTCTGGAGTGTTGTTCACACATGATCCAGTGACTGGCAATGTTAACAGAATGGTATTAGATGCATCCTATGGACTAGGTGAGGTAGGCATCCAAAATCGGATTTATTGTGTGTGCCCACTTTGAAAATGGACATTTGAGCTGCATCTTGAGCAAACGTATCTTCTGACATATGCACCCAACAAAGACAAATCAGCGTACACAATTTGCCGCTACTATTTGAGCCGCAGCGTAAGAAAACATACCTTTGGATATGTGTGGCCAATGAAGACTCAGGTCAGACTGCTCATCAGAGCAGTCTGATCAGAATCTCCGTTGTCTGCATGAAGAAACTTTGCATCCTTGGCTATCCAAAATATGCCACATCATATACCACAAATGTGCAGGATGATCTTAATCTTCACTGGGCACAAAGGTACATTTTCTGACATTGCGGCTTACTTTATTTTACATCTGCCCTCCTTTATATCCTGTTCTCCCATTTCTGCAGGAGATGGGTATGTGTTTGACTCTTCGAACAGTTCTTGTTTGAAGTTTTCTTTCCTGTTTGATAGAATGTCTTAATCTTCACTGGGCACAAAGGTACATTTTCTGACATTGCGGCTTACTTTATTTTACATCTGCCCTCCTTTATATCCTGTTCTCCCATTTCTGCAGGAGATGGGTATGTGTTTGACTCTTCGAACAGTTCTTGTTTGAAGTTTTCTTTCCTGTTTGATAGAATGTCTGATTTTTCTCCAGGACATGGTAAAACTGTTTAAGAAGTGATAAGATACAAGGAGCAAAATAGTTTATCATTTAGCATCAGTGCTGGGTTCCACAGCACAGTAGGTAGCATGTCTCACTGCAGATTCAGGAGTTCCAAGTTCAAATCCCAGCTCAGCCACTTAAAATTTAAGATTGATCATGAAATAATTTCTATGGTCATTTTTCACCTTTCATTGATTCGGGAAGTGCAGTTGCTAGTTAATGATGAAAGTATGAGCATAAAGTACAGGTTAACTGCATAGACAACTAAACCTGCCAAGGGAAAAAATGTAGGTCAAATAACTGCTCTGCATGACCTTAACAGTGTTGTCTAGGCCATAAAACTCCAAAATCAAATTACTTTAACCCTTAAAGTGCCAGTCACAACTATTGTCGTCTGCTTTGTCATCTGCTTGTGATTTTAAAAGTCATTTTTGCAAACAGTGTGGACCCAGGGTCCATACTGTTTGCCTGTATGCAAAAATAGGTTTGAAAAGTCTGCAAGAATATTCAGCAGACGACATAAACAGATGCAGTTTTTCTTGGCATTTTAAGGGTTAAGAGGAAAGAATTTGCTCCCAGTCCGAGCAAATTCTAATCCTTTTAAAAATAGATTCCTTTTCACATGGGGCATAATATGCAGGAAAACAAATGGGCTACATTAAGCCAAAAAGTGCCTTCCTTCAGATCATCCTGTGCATGCGCCAGGTACCATCTGGACTTTTGCTCTCTATTCATACATTCTGTAGTATCCAATAATTCGGTGACTCAGTCGGATGTGCATGTGTTATGAATCTGGGGCTATATGTCAATTTATTGGGGCCTCCTGCATGGCCTCTGATACAATGGTATTATGCATGGGGCCCCTGTAAGTTATCAAATGTACAGGCCATGTATATTTAGTTTATTGATAGTGGGTGGGGTGTTGGGCTTGCCTTCACATCGGATTCTATTTTTAGTAAGACGTTACTATTTTTAACTTTATGGTAAGTACAGTATTTTGTTATTCTGTTGGAATACTTACCGTTTTGGTAATGGCTTTTACCGTATTTACCATTTTGGTAAATTTCAGCCAATCACGTCGCAAGATTTTTACCGAAAGTACCAAAAACGTCATCTGGTGGTTCTTTCAAACCTAAAATTCATTCCTGTCTTGTCTGCTGAACGTGCTGGTTGAATCTACACCAGTTCTTTAGAAAATACTGACAAATATTTTGATCATTTTAAGAAAGTGAGTCTTTAGCTGTCGTTGTTCCGGTGTAAACATACAAAAATAAATACGATGGGGTTTTAGACCGGACACCTAAAATTGTTACATTTTATTTCTGTGTTTTACCTAGAAAACACTCTTTTAGCTTTGGACCGCTATGCAATTTATTTTAAGTTCTTTAATTAATCTTTATTGACTTTGATCTATTTTCAATCATTTACTGTTTTTAGCGTATTTACTGCACTGGTTTTCGGCTGTTTTGCGACATAATTATAATTTTAGTAACACGCGTGGCTAATTAATTCAGGAATTTTGACATTCACACGTGTGTTTGTTTATCTTGTCTGTCTGGTATTGAGGCAAGCTGAATCCATCCCTCCCACGTTGAGACTAAGTTTAGTTTGTGTTTAAGGGTTGTCTGATGTTCCATTATAATAGTGTAACAAGCAAAGACTTTCCAAAACAATTTCAGCCCTTGGAAGAGTATTAAAATTATTTGCCTTCATTCTACTTGTCAATTGTCACTGGTCTGTATTAAGGGACTTGGAGTGTGCCATCGCTAGATCACATCCCCTATATGGGCTTTGCCAATTGACCGGCTGGCGCATTTTACTTCCCCTATAATTTAGTGATAACTACATGGGCTTTGCCAAGTCAAAGGCTGTGCATTTGTAGTAGACACTTAGACCCTCAACAATCCTACTGGCCAATCGAGAACTACGGCACTGACCGCATATCGCTTTTGTGCCAGCAGGCGCAAGGAAGAGCGAAAAGCGTTACACTGGTGGCAGCGGTGGGATTTTCTTTTAATTGTTTTTTTTTTAAGTATTTTCAGTGCCACATAGTTCTCTTCTGGTTCAGTTGAAAGAGAAAAAAAAAAAAAAAAAAAAAAAAAATTTCCTTCATCCACTTTACTACATCCTAGTCTAAACTTAGTGGTCTGGTGATGGCCTCCAACCAGGAGGACACCATTTCTTCCCTGGAAGACAGGAATCACAGTGACTCAACCATAACCAGTACTTCTTCAGCTCCTATTTATGTTGAGGGAACCCCTAGTAGGGAGGTTTTATTTAGGATGCCCTCTTTACAGAATATGAACTCTTCCATTACTAGTGAACACAATGTAGGAGGGGGAGATGTGCCATTATATAGAAACACAGACCCACCCCAATTGCCAGTCAGTCTTTATCTAAGCCCAAATAGCGAGCTGCCCAGGCCAAGACCACCTTTTGGATATGCTAGTAACTCTAGCGCTTTTGGAATGAGGAGTGGAATAATGAGTCAGTCAAACTTGGGTACGATTCCTTCTGTCAGCACAGCTATTAGAACCAGTACTTTTGAGGCCAGTAGAAATCTGTCCTCTATTCATGATTTGCAAGGATCAACTGGAAATTATGGGTTGCCAAGGTTCTTAGGGGATCAGGGTTATACATGTGCACAGAATACTAAAGGAATGAAACCTGGAACTTATGATGGAACAGGAAGCTGGTCAGACTATCTCATCCAGTTCAATCTGATTGCAGACTATTATCACTGGAGTGACTATGATAAAGCTTTGCAGTTAGCAATTCATCTAAGGGGAACGGCACAGGGTGTATTGGGTGACTTGAGTCAAGAACAGAGGACAAATTTCATATCTCTTACTTCAGCCCTTGCAGCTAGGTTTGAACCTGTCCAGCAATCAGAGTTGTACCGTGCAAAACTTAAGTCGCGTGTAAGGCGCAAAGGGGAGCCAGTAGTTGAACTAGCCCAGGACATAAGGAAGCTAATAAGGCTTGCTTATCCCTCTGCTACTGCAGAGGTAAGGGAACAGTAATCAAAAGATTGTTTTATCGATGCGTTAAATGACCATGATTTGGAGTGGGCAGTGCTCCAAGGGAAACCCCATTCAGTTGAAGATGCGTTGAAACTTGCGCTAGAGTATGAGGCATTTCAGAAGGGTAGACGTGGTCGTTATGGAGATGTCAGGACATTTGGTACTCAGAGGCAGGACTTGGCTCTTGGTGTTAATGAAGGCAATGGCCAAGATAGGGGTTCAGTAGGTGGCCAAAATAGGGGTGCAAATGTCAACAGTCGGCGTAAAACAATGTAATTTTTGCAAATGCCTGGGTCATTTTGAGAAAGATTGTTATCAGAAGAAAAACCTTCAAAATAATGGTGTTCGGGCTTGTTACTATTGCAACTCCAGTGACCACCTTATTAGAGACTGCGAAACAAGGCGCAGCAATCTACAGAAATATGCAAACCATCGGGTGGAGTTAAATGAATTAAGGCCTAAGCAGGGTAAGGGGAACCAGAATATGCAGGAAGGCAATTATTCGGGAAACGGGTGCTAGCTGACTCAGAGGGCCATGAGTTAGCTTTCAGTCCACAAGGGTCCATAACTCTTAATAAAAAGGGATGTAATTCGCCTGTTAATGATTCTTTGTTTTTGACTAGTAATGTTTATGGAGTGAACGTCAAATGTTTAGTTGACGCAGAGTCAACACTCTCCATTCTTCATCCAGACAAGTATTACGCTATACCTAAACAGCACAGACCAACTCTGGAGCCCTATAAATTAAAACTACGGATGGGAGACGGGGCCCTTAAATCTACTCATGGATGTTCTGTTATCCCCTTTCTCTTTAACGGTCAGCTAATACCACAAAAGATGGTCATAGCTGACATAGATGTCGCTGGTGTATTAGGTTATGACTTCTTGTATGAAAATGCAGTAAACATCAATGTCAGAGATGGTTTTTTGGTCCTAAATGGAAACAAGTTACAATGTGAACTGGAAAGTGAACTCCCCTCAGTGTTTCGTGTAACACTGAGTGAAACTGTAACAGTACCGCCCAATAGTGAAATTGTTGTACGGGGAAAAATTAAAAAGGGTTCAGTGAATTTAGATCAGGCAATTGTGGAACCCACTGGTTCTAGGCTTTCAGAGAGGGGAATTCTAGTAGCTAAATCTTTAGTTCATGTTAAAACAGGGGAGCTTCCATTGCGTCTTGCAAATATGTCAAGCGACCCTCAGAAAATTTACTCGGGTACACTAGCAGCAAAATGTGAACCAGTTGATATCGTCATGGTTGACATGTTTAGTGACACACAAAACGGTGATGTAAGCGAAGATATAGGGCCTTCGCAAAAATGTGAGACAATCAAAAATAAGCGTTATACTCCAATATATGGTCGTTTGGCTTCAGTGTCTGACGAGCATGCTTCCATTCCTAATCACCTTAAGGATCTCTTTGAATCATCAAAAACCCTATTGTCCGAGGCTGAAGCTGAGGCACTTAGTTCATTGCTTGTGAAGCATGCAGATGCATTTTCTAAATACAAAGGGGATGTTGGCCGCTGGGATCTCATAGAGCACCGTATTAATACAGCGAACAACCCCCCGATAAAGCAAGCACCACGAAGACTGCCACTCTTAAAACGTGAAGCCGCTAGTGCTGAAATTAAGCGAATGTTAGAGCAAGACTTAATCGCACCTAGTAAATCTCCATGGAGCTCACCCATTACTTTGGTGAAAAAGAAGGATTCGTCGTACCGCTTCTGTGTCGATTATCGCAAACTTAAAGAAGTAACCTGTAAGGATAGTTTCCCTTTGCCGAGGATCGACGACTCCTTGGACGCGCTCGGAGGGAACAAATATTTCAGTGTAATGGACTTGTCTTCAGGTTACTGGCAACTCGGTGTCCACCCGGATGATCAAGACAAAACTGCATTCATCACTGCTGATGGCCTATATAATTTCAAAGTTATGCCCCATGGCTTATGTAATTCGGGTGCCACATTTGAACACCTCATGGAACTGATCTTGGCGGGGTTACATTGGTCAACCTGTCTGATTTATGTCGATGATATAATATGCTTCTCGAAGACTGTAGAGGAACATATGCGTAGATTAGATGAAATTTTCGGTCGTATTCCTGAAGCGGGTCTAAAACTTGCACCCAGCAAGACCAGTCTTTTTCAGCAACGAGTTTCTTTTCTGGGTCATATAGTGTCTGAGTCGGGAGTGTGTACAGATCCTGCAAAAATTCAAGCAGTGAAAGAATGGCCCATTCCGCGCAATGTTCACGAGTTACGCTCCTTTTTGGGAACAGCATCCTATTACAGAAAGTTTTGTAAATCTTTTTGTGACATCGCGAGGCCATTACACAAACTTACAGAAAAACAAAATGCCTTTGTTTGGACCGCTGAATGTAATCAGTCATTCAATCAACTGAAGAACGCCCTTACTTCTGCACCCATCCTGGGATATCCACGGAATGATGCACAATATACGCTTGACTGCGATTGTAGTAGTTATGGTATGGGAGCCGTACTATCCCAGAAACAAGATGGGGTCGAGCTTGTGATATCCTATTTCAGTAAGAGCTTAACTAAAGCAGAACGAAATTATTGCGTGACGCGTAGAGAACTCCTAGCGGTGGTGACTGCTGTGAAACATTATCATCATTATCTGTACGGCACCAAGTTCATAATACGCACCGATCATTCTGCACTCCGCTGGCTATTAACAACTTTTAAGAACCCAGAAGGACAAATAAGTCGATGGATAGAAGTATTGTCAACATATAACTTTGATATCCAACATCGCGCTGGCCGGTTACATGGCAATTGTGATGGATTGTCTCGAATACCTTGTAATCACTGTCCTAGGTGTAGGCGTCTAGAAGAAAAGGAAGAACAAAATTCCTCTGAGCCCAATTGCCTTTGCAAGAATCCAGACCCCAAAGTCCCTCTAGTAGAACAAGGCACCAGCAGGGGATCCGAGTCGGGGCCCTCCCTGTCGCCTTATAACAAAACACTAGCACAAGGTAAAATAAATGTCAAACCATATCGGCGCGTCACTACTAGAAGTCAAACGCAGTCATGCATAGTAATGAAACAGTGGCTTGACGCAAAGAGCACTGACGATATTATCAATGAACAACACGGTGATAGAAAAATTTCTGCGATCATGGCCTGGAAGGACGAGTCCAATGAGCGCCCAAATTGGGAACGTGTCTCACATCTCGACGCGGATTATAAAACATATTGGTCGCAGTGGAATAGACTCATACTTAAGGATGGCATCTTGTATCGGAGGTGGATCTGTGAGGCCACCGGTAGAGACCGCTTTGAACTGGTCGTGCCAGAGACCTGGCGAACCGAGATAATCAAAATGTTTCACGCAGCTCCAGGGGCAGGCCATATGGGTGTAAAGCGAACTGTAGAACGTATTCGGTCACGTGCGTACTGGCCCCGGCTGAGGGTTTCGGTGAAGCGTTTCTGTTCACACTGTGAACAATGTCAAAAGAAGAAGAATCCAGCAAACCGCCCCAAGGCCCCAATGAAACGGTATATAGCAGGTGTCCCAAATGAACGGGTTCAAATTGATATCGTAGGACCATTAATTGAATCGTATAAATCAAACAAGTACCTAATCGTCTTAACCGATTGTTTTACAAAGTGGGCCAGTGCGTATGCTGTCCCAAAGGCAACCGCAACAGCTGTAGCAGATGCCATCCTAGACTGGATCTCTCAATTTGGTGTAATGCAAATACTTCACAGTGATCAGGGTGGACAGTTTGAATCTGCAGTAATAACCGAAGTATGCAATAAATTTGGCATTCTTAAGACCCGCACCACTAGCTACTACCCTGCCAGTGACGGACAAGTCGAGCGACTTAACTGTACATTGATCGAAATGTTAAGCAAATATGCGGGTCAGACCCAAAGGAGGTGGGACGACCACCTTCCTTTGGTGCTGTTAGCCTATAGGTCATCAATGCATTATAGTACGTCACTGTCGCCGGCCATGATGACGTATGCCAGGGAACTAGACCTCCCTGTTGACTTGATCCTCGAAAGTCCAGAATACCTGTCGAAACAGTCTAAGGAGCCCACCGAATATGTTACTAATCTTTCGGCAAATATGGAAAGGGTCCACAGCATAGCTCGCGACAATTTAGCTAAGAGTAGTGAAAGACAGAAACGCAGCTATGACCTAAAGCAATTTAAATATAACTACCAAATAGGGGAAAAAGTATTGCTGTATACCCCTGTAGTAAAACAGGGACATTGTAGGAAACTTAGCAGTCCGTGGACTGGACCCTACACCATCAAAGAAATCCTTTCAGATGTCGTATTCCGCATAAAACTAAACAACCAAACGCGGGACAAGGTTGTCCATCATAATCGGTTAAAGCCCTATCGAATGTAACCGACCTTCCTCATTTGAGACCAGTACGCAAAATGGTCCATCCTGCCTGGGAGCTTTTACATTTTGTGCTGGGCAGTGAACTCAATAATCGAAATTTTTATTTGCAGTAATGGTGTTGCCGAGCCCATACATCCAGGCTACTGCACCCCCAGCGCCTGTGTACAATTATATGTGCCGGTTTTGTATGAAGCAGTTTAAATCAAGGTTGGCATGGAAGAGGCATGAGGCGGATTCGCATGGGCCCAGGATGGCTTGCGGGACGTGCAAGTTTACTTGTCCCGAGGGTCGTCCTGGGGAGATGAGGAAACATCTACAAATGAAACATGGTGTGGAGACTGGCTCCCCAATTCGAAAGAGGAGAAGGCAGTCTGCCTCTGCAGACAGCCTTACAGTGATCTCCCTATCGTCAACCCATTCTACTACAGGATACTCTGTGAGTGTGGCCCCTCCAACTCAGAGGATACCGGCGGAGACGTTGGCGATTGAGAGCTATACACTATCTAGCGATCAATCAGATTTCTTTTCCTCTTTAGGATCTGTTGATTTAGGTCCTGACCCAGATGTGTCCATTGGTGAGCCTGTTTGTCACATTCCCACCTATGGACCGCCTGCGATTAGTGAATCTTCAGCTACTTTATCGAATTATATGTATATGCCAGCTCCATCAGATGTGCCAATCTTTTCGTCCAGTTCTGTGGCAGTGCATCAGCCTGTGTCCAGACTTTCTACTCCTCCCCTCACTTTGTGTGATGCATCCTCTCTTTCAGGCAGATCTTCGCCTGTGCTTTCTGTCCCCTCACCTGTCTTATCTGCGCCTCAGTCTGTGTCAGTTTCAGCACCCTCCACCCCTCTGGCATCTCCTTTAGCTGTTCCTCACCATGAGAATTGCTCAGATGAGGCAGCTCTTTCCACCTCTCTGCCTGTGACCAGCTCTGAATCTCTGCCTGAGGATGTTCATGATCTTTCTCCTGAAGCTTCCCTACCTTTGGAATCTATTCAGACCTCTGCTGTTAGTTCCATACCTTCTATATCTGTACACTCTACATTGCTGTCTGCAGAGGGGACATCCTCCACATGCCCCTTGAGCTCTTCTTTGCTTGACTGTCCTTCTTCTGTTGCCCTGCCCACTAGTGGCACTTCCTCTTCTTCTAGACCTGTACTGAGCTCGCCGGCCAGAGCAGAGCCATGTTCCCAGAGGTCACAGAACACAATGTCTGATGTCACCTCTGTGACATACTCTGATCTGTCTGGACGTCCATCAACCTCAGTGCATTCTCCTCTAGCACTTCCAAATCGTCTTTCTCTGCCTGCCTCAATTTCTCTTTTACAGACCCAAAACACCCCCTCAGCACTGCCTGCAGGACTGGTCGATATTGTTACCCACCGTTATAGAATGGTCAGGCCCCCAGGTATAGATATGGGAACGCAGACTGAGGGAGTTGCCATGGAGGATAAGGCCACTGAGATGAAATGGGTATTGCAATAAGGCATTTGTAAGAACATCAGTGGCTGGTGCTCTTCCCTTTTCCTCCTTTGCCACTCCTGTAGTGTGCATGTCCTTTATATGAGTGCAAAATAAAAGTAAGTAGGAAAAGTTTATTTCAAAACCTTAATATAAAAGGCATGCAATTGTATGTTTTCTTGTTTTGTTGCTGAAAAATGTTAATGCCTTATGAGGGCCACACTTTGTTCAGTTGATGTCCCTCAGCCAGGTTTGGTACCTGAAAATAAAAGGCAGGATTATTTGTTGTTTGCAGTATATGTGCATTTGATTTCGTTGGGTGGCCTGACCAAACCTACTATATTATTACATCTCTGGTGCTGTTTCTTTGCTGTAATGGCTTCTTTTCCGTCACCTATGTTAATTATGTTATAAATATCACCATACACATTTCAGTATCAGTACATACTGTCAAACATGTGTTGAGCAAGCACATATGGGAGAGCCAGAGTGTCTGCTTAACACAGGTGTTTGTTTAATACAGGTAAATTGCCATACATTTACCTTTGTTGAGATCTGAAACAGTGGCCTTTAAATACGGGCAATTTCTTGATACAGGTAGCTTTTAAGACGGGTATGACTGCCTATCAATAAGCAGTTTTCCTGTTTTATGGGAAATTATGTTTTCATTAGAAATGGTAAAGGGTTTGTGTTATGCACCAGAAATGAGCTCCCTTTGGTGCTTATGCACCAAATGGAGTCATCATTTCTTTTTGCGTATATCATTGCTAAATTTAATGTAAAGTATATGTAAAATTAGGTCTTACACACGTGTAAGTAGACATGAGTAATTAATAGTAATGGATGCCTAGAGGAAAAACATTATGTTGAGATTACGTGTGTAGTCAGTGTGGTGAGTTTGCTGGGGAGCTGTGGTCCTTTGTTGGGTTTGGCAAGCAGGGTACTGAGAGCATACACCTTTGCTCAACATGTGTACATCCCTGCTTGTCCGACTTGACAAAGTCAGTGTCCAGACATTAGTGGACCCCAGTCTTTACTTTAACCACACAGTCCAGTGTACGGAGAAGCACAGAAAGTTTCCAGGTTTGCCTGGTTGCATACTGCATTGCTTGTGCTTCCTCGTGCAGTGGAAACAGGCGACTCTAGCCTGCTGAAGTAGAGTTTTAATATCCTCTATAATTTGCGCAATAGAGACTGATTATATTTGTAGTTGTACAGCTATGGCTGTTGAGTATGTTATCTGGGAAAATCCAGAATTTAAGGTGGTAGCTGCATGTGTGCAATGCAGCATTATTTTTCAGATATGTATGTCCACACCATGTATTTATGTGGACACCGGCACAGTGGCTCAGTGGTAGAGCGTCCGCTTTGTGACCGGGAGGTTGCGGGTTCGATCCCCGGCCGGGTCATACCAAAGACTTTAAAAATGGTACTAGCTGCTCTTTCGCTTGGCGCTCAGCATTAAGAAAGTAGAGCTAGAACTGGTCAGCTCAGTGTCAGTATAATGTGACTGGGTGGAATATCATGTCAAAGTGTCTGGGGCGTGATATTTCAGTGAGGCAGCACTCTAAAAGTGAGCATTGAGCTCCCTGCCACATCCAGACACCGTCGCGATATGACTGAAAAAGGTTGAAAGCGACGTTAAGCCCAAATCAAACAAACAATTTATGTGGACATCCTATAAATGGTCGACCCCGTTTTATATGTACTAGTTGATTGGAATGAGATAGGAATATTTAATACAAAGAGTTACGTTATGGGCATGTTGGAAATCACCATTGAAAGCTCATTTATAAGACTGTAAATGTAAGCATGCACTATATAATTGTATTGATGAAATAAGGATTCAAGTGAGGTACTCTTCATGATCATTTTAAACAATTAACACTCATCTAGTCCACATCTATCCCATTTTAATTCTTGGTTGATATTCATCTACATTACATTACACATTCTAGTCTCATTGTCAAAAGTAATTCAATTTTAGAGTTGTTATTGCCATTAGACTGTTCTAATGGTAGTACAGGTGATATGTATATTGTATACCTCATTCTGGCAACAAATTACCCAGTGCCATAATCGGATTGTTGTTAAGAGCTCAATTTTTTGAGGAATTGTTGCCAATGATATGTCAAAACAAAAGAGTTTGTATTTCCATTTTTATTGATACATGTATAAGAATTGTGCCCAGAAAATACTCTGTGCACTGATTACATGACAGGGCTTCTGCCTCCTTGGCAGCAATGTTTTGACATCAGATCAAGTACTAGTGTTTTAGTAGTGTTCTGTATTTCACAACATAGAAATGCTTGTTCAGCTCTGCAGGCAGTGCTGCACTTGGCAGATCTATGTTGCGTGTTTTCTCTGGATGACTTGCCCACTCCAAGGCCTGAGTGTGGTGATGTCTCCAGAGACTGATTAATAGTGTCACTGGTGTGGAAGCCTCGTCAGCATCTTGACATGTAAAATGGCAAGGTGTAAGTCAACTAATTCAGTCACTTAGTTAAACTACAATTTTTTTGTATGTCTATGTCCTGACAGTTCAGCCCCAGGAATGTCTGTTAGTGTTATTGATGTTTATCTTTACCTTTTTTTTTTTTTTTTTTTTTTTTTTTTTTTCACACGACTGAGTTTCAAAGTAAGCGTTTGCAACATGTGCCTGTAATGATACTATTGACTCTCATTACCTCTCACACTGGTAACTCAAAATACTGCTTAAGTCAAACCGAATACAGGGCAATATTGGTTTGGCTTGATGTATTTTCCATTTTTGGCTTATTCTGCCTTAAGCTGCTGTTGCCTTGGGCCATGTGTTCTGGTCCCCTGAGAGTTTGAGTTAACAAGAGACTCAGAGTTGACTGCTTTGTTTATTGAAGATGGCATATCTTCTCCGTTGGATAAAGTTTTTTATGTTTCTTTAAAGTTCTACTTTCTCGTCATCTGGGATTGTTTTCCTTGATCAGATTAAACCTGTGAAATAGTGTATATTATCCTTGGTTGAGTATTTCAATCAAGATAATCAGTGCATATTATAACTAAATGCTTGTCACAATCTCAGAACTGAGGGCTACTGAGGACATGTTTGTTGCATGGACTCCATAGCTTTCTGTTTCGTATTATGCATTTACTATGAATTATTCTGTGATAGGGTCATTATGTGTTTGCCAGGGGGCAAACTTAAAAGAAGGGGGGGATAATGTTATGAATCTGGGGCTATATGTCAATTTATTGGGGCCTCCTGCATGGCCTCTGATACAATGGTATTATGCATGGGGCCCCTGTAAGTTATCAAATGTACAGGCCATGTATATTTAGTTTATTGATAGTGGGTGGGGTGTTGGGCTTGCCTTCACATCGGATTCTATTTTTAGTAAGACGTTACTATTTTTAACTTTATGGTAAGTACGGTATTTTGTTATTCCGTTGGAATACTTACCGTTTTGGTAATGGCTTTTACCGTATTTACCATTTTTGGTAAATTTCAGCCAATCACGTCGCAAGATTTTTACCGAAAGTACCAAAAACGTCATCTAGTGGTTCTTTCAAACCTAAAATTCATTCCTGTCTTGTCTGCTGAACGTGCTGGTTGAATCTACACCAGTTCTTTAGAAAATACTGACAAATATTTTGATCATTTTAAGAAAGTGAGTCTTTAGCTGTCGTTGTTCCGGTGTAAACATACAAAAATGAATGGACTGCTATGCAATTTATTTTAAGTTCTTTAATTAATCTTTATTGACTTTGATCTATTTTCAATCATTTACTGTTTTTAGCGTATTTACTGCACCGGTTTTCGGCTGTCTTGCGACATGATTATAATTTTAGTAACACGCGTGGCTAATTAATTCAGGAATTTTGACATTCACACGTGTGTTTGTTTATCTTGTCTGTCTGGTATTGAGGCAAGCTGAATCCATCCCTCCCACGTTGAGACTAAGTTTAGTTTGTGTTTAAGGGTTGTCTGATGTTCCATTATAATAGTGTAACAAGTAAAGACTTTCCAAAACAATTTCAGCCCTTGGAAGAGTATTAAAATTATTTGCCTTCATTCTACTTGTCAATTGTCACTGGTCTGTATTAAGGGACTTGGAGCGTGCCATCGCTAGATCACATCCCCTATATGGGCTTTGCCAATTGACCGGCTGGCGCATTTTACTTCCCCTATAATATAGTGATAACTACATGGGCTTTGCCAAGTCAAAGGCTGCGCATTTGTAGTAGACACTTAGACCCTCAACAATCCTACTGGCCAATCGAGAACTACGGCACTGACCGCATATCGCTTTTGTGCCAGCAGGCGCAAGGAAGAGCGAAAAGCGTTACACATGTACATCCGACTGGTGATCAGGAGGTTGGGGGTTCAATCTCCACTGGGTCTGGCAGCATTCTTTCGTGGAGATCCATCGTGAAATACTTTCTATGACCATTCTCTCCTTTCTGCTGATTCAAGAAGGGCATTTGTCAGTTTCTGGGGAAAGAATATGCATAAAAACTGGTTAACCATTTAGAGGACTAAGTCTGCCCAGGAAAAGTGTGGTTAGGTAAACTGATTGGCTTGACATGACCTTAATGGGTTGACTGGGATATGAAACTTCAGTCAGTCAAATCCAATGACTCTGTCAGCAGACAGTGAAGTCTCAGGTCAGACAATGTAGATTAGCAGGCTGATCTGGGCCTTAGCTGTCCGCATATGCCAAAGACACATTTTCACATGGTGTGGCCCAAATAAGAAGCCATCACTGATGTAAGGAAAATTCATTCCTCCTAAGATAATACATTTGACAGATTGTGTAACATTTTGCGAAGGGAGACAATCATTATGAAGTTGCCTTCATAGTAGCTGAAATCTTCAAAAAAAAATGGGGGCTTACTCTTGAAGGAAAGAGCCGGCTTTGGTGGCTTAGTTAGGTGCGTGCGACTTGTGACCAGGAGGCCGTGGGTAGATCCCTGCTCGGTCCAGCAACATTCTTTCATGGAGATAGTATGTCGACATCTTTAAAGTGCTTATGCAAATATAAAGAATCACAAATGGGCTTTAGTTCTTTTTTTGTTTTTGTTTTTTTGTTTTGTATTTGGCAGACAGATGTGTCTGTTTCTACAGTCATTCTCTCCCTTCTGCTGAGTCAATTTCTGGAGTAAGAATGTGCACAAGTACTGGTTAACAGCTTAGAGGACTAAGCCTGACTAGGAAAAAAACAGGATCATTGACTGGGCTGTTAAAGTCCAAAACAACCAAAAAATCTTAGAGCAGCTTCTTTCTTTTAACAGTAGTCCCAATCTACTCCTTGTCCTGCTGAATAAATTAAGATGCCATGCCCACTTCTAAGTTGTAATGTTCAGCCAATCAGATTACTTGATCCGGATTGTTGATATCAATTCACATACATAATGGCAAACAGTTTAGATCCAGATCAGTTGGCTTCTTAGAAGCCAACTGATCTGGATCTACACTGTTTGCAAGGCAGTGTATATCTGGGTTCAGCAGAACAAGGGTTTAGGGAAGCAAACAATTTTCAAGTCAGATATTTGCCTTGGAAGTGTTTTACATCCCTTCAATTTCATTTTAATAGTGCAAATTGACCAGACATTTTTAAACATTTAGGATTGTATTTTTTAATGTAGTATACAAAATTTAAATTTCAGATAACATTTCAAAATATTTTTCATGTTTTTCTTTGAAATACAGCTTGAAATTTTGTACCAGTTGCCTCTTTAGAAGACCATTTGTCTTAACCAAATCAAATCACAAAACCTGTGGCTGAGCATTTCTATCTGTGTGTATGTGTGTGTGTGTGTGTGTGTGTGCGTGCGTGCGTGCGTGCGTGCGTGCGTGCGTGCGTGTGTGTGTGTGTGTGTTTTCAGACTAGTATTTATAGTTTTCATCCTTAATTTTTGTTTTGTTTTTAGGCAGTAGTCTCTGGGAAATCTACTCCAGATACGTTCAAGATACAGCGATTACCTGACAGCTCTCTGACAATACAGGAGCGAAATATAGGAGAAAAGTCTGTGAAGATTACAGTATCAGGTACAAATCGGAATCATATTTAGTTGTCCTGACTGAATGTTTTACTCACCAACTTTACGAAGGAAATGGCAATTAAAATTTCGTATACCAACTATTCTGACAAAATGCCATCTAAAACTTCCTACACAAACTTTTCTGATAAAATGGCATATGCAAACAGCAAATATGGAGCAGTCTGATTACTTTATGAAACAAACTCATAAAAATAAAATTTAGGCCAAAAAAGTACGGAATAAAATGTTCTAAACTTTTAGGATATTTACTGTATATTCATGTATTATATATGAGCCACATCATCTTGGTTGGACATATGTGAACACACTCCATATGCTGTCTGGTCTGGACATTGATTTGGACAATCTTTGGACCCAGTGAATTGTTTCCATGGCCTAGCAGTTAGCACTGCAGACTTTGGAGCATGAGTTTAGCTGACTAGTTACAATGAAAAATGAGTACCAAATAACCTTAAGTATTGGAACAGACAGGCCTGAGCAAACAGTGTAGACCCAGATCAGAATGAGGCATCTGACCAGGGTCTTCACTCTTTGCCATACGTACAGCAATATTTTAGACACATCAAGAGGTAGTAGAATAGACTATTTCAAATTCTAGGACAAGTATGGTAAGTAGATAAGGTGTCCCAATACTTAGGGTATATATGTTACCCACAACACACTTTTCATGGAGAAATACCGTATTTACCCTAAGTATTCGGACACCTCAACTCCTTACCATATATGTTCTAACATTTAAACGAGTATAATTCACTACCCAATGTTGTGTCTAAAAATTGCTGGATGAGTGGCAAACAGTGTAGACCCAGATGAGACGCCTAGTTCTACGGCGTCTCATTTGGGTCTAAACTGTTTGCTCAGGCCTGTCTGTCCGAATACATATGGTAAATACGGTAAGAAAGATATTATAGTCAACCCTCTTTATACCGACACTCGATACAATGACAAAATTCGTTATAATGACAATTTGAATGCCACAAAACCTTCGCTCAAGAGGTGATAGTTATTGAGAAATTATGCAAGAATATTGCATTAAACCTTCAAGCAGCATATGTTTTGGATATTTGTTAGAATCGCCTCACTGAGGCAATATAACAAATATCCAAATCATATGTTCTATGAAGAAATAAAAAACAAGGTCTTCTTTACAGATTATTCTGTCCATTAAGGATTCTTTACAACAGCGAATTCATTTCAATGGCAACATCTTTGGGAACAAATGCTGTTATTGCAACAAGGATTCACTGTAGTAGTTTTTGTTCAAAAAAGTCCCTATGGTAAGGACTTGTGATTGAAGTACTTGTAACTGTCATTTCAGACAGTGGTGTTAAAGAAGAAGCCAGCACGGAAAATTCCAAGCAGAGTTGTCTTACAGATGAACAGATTTTACGGCTTTGCGAGATTGGAATAAAGGTAAATTCTATAAAGGTTGCCCTTGGAAGCAAAGAAAACTTAAAAGAAAGAAAATTAGAGTCCTGATTTTAATGATATGTTTCAAATGACAGCAATGGAGTTAGCAGGGCTGCTTACATCCCCTAGGATCTAGTTAATCCATTGTAGTCTGGAGAGTCCTAAAGGGGTATTTGGCAAACAGTGCAGACTCAGATCAGATGCCGCAGAACGTGGCATAGACGCTGCAGAACGCGGCGTCTGATCAGGGTCCCCTCTGTTTTTAAATAGTTCAACCATTTTTCTCTAAGACTATCTAAGTCGCATAGCCTGATATACTTAAAATAGATATTAGAATCTTGGGGGAGTTCTTTCAGTCTACAATGGGTTAAGCAGAACTTGATTTTCCAAGATAGCAGAATGGTTTCATGATTACAAGAAAAATAAACATAAAAACTGAACTTTGATGAAGTATTTGAAAACTTAGCCACATAACATTTAGGTCAACTGCAGTGAAGAAAAACTAAATCTGTAAAGGTTGCTCTTGGGAACAAAGAACACAGAAGTGAAAGAAAATCAGGATTTCGGTTTAATTGAAATTCTTCATATGACAATAATGTAGTTGTTTTCTGTAACTCTGCTCTAGAACTGAAAGAGGCGGGATAGGGTCCATGTAGGATGAGGGAATATTTTAAGAATTTTTAAGCTCTGTGAAATATATTTTGCCATATTTTTTTGTGAATTTTGTCAGCAACTCTTTTCCTTATTTTTTGGGGGCTGTTGTGCTTGCAGGAGGTGGGGGAAGGGGCTGATGATTATTTCTTCTGTTTCTGCACTGACATTTGCTTTTTTCCTCAGCCCTCTGTGTTTTTCTTTTTCCTTCCATTGAACTCCCTTTTCTGTCCCTTTTTCTGTCTTTCTCTGAGAGACAACACAAAATGACTGACAAGGGTTGATGTGTCATTATTAACAAGTTCTCAAACAAACAAAAATAAGTTCATTGAAAAATAAGGAATGAAGAGTAGATTTTTGATATTCAGGCCCTGAGGTTCTAAAATTTTTTTCATGCTCAACTCGGCTGAGCATGAAATTTGTCCTCCTCATAATAAATCTCAGATTTCTAACAGTTGTAAATTCTTTCGTGCTAAACATAGCTGAACATGAAAATTTCTCTGCTAATAAATATGTTGGCATATAACCTCAGTGCCAGGAGTGGAAGGGTTTAGAGTTGATCACCATACCAACTGTGCTGCATCCATTACAAGCAGTAATATACCGTATTGATCATTGGACACACAGGCCCAACCAAACAGTGTAGACCAAGATCAGATGCCACATAATAGAGCATCTGATCAGAGTCCACACTGTTTGCTACTCATTCATCAGATTTTAGATGAACAGCTACATGTAACAAAATGGACATGTTCAAACTTTAGGACAACCATGGTATGGAGTTATGGTGTCTAACTAATTAGGATAAATACAGTATGTGGAAGGGTGGTGCATAGTGTTGTCACTGATGATCGATTATAATCGATCATCAGTCACTTTTGCTTCTTGTAACTGATGATCAGAAAGATAGTCGACTAATCAGAAAAGTTTTATTTTTATAGGCAAGTTATAAAGAAATTCGAAGCTGTCTATTTGGGTCATTCTAGATTTGTGGTCAATAAAAGTGAAAAAAAAAAAGATAGATTTCTTATTTATCCATGAAAACATATGTTGTGGCTACTCATTAGAAGTGCCTTGCGGAGGCGCTTCTCTTGAGTACCCACAACATGTTTTCATGGAGAAATAAGAAAAATATTATCAGGATACGCCTCTTGTTGATCTGGTGCAATGAATAAGTACTAGGAATAGGGCTAGATTAAGAGGGAATATATTTTCTACAAGTCTATTATTAATCAATAATCGTTCGGTTTTACAAAACCTATGATCGACTATGGAATTCTGGCGGATTCCCAACACTAGTGGTGCTTTTATTGACACATCCAGAGGGTTGACCCTGCCATTCTAGTAATTAGCTTTTAGTAAGAAGGTTCCTGCCTTGCTTAAAGCTAGTTCAGGGGTTCTCATCTATCTATTTCTCATCTGTTCCATTCATTTTTTCCTTCTCTCTGGGAGATGGTTGGACATAACTAAAATATTGTTGACAGGGCTGTTATTCTCATCTCAAACAGAACAAATATGGTATACATTATTTGCAGGTGGAGCAGTATTATGGAAGTGGTCGAGATATAGAGTGGGCCATGTGTGGTGATACCATCTATCTGCTACAGGTAAGAGTGTATCTAAAACAAAACTTTTTTACCATACACATTAATAAGTTTAATGCTTAACATTCTGGATAAAATTCAGCAGAATTTTGAAATATTTTTCTGATTTTTTCCCAGAAAATAGGGTTTGACACAGTATGCAAATTGCTTCCTATGGAGACAATTTGCATGCATATTCAGGCCCTATTTTCTGGGAAAAATAAGAAAATATCTTCTGTTTGTCACTTATTGAATTTGCTTAGATTGCTGAAGTTGTTAGTTGCACCATAGCCTAGGCAACCGTAGATTCCCATACTGGCATATGTGACTGGACTAGAGATCTTTTCTGAATTTTTGAAGACTTGATATTTTCTACTTGAGGTGTGGTACAGGTTTCTACACAGAATAAAAGATACACAAACCTGTATGATTTTAAGATAGTATGGGCCACACTCAATGTAACATGTAAAAACTGTTTCAGGCATTTGAGAGACATTTTTAGGTAGGTCATCCTTATGCTCGACTTGACCATAACAGTGTTGATTGGGATGCAACTCAAGCATAGTCCTTAATAACAAAAGAGTTGTGCATTCAACCTGAGAAAAAGTGAAGCTCTCCAATAAGTCATCACAACAGTCTGTAAAATAGGGAAAGACCTCTAGTCTATACATGTGTTAGGACTGCAGGGCCTGACAAAGCAATATTTTCATCTACTTATCGGGTATATCACACATCCTCAAGAATGCTTTGAAATCAACATTTTCTCTCTATATATATGAGCCATCGCACTACAAAACCAACTGATACTGGCTTACAGTTGGGCATAGCCTGCTGTCTTTGTAGCAGGTAATGGTAGAGGGGGAATGTTTTTATTTCTTCTGTTTCTTCACTTTCATTCCTGTTCCTCTTTCTTCCCTGTCCCTCTCTTTCATCTCCTCTACTATCTCTTCTATCTCTTTTCTCCCCTCCTCTGCTATCTTTTTTCTCGGGAGACGACACAAAATGACCCTCGGAGGTTGACGTATAGTTAAACCCTAACACAAATCAAAAACGACAAAACCTACAATAAGACTTGTGCACCCAGCAAAGACTCGGATCAGCCTGGACATTTGCCCAGTCTTTGCTGTCTGCCTTAAGATAGTGTGGGTCCTTAGCTACCCATTGAGTGCACAGGGAAGACTTTGATCAGACTGGGCGGATGGCCAGGCTGAGCTGAGTCTTCCCTGGTAGCACAAGTCTTATTGTAGCTTTTGTCGTGTGCTGGCTCATATAGAGGAGATGCTTTGGGAGAAAATATACCTTTAGTTATGTGTGCCCAACAAAGACTGAGATCAGCCTAGGCATCTGCACAGTCAGGGTCCAGTTGTTCAAAACTAACGACGTCGTTAGTTAACAATTCGTTAAAATTTACAACGAGTGATACGCAAATATGCTGAAATTTTTTGCTGAAAAAATGTGAGTAGCTTTTGCAGTGCAAAATCTACTCACATTTTTTCAGCAAAAAATATCAGAATATTGTATATTGAATCCGCTAAAACAGTTAATGAAATGACGCTTAACTAGCTCGTTAAGCTAACGACGCTTTGAACAACTGGCCCTGATTGTTCTTTGTTGTTTGCATTAAGAAACTATGCATCCTATATCTAGGCTGTTCTAAATGCACCAACTGAAGATTCTGATCAAACTTCTCAAATGACCAGGTTGATGTGAATCTTCCCAGGGTGCACATGTCCAAAGAAATGTTTTCTTACATTTTGGGTGATAAAGTATGATGTGTATAAAATGCCCAGCTTAATCTTGTCACTTGTCATGGACATTTGCTCGATGGATTTGTCAGGTCCTTGACAGGAGACATACATGTAGCTTTGTATTGTGTAAAGTGCATAGTTTTTTTAGTAAAGCAAGTGTTTAAAGTTTCCACTTTCAAATTTACTAAAGGGGTGGTCGGGTGTGCGAAGGTGTCATGTATCTTATGTCACCGGGGCGTCCAACTGATATTGGCTTACAGTTGGGCAAGGCTTGCTATCCTTGTAGCAGGTAAGGGTAGAGGGGAATGTTTTTATTTCTTCTGTTTCTTCCCTTTCATTCCTGTTCCTCTTTCTTTCCTGTCCCTCTCTTTCATCTCCTCTACTATCTCTTTTCTCCCTTTCTCTGGGAGATGACACAAAATGATCCACAAGGGTTGACATGTTATTAAACCCCAGCACAATCAAAATCCAAGTTTACTAATCCAATGACCCCCATAGGGAGCAAACATATACCTGTAATTTGGAGTTGCATCAGAATTAAGGTTGAGATTTTGCGCAAGTAAAACTGGTTTAAGCCCCACCCCCATCTTCTCCTACAGACTGTTCCAAGGCAGCTCCTCTGTTGGTATTCTTTTTTTTTTCGTGCGTTGGTGGTTTCTTATTTGGCATTTGTTTTGTCGTTATTCGCTGTTCATCTCTCCTTTAAGTGACTCAGGAAAGCTGTGATTGGTATTTGTGGCATTTCTGGGGTTTCTTTACTGATATTTTTAGTCTGGCACATATTATTTTGTTGTACTGTATTTCAATTTGCCCTGAACATTTGAACAGACATGCCTACACAAACAGTGTAGGCCTAGGTGATACTAAAAGAACAGGCCCAGAGGTTATAAAACTTTTTTCATGCTCAACTCAGCTGAGCATGAAATTTTCTCTGTTAATAAATATGAAAATGCCAACAATAGTTGGCATTTTCATATTTATTAGCAGAGAAGTTTTCATGCTCAGCTATGTTTAGCAAGAAAGAATTTGCAATTGTTAGTTATTTGAGATTTATTAGCAGGACAATTTTCAGTTGAGCACAAAAAGTTTTATAACCCCAGGGCCTGTTTGATTTAACTCATAGCTACAGATAAGATATATGAGCCAGCGCATGACAAAACCTACAATAAGACTTGTGCGACCAGCGAAGACTCAGATCAGCCTCTTCCCTGACTGCATGTGCCTTCTACAGTCTACAGGCTATCCAAAGAGGGACAGATGAGAACCCTTGCCATACTGGGTGAATATACAAGCTGATCTGAGTCTTTGCTGGTCACACAGGTCTTATTGATTGTAGGTTTTGTCGTACGCTGGCTCATACATTAATGCATGAAGACTAGTCTAAGGTGCTTCTAATGGATGGCCATAACATGTGTTTTTGTGAAGAAAAGAGAAACACACTTTTTGGCTGAAAAAAGGTCTGATCTGGAGCTATGTTGTACTGCTTGCCATTCTGCCAGCTATTTAAGACTTATAATAAAACCTCAATGACTCAAACATTGATGACATTTACCATGGCTAATTCAAACTTGTTTTTGAGTCCCTAGGAAATTCTTCCAACAGCTGAAGAAAACAAATATGTAGGGATATTTTAGGAATTTTTTCATATTTTATCATGAAAATGAATGTTGTGTGTACTCATCAGAATTGTCTCATGGAGGTGATTCTAATGAGTACACTCAACATACCATTATTTTAAAGATAAAAAAAATGTCCATATATTATTTACATTTGTCTCCTAATCTGGTGCTATGATTAAACAGTGGCTCAAAGTAACCATATCTAGAATAAATTTCCATGGTCCCAAAGATGTTCAAACCATTGAGGTTCGACTGGACTATATAATAAAATGGAATCCTTCAACTTTAAGACTAAGACAGCAAACAATATGCTTATATTTTTTGTTTTAATTTTATGTTTTTCTGCTTGACAATAGTTTATTTTGTGCTCAGTTATGTTTCACAATTGTTGTTCCTGTTCGAAAAGGTTATTTTAGATTGCATAGCTGATATCATGATAGCTGGCAAAATATTTTTTAGTATGCTGCCAAGACAATAGCAGTCCATCAACTCATATGGAGAAAAAAAAAAAATAAATAAATAGACTTGGCATTTCATGTGAATTTTCTGCTAGGCAGATGATACACAGGAAATATCAAGTCTCTGAAAAATAGAAAAGAAACAAAATCAAATTGTCATCTGTTTCAGTTGTGATGACCAGTTTAAGGTAGTGCATTACGAAAACAAGCCTATTCAAATATACTGAAAATTTTACAATTTTCACAATTTTCAGATAAAAATTCGGATATTTTTCATATTTCTGCTCAAAACATAGATTATGGGTACTTGTTAGAACTGCCTCGGCAAGGCAGTTCTAACGAGTACCCACAATCTATGTTTTTGAGCAGAAATAAGAAAAATAATGTATACCCCTGTAAACCCCAGTTTTACTATATAAAAGTGGGGTTTAAGGGGGTTAACATTATATAGGCATGTTTTCGTGATGGTGAATGTTTATGAGTATTAATTAAGGTAACTGTGTTACCAAGGCTCCAGATAAGAGGTACATTCAAATATTTTTCTTATTTCTCCTCAAAAACATATGCTGTGGATACTCATAAGATGTGCCTCAAAGTGGCATTTCCACTAATGGGAACATGTTTTTATGTGGAGAAATGAGAAAAATATCAGTCTTTTTGTCTGAGACAAAAAAAAAAGCACAGTATTGATACTTTTTGGTTGAAAAAAAAATGCCTTATCTGGAGTATGGTTACAGAATGTCTTGACCTTTCAGGTCAGAATGGCTTCACTGTATTGTAGTAGTGGAGGAGAGTTTGCCTCTAGGCAAGAGAAGGTTTGCCTAAATCCTTTGATCATTTGGTGGTGCTTATAATATTTCAGAGCTTTAGATGATATGCATGCTAATTATTATTTTTCTTATGGCTTTACCTTGGTGAGGCAATTGCAATAAGTTATAAATATTAATCCTTAAAGCTTCATTTAAACTTATAGAAGACAAGATTCTAAAATAATTTTTAGAGAAAAAGGCTTGACATCTCATTTCTATAATATATATTTTATTTTTCAGAGAAATAAGGCTTGACATTTTATATGAATTGTCTGCTAGGCATGAAATGTCAAAAAAAAATTCTCAGAAAAAATATTAAAATATTTTAGAATTTCATCTGTTGCTGTGATTTGATCATATTGGGATAATTTGTGGGTAGACGTCCCTTTTTGGCAGTGATTGTTTCAGGCTGATAGTACTCTTGATGACTACAATGAACTTATATCAGTAGATCTTGTAGGATTGGTGGGTTGAATGGTTATAAATCATCATGCAAACATATCAGAGTATAGCTATTTAATTGTTGGGAAGATCTGGTTTTGGATTGATAATGGGCAGACTTTTGATAAGTTTTACATCACCATGTTTACCCTAAGTCATTAGACAGACAAGCCTGGGCAAACAGTGTGGACCCAGGTCAGATACCACCTGATCAGGGTCTGCATCGTTAGCCACTCAGCCAGGAATGTTTTACCCACAAGGACAGGCAATGAAATAGACTGGATGAAAGTTTAGGATAAGAATGATAAGGAGTGAAGCTGTCCAAATACTTAGGGTAAATATAGTATGGTCAGTTTTTGGTGTAGAACAGAAAATTGTTTGCAAGTAATAATTCTTGTTTGAGAATTGATTTGAAACCTCTACAAGTGTTTAGGTACTATACAAATGTTTAGGTATTGGGAAGATAGTTCTGTTGATTATTAACAGATATATATATAGTCGTCATTTTTCTGATGTCAGAAACTGTGCTTTGAGATGCTTCCATGCTGCTTTCAGTTATTTTCTTTATTCAGCATGTGCAGTTAGTGGATTGTCATTTAGTCGGGGATTTCCCACAATTTTAGTACTTTAAATTTGGCATGTGTCTGTATTGCATAATTATTCAGAATAATAAAGAATAGTACAAACAAGATAGAAATGAGTCACAGTTTGAGAAAACATACATTCTGACATGTGCACCTAACGAAGACTTCAACAACCTGCACATATGCATAGTCTCATCAAAGTCTTTGTTGTTTGCATGAAGAAACTTTGCATTTTTGACTATGCAAAATGTGCCCAGCAAAGATTCTGATCAGACTGCACATCCGTGCAGTCTGATCAAAATCTGTGCTGGAGGCACATGTTTGAAGGTACTTTTTCTGACGTTGCAGCTCAGATTAACTGCTTTGTAAGTTATCAGTGCTGACATGTGCACTCATTGAAGACTCATATCAACCTGTGCATCCGCACAGTCTCTACAGTCTTTGTTGGCAGCACGAGAAACTTGCATCCTTGACTATCCATCTGCAGTCTGATCTGAATCTTTGCTGGACTAACACATCTGAAGGTACTTGCAGCTCAAATTATCTGCTTTGTAATTCACCAGTGCTTTACATTTTGGCATGTTGCTGTAACTTTTCAGGTGGGCTGTTAAGCTCATCTATAGCTGGGGTCTTCGACTCGATTTTGGGGACCACTTTAGGTATCTCTCTAATAATCTTATGCTAGAAAAATAGTTCTCAAATTTCTTTTATAGTTCCGAGAATTTGTTCACATTCTACATTGCAAAATGAATCATAATAATAATTTTAGATTTATTTAAATTGAAAATGGCATCATCTTGCTTCTGAAATCATTACTTATACCTTTGACAACGGAACATTGACCAACGCATATAGATACATTATTACATGTTAACACCTGGTTAATTTACCTGATAAAATGTTACATACGCGCTGACGAGTGAAATAAAAAGGTCAGTTATTGAGTTATTTTCAATGAGAATGGATAATGAATGTGATAAACAAGTATCATGTGATCTCAGTGTTTTACTTTAATGAAGGTGAGGATAGGTAATCTGTTTGCACTGTCTGTACTATTAAACTTGATCCCAACAAAACAATAAAAACAAGCATGATAATAAGATTGTTTTTCTCATAAAGCAGATTCTCATCACTGTGCCACGTGAAGTTAATTAGGTTTACACAGTTTTTCTTCTTGTGTGAATGGGCAACACCATCTCAGCAGTGCAGATCCAGATCAGAGAGCCACACAACTGCCTGTCTGTTAAGGGCTAACACTGTTTGCCTAAATACAGGAACTTTTGTAAACTTGCAACAAATAAAACAAACTTGACACCCCTTAACTTTCTAATGATTTTGTCCAATGGATCTGTCCAAAGGCATATTTTTTTTTACTTTGGCAAACAGTGTAGCCCCTGATCAGATGCTGCAGAACATGGCATCACTGTTCATTTACAGTGCAGGATTTTGTTTTGCAAACTTACATCAAACAAAACAACACTGACACCCCTAAATTTAAAATAGTTCTATCCAAAGGCATTTGCGGACATTTGCAAACGGTGTAGGCTCAGATCAGAATGCCAAGTCTGATCAGGGTCACCACTGTTTGTGTCCAAATTAGGTTCTTTTGGGATTGGCAAACAGTGTAAACCAAGATCAGATGCCGCATCTGATCAGGGTCATCACTGTTTGCTTAATCTACAGGAATTTTTGTACAGCTTACAACAAAATAAAACAACTCTGACACTACTTTAATTTAAAATGGATCTGTGACTGTTTGTTATCCAACATTGCAAAATTGTGGTACATTCGTGTTTGGAAAACTATCTTTTCCAAAATGTGGAAATGAAGATTTCTTGGTAAAACAAGTTCTGCGGTGGATGATTGCAAACATCAGTCAGATTAGTCGAAGGAAATTAATTCATATACAGGGAGGTAAAAACAAAAGTAGTGTATCCAACAGCTAAAAAGGGAAACTATTTCTTTGTAACAAAGTCTCTACATCCTCCATGTGGTTTAGTTCCCTCAACAAAAATAGATGCTTTGCAGATAAAAAAAACAAAACAAAACAGAAAAAAAAAACAACAACAAAAAAAACACTCAGGAATTCAGCAGTAATCACTAGAACTAAAAGTACTTGCCTATCGGCAGCAAATGCCATCTTTTTGGAGCCAGTTTGATATTAAAACAAATTTCAAAGGTTGGCTCCTTTGCAAAAGCACTGCAAAGTAAAAAGAATTGTGAGGTAATGGCCCATCTCTCAGTACTTCCAGTATTTTGATTATATAATTATTCAGAATAAGAAAGAGAAGGAAATTTTCTTCATTGTAAAATAGACTTACAGTATGAATAATGTTAAATCTAAACTAAGTTGAGCTTGTGAGACCAGATGGGTTTTGACATGAGTACTGTAATGAACTTGTTGTATGACGTCAGATGGGACCCAATAACTTCTGAGTGACCTATTGGTTAGTACTCTTGACTTGCAAGCGGAAGGTCATGGGTTTGAATCCCATTCTGGTGGAGAAAATTGTAGTACACGTCTCAAACTGGACGTGCCCCAGGTTGAGTACAAGGTGGACAGGGAGGTGGTTGGTGACAAACAGCAGTACCAAATGTGCATGGGTGATCCATGAAAGCAAGGTTATGCAAACACCTTCAGTGATGACTCCATTTGCCTTGGGTGCCTGGTAGCATTAAAAACCTGCTCAATATTAATTGTATAATATCTGCAACATTGTCTTGTTGCTTCCTCATACAATGTAGCTCTAGATCAAATTGAGTATTCATGTCATGGGAATTTTGCTGTCTGGTTATATTATTTCTGACAAAAATATAAGAAATAAATTTCATTTAGACACCCCTAAAATTGGAATTGAACTTGCCCAATCTATAAGATAGAAGATTCTAGTGTGCATAATTGCCTTAAGCCATTGAAGACTGGAGAAACAGTGCAGACCCAGATCAGATGCTGCAGAAAGCAGGGTCTCCACTGTCTGCAAATAGTTCAACCGTTTTTCCTTATGAATATCTATATACACTGGAATGCTGTTATAACGCAGTCCCTTATAATGCGAAAACCATTATAACATGGTTGGTCTGTGGCTCCCATTTTTTTTGTGCAGTTTTTTCCCCAATTTTGGAAGTTTTGCCTTTTTTCGGCGGAACGCAGCAGTCAAAAAAATTGTTAGCCATAACCGTACCTTCGCCGATTAACAAGTTCAGTTTTACCAAAGTTGTCATCAGTATTTTGTCTTTTGGCTGTTTCAGAGCATCATAGGTGTCATATTTTTCAATCATCTACCTGGTAAGGATTAACTCTTAAAGCGCCAATCACAACTGCAGCAGAAAACAATTTTACTTTTATTTATTTATTTATTTATTTTTTTTTTTTTCAGAGAATAAAGTTTTGACATTTCAGGTGTCATCTACCAAGCAGATGATTCACATGAAATGTCATGACTTATTTCTCTGAAAAATAAATAATACTAAATAGAAAAATTCAAAATGTTGTCTGCTACAATTTTTTGCTTTGCGTTTTAAGGGTTAGTTTAAACTGTACCTGTCAATCAGCTTTGATAATGCCCCAGTAACAGTAAATGCCCTCCAGATAAGTGGGCAAATCAAAGGATGCTGAACTCTTTGATGTTATCCTAGGTTGTGAACATATTTAACCCATAAAGTCCCAAGCAAAATTTATGGTAGACGACAATCTTAATTTATTTTTTCTATTTTCAGAGAAAACAAGTGTTGACATTGTTAGGTCATCTGAGCCAAAGGCTAAACCAGTGAATGGATTTTGAAGTAATTTTACAGGAATGTTCCTTGGGTGACCCTCTACCAAAATTGCCTAAATGGTTCCAATCCGCTAAACAAAATGGCCACCAGAGCTAAAAGTAGAAAAACCTTAAAACAACATCTCCTAGGCCACTGACCTAATTTCAAAATAATTTCACATGAATGTTCCTTAAGTGACCCTCTACCTAAATTGCTCAAACCATTCCGCTCGGATTAATTAGATGCAACAATTGATCTAAAAGACATCTCCTCCTAAACCAGTGAATGGATTTTGAAATAATTTTACAGGAATATTCCTTTGGGGACCCTCTACCAACATTGCCTAAATGGTTCTGCTCCGCTGTACAAAATGGCCGCCAGAGCTAAAAATATAAAAAGCTTAAACGACATCTCCTCCAAGGCCACTGGCCCAATTTCAAAAATATTTTACAGGAATATTCCTTGGGTGACCCTCTACCAAAATTGCTCAAACTGTTCTGCTTGGATGAACAAGATGGCCACCAGAGCTAAAAATAGAAAAACCTTAAAACATCTTCTTGTCTGTCAACAATTTACTTAAAAGACATCTCGTCCTAAACTAGTGAAAGATTTTGAAATAATTTTACAGGAATGTTCCTTGGGGGACCCTCTACCAACATTGCCGAAATGGGTCTGCTCCGCTGAACAAAATGGACACCAGAGCTAAAAATAGCAAAAGCTTAAAACGACATCTCCTCTAAGGCCACTGGCCAAATTTCAAAAATATTTTACAGGAATATTCCTTGGGTGACCCTCTACCAAAATTGCTCAAACTGTTCTGCTTGGGTGAACAAGATGGCCACCAGAGCTAAAAATAGAAAAACCTTAAAACATCTTCTTGTCTATCACCAATTTACTTAAAAGACATCTCGTCCTAAACCAGTGAAAGATTTTGAAATAATTTTACAGGAATGTTCCTTGAGGGACCCTCTACCAACATTGCCGAAATGGTTCTGCTCCGCTGAACAAAATGGCCACCAGAGCTAAAATTAGCAAAAGCTTAAAACGACATCTCCTCCAAGGCCACTGGCCAATTTCAAAAATATTTTAGAGGAATATTCCTTGGGTGACCCTCTACAAAAATTGCTCAAACCATTCTGCTCGGATGAACAAGATGGCTGTCAGAGCTAAAAATGAAAAACCTTCAAACGACTTCTTAACCAACGGATGAATTGTAACAGGCAATTTTTTAAAAAATTGAAGAGAAAATAGCCAAAAAGTAAACCAGTCCAGCCAGTCTCAAATGTTCCTCAAGAGACCCTTTACTAAATTCTTTCAACTACACAACATGCCCCTCCCCCTTTGGCTGATGATTCACATGAAATGTCAAAACTTATTTTCTCTGAAAAATAAATAATAATAAATAAAAAATTCAAAATGTTGTCTGCTGCAAATTTTAAGAGTTAATATCCAATCTAGCGTGTGCCTTCTTACAGGTAATTGCGTCAACGATAACTATAAAGGCTAATACTCTAATGTCCGGCTTTTCAGTACATTCTAGTCTCCCACTCTTCTCTGTGGGTCTTTCCCTTTCAACAGACAGTAAGGATTAATTTATTTATTTACTTTCAAAAGAAATGGGCTTCTTGGGTGTATAAGAATAACTAATTAGCTGTCTTCATTGTTTATTTATGTGTAACAATTCATGTATATCCATTTTTTTTTTTTTTTTTTCATTGGATTGCACGCATAACTTTGCTAGTATAGAAGTGGGTGGGTTATGAGAACCGAGTTTATGTCTGACCGTTATAACGCGTGATCACTTACAACGCGGTCAGCTACCTTGGACCCCACTGGCCGCATCATAACGGTGTTGCAGTGTAAATAGTCAGACATACCTAAAATAGAAAATGGACTCTTCCAGTATATAGTGCTGGAGAATTTATTTGACACAGTGATAGGCAATGTCATTTGCTCACATTTAGGCCTGTCCGTTCAGGTCATGGTAATCTGACTATAAATGGAACCAATGAATGATATGATGTTTTAGTTTTCTAATACTTAAATTGAAACTAAGTTATTGTATAAATGAGCACTTTACTTGTACCACCTCTTTTCACAAACAGTTTTTTCCCAATTTTATTGTAAAACAGATAAGCTGGTTTTATTCCTTTCACAGATATTAAATCCTTCAGTTTCTGTCCTTTCTTATCAATGGCTACTATTTTATCACTATCATTGCAAGCTAAATACACTGAATTGTCTGCACCTCCACAGACTCCATGATGAGATTTTGTCTCTACATCCTTATATGTAAAATCCACTTTACCATTTAGGGATATTCCGACACAGCCTTGCTGTTCATCTGTTGCATAAATATTCTTGTTATCTGTACCTAAGCACATGTAGAAAACATTCTTAAATATTGGCTCATTGCCCGAATCTCTGGGTTCATTCATTATACAGCGTATAGTGTTACCATCCGTGTCCATTATGTTAAAGAAACGATACAAGTCATCATGAGCATATGCAAGAATGTGATCCTGATTACGTAGGAGCCTGTAACAGTTTAGCTTGGTTTTGACCTTATTCTCTAGCGTGAGTAAGCACCCTTTCTTGATTTTTACTTTCTGTAGACATTGTTCATGTGGTAGAGATACAATAAGATCTGAGGATGACACAAGAACCATTCCCATAGGTTTGGCTGTGAGATCAAGTTCAGAGAGTGCTGTGTAATTACTGTCAAATAGTTTGATCTTCTGGTTGCCAGAATCACAGACAATTAAACCTCCATCTTCTGTAACCTCCATGGCACTAACGATAGGCTTTCTTTTATCTGTAGGCATGGCAATATCAATCTGCTCAACATACGTAGCTTGTCCACCTTTCACTTTTACTTTTCTTGATCTTGATTCTTTCTTTTCATTGTTTGCCTCTGTTTGATTCACGACTTGTTTCTCTTCTGGAACTGAGAAAAGGTCCTCAGCTCTCACCACTTTGTGGTCTTTTGTAATTGTCCCCCTTAGATGAATTTTCTGACACCCAGGACAAAGGTACTGTTTGCATTCTAAACAAAACATATCAGCATTAGCTTGATCGCAAAGCTCACAGTGTGTACTCTCACCATATATATCAGTGTCACAGTCAGTCTCGGGTTGTGTGGCATTTGCTCCTAATTTTGAAGCTTTGCTTAATAATTCTGGTGGAGTTGGTTCTTTAGATATCTTTGAGTTCAAATTACTTGGCAATTCAGACATTGCTTTGCCCTTCTTTACCTTGCTTGATGATGCAGATGCCATCTTCAGTGAAAATTGGTGTGTGGCAGGAATTTAGCTAGAAAAAAAAATAATCATATTATTTACTTGATACATTAAAAAGTGCAGTCAGTTTAAGTCTTAACCCTTGTCCTGCTGAACCCGGATATACCCTGCATTTGCAAACAGTGTAGATACAGATCAGTTGGCTTCTTCAGAAGCCAACTGATCTGGATCTGCACTGTTTGCCATTAAGTATGTGAATTTATAGCAACAATCTTAATCCAATTATCTGATTGGCTAAAAATTAGCAGTGGGTGCGGCATCTTAATTTATTCAGCAGGACAAGGGTTAAAGCACAGTAGTAGCAGATAGCATGCTAAACATTAACTCTGGTCCTGCTGAATCTAGATATACTATGTCTTTGCAAACAGTGTAGATACAGATCAGTTGGCTTCTTCAGAAGCCAACTGATCTGGATCTGCGCTGTTTGTCATTAAGTATGTAAAATTGTATCAACAACCTGTATCAATTAATCTGATTGGCTGAAAATTGGAAGTGGGCGTGGCATCTTAAATTATTCTGCATGGCAAGTGGTAATAGTGCTCAATATGGAAAAAGTTCCTTTATGCCGTATTCAAACAAAGTCACAGATCAGCTTGCGCAAATATAGTCTCTTATAATATCCAGTGAATCTGTGAGTGGCACACTGTGATCAGATTGTGTGAATGTGCTGGCTGATCTGGGCCTTAATTGCCCACATATGACATAAAAAAGGCCCACATATGACATAAAATAACATAAAAGCCTTTTTATAACTTGAACATCTAATTTATTTGAAAATTCCTTGGGTTGGTATTTAACCCTTATCCTGCTGAATAAATTGATGCCATGCCCATTTCTTGTTTTCAGCCAATCAAATTACTTGATCCAGATTGTTTATATAAATTCATATACTTATGGCAAACAGTGCAGATCCAGATCAGTTGGCTTCTTCAGAAGCCAACTGATCTGGATCTACACTGTTTGCAAAGGCAGAACATATCCGGGTTCAGAAGGACTAGGGTTAATTCTACATGCAACAGCGCATTATATAATTAGCTCTGTGAACATGATGCTCCCAGTTATCATCATGCAAACATGACTGAAGTGAAAACCTTGTGTTTATCTCCATTATACCATATTTTTCCTAAGCATTTGAACAGACTGACCTGAGCAAACAGTGTAGACCTAGACAAGATGCTGCAGAATGCTGTGTCTTATCAGTCTCCACACTGTTTGCTGTTGTTCCAGCAGTTTTTCAGACACATGATCAACATGTAGTTAAATGGACATGTCCAAATATTAGGACAGGTACAGAGGTTATAAAACTTTTTTCATGCTCAGCTCAGCTGAGCATGAAATTTTCTCTGCTGATAAATATGTAAATGCCAACAATAGTTGGCATTTTCTTATTTATTAGCAGAGAAATTTTCATGCTCAGCTATGTTTAGCAAGAAAGTATTTGCAATTGTTAGTAATTTGAGATTTATAAGGACAAATTTCATGCTCAGCTGAATTGAGCATGAAAAAAGTTTTATAACCTTGTGGCCAGGTGTAGTAAGGAGTTAAGATGTCAGAATACTTTGGTAAATATGATAGAAGGGAAAATGGAGAAATATGGGCTCTGCATTTGTTGAGTTCACACTAAAGCTGTTCTCCATCAGGCAAAAATGGCCAAGAGTAAATGTTTTTTATGCCTCCAACTTCATATTGCTTTTGGATTGTTTGCTTTCATCTGTTTGTCATGCGAAGCATACAGTTACAAACAGTTAGAGATTGGGTCTTGAAATTTTATAAATGGAATAAGAATGAAAAATAAGCTTATTGGTGATGATGAGTAGATCACCTAATTCACTTTTGAAAAACATCAAATTAATATTGTTAGAGTTATGCCCCTTTCCAGCGTTGGCATTTTGTATGGACAAGCATATAGTTGGGGGCATAGTGTATTACAAACACATTGCTAATTGTTTTTATACCCTGCCACATGATAGTGGCAGGGTATTATGGTTTCACTTTGGACTGCATTTTCACCAAACTTGGTCTGTGCATTGATATTGTGGAGATCTGGTTTGGGATTGCTAATGGGCAAATTTCGTCAAATTTTGATGGAGTTATCTGCCCAAGACATGCCCATATTTTCGTTTCCAGACAATAATTTGTGTAAATGTCAAGGGATTTTAACCAAACTTGGTACATGCATTGATATTAAGGAGATCTGGTTTGGGACTACTGATGGGCAAATTCCGTCAATGTTTGACAGAGTTATGTGCCTGCGACACCATAATGGCGGGGTATTAAAGTTTAACATTCTTATTTTTTTATCATAATGAGGTACTTTTGACAAGAGAGTAAGAATTTAATACTCACAATTCCTGCCTTTTTTATTTGCTGTAACCCTATGATTTGGGACAGACAGGATCGAGCAAACGGAGTGGGCTCAGATCAGATGCCACAAAAGGCAACATCTTATCAAGGTTCACATTGTTTGCCACTCATCCAGTAGTTTTTAGAAATCAACAGGGCCCAGTTGTTCAAATCTAACGATATCGTTAGTTAACATATTGTTAAAACATTGATCGTTAAATAGTTATGGCATATATGCTAATATTTTTGCTGAAAAAATGAGTAGCTTTCGCATTTGCAAAAGCTACTCACATTTTTTCAGCAAAAATACCTGTGAATTAGATATTGTACTTACTAGGACAGTTAACATTAACATTTTGATCACTAACCACGGGGTGGTTGGGTGTGGCAAAGGTGACGGGTATCTTACGTCACTGGGGCGTCCAACTGATATTGGCTTCCGGGCAGTTGGGCAAGGCCTGCTATCCTTTTAGCAGGCAAGGGTAGAGGGGGATGTTTTTATTTCTTCTGTTTCTTCACTTTCATTCCTGTTCCTCTTTCTTCCCTGACCCTCTCTTTCATCTCCTCTACTATCTCTTCTATATCTTTTCTCCCTTTCTCTGGGAGACGACACAAAATGACCCACAAGGGTTGACGTGTCGTTAAACCCCAACACAATCAATCAATCAATCAATCAATCACTAACCAGCTTGTTAAGCTCACGATGCTTTGAACATCTGGGTCCAGGAAGTCAAATGGATGTGTTTAAACTAGAGGACAGGTATGGTCAGGAGTTAGTGTCCCAATATTTAAGGGCAGGAAGAGCAACATACTTGATTTGATGGTTTCATTATATATATATATATATTTTTTTTTTTTTTTTATCTTTAAGCACCATAGCACAAAAGAAGCAGTCTTACCTTTTTTCTTTTAATAATTCGTAATATTTGTACCTGTGTAATTTTATCTTTTGAACAGGTCACATTATATCATTCTTTTTCAAAACTGTGTATTGCTTGATTTTTCTTTAAAGGCTTATTCATTTATTAAGGCTACACATCAGTATAAAGAAATAAATCATTACATATACAGATGTTTGCAAGATATGGATATGAATTATGGAGTTAAAGTTAAACATTGTCATTTATGGATTTAACCTTTACCACTCTGGGCTAATTCAGCAGACAACAAATTGATATTTTAAATAATTTTTCCCAGAAAACAGGATTTGACATTTCATGCAAATTGTCTTCAATGGACAGTTTGCACCACATTTGGAGACAATTTGTATGAATTGTCAAATCCTGTTTTCTGGGAAAAATAAGAAAAATATTTTAAAATGTCTGCTGAAAATTTTACTCAGAGTGCTAAAGGGTTAAAGAAAATATAGTTACCATATTTACACTAGGTATTGGAACACCTTAACCCTTGTCCTGCTGAACCCAGATATACCCTGCCTTGCAAACAGTGTAGATCCAGATCAGTTGGCTTCTGAAGAAGCCAACTGATCTTGATCTGCCCTGTTTGCCATTAAGTATGCACATTTATAGCAACAATTTGGATCAAGTAATCTGATTGGCTGGAAATTTGAAGTGGGCGTGGCAATTTATTCAGCAGGACAAGAGTTAACTCCTTAAAGATGGATGAGTAGCAAGCAGTGTAGACTCTGATATGATACCACATTGTTTTATGTTGGATCTGGGTGTACACTGTTTGGGCCTGTCTGTTCAAATACTTAGGGTAAATATAGTAATATTAGCATAGCCTATTCAGTCTTAAGACTGGTGCATATTCTATGAACATAAATGATATAGTCAACTCATTGTAAAAGTGTCTTTGGGCATACGCCGACAGCAAAGGCCAAGTTTTGCGCAGTCTGATACGGGCAAGTTTTGCACAGTCTGATACGGGCATTTTCTGTCCGCTAACAGAATCATTAGATGCTACAGATATTTGAAAGCACATTTTCGCTTGACACGGCCCATATTATACTTCAGTATGAAAATATACCAGTTTTGAAAGCAATTTGTGCTGTTAATCCATTGTGTACAACAGCAGTGGAAGAGCTATGACAATCACTTCAGTGTCTTTGTCAGCACTCACATTTCACACAGTCTTTAAGTTTTTTGATTTAGGGTAAATGTCCTAAAATATGTTCACCAAAATTTTCAATAAAGAGGCATATGCAAACAGTGCAGACACAGATCAGACTGCTGTGGAAACAGTCCGATTAGCGTCTAGACTATTTGCTATTCCACTAAGTATATTAAATAATAACTACATAAAAAGCAAAATCTAGGCAAAAACAGTATGGAATAAAATTTTGAAGTTTCAGGATAAGTTCTAACAAATTGATCTGTTTACGGTGGTCTGTCCCATCTAATCTGCTTTTCAGAGGTGATCAATAGTGTGCAACCTATACCTGTCTATTTGTTCTTTTGTATGTGTGTACTAGTCTGTTATTGATCTTCATGTTATATACTATATAAACTCATAAATATTGGCAGATTTGCATTCCTCTAGATAAGCAGATTTGCATTCCTCTTATTTCTCCACAAAAAACACATGTTGAGGGTACTAATTAGAAATGCCTCACTGAGGCACTTCTAATGAGTACCCACAACATGTTTTTGTGGAGAAATATCACAGAGATTGTTCTAATGAATACCTACAACATATGTTTTTGTGGAGAAATAAGAAAAAATGGGACAGTCATGAGAAGCACCTCATTGAGGCACTTCTAATGAGTAACCAAATCAGACATTTTTTTGGAGAAATAAGAAAACAAATCACTGTTTTTTAGGTTGAAGAAAGTGCCTTATCTGGAGCTGTGAGGTTTGTCTTGTGGGTGTCTCTGCTGTCATTTTTAGCTCGCTCACAAGGTGAGCTTATTGTATAGCAAGGCACTGTCATCCATCCACGAGTCTGTGCATCCATCAGTCCCTCCACACTTTCAAACAATCTTGATCAAATTTCACAAGTACAATCATAGGTGTGGGGGATTGGCTGTATTAGGTTTTAGGGTTGGTCTAGTCAGAACTTTAGTTTCCACAGCAACCAAAATTCCCATAGACATATAATGGGGAAAATATTGTCAAGACAATAGCAACTTCATTTTTGATCAAATCTGTATCAAATTTGCAGATAACAAGGACAGGCATAAAATCTCGGGCAAGTTCGATTTTGGCCCAGTTTTGACTTTTAGCATGAGAGCTACCCGCCCTTGAGGTCTCCACAGACTTTGAAGAATTTGTTCCCCTGCATGTGGGGAGTAAATTCTATCCTTTCACCTTTGTCCTGCTGAACCCATATATGCCCCGCTTGCAAACAGTGTAGATCCAGATCATTTGGAATCTGAAGAAGCCAGCTGATCTGGATATGCACTGTTTGTCATTCAGTATGTGGATTTATATCAACATTCTTGATCAGGTATTTTGATTAGCTGACAGTTAGAAGTGGGCGTGGCATCTTATTCAGCTTGACAAGGGTTAACCCTTGTCCTGCTGAATAAATTAAGATGCCACGCCCACTTCCAATTTTCAGCCAATCAAATTACTCAATCCATGTTGTTGTTACAAATTCAAATACTTAATGGAAAACAGTGCAGGTCCAGATCAGTTGGCTTCTTTAGAAGCCAACTGATCTGGATCTACACTGTTTGCAAAGAAAGGATATATCCGGGTTCAGCATGACAAGGGTTAAGAGAAGTCCAGAATACCTCTGCATGGATGGATTAATAAAATTTATTTTCTTTTACTGGAGGGTCTCCCTTTGAAAGGGGAGGCACAAACTGTCAAGTTTGAGTTGTGTCACTTTGAGGTGTATTCATTCAAGTTGAAGGAGACACATGGTAGATATTTTCATATTTTTTAACAAGGGAAACAACTTTTGTAACTTTCTGTTTTGTTTCCTATACACCAGTCCCCTTCAGTAAAGAGGATCTAAAAATGATCAAATTTGCACCAAGATGTTTGTTTTTATAACTGAATATTAACCCTTGTCCTGCTGAACCCTGATATACCATGCCTTTGTAAACAGTGTAGATCCAAAATAGTTGGCTTCTGAAGAAGCCAACTGATCTGGATCTTGACTGTTTAACACTCAGTAGATGAATTTATGTAAAAAATCTGGATCAAGGAATCTGATTGGCTGACAATTAGAAGTGGGCATGGCATCTTAATTTTTCAGCATGGCAAGGGTTAAGGGATAAATTGCATTTTCTAGTAAAATGAAATTAGAGATTTTGTTTAAATAAATCACTTTTAAGGCAAGTGGCAAATTATGCTGAAATTTCTAAAATGTGTGTGTTTGCAATGTTGATGTCATTTGTTTTAGTTTTATTCGTATATGAACCAGCAAATGAGAAAATGTACTTATCACATAGGTGACCAGCAAAAGCTCAGGTGAGCCTGGGCATAAGTGCAGTCTTACCAGAGCCTTTTCTGTTAGCAGACATGTATTAGGGGCCTTGAGGAAGCTTCAGACAAAAAGCATATGTCTGTACCCCTAATAGGGGACTGTGCATGCACATTTGAAGAACTACAAACTGTAAACTATAAGGTCCCTTTTTTAGTGTGCCTGCTCATATTTGATTCTTTTCAGGCAAGACCAATTACAACCATGGAGCAGGAGATGGATGAAGAGTTCATGCATGAATTTGATAGCCCAGTATCAACAAACACAGAGAGACTTACTTTAGGCAATATAGGGTAGGTACCAGGTTGTGGAAATAACATGTCTGACTTGTCCAGGACAAGTAAGAAATTCCATTTTACTTGTCTTGAGGCAAGGACTCACAGCCCCATCTAAGAAGAGTATCCAGATTATGATATGTATATTTTTCTCATTTCTTGAAGAAAACATATGTTGTGGGTACTCATTAGAAGTGCCTCATTGAGTACTCTAATGAGTACACTCAAGTGTTTTCTTCTAGAAATAAGAAAAAATGTCAATTTTCAAGCAAGTACATGTTGGTTGGACAAATGGAGGGCAAGTAATACAATATGATAATTCTACAATCCTGGGTAGGTTGCTGTTCTATTGCAATTACAGAATACCCTGTAACCCTTGGGAAGCAGTGATGTTGGCCATTGTTAGTATACCTAATGTTTACTAGAAACAATACTTTGGGAAATATGGTATTTATGGTATTTACCCTAAATGGGGCTGCCATAACCTTTGACCAAACTTGTCCTGCCGGGCTCCATTACACAATCATTAATGCATCAGACTGCAGATCCAGGAGTTGCGCATTCAAATCCCAGCTCAGCTACATAACTTTCATGGAGATTGATTATGAAATCACTCTACAATCATTCTCCTCCTTGTGCTGATTCAAGGACAGTTGTCAGTTACTGGCAAAAGTATGTGCACAAAATACTGGTAAATCACTTAGAGGATTATTAAAGACATACGCATGTTGACTGACTGGCTAAACAGGACTTTAACAATATTGACTGTGCTGTAAAACTCCAGATAAAAAATATATCTGTCCGAAAATTGAAGAATTCCATTTTACTGCTTTTTGATGTGTCTAAAATACTGGTTGAGTAGCAAATAGTATAGACATACTATTTGATGATCTGATGCCACATTTTGCAGTATCTGATCAGGGTCTGCATTGTTGTTCAGGCCTGTCTGTCTCAATACAGTAAGAAAGGTGTTGTTATGGGAAGGTTGTTGCTGTTGAGAGGTGAGCATGAATCAAAGGTACACTGTATACTGTATAAATAAGCATCAGAATCCCTACCAATTGTCACCCCTCAGCAACAGCCACCTCCCTATAACAACAAACTTTCTGATATCCCAAACAACTGCCTTACTTTGTATATTTAACCTCTTCATAACAACCACCTCGTTACAGTAGCAAGTTTTGTATGATCCAAAGTGTGGCCAGGAATACACATGGCTACTCCTGTTATCATCACTATATTACTGTCACCCTGAACCCTTGTCCTGCTGAACCCGGATGTATTCTGCCTTTGCAAACAGTGTAGATCCAAATCAGTTGGCTTCTTCATTGGCTTCTGAAGAAGCCAACTGATCTGGATCAGCACTGTTTGCCTTTCAGTATATGAATTCATGTCAACAATCTCGATCAAGTAATCTGATAGGCTGAAATTTAGAAGTGGGCGGGACATCTAAATTTATTCAGCATGACAAGGGTTAACCCTTTCAACCCTGTTTCCGAAATGACTCTTCTGTATCTGCATTTGGACACATTACTGCCAAAGGGTGACAGATGTAAATCAAGAACAGAATGGCTAACAGTGAAGATCCAAATGAGACTGTTCATTATCAGTAGTCTCATCTGGATCTACACTGTTTTCAAAAGAGTCTTTCTTGGTCTGCAAGCTCAAGCCCAGAGGAGTTAAGGGCCATGTAAAAGGAAGATTTTTATGACTTTCTATGCATTCTGGCACACCAAGCCCCTTGTTGAAAGGGTCAGTTCTAAAAGAAAAGAATTAGCTCCCCTTACTATTTTTGGCTTACCTGTTCTTGCTCAAGGTAAGCAATTATGATTGGCCTATGCCTGTCGTGCGGCATCAACAGTTTGTTTTAAATAACTCCTCCAACCCCGGAGGCCAGTTGACTAAAAACTTGGTAAGAAGTATTGGGGCAACTTGTAGGTCAAAAGTAGCTAAAATCATTCTGATCGGAAATCCAAGATGACTACCATGGCCGCCATCTTGAAAGTCAATATTAAATTTCTTTGATAGGAAGTATCAGGGTGACTTGTAGATTAAAACTAGCTAAATTTGTTCCACTTGGAAATTCAAAATGGTCGTCATCTTGAAAACCTAATTTGAATTTATTCTCCTGAACCTAGAGGCCAATTATCTCAAAACTTGGTAGGAAATATCAGGGTGACTTGTAGATTAAAACTAGCTGAACTTGTTCTAATTGGAAATCCAAGATAGCCACATCTTGAAAATGTATTCTGAACTTCTTCTCCTGAACTGAAAGGCCAACTGACTTGAAACTTGATAGGAAGTATCTTGAAAATCTATTTTGAACTCCTGAACCATAAGGCCATTTGATTCATTGAAACTTGGTAGGAAGTATTGAGGCTCCCTGTAGATCAAAAATAGCTAAATCGTTTCAAATCGGAAATCCAAGTGTTTTGAACTTATCCTCCTGAGATAAATGGCTAACTGACTCCAAAATTGGTAGTAAGTATAGGGGAGACTTGTTGATCAAAAATAGCTAAAATCATTAAAATTGGAAATCCAAGATGGCCACCATGGTTGCCATCTTGAAAATATGTTTCAAACTTCTTCTTCATAATGGAAAGGCTGCCTGACTCCACACCATTGTGAAATGATTATTTATTCTTTTGATTTTATTTTATTTGAGATAAGGATTAGAATGTCCAGAAAATAAAAATTAAAAATAACTTTTTAACTTGTCATAAGCGGTTTCACATTTATACCAAAGCTTACTGTCAAAACAGCCTGGTACCAGCTGTGTCACAGTCTGAGTAATAGTCATGTGACAAGTGGATTACTGAAAAAGACATTATTTACTGAAGATGGTCATTTACTGAAGATGATCGTCTGTGAGATATGATTTTAAATGTGTGGTATATCACTGTAGAATTACAAAACTAGGAAAATTTTTCGAAGATAAGTTTGATATGAATTATGCCTTAATTTCATTATAGAAAATAAAGTGTCTGCTTTAACTTTAAGGCTCTCTGGGCTAATTCAGTAAACAACAAATTGATGATATGTTCCTTATTTTTCCCAGAAAACAGGATTTGACATTTCATGCTAAATGTCTCCTCCAATGGAGACATCTTGTGTGAAATGTCAAAACCTGTTTTCTTGGGGGGTGGGGGGGGGGGGGGGGTGGGGGGGAGGGAAGAAAAATATTTCAATATGTCTTCTTCTGAAAATTTTACCCAGAGTGTTAAGGGCTAATCTGATCCTGGTACAACAGAAGTGATAACGTGACATTTTCAGGGAAATGATGCCAGGCTGTGTTACACCATTGACAGGATCCGTATTCTACAGAGCCATTGATGTTGGCACATGTGTAAGTAAATTGTTAATTCTCTTTGTACTTGTGGAAAAAGAGGAAAAATCACTGAAAAGCCAGAGAATTTTAACCCTTTCATCCCTGAATTTCTGATGTTGACTCTTTCATCTTTGAATCTGGTCAGAACCTTTGTTCTAAAAAGGGGTTTCAGTCAAAAATTAAAACAGAATGTCAAACCGTGTAGATCCTGATTAGATGTCTGTTTATGAACCATCACATCAGGATCTACACTGTTTGCAAAAAAGATATTTTAGCCTGCAGGGCTGTAAGAGTTAAAGCTTGTCTTTATTGACAGCCATGAAAGTTTATCTTCCTGATGCCATTAATCAGTTCATTATATAAAATAAACAACAACAGCTAAACAACAACAACAAAAATATTGGTTTACCCCTTTCATCCCTGAGTTTCTGTAATGCACACTTTCATTCTTGAGTTTGGATATGTCCACAGATGGAAAAAGGGGTTTCAGTCTAAAATCAAAAAGAGAATGGCAAACAGTGTGAATTCTAATAAGATGGGTCATGACGAGCCATCTCATCTGGATGTACACTGTTTGCACAGGTATCTGTTTTGGTCTGCTAGAAGGATTAAGCTCCAAATTAAAAAAAAATTTGCTTTTGTTGAGTAGAATCTACTCATATTTTTTCTTGGAGAAGTTAGAATAATATTTTCTAGGTATCCCCTCTAATTTGGAGCTATGATTCAGACACCTTAACTCCTTACAATACTTGTCTTAAAATTTGAATGAGTTCTTTTAACAAAAAATACTTGATGATTGGCAAACAATGTAGACCTTGATCAGATGTCACATTCTGTTGCATTTGATCTGGGCCTGCACCAGGCCTGCACTGTTTGTTCAGGACTGTCTGTCCATATATTTAAGGTAAATTTGGTACTGTGTACATTTATTTTCTTGAACAAATACGAGTACTATTGGTTAGGGAAATAAAGAATACGAGTACTATTGGTTAGGGAAATAAGGACTTTGAGCACTACTGGTCAAGGAAATAAGGAATAGGAGTACTATTGGTTAGGGAAACAAGGAATACAAGTGCTATTGGTTAGGGAAACAAGGAATACAAGTACTATTGGTTAGGGAAATAAGGAATACAAGTGCCATTGGTTCGGGAAATAAGGAATACAAGTGCTATTGGCTATAAAGAATATGAGTACTATTGGTTAGGGAAATAAGGAATACAAGTGCCGTTGGTTCGGGAAATAAAGAATGCAAGTGCTATTGGCTATAAGGAATATGAGTACTATTGGTTAGGGAAATAAGGAATACAAGTACTATTTCTTACGGAAATAAGGAATATGAGTACTGTTGGTTAGGGAAGTAAGGAATATGAGTTGGTTAGAGAGTTTGATAATTTAACAGCCCTGATATAGGGCAAGCCAATTTTGTCCATATACTTGTCTCTGGACAAGTAAAAAAATGTTTGATAATCCCACTAATTTTTCCAGCAATTCTGTTTTAGGACAAGTGGCTTTTGACAATATACTTGTCTGTGGATAAGTAATTTTTCTGATGAAAGAATGTGCACAATACTGGTTAACCACTTAGAGGACTAAGCCTGTGCAGTAAAAGTTTGGTTAATAAACTGACCACGCTCGACATGACCCAAATGGGTTGATTGGGCTGTAAAACCTCAACATAAACACAAAAGTAATAAAGTTTGATAAACCCACAACCCTGATTTAGGACGTGGATTTTGACCATTTGTCTGTGGACAAATAATAAAATTTGATAATTCTACAACCCTGATTTAGGGCATTGATGTTAATTTTGTTCTTTCAGTCATGGATAGTTGACTTTGCTGGTGGCTATGTGAGCCAGTTCTCTGACAAAATGATGGCCCATTTCTGTGGAAGATTATTTATTAACCTCACTGTAAGTAAGTGAAAAAAATAAATGAAGTGTCTGTACGGACAAGTAGTTAGCACTCCTGACTTCAGATCACAAGGTCCCGGGTTTGAATACAGTTAGAGGCGAACTCATCTCATGACTGTATGGTGTATTATTGCACAGAGCCTTTCATTATCATCCTTCCATTGTGTTGATATGGATCAGATAATGTTTAAAGGGATATGACATTGGTTTTATCCTTCTTTTTCCAGCCTACCCTCCTGCCATTCATCAGTCTGCAGCCATAATTTAGTAAGTAATGAATGGAATGTCATGAGATTCGTTTAACATGATTTTTTAGCTTACCTGATCCTTTAGTTTCATAAATGAGCTTGCCAGCCTCCATGGCTCAGTTGGATGTGTGTCCGACTGGTGTTCAGGAGGTTGCGGGTTCAACCTATGCTGGATCGGCAACATTCTTTTGTGGAGATTTGATAATGAAATATTTTCTAGGGTCATTCTCTCTCTTCCGCTGATTCAAGAAGGGCAGTTATCCATTTCTGGCAAAAGACTGTGCACAATACTGGTTAACCGCATAGAGGACAATAACCATGGTTTATCTATAACATAACATATATCTGCAGTGGCTATGCCACTCAGGTGAGAGAGCCATGGCCCATAGGCCTCCTGTTTTACATCGACTCATATGGGGGAAAAACTTTAAAAATCATCTTGTGTGAAACTAGAAGGCACAGGCCTTAGATATTTGGTATGTCACTTTACTAAAGACATGTTTTATGTGAAGTTTCTGTTTTGCCAATTAATTAAAGCTTAATTCCATACATATACCAAGTTACTGTAGGATACACAGACCAAAGGTTTTTCAGACTATACTGGCTACCATACCCATATGCTTCATTCTTTTACCCTTGTCCTGCTGAATGAATTAAGATGCCACACCTAATTTTCTGCCAATCACATTACTTGATCCAGGTTATTGATACAAACTCATATGCTTTATGACAAACAGTGCAGATCCAGATCAGTTGGCTTCTTCTGATCTGGAGCTACACTGTTTACAAAGACGGGTATATTCGGGTTCAGCAGGACAAGAGTTAAAAATGTTTTCGTAAGCTTGCTCAGAACAAATGTCTTACGTGAGCTATAGGACCCCAAGCTATAGGACCCCACTTTAGCAATAATTAATTTTTATAACCCGCCACACAATAGTGGCGGGGTATTATGGTTTCACGTTGGAGGTCCATGTGTCTGTCTGTCTGTCCATCCATCCGTTTTTCATTTCTGGGTGATAACTTGAGTAAACATAAATGGATTTTGACGAAACTTGGTATGTTCATTGATATTGTGGAGATCTGGTTTGGATTGCTAATGGGCCAATTTCGTCAGATTTTTATGGAGTAATCTGCCCGCGGCACGACAAATGACGAGGTATTATAGTTCAACGTTTTTATTAGCTCACCTGAGCCAAAGTCTCAAGGTGAGCTTTTGTGACCAGTCTTCGTGCATTGTGCGTTGTCTGTCATGCGTCTGTCAACAATTTACTTAAAAGACATCTCCTAAATCGGTGAATGGATTTTGAAATAATTTAACAGGAATGTTCCTTGGGTGACCCTCTACCAAAATTGCCTAAATGGTTCCGCTCCACTAAACAAAATGGCTGCCAGAGCTAAAAATAGAAAAAGCTTAAAACAACATCTCCTAGGCCACTGACCCAATTTCAAAATAATTTTACAGAAATGTTCCTTGGGTGACCTCTACCAAAATTGCTCGAATCGTTCCGCTCAGATGAACAAGACGGCCGCCAGAGCTAAAACTAGAAAAACCTTAAAATGTCTTCTTGTCTGTCAACAATTTACTTAAAAGACATCTCCTCCTAAACCAGTGAACGGATTTTGAAATAATTTTACATGCATGTTCCTTGGGGGACCCTCTACCAAAATTGCCTAAATGGTTATGCTCAGCTGAACAAAATGGCCACCAGAGCTAAAAATAGAAAAACCTTTAATCTTCTTTTCTTCCAAGGCCACCGACCCAATTTCAGAATAATTTCACAGGAATATTCCTTGGATGACCCTCTACCAAAATTGCTCAAACCATTCCGCTCGGTTGAATAAGATGGCCGCCAGAGCTAAAAATATAAAAACCTTTAAACAACATCTTCTCCTTAACCAGTGGATAGATTTTGAAATAATTTCACATGAATGTTCCTAGGGTGACCCTCTACCAAAATTGCTTAAATCATTCCGCTCATGAATATGAACAAAATGGCAGCCAGAGCTAAAAATAGAAAAACCCTTAAACGTCTTCTCCTCCATAACCAGTGGATAGAGTTTGAAGATTTCACAGGAATGTTCCTTGGGTGACCCTCTACCAAAATTGCTCAAACCGTTCCGCTCCAATGAACAAGATGGCCGCCAGAGCTAAAAATAGAAAAACCTTTAAACGACTTCTTCTCAATAACCAGTGAACGGATTTTAAAATAATTACACATGAATGTTCCTTGGGTGATTCTCTACCAAAATTGCTTAAACTGTTCCACTCAGGTGAACAAGATGGCCGCCAAAGCTAAAACTAGAAAAAACCTTTAAACGACTTCTCCTTACCAGTGGATAGATTATATATGAAATAATTTCACAGGAATGTTCTTTGGGTGACCCTCTACCAACATTGCTCAAACCATTCTGCTCGGATGAACAAGATGGCTCCCAGGGCTAAAAATAGATCCTCAAGAGACCCATTACACTAAATTCTTTCAATTACACAACATGCACCCCCCTACCTCCCACCCCCTACCCCCCATCACCACCACCTCCACTGTGGAGTGGACAGCACTTGTTTTCACTATATATTTGTACAAGAATATGATCTGTATAGAAAACTCTGATAATAACTTTTATGTTTGTGGTCCTTCTTCAATGAAACGTATACCACACTTGTTCTCTAAGGTAAGGAAGGTGTAGTGGCAGAATGGTGGCCAAGGGCCCATAACTCTTGGAGTTATGTCCCTTGATAGGTTTTCAAATTTTGCCATTCTTGAAAATTTTTTTAACAGAACTATGACAGATAGAGAGCTGAAAGTCCATATAAACATGGACAATGACTGGATGTATTGTGTATATCAAGAAAGGGGCTAAGAGTCCATAACTCTTGGAGTTATGTCCCTTGGTAGGTTTTCAAAAAAAATAAAATGCATTTTATTCCATAATTTTTATGTTTGTGGTCCTGCTTCAATGAAACTTATATCATCCTTGGTCTCCAAGGTAAGGAAGGTGTAGTGGCGAAATGCAGGCCAGGACCTATTACTTTTGGAGTTATACTACTTCGATGAAACTTATACCACACTTGGGGGCTTTGAAAAAGTGGTACATGCATGGACATTGGATTGATGTATCTCGTATTAGGAGCCAAGGGGGCATAATTCGGGATTAAAATCCTTGATAGGTTTTAGAATACTATGTTACCATGTCCTAAATTGGTGTTATGTGGTAAAGATGAATTAAAAATATTTCAGCACTATATGTATTTCTCTTCTGATAGAGCTGTATCGGGGCTATGGTCAGATCCTCTGACAGCTCTTGTTTGTTTTTTTTTGTTTTTTTTTTGTACCAAAATAAGCCAGGCTCAGTGTCTCAGTCTGTATTTTTCTTAGATCTCCACAAAAGCATACATTGTGGGCGCTCATTGGGAGTGCCTTGATGACACACCCCTAATGAATGAATAATACAACTTAGGTTTTTATGGAGAAATAAGAAAAATATCAATACTTTTTGTTTGTTTTGTTTGAATAAAGCCTTTTATCTGAAGCTGGCTATACTTACAGCATGCTTTGTTTTGGCTTGATCATGTAATCTTGTGTACTTTGCAGTATACATCACAGCTGTCTTCCAACTCTATTATTTACAACAAGGGTGCTCTGGAAATGAACCTTGTCGGAGAGGTCTTTGAGGACCACACATTGGAGGGCATTATAAAACCCTATGGCTGGACAAACAAAAGTGTTTTATCAAAGCTGTATATATTTCTTACCTTTATGTGGGTAAGTTGTTTGGTAATATATATTACTTCCACTGAATAGGTCATTGTTGCTGGCTCCTTGGGGCAGTCAATATCCATTTAGCTGCAGATCCAATGGTTGCAAATTCAAATCCCAGGACGGCCGCATAACTTCCATGGAAATTTATAATGAAATAATATCTGCTGTCATTCTCACTCTTCAGCTGATTCAAGAAGAGCAGTTAGTTACTAATGAAAATATGCGCACAAGTACTGAATAACCACTTAGCAATAATCATCATCCATGCATCCCGGTATTTGTGTCTGATGATGAGAAAAGTGTGATAGAAAATACCCTGTCACTTGCTCTTTATTCCCTATATTTTGGGCCTGAAACAGGGCTACATGGTAATCTTTACCACTCTATGGGCTAATTCAGCAGATGACTGATGATATTTTTCTTCTTTTTTTTCCCTGAAAACAGGATTTTACATTTCATATAAATTGTCTCCATTGGATACAATTTACATGAAATGTCAAATCCTGTTTTCTGGGATAATTATAAAAAATATTTCAAAATGCCATCTCCTGAAGAATGCTTTTCCTGAGACAAAGTATATGGGCAAGTCTCTGTTAGTTTTCTATCAAATACAATGAAATTCTGGTAGATTTTGTGTCTTTTATGATTGCCACAATTCCTTTACCATGATCAGTTGTATTGTCCTGTGATTATGAATTTCATCACATATAATAAATGCTTCCATTTACCTGTCAGATATATTGAACAACTGTTTTCATGAGAATATCATGTTTGGACAGTTTTTTTGTTTACCACAAAAAAGCTGACCAGAAGCATGTGCTGGTCAAGTGAATAGGTGTAATTTGCGTATCAAATTGGATTTGCACCAGAAGCCAAGATGCATTACATACATTTGGAACACTCGATTATGTTTGCAGAGAATTAATTTTGAATACTGAGCAATGTTCATGGAGCAGTAATCAGTGATTTTTTTACAGTTTTGCCTTTATGGGTCCTGGGACTCGCTAGGTCCAGAATTCATGCATCCCAAACTCAAACTATGCATCCAGCCTGAGACTCGTGGTGAAATATTTTGTTGCGTCCTAGACTTTTCATTTAAACTTGTGTAAGAGTGTTTTATAATTACTTTCTTAGTATTTTAATTAGATGTGCAATAAAAGTAAATAGTGGTGACTGAGTTGCTTTAATTCTTTCCAGAAAACTTCCTGAGAAATATGAAACTATAGTACCACTGTCTATTAAAACAGAAGTGTTAAGAAAATGTTTTCACCTACAGGTTTATGAAAATCTTTTCATAAAACTTCAGTTTTTGTGACAGATGATCAACTACCTGTGATATATAATTAAAGACAGACATTTTATCTGTTTTGACTAGACCGTAATACAAAGCAGAGACTTTTTTTGTCTGTTGCTTTGTGGGTTCAGTTTGGAACTGGGGGTTTCCGTTATCGAGATCGCCATCATCGGTAATCACAGACTTTGTTGTCTGTGTCAGTCTGATTTGCTGACGTAGCAGACCGAACAGCGTTTGCTGTAAGGGGTCTAGTTTTATTGTTTTATTATCTTTTTAGTGTGCATCTTTTTCTTCTTTCAAAAAAAAAAAAAAAGAAACAAAAAACGACTGCTGTTTCCTGTTGACAATTGCAATGTCAATGTCGGTGTTACGATAAAAGTTCTCAACAGACTAAAAACCAATACTTTAGTGTCCGCTACGGTTTCCTCCGGTACTGGACAACTTGGTATTGATTTTTGACTGTATAGGTAGAATTGGTGTACCGTAGAGATACGACGCCTTTCAGTATTGGCTTTTACCAAACACGGTACTGAAACACCGCTTGCGCATTCGCTTTTCCGAAAATGAAAGTAGATTTCAAGAAGCAAAACGTGCGTACATTCGAGAATTTTATGAGTCCACGGGACTCACCGAGGCTAATTTTTTGCGTCCTCTGGCGAAATTATGCGTACAGGACGCACGCCTAAAAAAATCACTGAGTACTACCAGAAATCAGGGCTGTGGAAATACCATGCCCAACTTGTCCAACTTTTCCCATTTCCCTGAGGACCAGTAGGAAATTTCAAGTAACTTGATTTCAAGTAACTTGTCCTGGGACAAGGACTTCATAGCTCTAGCTGAGAACAGTATACAGATTATATTTTTCTTCTCACTTGAAGAAAGTGTATATTGTTGGTACTCATTAGAAGTGCCTCACATCTGGTGGGTATCCACAACATGTTTTTTTCGAGAAATAAGAAAAATTTCAATTTTTGGACAAGTAAATTGGTTGGACAAGTAGATTTTGATATAAAATTTAATAATTCCACAACTTACAGAAATGCACCATCTTCGGTGTGCAATCAGCTACCCAGGTTGTATTATGCTAAATATTCAGGCACTGTAACTCTACCACTCGTGCTTATTTTGCCTTTGATCATAAGAATCAGGTGACACAATGCTGGCCCCCATAGCCTAGTGGCTTAATCCATAAGATTTCTCACCACTGTGCTTCGAGCCTCACACTGGTCACATGTGGGAAAGCCAAGGTCTGCTTATGGATGGGCAGGTGGTTTTTCCCCGGGTTCTCCAGATTTCGCCCACTTTTGATGAACGATTGGCTGGATATAAGAGAAATATTCTTGAAAGGGCAGTAAAACCCAAATAAAAAAAAATAATAATAATAAAATAAAAAAATAAAAACAAAAATCAGGTGACACAAATATTGTAAAACATAAGAAAAATTGTAATACTACTGCTGTAAATTTTTGGAAAATTAGGGACAGAAAAGTAGATAAGATAGCAAGAAATATTTAATGGATAGTTTTCTTGACCTCGCTTATCTCAAATGACTTATCTCGAAGTGAAAATCTGGTCCCTGTTTTAACATGGAAATCTATAATGTAGCAATTTCTCCTCTTTTCCACAATATTTTCAATATATTTCTAGTTTGAGGAGTCAAATTTCATATGATTTTGTGAAATCTGACTGTTCGATTTATTGTTTTCCTCACTTAAGCAAATCTGATATGTCAAGGTATGGATATCTAGAAGTGTTTTAGAGAGTTTCTTGGAATTTGAGATAATGAGAGTCAACTGTATATTATAATTGGAAATTTCTAAATGCGGGAGATTCTTTCTATTGTACTATTCTATTTCTATTGTGTGGTAGTCACAGAAAAGGTTGCCTTGGAAAAAAAGAAAACATGAAAGAACCAAAATCTGAGTATTGATTTGTGGAAATCAGGCCCCACCCAAATCTGGAAGGCTTCCTGGATGATTCAGGAGATATCATATGTATGAACTATAGTAATGTCATTATTATACCCCCAGCAAACTATGTTTTGGGAGTATACTGTCTTCATGTTGTCTGTCATCTGCAGGGGTTACCTGGTAAGTCATGCTTATTGACTATTTTCTTGTTTTATCCAGAATCACAACAAGAAAGTCAGGGTTGCAGAATCCTGGCACGAGAAATTGAAGACCTATACTATTGGCCCAAACTGCTGTACTGCCATGGAACTGTATGCTGAAATTGACAGAAAACTGCCAGACTACTTTGGGGTATTTTCTATTTTACTTTTATACCTTAACCAAACTATTCAGGCTCTTAAAAAGAAAATATAAACTATGTGAGAATTATGTTCACCTAAGCTGTTTGGCTCCGGTGGACAGACTTTTCAGGCAGGGAATATGAGCCCATGTCCTTTGTCAAGAATCCAAAAAACAAATCTGTTATACTCTAAAACTTTTATTGAGAGTTTCATAAATTATTTGTCATAATGTTACCAATCACTGATTAACCCTCAAACTTCCAATCACAACAATTGTCATCTACTTTGTCATCTGCTTGTGATTTTTTGCAACTAGTATGGACCCAGATCAGACTGCTCCTCTAGGAACAGTCTGATCAGGGTCCACACTGTTTGACTGTATGCAAAAATAGGTTTGAAAAGTTTGCAAGTCAGCAGAGGTCATAAACAGATGACATTCTCAGATGCAGGTTTTCTTGGCATCCTGGTTAAAAGTGGCACCAAACAGCACGCTCGCTGGGCTCCATAGCGCAGTTGGTAGTGCATCTGATTGCAGATCCAGGGATCACAAGTTCAAATAGATCCAGGGATCACAAGTTCAAATCCTAGCTAGGCCACAACTTTCTTGGAGATTGATCATGATATTTCTCTCTACAGTCATTCTCTCCAGTCCGCTGATTCAAGAAGTACAGTTTCAGTTACTGGCACAAATATATGTATAAGTACTGGTTAACTTCTTCGGGGACAAAGTCTGCCCAGGAAAAGTGTGAATAAGTTGACTGATCAGCTCGACATGACCTTAACAGTGTTCACGGGTATGCTAAAACTCCAACTTGAAAAAAAAAAAAAAGAAAAAAGGATTTCTACATCATTAGCCCTTTCATCCCTATACATAGCTACAGATAAGAGGGGGTATTCACATAATATTTTTCTTATTTCTAGACAAAAACACGGCGAGGCGCTTCTAATGAGTACCCACAATATATGTTTTTATTGAGAAATAAGAAAGGTATCAGCAGTTTTCGGATGAAAAAAGTGCCTTATCTATTGCTATGCCTATAGATCAATACAGATACCTTTGCAAAGAATGCAGATCCAGATGAGATTAAATGAGCTGTCTCATCAGGGTCTACACTGTTTTCCATTCTATTAATGATTTTTGACTAAAACCCCTATTTGCAACAATGGATATGTCCAAATTCATAGACTGAAGAGTCCACATCAGAATCTTGGGAGCAAAAGGATTAAAATGGTTACAATACCATGAAACAGTGATTACTTTACTTTTTTGATGGGCCAGCCTTGGTGGCTCAGTTGCATGCACGTCTGACTGGTGATCAGGAGGTTGTTGGTTCAACCCCTGCTGGGTCAGCCACATTCTTTTTTGGAGATTGATCATGAAATATTTTTTTTACAGTCATTCTCTCCCTTCTGCCAATGGGTTAACTGGGCCGTAAAATCTCAACACAAACAAACCAACATTTCCAAGGCTTCTGCTGCAATGTATTTGCATAAGGCGAAGACACTGGCTTAAAATCCAAGCTAATAAATTGCTTTTAGGAGGACTTTGAAGTGTTTAAAATTTTCTTATGGAGCAAAAACAAATACAGTCCAACCTGGATGGCTTGAACACCGATGGCTCGTTTACAATGGCTAATTTGAACTCATTTTTGAGTCCCTACGAAATTCTTCCAATAGCTCAAGAAAACAAATATTTTAGGAAATTTTATTTTGAAATTGTATGTTGTGTGTACTCATTAGAATTGCCTCATTGAGGTGTTGTATGTACTCATTAGAATTGCCTCATCGAGGCAATTCTAATGAGTACACTCAACATACAATCCCTGTGTAGAAAATCGAAAAGAGTTCCCTAAATTATTGTTATTTGCTTCCTGAACTGGTGCCATGATTAACCCTTAGTGGCTCAAACTACCCTTGTCTCGAACGAATTTCCATGGTCCCAAAGATGTTCGAGCCATTGAGGGTCGACTGTAGATAACATCTGTGTTAGTTAAAGTAAATTGAAAATAGATTGTACTAAAAGACAAAATCATTAGGTATTGCTGTATTTATTCATTGATGTAGTGAACAAAAGAAATGGCAGACATTGAATGTCTGTGTCTTGTTATCCAGTCAAATACACCACAATAATACTATTGCTGGGATTCAAAGCAAAACCTTGTTAGCTAAACAACTGTGTAGATTATATAGAAAAATGACCATAAATGGTCACTTTTCTATATAATCTATACATTTTTAATATACAGTGTTATATCCCAACAAAACTGTATACATTATATAGAAAAGTGACCATTAATGGTCCTATTTAATATAATCTGTACATTTTTAAACATCTGTTGTATTAAATATAATATGTACATTTTTAAATGTCTGTTGTATCCAAACACAAATGTATAGATTATATAGAAAAATGACCATGCATGGTCATTTTTCTATATAATCTATACATTTGTATGTGGATACAACACTTTGGGATCCACTTTAAAATAATCAGGTATCCAAAACCATCCTATAAAGAGGTTTCAGTGTATCTGGAAAAGTATAACAAAACCTTATGTTGTTGCTCAAATATATTTTCCAGGTTTGGGAGAACACTGTTGTAAAAAGTGCTCAGAGTGGTAACTGGGGAGGAATACTGATGGGTGTTATTTCTGGGGGCAAAAATGGTGAGTGAATAAAATCAGTAAAGGTTGTTCTGATTAGTACATTATCATAGCCCACTGTAGGCCAAGTCACCAAGCAAATGCATCCTCAAATTACCCATCCAGTTTGCTGATTGGTTGCAAGTGGAGAAATGCCTTTATATGATCAAAACATGGACAAAGTACTGCTATGATTCCTGTTTCTGTTATGGTTTGATTTCTGAGAGGGGGGTATCTAATAAGCACTGCTTATTGACATTTCTTCTTGGTTTTCATACGCTCATTTTGAAAAAACGGATGTATTATGGCATGGTGCTATACGTCTGTCCATCTGCCCATCAACATTCTTGTATGCTCCATAACTTGGTAACCGTTCAGGATATCTTCATGCAAATATATAGGAATATGTATTAGGTCAGGACAACGTGTCAAGCACATGAATCATTGTTTTCCCTTTCTTAGTTTCCAAGTTATGCCCTTTTGATGAATATTTTCCAAACATTCTTGTGTGCGCCATAACTCAGTAACCATTAGGGATATCTTCATGCAACTTTATAGGAATATGTATTAGGTCAGGACAATGTGTCATGCACAAGAATGATTGTTTCCCCGTACTTATTTTCCAAGTTATGTCCTTTTGATTAATTTTTCCAAACATTCTTGTATGCTCCATAATTCAGTAACAGTTCAGAATATCTTTATGCAATTTTATAGGAATATGTATTAGGTCAGGACGACATGTCATGCTCAAGAATGATTGTTCCCCCTTTCTTAGTTTTTAAGTTATGTCCCTTTGATTAATTTTTCCAGAACTCTTGTACCCAACATAACTCAATAACCATTAGTGATACCTTCATGCAATTTTATAAGAATATGTATTGGGTCAGGACGACATATGGTGCACAAGAATGATTGTTCCGCCTTTCTTAGTTTCCAAGTTATGCCTCTTTGATTAATTTTTTTTCAAACATTCTTGTACATGCCATAACAATTACCCTTAAGTATATCTTCATGCAACATTACAGGAATGTGTATTAGGTCAGGACAATGTATTTCGATAATAACGGTTGCTTTTGGTTACTTTCTTTCAGAGTTATGTCCCTTTGATTATTATACCCACCACATGATAGTGGAGAGGTACATGTATTATGGTTTCACATTGGATGTCCGTGTGTCTGTCCATTTGTCTGTCTGTCAGTTGTACGTCCGGCCGTTTTTCATTTCCGGATAACTTGAGTGAACATCAGTGGATTTTCATCAAACTTGGTATGTGCATTGATATTGTGTAGATCTGATTTTAGATTGCTCATGGGCACATTTCGTCAAATTTTTACAGAGTTATCAGCCCACGACACGATAATGGTGGGGTATTATAGTTTAACGTTTTTATTTTTTATGCAAATTTTGTATATACAAATCTTTCAAGAGCATGCCATAAATTGATAACCAAGTATAATGCACCATTTGCGAAGCTCTTGTTTTTTCTTTTCATTTCATTTTGCCATACAGGCATCTGGTTTTCTGTCTGCCTGATCATCTCTGTGTCAACATTTGCAACCACCCTTGCGGTGTCAGTCTGTAACCATGATCTGTTTTTCACCGTCTAATAGCTCTACTTTAAGTCAGCCCTACCATTTAGCTTCATTCCTAATTAACTATAACACCTACAGTCATCTAACTTGGCATATGCTTTCTTCTTTACATGGACTGAAACACTGCAGGGTCATTTTATGACCCTGACCTATATTTTGCTGTGGAATGTCTTTGTCAATTTTTGCATCAACCCTAACATTTAGCTCCATTTCTGATTAATTGTATGACCAACACCTGGCATACTCCTTTTTCTCTAACAGGGACCCAAACAGTGCAATATCATTGGCCATGACCTGTTTTTCAGGGTGTAATGATATTTTCATTTTTTCATCAACCCTTACATTTCTGATTAACTGTATGACCTACAATCATCAAACATGGCATCACGAAAACATGCCTATATAATTTTGTCCCCTTTAAACCCCACTTTTATATAGTAAAACTGGGGTTTCCAGGGGTATACATTATTTTCTTATCTATGCTCAAAAACATAGATTGTGGGTACTCATTAGAACCGCCTCGCCGAGGCGGTTCTAACGAGTACCCACAATCTATGTTTTGAGCAGAAATATGAAAAATATAAGTTTTTTTAATCTGAAAATTTTTCAGTTTTTGGAGGTGAAATTTTCTATATATTTGAATAGGCGTGTTTTCGTAATGGCTTACTCTTCCTCCCTAGCACAAAAACTAAAAAGCCATATTTTGGTTTTGGCAAATAAAAATTCATTGGCTAGCAATATAAACATGTATTTCTATTGGGTGCATAGCATGCTAAAGGCTAACCCTTTCATCCCTGAGTTTTTAAATTGGACTCTTCAGCCCTTGAATTTGAACATGTCCATTGATGCAAATAGGGTTTTTTGTCTCAACCCAAGATGCCATGCCCACATCTAATTTTCAGCCAATCAGATTGCTTGATCCCTGTTGTTGCTATAAATTCAGATTCTTAATGGCAAACAATGCAGATCCAGATCAGTTGGCTTCTTCAGAAGCCAAGAAGAAGCCAACTGATCTGGATCAACACTGTTTGCAAAGGTAGGACATATCTGGGATCAGCATGACAAGTGTTAAAAAAAACAAAATGGTAAACAGTGTAGTTTCTCACGAGATGGCTTATTATGAGCCATTTCATCTGGATCTACACTGTTTGCACAGATATCTGTTTTGGTCTAGCAGGCTGAAAGTGTTAAATAGCTGTTATTGTCCAGACATCCGTCAACTTTGAGGCGGGATATGAATAGTTTGGATACTGCTTTTCTCCTGTGGGATAATGATAGGTTTTCTTTAGTTCCAGACAGGTGGTTTTTTTTTTCAACCAAAAAATATTGATATTTTTCTTATTTCTCCAAAGGAAAACGTCAGTATGCTGGTGTCCTGCTTTATTGCACCCCTTACGACTCATAGCAAGATAAGAGAAGAAGGAGACACTGTACCTTTTATCAAATCATTTTTGTATGTAGTTCAAGCCTTTCTGAACAATCTTACAAAAAATGTATTTTAAATCGGCCTGTCAGATTTTTCAGATGCGTTTTTGTCCGCCATGTGAGTTGTAGTGACGTCACCGGGTTGCCGTTCTTTATCGAGGAGTTCACTTAAATTGAAATTGATTTTAGTAATGTGCAGCCAGTTGATTTCTGAGCACTAATGAAGCCTAACTCTTCATTAGTGCTCAGAAACAATTGTGTCACTAAACACCGACATTAGAACTTCAGTCACAACTTTAAAACTTTGGTTATCGTAACACAAAAAAACTACAGGTTGCTCTCTACAATATACTTTACAGAAAGACAGATTTACTGTGAATTTCCTTTGCAGTGGGGACACCTAAATCCCTCAAACTTCCTTATGACTTTAACTTTAGCAAAAACTGAAAATGTGTCTAGTGGAAACAAACATCACACTTAACCCATTTGCGAAAAATACCGAATCACAACGTCAAACTGTGTAAGACGACCATTCAGATTGAGAGTCCAAGGTGAACTCCTCTATACAAATTGCAATATTGTTAATATATGGTAGTAACGTGACTTTCAGTAAGAACTACAACTCTCAGACACTGTCGTCTGTTTCCTGTGCAGATAAAAACAAAACGATGGCCTAAAAAGAAATTATACAAACTTTTAAGGGGGTGGGGGGGGTTACAGAAGATGCACAAAAGTAAGTTCTACACAACTTTAATAAAAATATAATTTTACACACCAATATCTTATATATTTGTCCATTTTTTATCCCCGGACCGATAGGTACGGGGGATATAGCGATCAGCATGGCATCCGTCCGTCCATAGACGCATCTTTTTGCACTCCATAACTTTGATACCCTTGGACTTATTTTGATAATAATCGGTAGGAATGTCGAGGAGGACCAGTAGGCGCGTCACATGCGAGAGAGACAACTCTCACTGTCTTCGTTATGTAGTTATCTCCCCTGAAGCCAAAATCTTGTGCAGGCCATAACTCCCATACTGTTTGAGATAATTTGATTATGTTTGGTAGTGATGAAGAGGAGGATCAGTAGGCATGTCCCATGCAAGAGAGGCAACTCTCACTTTATTCCCTATGTAGTGATCTCCCCTGAAGAAGAAATGTTATAGCCTCATCCTTGTGCACTCCATAATTTTGATACCCTTAGACATACTTTGATAATATTTGGTAGGAATGTAGGCGAGGACCAGTAGGCATGTCGCATGCAAGAGAGGACCAGTTGGCGCCTCGCATGCAAGAGAGACAACTCTCATTATCTTCCTTATATAGTTATCTCCCTGAAGCAGAAATCTTGTGCAGGCCATAACTCCCATACTGTTTGAGATAATTTGATAATATTTGGTAGGGAGGAAGAGGAGGACCAGTAGGCGTGTTGCGTATAAGAGAGACAACTCTCACTTTATTTGTTGTGTAGTTATCTCCCCTGAAGCGGAAATCTTGTGCAGGCCATAACTTTTATACACTAAGACATATTTTGATAATGTTTGGTGGAAATGAAGAAGAGGACCAGTAGGTATGTTGCGTGCAAGAGTGACAACTCTCACTGTCTTCATTATATAGTTATCTCCCCTGAATCCAAAATCTCATGCAGGCCGTAACTCCAGTACTGTTTGAGATAATTTGATAATATTGGTAGGGATGAAGAGGAGGACCAGTAGGTGTGCTGCGTTCCAGAGAGACAACTCTCATTATCTTCCTTATATAGTTATCTTCCATGAAGCTGAAATCTTGTGCAGGACACAACTCTCACACTGTTTGAGATAATTTGATAATATTTGGTAGGGGTGAAGAGGAGGACCAGTAGGCATGTTGCGTGTAAAAGAGACAAATCTCACTCTATTCATTGTGTAGTTATCTCCCCTGAAGCGGAAATCTTGTGCAGGCCATAACTTTGATACCCAAAGGCATATTTTAATAATGTTTGGTAGAAATGAAGAAGAGGACAATTGATACCCTTAGACATATTTTGGTAAAGTTTGGTAGGAGGACCAGTAGGTGTGTCTGCAAAAGAGAAACTCAGGGAGTCTACCTTATATAGTTATCTCCCCTGAAACCAGAATCTTGTGCAGGCCATAACTCCCATACTTTTTGAGATAATTTGATAATATTTGGTAGGGGTGAAGAGGAGGACCAGTAGGTGTGTCGCGTGCAAGAGAGAAACTCTCACTGTCTTCCTTATATAGTTATCTCCCCTGAAGCAGGAATCTTGTGCAGGCCATTACTGTCTGAGATAGTTTGATAATATTTGGTAGGGAGGAAGAGGAGGACCAGTAGGTATGTTGCGTGTAAGAGAGACAACTCTCACTTTATTCATTGTGTAGTTATCTCCCCTGAAGCAGTAATCTTGTGCAGACCATAACTGACATATTTTGATAATGTTTGTCGGAAATGAAGAAGAGGACCAGTAGGTATGTTGTGTGCAAGAGTGACAACTCTCACTGTCTTCCCATTATATAGTTATCTCCCCTGAATCCAAAATCACATGCCGGCCATAACTGCCATACTGTTTAAGATAATTTGATAATATTTGGTAGGGATGAAGAGCAGGACCAATAGGCGTGTCGCCTGCAAGAGAGACAACTCTCACTTTCTTTGTTATGTAGTATTTGCAAATATTGTGTATCCTGTACAAATTATCACATTTGTTATGTAGTTGTCTCCCCTGAAGCAGAAATTTTGTGCAGGCCATAACTCCCATTCGGTTGGAGATAATATGATAATATTTGGTAGAGATTAAGAGGAGGACCAGTAGGCATGTCACTTGCAAGAGAGACAACTCTCACTTTCTTTGTTATGTAGTTATCTCCAAAATCTTGTGCACTCCATAACTTTGATACCCTAAGACATATTTTGATAATGTTTGGTAGAAATGAAGAGGAGGCATGTACCATGCAAGAGAGACAATATTTGGTAGGGACATATATCAGGCCAAGAAGGTGTGTAGCATGCAAGAAGGAGAACTTTTACTCTGTTGATTTTTTACCCCAATAAACATACAGCAAGTTCCAATACCTTTACAAGGCATTTATTTTTGCTATTATTTCTGAATATGTACACTCACAAATTCAAAGTATTTGCAAATATTGTGTATTTTGTACAAATTGTCACATCAGAAGTAATTATTAGATGATTTTGACAAAAATAAAAAGGAAAAAAAAAAAAACATAGAAAAGAACATACAAAAATAAAATCATTCACAGTACACCTATTTTTGTTTTCACTTATTGTTTTGGTCACATTTCATACTATCTTTGCATCTTTATACTTTGCTTTTGTTCAATATATACATGATATCTATTGAAATACACTAAATTTAGAAATGGTGGTTTGGTCGGGGGATTTGCCATCTCTGATAGCTATTTTTTGCAGTCGGTAGTTGACGTCCTGAAATTGAACTAATATAAACAGTGGTAGGGGGCGTAGCAGATGAGAAATTAGGAGATATGCAAATCATCCCGATAAAGTAGGCCCCGTGATAAAGTAGGAAGGGAGTATACTCATTTGAAGTGCCTCACTCAGTCCTATGTTTCCATGGAGAAGTAATTTATTTATGGATTAAATTGTCTCCTCTGAAAAACTGGCTGACAAACCATGCAGTCTGATCATTGCTTTCACTGTCAGCTAACAGTATTATTGGATATTACAGAATGTATGAATAGGGAGCAAAGGACCCTATATTACTTTGCACATGCTCAGGATGATCTGAATCTGCGCATTTTTGCATGTTCAAAGACACCTTTTTGCTTGACTTGACCCAATTTATTTTTTCAGAATGGACGGTGGATAACTATGCTGATGTAGGACTTCTGTTGTCTCAGTGTCAGAATGTATACAGTGCTGAAGTTCCAACTGCTATGCAGGTTTGTATATTTGGTATAAACCGGTCACAACAGGAGAAAAATTACCATACTTCTAAAATTTAAAAAAAAGGTCAGTTCTGCTACCTGTTCAAGTTATGTGTCTAAATATTGCTGGATGAAAGACAAACAACGCAGACCTGAACAGATGCTACATTTATTTAAGTCATATTAAGACAATGAATGGTGGTAATGAAAGGCTCTGTGCACTGAAGCCTCGTACAGTCATGAACCATATTCTGCCGCCAGAGGGGATTCCAACTCAGGACATGATCTAAAGTCGGCAGCAATAACCACTTGGCCACCCAGATGCTTCGAATTGTGATTTAAGGAGAATGGGTACACTTGCTAGATTTTCAGCCATTTTTCTACAAGGGAGACAATTTTTGTGACTTCCTGTCGACTCTCTTCCAGATAGATCCCTTTCTGAAAAAGGTTTATTCGATAAGGAAAGAATTTTCAGGTTTGATAAGAAGACATCATGGTGCATGGTACTCTGATAATTAAGTACAGCTGGCACATAATCAGTATGTGTGAGGCTGGCCAAACCCAGACTCTAATTGCCAGACGTTTTGGGATGTCAGAGCCAAGTAACCCGGTTAATTGCCAAGTGTCCCTAAACCAGTGACTTAACTGACAGACCTGGGTCACGGAGACCGAGACTACTGCAGCCGAGGATAGAGTGCTTGTGCAGTCAGCTGTATATGATTCAGAGGCTCCTTGTTCTGAACTTCTTTGGCAGTGGCAAAATCTTAATGTGCATGGCAGTACCAGAACTGTTAACAGGTAACTTAACAAGGCCGAATTGAAAATGGGTCACCCTCACCATTGAACATTTCTGATGTCTGATCTTTGATGCATTTGTGTGCAGTGGGTCACTGACAAACTTCGCTGCAACTTAAGAATGTGGCGACCTATGCAGAGAGCCTTTTTCTGTTACGATTTACGGATGGGCATGCAAGTGTTTGGGGTGGGCATGGACAGGATGGGTTTCAAGAAAACGTTGTTGCCGAGACTGAAAGCTTGATCTTGTAGTGGTTAGACAAACTTTGACAAGACAACGTTACATTGATGATATCCTTCAGTCTATTGTGTAGAAATTCGAACTCAAACTTCTTTTCTTTTTCGAAAGTATAGTTTTGTTTGTGCCCAGTCAACCCAATGAGGTCATTTCGAGCGCGGTCAGTTTACCTAACCACACATTTATTGGGCAGGCTTAGTCCTCTAAGCGGTTAACCAGTATTGTGCACATTCTTTTGCCAGAAACTGACAACTGCCCTTCTTGTATCAGCGGAAGGGAGAGAATGACCGTAGAAAATATTTCATAATCAGTCTCCACGAAAGAATGTTGCCGACCTTGGCAGGGGTTGAACCTGCGACCTCCTGGTCTCCTGTCCGACGGCGCATCCAGCTGAGCCACCGAGGCGGCAAGTATAGTTTTGCGGTCATTGCACATGCGTTCTATTCTACCACTGTTGTGTAAAATCCAGTGAAATTTAGTGTTGGAACTTTCCATAAACATTGATGCATCAAAATGTAATGAAATTTTATGCTGAAAAATGTGCATAATTAAATTAACTAATCTGTATAAATTCCCTGATTTATATTTGCATTATGCTAAATTTTTGGTGAGGCCTCTGTAACAGCAATCTTAAAAATCAATTTTTCAACACTTTTTCTGAACCGAAAGGCCAGTTGACTTGAAACTTGGTAGGAAATATCAGGGTGACTTGTAGATAAAAAATAGCTAGAATCATTCTGATCAGAAATCCAAGATGGCCGCCATAGCTGCCATCTTAAAAATCTATTTTTTGCTTCTTCTCCTGAACCAAAAGGCCAACTGACTCCAAACTTGGCAGGAAGCATCAGGGTGACTTGTAGATAAAAAAGAGCTAAAATAGTTCATATCAGAAATCCAAGATGGCACCATGGCCGCTATCTTGGAAATCTATTTTTGCACTTCTTCTCCTGAACCAAAAGGCCTCTGGTAATCTGGTGAGCGATACAGGGCCAAAATATACAGGGCCATTTTGGCCCTCGTGTTAATTTTGATTTGTCAGCATTTTTCTTAAAAAATGAAATTCATTTCTTAAAATTCCAACTCAGTCATGTTTAGGTTCAAAGCACAGGTTATATCTTAAGTAATTTTGAAATGTACACAAGAAAAATAGTTCCAAGATTCCTGCTTAGTGGATTTATCAAAGAATAAATGCCATTTTAACCCTTGCCTTGCTGAATAAATTAAGATGCCATGCCCACTTCTAATTTCCAGCCAATCAGAGTACTTGATCCAGAGTTTTGATAGAAGCTCACATATTTAATAACAAATAGTGCAGATCCAGATCAGTTCAGAAGCCAACTGATCTGGATCTACACTGTTTGCTAAGACAGGGCATGTCGTGTTCAGCAAGAGAAGGGTTAAAGTTGCATTCCACAAATCAAATTGCACTAAATCAGTGTAAGCATGTTGAGTTGGAATTATCTAGTGTTAAATTCCATTACAGGACCTAGCTAAGACAATAGTAGGTTGTGGAATCGAGGAGAAATTCTTGAGCTTGAATGAAGAGGTAAGTTGTCCTTTAATTAAGTTACAGCTTACATTTGTCTTCTGGACATGATGGTTTAATTGTTTTATGAAACCCTTTTCTTGGCTTTTAATACCATACTATACAATATCATAGGACTTGTTAAGGAGGAGTATTTGATGATATCTGGGATAATATTTCTTATTTCTCCATAAAATGTAAGATGTGGGTGCTAATTAGAAGCATCTCAATGAGTCACTTGTAATGAGTACACACAACATATGTTTTCATGGAAATAAAGAGAAATATGATCCCAGAGTTATCATCAAGTCATCACGAAAACATACCTATATAAATTTGACCCCCCTTAAACCCCACTTTTATATAGTAAAACAGGGGTTTTCTTATTTCTGCTCGAAAACATAGATTGTGGGTACTCGTTAGAACTGCCTCATTGTAGATTGTGGGTACATGTTAGAACTACCTCAGCAAGGTGCTTCTAACGAGTACCCACAATCTATGTTTTGATCAGAAATGTGAAAAATATCGGAGGTTTTTTATCTGAAAACATTCAGTTTTTGGTGGTGAAATTTTCGGTATATTTGAATAGGCGTGTTTTCGTAATGCTCCTCCTTAACCCTTTTCTTGCTGAATAAATTAAGATGCCATGCCCACTTCTAATTTTCAGCCAGTCAGATTACTTGATCCAGATTGTTGATATAAATTCACATACTTAATGGCAAACAGTGTAGATCCAGATCAGTTAGCTTCTTCAGAAGCCAACTGATCTGGATCTACACTGTTTGCAAAAGCAGGATATATCCGGGTTCAGTAGGACAAGGATTAACAAGTCTTGTGAATAGTGACATGGAACTATGTGTTCCCCTGGATAGCTTTATGTCCAGCCATCTGTCTATCCACTTGTTGCTGGCTCATTATTTCATTTGCCAACTTATTTTATTGCCAACAATGCATTTGATTGTCTTATGTATTATTTGAATGGTGACAGTACATTTGATTTATAGACACATCGTTTGGGTTGCTGAGCTTGATTTGATTTGCCAACAATGGTTTTGCTAACTCATTATTTGAATAGCCAACAATGCTTTAGCTGACATAAAATTTAGATTGCCAACAATGCATTTGCTTTGCTGACATATTATTTAGATTTGCAAGCAATGCACTTGATTTACTGACAGATTATTTGGGTTGTTAACAATGCACTTGGTTTGCTGACCCATTATTTGGGATTTTAACACTGTTATACTCGTTATTTATCTTACAGGAATGTGTCCAGCTATTAACCTCTGAGACTTGTGATCCAGGTCTGAAGGAAAAGTTTGCCACATTTATAGAGAGACATGGACACAGATGTGTTAGAGAGGTGAGGCCATTAAGTCTATTGCTGTATGTGTACAAGTATATGGGTGTCCATTTAACCCTTTCACCCTTGAGTTTCTGAAGTGGACTCTTCCATCTTTGTATTTGGTCATGTCTGTTGTTGTCATGTCCATTGTTGTCTGGCAAATAGTTTAGATCTTGATGAGATGGCACATTCATCTGGATCTACACTGTTTGCATAGGTATTTGTAGCGGTCTACAGGGTTGAAAGGGTTAAGTTGAATGAATACACCTGGCCAACGGCATTTCAGGCTATTGTCCAAGGTAACTGCTATAGCGCCAACCAAACATGAGTCACATGACTTCTAGCCACAGCCATTGCTTGACCACACTTTGTGCATGGTCTAAGCTATAGCCTGAAAATCCCCGGATGTAAGCATTTGACCAATCAGTATTGGCGAAACTAAATTTGTGGGAAAAGTTAGATAAATTTTGATTGGATGATATTTTAGTTTAATAGATCAGTGACTATAGCTGGGCAATGGCCTGAAACAAAGTCAGTCCTAGAGATTTAGCTGACATTTTTCACAAAGGGGACAACTTTTATGACTTCCTGTATACTTTTATGAACACATTTCCCCTTCAGAAAATGGGTCTCCTCTTTAAGGAAAGAATTTGCTCCCTCTGGGGAGTGGACTCTTTGTCAGAAGGGGAAACAATTTTGAGAGTTACCTTGGAAAGTGATCTATTCCCCTTCATTTTAGTTGTTCAGGTGAGCCAATTCTGTTGAAAGGGTCCTCAACCCTTTTAGCTCATCATAGCAAAACGGATCCCTTTGCTGTTTGTCAGTATGTTCCACTCTCAAGAAGGGCAGTTGTTAGTTTCTGGCAAAAAAATGTGCACAATACTGGTTAACTGCTTAGCCTGCCTAGTAAAAGTGTGGTTAGGTAAACTGACTGCGCTCGAAATGACCCCATCAGGTTGACTGGAGCGGTAAAACCTCAACACAAACTAAAAAAAATGTATGGTCCACAGCAAGCATACTTAGGTCCATCTCATGTATATTTAACCTTTAGCACTGTGTGAAAATTTGTGATAGTTTTAACATTTTCCAGAGAAAATAAGGCTTGAATCTCTTTCAGATTGTCTCTACATGATGCAAATTATTTGTTTGATGTTTTTGTCTTCAGGCTGAGTTTATAGAGAAATCTTGGAGGACAAAACCTGAGAAACTTATAAGAGTCATAAAGGTAAGACAACTAATGATTCCTTATAGTCCTATTCAGAGCACAGTAAAATTCTGCAGTTGAGACTACACAAAAGTAAGACCACTCCACAATTAAGAGCAGCTTTTGCCAGAACCAAATAGTTAATTTTTAACCCTTGTCCTGCTGAACCCTGATATAGCCTGCCTTTGCAAACAGTTAAACCTTGTCCTGCTGAACCCTGATATAACCTGCCCTTGCAAACAGTGTAGATCCAGATCAGTTGGCTTTTGAAGTATGTGAATTCATAGCAACAATCCGGATCAAGTAATCCCATTGGCTGAAAATCCGGATCAAGTAATCCCATTGGCTGAAAATTAGAGGTGGGCATAGCATCTTAATTTATTCAGCAGGACAAGGGTTAATTAGTTTTATTTGTTATTTTATATTCAGTATTATTATAGCCTTTGTCACCGGGGTGCCCAACTGATATTGGCTTACAGTTGGGCAAGGCCTGCTATCCTTGCAGCAGGTAAGGGTAGAAGGGGAATTGTTATTTCTTCTGTTCCTTCACTTTCTTTCATTTCCCTCTTTCTTCCCTATCCCTGTCATTCATCTCTTCTAGTATCTATTCTATCTCTTTTTTCCTTTTCTCTTGAAGAGAACACTATCTCTTCTATCACTTTTTTCCCTTTCTCTAGATGAGGACACAAAATGACCCCCAACACAATCAATCAATCAATATATTCAATATGAAGACCACCATTATGAAAACACCTATTCAAATATACAGAAAATTTGACCTCCAAGAACTGAAAATTTCCACATAAAAAACTCTGATATTTTTTCATATTTCTGCGCAAAACATAGTGTGTGGGTACTCATTAGAACTGCCTCACAGAGGCGATTCTAACAAGTACCCACAATCTATGTTTTTGAGCAGAAATAAGAAAAATAATGTATACCCCTGTAAACCCCAGTTTTACTGTATAAAAGTGAGGTTTAAGGGGGTCAAAATTATATGTTGTCATGAGGATTAACTATAAGACCACTTATAAGCAGTTCCAAAAATGGTCTTAACCCTTGTCCTGCTGAATAAATTAAGATGCCACGCCTACTTCCAATTTTCAGCCAATCAAATTACTAGATCCAGGTCGGTGACATAAATTCACATACTGAATGACAAACAGTGCAGATCCAGATCAGTTGGCTTCTTCAGAAGCCAACTGATCTGGATCTACACTGTTTGCAAAGACAGGGTATATCCGGGTTCAGCAGGACAAGGGTTAATAGGGAAATTTTACTGTACTTGTAGCGGAAGGCTCAGAATGAGCTTTAGTCATCTCTTTCCTGCCTCTGTTAAACTTTTAAATGACTTCTTCTCTGAAGGGATTTTGCAAGTTTGAATACAATATCATGTGGAGGGTGGAGGAATGAAAGTTTGTTCAAATGGTTGTGGTCAATGGTGATCATGTCCATATATAGTAAAATCCACAGTAAAAGTCTTTAAATCCAAGAAAGAGACTGAATCTTTGAATACAGGCAGTGCCATGTGAAAATGTTTCTTTAGGCATATGCTGACAGCTAAGACCCAGATCAGCCTGCACATCAATGCAGTCTGATCAGGGCCTTCACTCTCCACTAAGAGTGTCTTTGGATACTACAAAATGTATGAATGGAGAGCAAAGGCCCAACTGATACTTTGCACATGCACAGGATGCACAGGATGATTTGAATCTGCGTATTTTTTTGCACCCCCACCCTCCCCTCGCCAAGGCACTTCTAATGAGTACCCGCAATCATTGTATGTTTTGAGCAGTGATATGAAAAATATCAGGATTTTTTATCTGAAAATTTTCATTTTTTGGAAGTAAAATTTTCAGTATATTTGAATAAGCATGTTTTTGTTACGGTCTTTACAGGCTATATTGAAATCAAAGTCATACCAACACAGAGAGATAGAGCCACCTTCTATTGACAAGGCTTTGCAGAACCTCAGATCTCCAGTCTCAGCGGTAGGAAAGTTCCTGCTACGTAAATGGATCGTGCCAAAGGCAAGAGCTGCTGTTGGAGAGAGGGAATGGGGAAAGGTTGGTCATTTTTCATGTACACATACCGGTCGGTGGATGGAGTATTAATACATTTGTTACATGTAATTGTAAAATGTAATTTTCTTAATTTAGACATGTCCATTGCTCTAGATGAAAACATATAATGTTGTACTCATTAGAAGTGTCTCTCCAAGGCACTTCTAATGAATGCCCATAAAATACAGTAGAGGTTTGTATAAAGAAATAAGGAAAATATTATGTGGATACCCCTACTCATCACCATTGCTCAGACTATCACAACCATTCAGGCATAAAGTCTGTGTTGATGTGCATTAATGCATTGACTATTTCCCTGTAATCACTAGCTTTTGTCACTTCCTATTTGAATTGGTTAAAGTGATATGTCAGTCACTCTAATGACTCTCTTTCTGAAAGAGTGTGTGACAGCAGGATCAATTTCTAGATCTGACTAAATTTAAATTCCAGGGGAGGTAATGCTTGTCAATATAATTTTTTATCCCCTTATGAAAAGGGGTTTACTCTACTAGGAAAGAGTTTGCTCTTCTTGGAAATTCTTTCCTTATCGAATAACCTTTTTCAGAAAGGGATCTGTGTGAAAGAAAGTCAACAGGAAGTCACAAAAATTGTCTCCCTTGTAGAAAAATGGCTGAAAATCTAGCAAGTGTACCCATTCCCCTTAAATCACAATTCGAAGCATCTGGGTGGCCAAGTGGTTATTGCTGCCAACTTTAGATCATGTCCTGAGTTGGAATCCGCCTGGCGGCAGAATATGGTTCATGACTGTACGAGGCTTCAGTGCACAGAGCCTTTCATTACCACCATTCCATTGTCTTAATATGACTTAAATAATTAAACGTCTATATAAAATGCCAAACCATCAGCATAAGTCATTTTTGGACAAGTTTTTAAAACAAAAATAGCAGAGCCCGGGCAGGTGTTGGGCGGGTGTCTGATGTCGGGCATCGTCCGAGGTTTACCTTTTGGTTAACCTTTTGAAAAACCCATCCATAATGCAGTTAGGCATTTTTCTTGTTTTTTTTAGAGAAAGTGCCAGCCTTGTTGGCTCAGTTGGATGCGCGTCTGGATGCATGATCAGGAGGTTGCGGGTTCAACCCCCTTAGGGTTGGAAACATTCTTTTGTGAAGATTTGATCATGAAATATTTTCTATGGTCATTCTCTCCCTTCTTCTGATTCAAAAAGGGCAGTTGTCAGTTTGTGGCAAAAGAATGTGCACAATACTAGTTAACCACTTAGTGGACTAAGCCTGCCCAGTAAAAGTGTAGTTAGGTAAACTGACCGCGCGCGACATGACCTCATTGGGTTGGGTTGACTGGGCCGTAAAACTTCAACACAAACAATTTAGAGAAAGTTCCAGACAAGAGAAGTGTTCAGAAATTTCAACATGATTTAAGCATGAATTAATTTAAAAAAATAGCATAATGATGTACTTATTGATATTGACAGTTGTGGATCTTCATAACTGTCGAAAATGAGCGAGCACATGAGAAAAGGGTACTTATCACGTAGGCGACCAGCAAAGCTCAGGCAAGCCTGCGCATAAGCCAAGTCTCACCAGAGCCTTTGCTGTTCACAGATATGTAGTAGAGACCTTGAGGAAGCTTCAGGTAAAAAAGGCATGTCTGTAGCCAAAAAAAGGGGACTGTCCATGCGCATTTTGAAGAACCACCAACTGGAAAATCATAAGGCCCCGTTTTTTGTGTGCTGGCTCAAATTGTTTTCCCTGCTCACAGACATTATTATATACATTTAATTGATATCACTTTCAAACAGATGAGTAACAGTCTGATCCAAAAAGGCGGATCTTTCGAGAGTCTTGATTTTACTAGACCCATATTCCTCACAAATATGGCATTATTTACATTGATGTTACGATGTCAAAATGACATGCACATAACATTTCTGCATCTATGGCTCTTTTATTCATCCATTTCTACAAACAATCCTGGAAATTTGTCATTTTCAGCCAAAAAAATATACAAATGCAGCCAAAAAGCACCCGAAAGCTGCAAACAAACAACAACAACAAAAAAAAGTCTCAAACAGGAACTAGGAATCAAGGTGATAGATAATATGCACATGATGATGTGAAGCTCACTAGCAGCAAGTCAGAAAAATGTTAGAATAGCTTGAATTTAACAATCGAAACAGCCAACAGTGGGCTACAGTAAAGTACCATATCCCTTACCTGATGATAAAGGTTAAATATATGTATCATAAGAAGTCTCAATACTTAGGGTATAAATTCAATATTATTTATTTTTGTTTCAGTCCATTGCAATAAAAATGGTGGATAAGTTCAAAGAAGCCTATTGGAGATTGTCAGAACTTTTAGAAGAGGAGGTAAATAGTATGACAGGTATCAAAATGTACGAAAGGTTTCCTTATGATGTGCACCTAGCATCTGCACAGTCTAATCAGAAACTCTGCTATCTTCCAGTAGAAGTGTTGGAGGATCCTTGGCTATCCCAGAGAACCCAGCAGACTCTGATCAGACTGCATGGATTCCAGGCTGAATGGAGTCTTCACAGGATGCACATTGTCAGAATGTACAGAATTCAGAGCTCCAGATAAGAGGAGTGTCCAGATAAATATTTATTTCTCCACAAAAACACATGTTGTGCGTACACATTAGAAGGGCTTCAGCAAAACTTCTAAAGAATACCCATAACATATGATGCTCAGTGCACAAAAAGGGCCCTTAAGCATTTTCAGTCCAGATCAGCGGGAGCATCTGTGCAGTCTAATCTGGGCATTTTCTGTTTGTTGGCATATACTACAGTATGCACTGAGTCTGTAAGCAGACAATGAAGGCTATGCGCAGGCTGATCAGGGCTTGCATTGTCCGCAAATTACATAAGGGCTCTTTTTGTGTGTTGTGCATCATATGTTTTCATGGAGAAATAAGACAAATTTCAGGACCCAGTTGTTCAAAACTAACGATGTCGTTAGTTAAGGTATGGTTAAAAATTTTGATCATTAAATATGGCATATACTCTATTTTTGCTGAAAAATGTGAGTAGCTTTTGCATTCAGCAAAAATACCTGTGAATTAGATATTGTATTTACTAGAACAGTTAACATTTTGACCACTAATGAGCTCCTTAAGCTAATGATGCTTTGAACAACTGAGCCCACTATTTTATGGTTGAAAAAAGCACCTAATCTGGAGCTGTGTTCTATTTCTTGTGGTGTGAATCAACATCTAGACACATTAACACATTGTACAGACATGTTAACTTAAAGACAGAAAGTGAATTAATAGTAATAATGATATGTCGCAATGTCAGAAAACTTACCCTTGGACATGTGCCCCTAGCAAAGATTTCGATCAGCTTGTGCATTTTTGCAGTCTGATCAGTCTGACATTTTGGAAAGTCAAGGATGCAAAGTTTCCTCATGGGAACAATGAAGACTAACCAGAGTGCGCAAATGCACAGGCCGAATTGAGTCTTGATTGGGCACACATGTCGGAAGGTGCGATGTCTCGTGACTCAAATATGAAGAAGCCTTCATTCTACTTTTTACATTCACTTATAATAATTCTATGTTTTGTTTGAACTATAATCTACAATGTGAAGTTCTTGTTTTATAGTAAAACTAGTGATACTTCATCTTTTCATTTAGTCATGAAAAGAAGTGGGATAATTGAAAGCTACAATTTCTGAAAGCTGTTGAAATATAGGATAAGCTTTTTGTGGTTAAGGACTTGTACTGAGAATCAGAATCTTCCATCCTGTGACACATAGACCCCAGCCCTGAGGCCATATACATGTCAAACTTGTAACTTTTGCATATAAAACCAAGGCTTCAAGCCGTATTCTTGAAGCTGTACATAATGGTTACAGGTAGTGTCAGAAGTGTCACCATGGGCTTGAGAAGTCATGTTTAGGCTATATATGAGTGAAGAAAAATCCTATACGACTTTGAAACCATTTCGTAAAACTTTGCATAAGTGCAACAAGTCTTTGCTTGGGAATCAGAATTTGCTACTCCAGACCCCATGCAGCCGCATTCTTGGCATATGTACTTGTCAAAAATATATATATATATTTATTAAATATAAATATATTAAATATATATATATATAAATCTGCATTTGAAGCTCATTGAAATTGAAATTTCGATGACTGTTTAGCGATATAAAGGCTTGTTTTAAGCATAAAATCTAGCATGGTGGGGCACAATTGCTCTTAAAGCTGCTCTCAGACTGTATTGTCTTTCAAAAATGTTCTTTAAAATATCATACACAGTCAGGTTTTGATGCAATTTTGTTAAAATTTTACAAGAATACTTAGAGGGACAGTTCTAAAAAAAATTTTAAATTGCCACTCTTGGACATACGTATATTCTCTGAGGCTGTGTACATGTAAAGAAATGGGTTTCAAAGCAGTTTTGTTTACACTTGACATGAGCAGTGCTCCGTAGCACAGTTGGTAGCGCATTTTACAGCAGATCCAAGGTTTGAAAGTTGGAATCCCAGCTCAGTCACTTGACTTTTGAGGATATGAAATAATTTTTAACATCATTCTCCCCCTTTCACTGATTCAAGGCAGGTAGGTGTCAGTTACTGACAAGAGAACACATGTATGTGCACAAGGTACTGGCTAACTGCTTAGAGGAGGACTAAGCTTACCTAGGAAAAAGTGTGAAAAGGTTAACTGACTGGCTTGATATGACCTTAACATGTTGACTGGACAGTAACATTCCGAATGAAAATAATAAAAAAAAAAAAAAAAAAAAAACTTTGCATGATTGTTTTGAAGAACCAAGCTGACATGCTGTGACACATTTGGCCCTGCCCTTGAGCTATACATATGTGAAAATACAAATGAGCCAGCACATGACACCTACAATAAGACCTGTGTGACCAGCAAACACTCAGATCAGCCTGTACATCCTAGCAATGGTTCTTGTTTATCCCTCTTTGGATAGCCCAGAGGCTGTAGAAGGCACATGCAATCAGCAAAGACTCTGATCAGACTGCACAGATGCACATACTGCTCTGAGTCTTCACTAGTCACACAAGTCTTATTGTAGGTTTTGTCAAGTGCTGGCTCAAATAATATAAATAAAAATCTAAAATGTTGCCTTTGAAAACAACATACAAAAGAATGAAAATCAGAGACATGGTTTTATTCTCTTCATAATTATGTAGTAATGTAGTTTGTGAAGCTGCATACACCCCCCAGCGCCTGCCTCGGTGGCTCAGTTGGATGCGCCGTCCGACTGGAGACCAGGAGGTCGCGGGTTCAACCCCCGCCGAGGTCGGCAACATTCTTTCGTGGAGATTGATCATGAAATATTTTCTACGGTCATTCTCTCCCTTCCGCTGATTCAAGAAGGGCAGTTGTCAGTTTCTGGCGAAAGAATGTGCACAATACTGGTTAACAGCTTAGAGGACTAAGCCTGCCCAGTAAACGTGTGGTTAGGTAAACTGACCGCGCTCGACATGACCCCATTGGGTTGACTGGGCCGTAAAACCTCAACACAAACAAACAAATACACCCCCCAGCACTGGCTTGAGTGGTATTCAGTTTTCAAGGTAATCAGAATGGGCTCAATGATCCAACAGGAAATACAAATAATATGAATTTAATAGGTGCTACCTATATCCGTGTGTGTTAGGTGCATCCAAATTATCATCACATGCTTCATAGATGGGTTGGCTAGATCTAACTGAATTTGATTTCAGACCACACTTGACTTCTAATCCACTGCATGAATTGCCATATAACGTCCAAAACAATATTTTAGTAGTTCAGAGACATTGCCTCCAAATTTGTGGGACTTTTACCCAATTCGATCACATGAATTCGGGTCCAGCTTAGTTACTAGCAACTCTGCCATGGAGGCTTTAGGCAGCCCATCTATTTCGCGGGCCCCATTGGGCGGGGGCCATGCTTTCTGAATACCGAAAACTAGTGTAAGTCGATGACATACAACGACAATATACTATCGTTCGCTTATCTGTGTCAAAGTTTTTTAAGATTATCACGTGAAAAGAGCGTAAAGTCGATGTGTTATCTAAAAATCTACATCAAAGTGTACCTTATGCACAAAACGAATCATGCTTAGCTTGTAAGTAGACAGAGAACGGATAGAAATAAAATTCGAAGTGAAGACAAATTTCAAAATGGCGGCGATCGCAAATTTTTAGGCTGACATCATAAGTCTCGTGATTCAATCCCTTGTAATTGGAATACTTGGCATTATTGGCTGTTTTGTTGCAATTATTGGCACAGCCGCCGTGTCAATAGTCTCTGCCAAATCACGGAATGCTTATTGTTTTTCAGCCGGCCTCGGTGGCTCAGTTGGATGCAACGTCCGACTGGAGACCAGGAGGTCATGGGTTCAACCCCCGCCGAGGTCGGCAACATTCTTTCGTGGAGATTGATCGTGAAATATTTTCTATGGTCATTCTCTCCCTTCTGCCGATTCAAAAAGGGCAGTTGTCAGTTTCTGGCGAAAGAATGTGTACAATACTGGTTAACCGCTTAGAGGACTAAGCCTGCCCAGTAAACGTGTGGTTAGGTAAACTGACCGCGCTCCACATGACCCCATTGGGTTGACTGGACCGTAAAACCTCAACACAAATTATTGTTTTTCAAGATAAGCACCGAACCACCCAAGCGTTTGTTGGACCATCACATTTTTGGTCATACACATCATTGGTCACATCGGTAGTCTATAGTAGTGCATCTGCAGTTCCCATTGGACGCACTTATAATCTGCACTATAGTGAAGTATGGGGAGACGTTTTACAGCCACCACAGTCACGTTTTGCATCCATTTCGCTTAAATTTGTTTTATGTTCTTGTTTAACAACACATCAACCCTAGTTGGTCATTTTTTGTCATCTCTCAGAGAAAAGGGATAAAAGAGTTAGTAGAGAAGAAAAGAGACAAATAGAGAGGGGTTGAGGGTTGGGGGGTGGGGGGGGGGGGTGGAGGGGGGGGGGGGAATGAATGAAAAAGTGAATGACAGTGCAGGAATAGAAGAAATACTAAAAGACACCTTCCCATGGCCTTCTGTTGTTTTTGTTTTTTCAGGGTCGCTTACCTGATGGAGAACTGATGTTTTTCTTGACTCATCGTGAGATAGGACAGCTAATCAAGACTCACTCTGCCAAGCTTATTACCAGGTACTATATTGGGATTTAAGATGAATGGATACACCTAGAAATTTATTTAACCTCCATATTTCATAAAGGAGACAACTTTTTGTGACTTCTTGTTTCGCCGAGGTCGGCAACATTCTTTCGTGGAGATTGATCATGAAATATTTTCTACGGTCATTCTCTCCCTTCCACTGATTCAAGAAGGGCAGTTGTCAGTTTCTGGTGAAAGAATGTGCACAATACTGGTTAACCGCTTAGAGGACTAAGCCTGCCCAGTAAACGTGTGGTTAGGTAAACTGACCGCGCTCGACATGACCTCATTGGGTTGACTGGGCCGTAAAACCTCAACACAAACAAACAAAGACTTCTTGTTTGCTTTCTGCACACCAAGCCTCTTCTGAAAGGGATCTATTCTTAAAGGAAAGAATTTTGCACCCCTTGGGTGCTAAGGGGAGCAAATTCTTTCCTGTTAGAGAAGACCCCTTTCCAGAAGTGAGCAAAAATGACCCTTGAAAGTGTATCAATTTGCCTTAAGTTGCATTACTCTTTTCACTTTACTCAAATTTACAATACAATGGGTTTTGCTGTTGCATACCATTTTACCCTAAGCACGCCTACCAAACGCGTAACCACCGGTTAAGAACATGAAGCAATTAGATCGACATCCAGTTAGGAATAAGACGACTCAAAAAGGTAAACAAACTTTGCATTTTCTGTGTTTCATGAGCGATATAAATGTTTTGAGGAAATTATTTAAAAAACGGGGAATTACATTCAACTGCCCATTGATATTGGCGTCTTTGGAGTAAATTTCAGATCACCTATTTCACGCATATTGACTGAATTATTTTTCGCATGCTGAAGGTGTACCGAAAGGCATAGAAAACACGTGGTAATTCGTGGTGTTTTCTGTCCTTTATTTAATTTTGCACTTTGCTAGAAGTTTAACATATTATCACGCACACACGATACACATGTGGTTATTTGAATGTGTAGAAATGCGGCAAAGTGAAGTACAAATGATAATATATTTGCAAGATCATAGCGTGCCTGTTTGACAAGTCTAGCTTGTTCTGACATTTTGGCATGTGATGAAGCTGCTAGATTTGAGGTGGAACGGCTTCTGGTTCAATCACCGGTCAGGGCAAACGACCGGAATACTTTCTTAGCAGGGCTAGGTCACTCATTACTACATTTGAAAACAAATTATTTGTATCGCTGTCTGTAAAAGTGACGGTTTGACCTTCTGCCTAAGTCAAGGTCAGGTCATACTTTGTCATTTAAACCCATGTTCGAGTTCTGCGTTTAAGTTCTGAAAAGTGTAACTGCTGAAGTATTCAAGATATTGCTTTAATATTTTGCCCACACCAACGTTAGGGTTAGACCTTTCAATAGCACACACCCCTTCCTCAGTTTGACCTTCTGCCTAGGTGAAGGTCAGGTCATTTAAACCCATGTTTGAGTTCTGCCTTTAAGTTTTGAAAAGTGTTTGTAACTGCTGAAGTATTCAAGATACCGCTTTAATATTTGGCCTACACCTACCTTAGGGTAAGACCTTTCAATAGTACACACCTCTTCCTCAGTTTGACCTTCTGCCTAGATCAAGGTCAGGTCATACTTTGTCATTTACAGCTGTGTTTAAGTTTTGAAAAGTGTACATGACTGCTGAAGTATTTAAGATATAGCTTTCATATTTTGTCCACACCATCCCAAGGGATTCAGCATGTAAGATATATCATTTATAGTTTGTCCACACCAACCTAAGGGAAGATGTTTCAATGACATATACCCCATCCCTCAGTTTGACATACTTCAGACATCAAGTCAGGTCATACTCTGTCATTTACAGCTATGTTTAAGTTTAAATTCTGCATTTAATCTTTAATATTTACAGATTGTTTTCTTATCTGATCAGCCCTTTCCAGCGAGCTGCATGGTCTTCTGACAACTCTTGTTATTAAATTGCTCCGTGTTCCTTGATTTTATTCTTCGTTCAGGAGTGCTGCCTATCTGGTGTGAGACTACTACAGACTAATGTTTTCTAGCATAAATAAAAAAAGTTTTTTTCTTATGCCTAAAGTTGAATATGACACATACCATATTAACCCTAAGTATTGGGACAGACAGACCTGATCAAACAATGTAGATCCAGATCAGATGCCACAAAATGCCTGATCAGGTCTGTTCTGTCTGCCTTTCTTCCGGCAATTTTTAAACACATCAGTAGGTGCTGGTAGTCAGATCGACTTGTTGAAATTTTAGAACTAGAAAGGAGTTCAGAGCCCATTTGTTCAAAACTTAACAAAGTTGTTAGCTAATGTTATGTTAAAATTTCTATCTTGAAATATGGCAAATACATTGATATTTGTTGCTGAAAAAATGTGAGTAGGTATTGTAAGCTGCTCGCATTTTTGCATAAAAAATATAAATGTATTTGAAAATATCTTCACTAGAACAGTTAACAAGTTTGTCATTAACAAGCTTGTTAAGCTAACCATGTTTTGAACAACTTAGCCCAAGTGTTCTAATATTTAGGGTTGATACGAGAAACTAAATTGAGCTTAATGAGCTTACATGTATATTGCAGAGCTGTACGAAGAAGAAAAGTGCTTCCATTACAAAACAAGACAGAATTTCCTAAAAATAGCATTGGAAGACCACAACCTGTAAGTACTTTTATAATATGCATAAAATATATTTTGTAATTTTTCAAGAAAATAAGGCATTTATAAGGCAATATGTGAATTGCAGACTCTTTACATGACATCATGAAAACACTCCTGTATAATTTTGACCTCCTTAAACCCCACTTTTATATAGTAAAACTGGGGTTTACAGGGGTATACATTATTTTTATTATTTCTGCTCAAAAACATAGATTGTAGGTACTCGTTAGAACCGCCTCATCGAGGCGGTTCTAATGAGTACCCACAATCTATGTTTTGGGCAGAAATATGAAAACTATCAGATTTTTTATCTGTAAATTTTCATTGTTTGGTGATAAAATTTTCAGTATATTTGAATAGGCATGTTTTCGTAATGAAAAGTCAAGCATTATTTTCTTAGGAAAATAATAATGATAAAAAAACAACAACAACAACAAAGAATGTCATCTGCTTCAATTTTGAGTAATAGAGCAGCTGAAGATGCAGGAATGTTACGCACATGTGATGTCAGTATCACAGACCATAAGACCAAATAAAAAAAATGTGTTTAGTGTAACATTTTAGAAAAAAAAAGTAGGGTAGGTAGGGATTTTTTTTTTATGCAGAATTTTACCATAAATACCAACTACTGTATACAGTATAACCTCAGTGGCTCGAACACGGATGGCTCGTTTACCGTGGATGAGTCGAACTCATTTTTCAGTCCCTACAAAATTCTTCCAAAAGCTCAAGAAAACAAATATTTAATAATTTTTTTTCTTATTTTATCGTGAAATTGTATGTTGTGTGTACTCATTAGAATTGCCTCATTAAGCCAATTCTAATGAGTACACACAGCATACAATTATTGTGTAGAAAATCGAAAAAAAAATCCCTAAATTATCGCCATTTGCTTCCTGACTTGGTGCCATAATTAACCCTCAGTGGCTCGAACCACCCATGTCTCGAACAATTTTCTATGGTCCCAAAGATGTTCGAGCCATCGAAGTTCGACTATATTTGGACTGCTCCTTAATTCACATAAAATTTTACCAAGTCTGTTTGACTACCCTTTGATGTGTCTAAAATGTACTGATAGAATGGCAATAATATAGACCCTCTTTGTTTGTTGTGTTTGTTTTTTTCAAAAACATGAAAAAAAATTGCAAGGTTTCACCAGGAAAATGAATAGGTAGGGTAAGATTACCCAAAACACACACATTTTTTGTTTGGCCAAACCAACCAACGACATGCCAGAGGAAGAGTAAACAAACTAAGATGGAAAATACATACATGTAATAAAACAATGAAAAGCAAAACAAATGCTTATCTCCCCAGACAAGACGGCCTCAGTGGCTCAGTCAGATGGGCATCAGACTTATGATAAGTAGGTCCCAGGTTTGATCTCGGCCTGCTCTGGCAACATTCTTTCATGGAGATTGACCATGAAATATTGTTGCGTGATCGAGGGTTCACGGGTCCGCAGGCCTTCCACACACCGCAAGATTTACTAGCGGATGAGAGCTCAAGCTGGTCTACAGCAAAAGTCCCAGCCGCTTGATAGATGCGCTAAACTCTGAGAATTTAGGCCTCTTGGAGAGGGGATTTTTGGTGAACTCCAGATGAAATGATTGCATGTAAATAAAGATGGTTGGGTTCTGTTCTGTTCAGTACTTCATATATTCTGTTCTATTCTGTATTCATTCTATTATATTCTATTCTATTCAATAGTAGGGGATTCAGAACCTTATAGCAGGGATTGAACACAAGAAAGAAGACGCTATACCACTAAAATAACTTTATCTGTTAATGATGTAAATAAAATGTATTACAAACAAAATGAGATCTTTCTAGTTTTTCTTTCTTTTGACTAGACTTAGTGACTACCTGACATTATTTACTGTGAATGGACGGCTGAAGATGAAAGTAAAATGACACGACCGATTTACTCGCAACGGCAGTGATCACAAACTAGTCAGGGCTAAAAATTGAACAATAATGATATTTTATGCAATGACAGATAATGAAAATGTAGCAGAATTGATGCTAAAAAAAACCCCCAATAAACCACCCAAGACAAGTTTCAGAAAAATCTTATTGAGCCACAGATGTGTAGTCTACCATCACAAATTTATTAATTAAATATTAAAAAAAACAACTTAATTTCAAAGTTTCAACTCCTAGTCAATTAAAACAGACCCCTCTCCAAAGAAATAAAATATTTTTTTCTAAAGTTGCTGCTTAAAAGAGAAATAATTAAGAATTTGTTTCAGAAACAAATCATAATTCGCAGCCAAAAAAAAACACGTCTGTTCCTAACCAAAGCTAAATCTGAAGTTGACGGGATTACAGGGAAGGCTGCTTATATACCTCCCAGGTTCCCGTCTCCCAAAACCCGTCAGTTTACGTTCAGGCATCCCAGATCCCAAAAATAAAATGACCGGGCCCTGGATGTATTCTCCAGGGAGTCACGTGATCCCGTGGAAAACCCCGCCGGGAGGATGACTCAGAAAGAAAAATAGCGAAATCCGCCATCTTGGATTTGCCGTAAACAAGTTGGGTATGCCACTTTGAGCAGCGAAAATTTGACATTCTTAAATGAAAGATAGATAATGATTACTCCCAATATGACGAGAAATGAATATACTAAATGACCGCTATGATAAGAATTTTTTCCCATGTACCGATTACTGGGTATGAAGGGTAAATTGTAGCCTGACAGCTTGTGACACTCGTCGTTGTTTTGACAGTTTCGCATGAGCGCTTACACACACAGTCCCACAATGCACTTCTCTCACAGCTGACAAATATGGAAGACCGTGACTACAACCACACTTCGATCTGCTCGTTTTTATGATAAAACAATCTACTACACTTATAAATTTGGATTAAACTGACCTCAAAATACAGGTAACCACCTCGTTCAAACATGCCTTTAGTGTCAGGTTGAAAACTTGAGAAACATTTGAGCATTAATTACGAACAACACAAAATTGACAAACAGCTGATTTGTACACATGGTAAAATTGAGTTTATCGGAAGCCGGGTCGCCACATTACCCCCCTCCAGGGTCGTTAAAGTTCCACCTAACGATCCTGAATAAAAGGCCAAATAGCAATCCAGCCTCCCAAAACACAATTTTCAGCATATAGAGTGTTAAGACATCCAAATAAATGCAACATTCTGGTCACGGCACCAGGTAACTTACATAAATTAATAATTAGATGTGCCATAACATTTAGGAATGTATCATGTGAATTTTACAAAATTAAACAATTTGAACAATTGAAACCTCCATAGTCAAAACACAAACTTGATGAGAAAATGAAGGTCTTATAGCATATGGCCACAATAAAAGTGATAGATAAGTAAAATTGGTTTGACTTTCGGACAAATATGACATTCTTACTTGATGAAATTAACCTTGATGAAATACAGCTTAATGAATTAGAATGATATAATAAAAGGTAAACTTCAGCATGAAATCTTAATATTAAAATTATGATATCTTGTATTGAATGATAAGTATAACGTTTGAAAAAGATACATTTGTTTAAAGCCAAAACAAACTTCTGTCAAACGTTACACGAACCACCCTAAAGACTAGGTACTACATATACCTTCTAACGTTGTGACAGTATTATAAAAAAAGGCATCATAATGTCTACAAATCAGCACAACTGCAAATCGTTTGTTTCTAAACTTACTGATCACTAGTTAATGCGGAAAATGGCCACAATTAACAAATAAATTGTGACGAAATTCCAGCATTATGTAAAAAAAAATGAGCGATTTGCAGTTAAAGGAGCAGATCGATACTCTCTCTCTCTCTCTCTCTCTCTCTGTTTTCTCTCTCTCTTTCTCTCTCTCTCTCTCTCTCTAAACTGAGTTGAATTATTTTTGTTCATAAGTTCCTAAGTACTTTATTTCACAGTTTATTCATTATATCTCTTATCAGTTTATTCAGTTCCTTTCACAGAATAAGTTTTATCACAGTTTTATTCAGTTCCTTTATCAGAATAAATTGAATAGTCTCTATTCTATTCCCAGAATAAACTTCACCAGTTTTTATTCCTCCATATTTAGTTCAATTAAGTTAGTGTGTTAAAGGCACCTCCTTTCCTTCTCATCTCCCCCATCTACATCTGGTCCTGATTTTTTCCTGTTACAGTTAATTGTTTGTACTAAAAGTGTTACCCTATTTCTACTATGCAACCAGTCCAGTTTATTTCATCCTTGAGTAATCTGTAATTGTATTCTCTGTATACTTCCTCCCCAGTGCTGATTTTACCGCCTTCATATTCTCCTTTCCATCTTTACTCTGGTCTTTTGACTTGTCTTTTTTCTCTCCTTTTATCTCTAATAACAGTTTTCTTATCTCTTCTCTTTCCTTTCTCTCCGCATCTCTATGTCGCTCCTGTCTCCTCCTTTCTGCTTCTCAGTCTTTCCTTCTTTCCTCGTCTCTCTGTCTTTCTGTCTCTATCCACCTATCCTCTCTCCTTCTCTCCTCCTTGGCATTCTCTTCTAACACTTTCCGCATACTGTTTAAGGCCTCTGTCACTTTGCCTAAAGCATATGTAGTTTCTGTCAATGCCTTTTCAATCTTAACTCCACTTTTCTCGCTGTTTCCCATATGGCTGCTGAGGCGCTGTAGTGTCTCAGTCAGTCCGTTAAGGGCAACCATACTAATGTTGAATGTGGGCTCCTCTTCCTCTCTCCTCTTCTTCTTTGACTTTGGCTCTCCTACGACGACTTCCACCCCACTTGTTTCGCCTTGAACCATCGCTGTGCTTTCTGCGGTACCCTCCTCCTCTGACTTTCTCTTTAACCCCCCTATCCCAGATTGGGAGGCTACATCCGACAGCTGGTCTGTTTCATCCTTGTGCATCAGCTGCGGCCACAGATCTTCCACCTCCTCCATCTGACCTGACTCTTGCTCCTCTTCCACGACTTCCTTCCCACTTGGCTTGTCTTGGTCTCTCCCTCTGCTCCCTGCCGTGCCCTCCTCCTCAGACTTTTTCTTCAACCCCTCTGTCCCAGAATGGGAGACCACATCCGATAGCCGATCAGTTTTGTCTTTCTGCATCAGATGTGGCCACAGATCTTCCACTGCCTCCGCTTCCTCTCGGCTGGTTTCTGGCGTTTCCCAGACCGGGTCCTCAGTCATCATCACACCACTTGCTTCGTCAATGTTGATCACCGGACAAAGATCAGTGCTGACAGCTGGTGCCACATGTGTCTGTCCAACCACCAATGGCCTCACATTCACAGAGACATCAGCTTGGGTGACACTGGCCATGTTCCCTGGTGTCTGAGGCGTCACAGCTAATGGCGTTGGTAGGGTCAGTCCCTGCAGTAGTAGTTGCTGTTTAGTCATCCCCTCGTGGATGTTAACTGGCGTGCTCCTCCTACTGTCCGATGCCTTGAATGTTCGGCCTCCGGGCGTCAACACTGGTGACCGCATCAAATGTCTTGGTGGAGTGAGCAAACGAGGTGTTGGGGGAGTGGCCACCATCAAGTTGAATGACTGCTCGCTTCTGCTTCCAGCTTGAGGTACTCCAACGTTGGCAACCAGACTCTTCTGTGGTGGAGAAGCAAAACCCATAGCAGACTGGACCATTGTTGGCGACACTTTCTTCTGACTGGCTCCAACCCCATTGATGGAATTTGAGGTCTGCCCTCCGAGCCATTCGGCAATGTCCTCACTAACGCCTGATGTGGTGCTGGCCGGAATGGCTAATTCGGCTGCGCCCTGGTGTTCTGTGATGGATAGCTCGGCAGACTGCTGGCTCTGGATTGGGCTCATGCTGGCAGGTGTAGCTTCTATAAACCCCTGCTGCAATGTCTCAGCACTCAAAGAGCTAGCTAGCAGGTCTGTACTGGCAGCAACCATCTGAGAAACACTTTTCTGGAGGGGTGTTGTCACGTTCGCCATCTTCTTCAGGTAGTATAGCAGGCTCTCTTCCTGAGAAAACTTCAGTAAGTCTGAATCCGATATAGAGTAAGGAATCGGACTTACCTGCTGCCATTCTGCATGGTTTGTAACACCCCTAACACTGGCCATGGCTACATGTCTACTGTAATGGGTGGTATGGTGGTCCATCTGCTGTCTTGTCATGCACTTGAAAAGGCAGAGGCGGCAGTAGTAAGGCACCCGGTCACGGCTCACATGAGACTTCAGTACGTGGTCTACCATTGTCCCCAGCTCCCCGATACAGCGCTCCCCCTTCTGATGGTGACACGCCAAGCACATATAGGCCCGCCCTCTTTTCTTTGCCCTAGCAACAGCCTCCTTCCCGACCAACTGAGCCAGCATGGTTACATTCATCTTTCCTGGAAATATAAATTAAATAACCCCTATCTACCTACTCTTCTTTGACCCTTAACTAGTTTACGGGTGATCACTGCCTGTTTTTGATGCTCGCCGCGTTCACTCCTGTGAAAAAGACGCAACAACTAGTTTGGTTTGCTTTAAGAAACCCAGGTGAAACGCACTTCAACTTAATACCATAGCAACTTATTTTGCGAACGGTACTTTATGTATCGGACCCCACGCCTAATGCACTAATTGTTCCATTCGACCTTTGCCCGCTTCAATTCTGATTCTGTCTTCAAAACTGCCGAACTGTACTTCTACCGAACCCTGTGCACTCGGCACTACCCTAGTAGAAACTCTGTACTCTTTTTGCCTCATCTCCCCACTTTCGGTATCATTTTAGCAACGCCAATCTGCATTAGACTCCCTGTCCCTTCTCTTTGTCCGCCATCCTCAAGTTTCACAAGGTCCTTACCTCAGTTTGTCTTGTGTCGTCCACCTCTGCAAACCCTTTAGGCACTTCCTGATTTCTTATTATAATTTTCTAACTCTTTGATATTCCTTCCCCGAAAAATAAAAAAAAATAAATTTAGACCTCATTTATTACTCATTTATATTTATTTCAAATGCTAGCTTATTTGCCTCTGGTATGGTTACCTGCACATACCATCAGCGTTCACTTTAAATTACTGTTGTGAGTTACTGTTGGCAAGAAGCTGTTTCTTTGCTCTCTGTACCCACCTTGGAGGATGATTACCTTCATAAGGCTTAAGCTTGTCGTGGTGTATGACCTGTTCTTTCCCATCTCTATCTAACTGGACCAGAAAGTCTACTTCACTTACCTTCCGTCTTACAAGGAAAGGACCATGGTAAGCAGGCTTCAGTTTTGGTGCTTCCCCTACCTTTCTTGTTTCCAATAGGTACCATACTAGGTCACCCTTCTTATATTTGTTGACTGCAATCTTGACATCATAAAGATTCTTGCTTCTCTTCGCTGACGAGGCCAAATATTTCCTTGCTACCTCATGGGCATGCTGCATGCGAGACCTAAGGATGTCCACATACTCACCATATGATGTGATCTCCTCTCCTTGGTTTGAACATGTACTCCCGAAAAGTAACTCAGCTGGAAGTCTTACCTCCCTACCCATGGTCAAGAGGTTTGGCGTCATCTTGGTGGCTTCATGTGGTGTTGCCCTGTAGGCCCCTGCCAAGCACCCCAAGTGCAGGTCCCATTCACCTTGTTCGTCACAAAGATATGCCCTGATCATTCTTAAAAGTGTCCTATTAAACCTTTCAGACTGACCATTCCCTTTCGGGTTTCTCACACTGGTTCTTGTTTTCCTGATTTCTAGCATTCGGCATAGTTCCTTAAAGATCTTGCTCTCGTATGTTCTACCTTGATCGCTATGAATGGATAAGGGACATCCCCAGCGAGCAATATACTCGTTCAAGATTCTGGATGCACAAACTTCTGCAGTCATGTCAGGCACGGGTATGATTTCAACATACTTTGAAAAATGGTCAGTGAGTAGCAAGATATACCTGTTGCCTCTTGGCGTCACTGGAAATGGTCCTAGGTAGTCAGTTGCCAAACAGTCTCCTGGTGCACCGGCTGCCAGTGAACCTAGTGAAGCTCGAGGGGTCTTCAATGGCTTTTTGTCTGCTTGACATATGTCGCATTTGAGGACATGTAGGTTTACATCCTCTTTTAGAGCATACCAATAAAACTTTTGTAAGATTTTGTGCCTTGTTTTCTTGCATCCTAAGTGTCCTGACAAGAGCGAATCATGCGCTTGATGCAAAATCTGTTCTTTCAGGGTTGAAGGAACAAGAAGCTGTGTATGGTCACCTGTGCCGTCTCGCTTGAGAAATCGTTTATACAGTATTCCCTCTCTTACCTCTAACGAGTCCCAAACGACCCAATAGTGTCTACAGGCGGGACTCTTGGTCACCATCTCTTGGTTAGAGGGTTTCACACCAGATAGTTTAGCCCCTAATATAGGTCCTATGTCAGCATCATCAAATTGGCATTTGCTTATTTCGAATGCTGATAAATTGACGATAGTAGTATAAGGTATGCTTGCACCAGACTCTACTGTACTGTTTTTACCTGTTTCTGTCGACATACCAGGGCTTTCCTCATCCTTGACAACGCCCCTAGCAACTTCTTGACTTACCAATTCTGACGATGTTTTGTCGGAATCACCCTGAGGTTTAAACAGAATTGATTCTTTCACCAGACTCTCATGCAACATGTCCTGTGCTCTTTTCATGCACTTTCTACAAGGACCGCATTTCAATGGTTCACTGGTATCTACGTCAGGGCAATCACATTCTCTCGGATTTTCACACCTAGATAATGCATCACAGTGTGCCTGTTTATGTCCGGGTCGATATGCTATTGAGAAGTCATAATGACTCAAGATTTCAATCCACCGAGCAACCTTTCCACGTGGTTCTTTGAGCTTGAAAAGCCAAATAAGTGCCTGGTGGTCTGTTCGAACAAGAAATTTCCTTCCAAGTAAATATTGACGAAAGTGTTCTATGAAAAATCTTACCGCCAGAAGCTCTTTCTCTGTTATGCAGTAGTTACGCTCGGCTCGATTCAGAGCCCTACTAGCATACGCTATGACCCTTTCTCTGTCACTCTGCACTTGATGAAGAACTGCACCGATACCTATATCGGATGCATCCACATCTAGTACAAACTCACCAGCTTCATTTAAGGGATAACCCATGATATCTGCACTGATTAGAGACTTCTTAACCATCTCGAATGACCTGTCACACGCCTCATCCCATATGAACCGCTTTCCTTTCTTAGTGAGCTCTACCATTGGTCTAACTATTGAAGCATAGTCCTTAACAAAACGTCGGTAGTACGAGCCTAGAGCTACAAATTGGCGAATTTGCTTTGCAGTTTTTGGCCGGGGCCAGTCTACTACCTTAGCTATGTTTGCGGGATTGGGCGTTACTCCCTCTTTAGACACAACATGTCCTAAGAAAACTACGGACGTCTGAAACATGTTGCTTTTATCAGGCTTAAGTTTTAGACCTGCCGCTTTCATTCTACTTAGAACCTCCTCAACTCTGGCAATATGTTCATCAAAGTTTCTGCCATACACGACTATGTCGTCAATATAGATTAAACATGTAACCCACTGGAGCCCCTGTAATGCCAGTTCCATAGTCCGCTGAAATGTACTGGCCGCACTGTTCAGTCCAAAGGGCATACGTGTCATCTCATAGTGTCCGTATTTGCATACAAATGCGCTTTTTGGTATATCGTCCTCTTTTAATGGAACCTGATAGTAGCCACTTGTCAGGTCAAAAGTGCTAAACCATTTTGAACCTGCGACAGCGTCCAGGCAGTCCTGAATCCTTGGCAGGGGAAAGCCATCTGGCTTGACCAACTCATTGACCTTTCGGTAGTCTACGCACAGGCGCACACCTCCATCCTTTTTAGAAACCAAACAAATTGGACTGGCCCAAGGACTTACACTATCCCTGATGACTCCTTTGGCCTTCATGTCTTCAATGGCCTGTTTTTCTTTGTCAGCGTGAGCCAGTGGAACACGCCTGGGTGGCAATCTCACCGGACCCTTACCTTCAGTTTTGATGGCATGTTCCGTTAGGTGTGTTACTCCTAGATCCCATTCATTACATGAAAATGTGTCTTGATACCGTAATAGTAGATCAGCTACACTCTCCTTCTCAGCATCTGCAAGACCTTTAGTCGACCTATGAAACAGATCTTCGAGATGTTCAGGCATACTCTTAACCTGGCCTTCGTTAATTTTCCTAGGTATATGTACTCCTGTTTCTTTCTTTAATACTTGTTTCCTACCTTCCACCTCTATTCTCCTTACTTTATGGAAATTGCTTTCTTCCTTTTCATCTTCTTGTAGAAATATAACATGTGGAGTCCCGTCTATTGATTCTGCTTTACCTACTGTGGTATCTTGATTGATAGACACCGCAGTTGGAAAGGGATTTAATAGTCTCACCTTACAGGTGCATCCTTTGTTTACATCGACCAGTGTTGCTGCCATTTTCAGCGGGTAAGAGGCTTGGAATTGCTCAGTTGCCTGTATCAGACAAGTGTTTTCAGATGAGAAATCGTCACTTTCATCTCTTTCTACATAAACGTCTATCACCGATTCTGATTGTGGTGGAATGACAAAATGGTCTGCAGCAGTAACTCTGCGCAATCTGTTTTTCAGACCTACCTGAATTATTGGTACTTCTTTGTCTTGCACCACCAAAACTCCTTTACTGAGCATCAGATCAGCAGGTCCCCCATCTCCATTTTGAAGTACATCTATTCCTAGTAAGCCATCGTCATCAATCTCTGCAACCACTGCCTCGACTTCTGTGTCTATCTGTCCCAGTGTAAGTGAAAACTTGGCCTTACCTAGTTCCATTATAACTGCCCCACTTGGACCCAATAACCTAGAGGACTTAGTGAGTGCTGGTCTATCTGCTATGTCCATTGCTTCATACATACGTTTTGATATTATAGTCTTCGAGGCACCCGTGTCTGCAGTGAAAAGAATGGGATACCCCTGAACCATACCCCTTACATAAATGCCATCAGGCAGCTTTCTTAAAGTCTTAATGGATTTTAGAAATTCTTTACCTGTTTCAACTGATTGTTGGCCTTTCTGTCCATAGCAGGCTTCTCTGTGGCCACCAGAGATAGCCTGTTCTAGTTTAAAGGCTGTCGGTTGGTGCTGCCATTATTTGAGGCCTGGCCTATGCCCTCATTTGATCTGGCACCACCCTGTGATTTATTATGCCCAATTTTATTATTTTTCTTGGGGCAGTCTCTGATAACATGGCCTACTTCTTGACAGCCATAGCACACAATACTTCTGCCTCTAAATGGCCTTGATTCTTGCTGTTGTGTTCCTGTTGCCCCTTTAGCCACAACTTGCATCTGAGTCATGAGAGTTTTTAACAAATCCTTAGCTTCTGTCAGGATTCTCAGAGACTCTACCTCTACCGTTGGTTTTACAGTACCTGAATCTTCCTTTCCAGCCTTCTTCTTCTGATCTGACTCTTTCTTAGAAGGTAACCTACATACCCTGTCGGGGTCCTCATTATCATCTTGAGACTCCTCACCCGAGCTTTCTTCCCCTAGTCTTGACCTTCTAGCATACCTTTTGAATTTTCTATCAGAAAAACCTTCTGTAGAACCCCTGTGCTTTGTTTGCGCAAAATTGACTGCGTGATATACGGCTTCATCAATGTTTTCAGGTTCTTTATTATACTCAACTTCAAAACGTGCATCACTGTCTCGAAGCCCATCTAAAAATCGCCGAACAAGATCTTCTTGCCTCGTGTTTTCATCGCGGAAACTGTACGCCTTTGCATACAGTCGTTTCAGCTCTGCTGCAAATTCTTCGGCTGTTTCCCCTGGCTTCTGTGTTCTTTGGCTGAATTTAGCAGCAAATGTCTTTTTAGTTTCTACCACTCGAAATCTGCTATTAAGTTCTTTAATAAGAGCATCATAGTCTGAAAGAGTAAGTCGGGGTAGCTGTGTAAACACAAACTCACCTGCTTTACCCTGTAACTTCGGTAAAAGGTTATCTAATTTTGTTTCCTTCGGCCAAGACCTTCTTTCTGCGATAGCCTCAAATCTACTCACCCAGACTTTCCAGTCTTCCTTTCCATTAAAAGGGGGTAACTTTACATCATTGACCCCTGAAAGGGATTGAAACCTGTCACTTTGTGACTGTCTGGCTCTGTAAGGCACGTGTGTATTTTCGGGCATTCTAAATTGCACATGACCTGATGAATTGTCACTTTCAAAAGACTGGGTTTGCATTGGATTAGTTCTATAATAATAATCCCTGTCTGAATTTGTCCTACCTGTCAATCTTTCATTTTCAACCCACCCGTCATACTGTTGTGCGCACGAGGTTGGACAGTAATTATCACCAGTAGTATTTTGCGTAAGTGCCTGCATAGGCGTGTACGTAGTTGCACTGGTTCTATCTTGTGCTCTGTCAGTTACCTGATCACTCCCTGCACCATTCAGCGTGGACTGCAAGTTTGTCGCATGATATTGTGAGGATGGGCCACAACCACCATTTCCTATACTACTTACAGAATTATTCTGACTAGAGTTTTGGGACTTTTTAGTTAGCTCTTGTAAGATGGACAAGACATTGGTAAGTGTTCCGGAAATAGAATCTTGTTTAACTTCCATGTTTACCTGCTGTTGTTGCAAGCCTACTTGTTGCTGTTGCATGCTAACGAGAGCGTTACTCAACCCTGTTATAGTATTCCTCATATTTGCTTCCGAATATATGGTTGAATCTAGAACGTTTGCACCTCTATTGAAGGGGTGTAACCCCGATGCCTGCATTGACTGAATAAAGTTGCCATGTGAGCTAACCATAGGCCCTTGATGTACACTACTAACCAAGTTGGGGACAGAGGACCCCCTAGCTTGATTCTGTGATGACCCATGTAACTGCATTAGAGAAGCAGCAGCTACTGTTTGCTCATTTTCGCAAGTTACGCTGGGGCTGTAACTTGACGTCACTGATGTGTCATGCTGTGTCTGTTCAAGGCCTTCAGCCTGCCTAGTGGACCCCTTATTATTGAAGAACACTTCTGTCTGAGAGCCTGAATCTTCATGATCAGCCCGATTATCAGAGTGATCATCATAACTGGTTTGTATGTCATCCATTTTACAGGGTTCGTATCACAGGATCCGTTGGTGTACTTAACAGATCCCACCGCTGCCACCATAAATATGTGTTGCGTGATCGAGGGTTCACGGGTCCGCAGGCCTTCCACACACCGCAAGATTTACTAGCGGATGAGAGCTCAAGCTGGTCTACAGCAAAAGTCCCAGCCGCTTGATAGATGCGCTAAACTCTGAGAATTTAGGCCTCTTGGAGAGGGGATTTTTGGTGAACTCCAGATGAAATGATTGCATGTAAATAAAGATGGTTGGGTTCTGTTCTGTTCAGTACTTCATATATTCTGTTCTATTCTGTATTCATTCTATTATATTCTATTCTATTCAATAGTAGGGGATTCAGAACCTTATAGCAGGGATTGAACACAAGAAAGAAGACGCTATACCACTAAAATAACTTTATCTGTTAATGATGTAAATAAAATGTATTACAAACAAAATGAGATCTTTCTAGTTTTTCTTTCTTTTGACTAGACTTAGTGACTACCTGACATTATTTACTGTGAATGGACGGCTGAAGATGAAAGTAAAATGACACGACCGATTTACTCGCAACGGCAGTGATCACAAACTAGTCAGGGCTAAAAATTGAACAATAATGATATTTTATGCAATGACAGATAATGAAAATGTAGCAGAATTGATGCTAAAAAAAACCCCCAATAAACCACCCAAGACAAGTTTCAGAAAAATCTTATTGAGCCACAGATGTGTAGTCTACCATCACAAATTTATTAATTAAATATTAAAAAAAACAACTTAATTTCAAAGTTTCAACTCCTAGTCAATTAAAACAGACCCCTCTCCAAAGAAATAAAATATTTTTTTCTAAAGTTGCTGCTTAAAAGAGAAATAATTAAGAATTTGTTTCAGAAACAAATCATAATTCGCAGCCAAAAAAAAACACGTCTGTTCCTAACCAAAGCTAAATCTGAAGTTGACGGGATTACAGGGAAGGCTGCTTATATACCTCCCAGGTTCCCGTCTCCCAAAACCCGTCAGTTTACGTTCAGGCATCCCAGATCCCAAAAATAAAATGACCGGGCCCTGGATGTATTCTCCAGGGAGTCACGTGATCCCGTGGAAAACCCCGCCGGGAGGATGACTCAGAAAGAAAAATAGCGAAATCCGCCATCTTGGATTTGCCGTAAACAAGTTGGGTATGCCACTTTGAGCAGCGAAAATTTGACATTCTTAAATGAAAGATAGATAATGATTACTCCCAATATGACGAGAAATGAATATACTAAATGACCGCTATGATAAGAATTTTTTCCCATGTACCGATTACTGGGTATGAAGGGTAAATTGTAGCCTGACAGCTTGTGACACTCGTCGTTGTTTTGACAGTTTCGCATGAGCGCTTACACACACAGTCCCACAATGCACTTCTCTCACAGCTGACAAATATGGAAGACCGTGACTACAACCACACTTCGATCTGCTCGTTTTTATGATAAAACAATCTACTACACTTATAAATTTGGATTAAACTGACCTCAAAATACAGGTAACCACCTCGTTCAAACATGCCTTTAGTGTCAGGTTGAAAACTTGAGAAACATTTGAGCATTAATTACGAACAACACAAAATTGACAAACAGCTGATTTGTACACATGGTAAAATTGAGTTTATCGGAAGCCGGGTCGCCACAATATTTTCTATGGTCAGTCTCTCCCTTCTGCTTATTCAAGAAGGGCAGTTGTTAGTTTCTGGTGAAGGAATGTGCGCAAGTAATGATTAACTGCTTAGACGACTAAGCCTGCCCAGGCTTAGGTGGCTCAGTTGGATGTGCCGTCTGACTGGAGACCAGGAGGTCGCTGGTTCAACCCCAGCAGCCACCTTCCTATGAAAGCCAATTTTTTTTTCTGATTACCCAAAGTGTTATTCTATATTTTGATTTTAATAATATGTACTTCTCTCTGAAACATATAAGGACATACAGTTCAGTTATATACATACAATGACAAAAAGAGGATCAGGCTCCGAAGTTCGAAAACGTTTTACGTGCTCAACTCAGCTGAGCATGAAATTTGTCCTGCTAATTAATCTCATATTACTAACAATTGCAATGCTGGCCTCGGTGGCTCAGTTGGATGTGCATCTGACTGGTGATCAGGAGATTGCTGGGGTATATACAATATTCTGATATTTTTTGCTGAAAAAATGTGAGTAGCTACATTTTTTCAGCAAAAAATTTCAGCATATTTGCGTATCACCCGATGTAAATTTTAACGAATCGTTAACTAAAGATGTCGTTAGCTTTGAACAACTGGGCCCTGGTTTTCCACCAATTTTTACAAGGGAGACAACTTCTTTGACTCCCTGTTTGCTTTTCTGCACTTCAAGGTCCTTTTGAAAAGAGGTCTACTCTAAAAGGAAAGAATTTGCCCCCCAAGGGATCAGATTGTTTCCTTTTAGAATAATTGCCATTTCAGAAGGAATACAAAAGAAATTCTGATTGAGTTGCCTTTGCTGTAGTCTGTTAAGTCCCTTGGATGTGTGTCCTTCTGCTTTAAATTGAGTATTTCCTGTAAGATTGATGTGTGCCCAGCGAAGATTGTCTATATAGTTGGGGCAGCTACAGTATATATGTTAACTTTTCTAAAATTGTTTTGAATTTGGCTTAAAGGTTCAGAGAAAAGAAGTTGAGGAAGAAAGAAAGACGTCCTTCACTTTGAAAGGTATGTATAGGTTGTAACAAGCTAAAATGTTTCTTTAACCCTTGCATCTTTTGAGTTTCTGAAGTGGATTCTTCCATTTTTGAATTCAGACATGCCCTCTGATGCAAAAAGGAGTTTCAGTCTAAAAACAGAATGGTAAAATCAGAGTAGAACCTGATTAGATGGTTTGTTACTAGCCATCTCATCTGGATCTGCAGTGTTCGCACAGGTACCCAAGTTACAACGACAGCATTTGTTTAAAGATGTTGCCATTGAAATGAATTGGCTATTATTGTGAAAAATCCTTAATGGACAGAATGCATTACGAAAACATGCCTATTCAAATATATTGAAAATTTCACCACCAAAAAAAGCAAATTTTCATATAAAAAATTCTGAGATATTTCATATTTCTGCTCAAAACACAGATTGTGGGTACTCGTAAGAACCGCCTCGCCGAGGCGGTTCTAATGAGTACCCACAATCTATGTTTTCGAGCTGAAATAAGAAAAATAATGTATACCCCTATAAATCCCAGTTTTACTATATAAAAGTGGGGTTTAAGGGGGTAAAAATTATATAGGCATGTTTTCGTGATGATATGTAAGAAAGACCTTGTTATATTCCTATTTCCTCATGGAACATATGTTTTGGATTCTTGTTAGAATTGCCTCAGTGAGGGGATTCCAACAAAAATCCAAAACATATGTTGTTAGATGTTTTGATGCATAATTTCTCATTAACTTTCACCTATTGAGCAAAGGTTTCCTGACATTCAAATTGTCATTATAAGGAATTTTGTCATTGTATCAAGTGTCTGTATAAAGAGGGTTGACTGTATCTGTTTTGGTCTTCGGGGCTGAAAGGATGAAGCATATATGACATACAGACTTGAAATGGGACTATAAGCTTTTGAATGGTGCCTCTTTAAATCAAACAGTATTTATATTTTTATTATTTCTCTAGGAAGACATGTGGGCAGCACCATGCAAAAACATGTCTTCTGGCATATGCTGACACAGTGAAGACCCAGAGCAGTCTGAGCATGTTTGAATGGAGAGCAAAGGCCCCGATGCTACTTTGCACATGCTCAGGATGATCTGAATCTTCGCATTTTGGGCACATTTGAAGCACCTTTTCGCTTGACACTGTCCGTATGTTGTGCTTAATAGAATCCATAACATGGTAGCACATCTGACTGTAGATCCAGAGGTTACAAGGTCTAATCTCAATTTGACCACATAGTTTTAGTGAAAATTAATCGTGAAATATTTTCTGTGGTCATTCTCCCTTTCCAAACATTCTCCCCCTTCTACTAATTCAAGAAGGGCAGTTGTCAGTCACTGGCAATAGTATATGCACAAAGTACTGGTTAACCTCTTAGAGGACTAAGCCTGCTCAGGAAGTGTGAGTAGGTTAAATGACCGGCTTGACATGACAACAATGCTGACTGGGCCATTAAAACTCCAAATCAGAATCTCAATAGAGGTATACGAGTCCTTTCTAGTGAGTACTTACGTCATGTTTTTTATGGAAAAACTCCCTTTTCTGGATCTGTGCTTGCTGTCTAAGCACTTACATTGTACCATAGCTTGAGATAAGAGGATTTTTCAGATACACTACAGCCTCTTTATAACATGGATCGTTATAACACGGTTTTGGATATAACACGGTTCAAAGATGGACCCCAAAAATGTATAGACTATATTGAAAAATTACCATAAATGGTCATTTTTCAATATAATCTATACTTTTTTGTTCGGATATAACACGGTTGTTTAACCAACACGGTTTATGATATGGACCCCAACAATAGTGTTATAAAGAGGTTGTGGTGTAAATATTTTTTTTATTTTTCCGCGAAAACATATTGTCGGTACTCATTACATAGCACCAGATAAGAGGGGTATCCAGATCATATTTTTCTTATTTGTTCATGAAAACATATGTTGTGAGTACTCATTAGAAGCACCTCAGAAGGGCTCTTCTAATGATTAATCATAACATTGGTTTTTGTGGAGAAATAAGAAAAATATAATTACTTTTGGTTGAAAAACATGCCTTATCTAGAGCTTTGTCGTTAGAAACTTCTAATGAGTATTCACATCTCTGAGAGTGCAGTGCAGATTTTCTTGAAACGCCAGCAATGATATTCCCTTCCATCACGAAAACATGTCTATATAATTTTGACCCCCTTAAACCCCACTTTTATACAGTAAAACTGGGGTTTACAGGGGTATACAATATTTTTCTTATTTCTGCACAAAATGAGGCGGTTCTAACGAGTACCCACAATCTATATTTTGAGCAGAAATTTGAAAAAATAGACTTTTTTATCTGAAAATTTTCAGTTTTTTGGGGTGAAATTTTCTATATATTTGAATAGGCATGTTTTCATAATGAAAGTGTAGTTGTGTCTCGGCATGTCTGTGCCAAATAAAACAATTTTGTACCAGTTCTGTATCATAGTATACAATGCCCACCAACTTCAGACATGTGTGCCCAGTAAAGATTCAGAGTAGCCTGCACATTCACACAGTCGATCAGTATCTTCACTGCATGCATTTTGGATAGCCAAGGATGCAAAGTTTCTTAATGTGGACAGCAGCCACCTTCCTATGAAAGCCATTTTTTTTTTCTGATTACCCAAAGTGCTATTCTATATTTTGATTTTAATAATATGTATTTCTCTCTGAAACATACACCACAACCTCTTTATAACACTATTGTTGGGGTCCATAGCATAAACCGTGTTAGTTAAACAACTGTGTTATATCCAAACAAAAATGTATAGATTATATTGAAAAATGACCATTTATGATCATTTTTCAATATAATCTATACATTTTTGGGATCCATCTTTGAACCGTGTTATATCCAAAACTGTGTTATAACAAACCGTGTTATAAAGAGGCTGTAGTGTATAAGGACATACAGTTCAGTTATATACATACAATGACAGAAAGAGGATCAGGCTCCGAAGTTAGAAAACCTTTTACGTGCTCAACTCAGCTGAGCATGAAATTTGTCCTGCTAATTAATCTCATATTACTAACAATTGCAATGCTGGCCTCGGTGGTTCAGTTGGATGCGCATCTGACTGGTGATCAGGAGGTTGCAGGGATACAACCCCCACTGGGTCAGCAACATTCTTTTGTAGAGATTGATCATGCTGTATTTTCTTTGGTCATTCTCTCCCTTTCCCTGAATAAAGAAGGGCAGTTGTCAGTTTCTGGGAAAAGAATGTGCACAAATACTGGTTAACTGCTTAGTGGACTAAGCTTGTCCAGGAAAAGTATGGTTAGGTAAACTGACCAGCTTGACATGACCCTAACCATCATGCACAATACTGGTTAACCCCTTAGAGGACTAAGCCTGTCCAGTAAAAGAGTGGCTAGGTAAACAGACTGTGCTTGACATGACCCCATTGGATTGACTGGGCCGTAAAACCCCAACAGACAAACTAACAATTGCAAATCTTTTTTTGCTAAACATAGCTGAGCATGAAAATTTCTCTGCTAATAAATATAAAAATGCCAACTATTGTTGGCATTTTCATATTTATTAGCAGAGAAAATTTCATGCTCAGCTGAGTTGAGCATGAAAAACATTTTCATAGCCTCAGAGCCTGGACAGAAGCTTTAAGCTTGTCAAATCCGTTCTACCTCTACAACAGCCATCTCTGTACAACTACCAGAGTTTCCTAAATGGCTGTTATAGTGAGTCTCCACAATATTTCACCATGATTGCTACTAAGATTAATTGTTTAAGGCAACACTGAATGTAATGTATTATACAGAGCCTTTTTGAATTATGGAAAATCAAAGAAAATCAATCTTAAACTCTTTGGATAGAAAATACCTAATTTTGGCAATATCAAATTATCAGAATTATTTTTATACTAAGAGATCTTCTCAAATGTCCAACTATAATGGCAGTATTTTTTACTTGTATGTTAAAGGTATGCCGGTGAGTCAGGGGTCGGTGAAAGGCGTAGCCAGAGTGGTTCTGTCACTTGAAGATGCTGACCAAATACAGGTATAATGCCCACAGCTCCAGATAAGATTTTTTTTTCAATGAAAACCTACTGATATTCTTCTCTATGGTAACTTCTGAGGCGCATATTTAAACAGACCTGTCGCCTTCATTTACTAATCAGGGCCCAGTTCAAAGCATCGTTAGCTTAATGAGCTCGTTAGTGGACAAAATGTTAGCTGGTCTAGTTAGTAGAATATCTAATTCAAAGGTGTTTTTGCTGAAAAAATGTGAGTAGCTTTTGCAAATGCAAAAGCTACTCACATTTTGTCTGCAAAAATATTAGCATATATGCCATATTAAATGATCAAACTTTTAACGATACTTTAACTAACAACATCATTAGCATTGAACAACTGGGCCCTGGTCTTCAGTATATATTATACTCCTTGCATAGAAGTATCAGTGCCTTAGATCATGTGTTTGGCATTTGGGTATTTAAGAATCATTTTTTAATGAAATGAGTAAAACAGATTCAGCATATATAACAGGAAAAATCTGAAGCAAAGAAATTTTACTTAATGAGTAAAATTTTGTATTTTGGTCATGTCAGTGTACACGTTAAAGTACATGACAGTGGAATTTTCCTATGATTTGAACCATCACGAAAACATACCTGTATAATTTTGATCCCCTCAAACCCTACTTTTATATAGTAAAACTTGGGTTTACAGGGATATACATTATTTTTCTAACTTCTGCTCAAAAACATAGATTATTGGTACTTGTTAGAACTGTCTCAGCGATGCAGTTCTAATGAGTACCCACAATCTATGTTTTGAGCAGAACTGTCAGAATTTTTATCTGAAAACTTTCAGTTTTTGGTGGTGAAATTTTCAATATATTTGAATAGGTGTATTTTCATAATCAAAGCAATTTGTTCCAGTGGCTAAATCAACTGCCATATTGAGTACCATATTTACACTAAATTACAGAACTAGTCAGACAGGTATTACTGGGCACAAATATAACAAAATATTTTCTTTATCACAGCAAGGTGATATCTTGATAGTGAGTTATACAGATGTTGGATGGTCACCATATTTTCCACTGATCTCGGGATTAGTTACAGAGATGGGCGGACTAGTTTCACACGGTAAGTCTGTCGCGGTAAGTCTGTCGTGTTGTTAAAATATTTACTCTAAATATTCAGACACCTTAACCCTTTTCCATATTTTTCCAGAAATTTGAACAATTTTATTTTACAGCCATTACGAAAACAAGCCTATTCAAATACATTGAAAATTTTACCACCAAAAAATGAAAATTTTCAGATAAAGATTCTGATATTTTTCATATTTCTGCTCAAAACATAGATTGTGGGTACTCGTTAGAACCGCCTCGCCGAGGCAGTTCTAACAAGTACCCACAATCTATGTTTTTGAGCAGAAATAAGAAAATAATGTATGCCCCTGTAAACCTCTGTTTTACTATATAAAAGTGGGGTTCAAGGGGGTCATCATTATATAGGCATGTTCTCATGATGCTTTGGCGTGTCTAAAACTGCTCGATGAGTGGCCAAAAGTGTAGACCCTAATCAGATGTTGCATCCTGCTACACTATTTGCTCAGGCTTATCTGTCTGTCCAGATATGGGCCTGCCTAATTGGCTCAGTCTAATGCGCATCCTATTGGTGATGAGGAGGTCACAGATTCGATCCCTGCCAGGTCTGGCAACATTCTTTCGTAGAGATTGTTGATGAAATATTTTCTAGTCATTCTCTCTTTTGATGATTCAAGAAGGTCAGTTGTCACTTTGGCGAAAGAATGTGCACAAATACTGGTTAACCTCTTAGTAGACTAAGCTTGTTTGCCGGCCGCGGCAGCTCAGTTGGATGCACCGTCCGACTGGAGACCAGGAGGTCATGGGTTCAACCCCCGCCGAGGTCGGCAACATTCTTTCGTGGAGATTGATCATGAAATATTTTCTGCGGTCATTCTCTTCCTTCCGCTGATTCAAGAAGGGCAGTTGTCGGTTTCTGGCAAAAGAATGTGCCCAAAACTGGTTAACCGCTTAGAGGACTAAGCCTGCCCAGTAAACGTGTGGCTAGGTAAATTGACCACGCTCGACATGACCCCATTGGGTTGACTGGGCCGTAAAACCTCAACACAAACAAAACTAAGCTTGTTCAGGAAAGGTATTGTTAGGTAAACTGACTGGCTTGATGTGACCCTAATGGGTTGACTGGCCCTTAAAACCTCAACTCAGTCTGTCCAAATACGGTGAAAACACTTCAACTGTTATACTACTGCAGATGATAATTACCATATTTACCATATGTATTCGGACAGACAGGCCTGAGAAAACAGTATAGACCCAGATGAGATGCCGCAGAATGTGGCGTCTCATCTGGGTCTACACTGTTTGCCACTCATCCAGCAGTTTTTAGACACAACATCGGGTAGTGAATTGTACTGGTTCAAATTTTAGAACATACATGGTAAGGAGTCGAGATGTCCGAATACTTAGAGTAAATACGGTAGCATTTTTCATTTTATATTTTTTTTTTATTATTATTTTACTTTGCATTGAAATGTGAAATACACTTAATTCTGTTCTGAAGCACAGTCAAGATTAGTTCCAGTTTGTTTATGTTTTCTGTGACAAATTTTAGTTACAGTGAAGTTATTTGATGCCTTTGTTGTTTGTTTTGCAGGTGCTGTTGTAGCCAGAGAATACGGCCTTCCATGTATTGTCAATGTCCAACATGCCACACAGCTCCTTCAGACAGGAGACCATATTAATGTTGATGGGGCCACTGGAACTATCAACAAACTTGAAGATGTCACAGAATAATGACATGCCCAGATGTTCCACATGCCACAAAGTGCCTCCATAGATGGGACCACATAAATGTTGACGGAGCCATAGGAACTAGAAAAACTTGTACAGAACAACTACATTTATTGTATAGCTACAAATATTGAATAATTCGCAATAAAAATGAGGAGCAAGCATGCACATATCAGTTGATATTGGCACGCTTACTTGATATTGCACGTTTCCTCAAATGCCTTCGGATATTACAGTTACACGACCTTGTTTTTAATAATGTCACAAGGCAGTGGTGTCGCACCAAAATTTTGATACATTTGTGCAGGTTTTGAATTTTAATAAAAAATTGCTTATTTTGGGGCTACAGACAACTGGAAATAAGCAACATATTTATAGCTATTTGATAAAAGGGTTTTGCACTGATATTGATATATTCAACGGGCCCCCGTAGCCTAGTGGATAAGAGAGTTGACTCTTAATCCATTAGGTTTCTCACCGCTGTGGTTTGAGCCTCGCTCAGGTCATATGTGGGAAAGCCAAGTTCTGCTTACGGATGGTCAGGTGGTTTTTCTCCGGGTTCTCCGGTTTTCGCCCACCTTCGATGAACGATCGGCTCGATATAAGTGAAATATTCTTGAAAGGGCCGTAAAACCTAAATCAAAAAAAAAAAAAAAAAAAAAAAAAAAAATATTGATATATTCACTAAGCTTGCATCCTTTGATATCCCAACTTGGAACAGTATTCACCAACATAAGTGCAATAACCCTATAATACATCACATGTATTTAGATTGACTTCAGTATGATGGAATCACGGTCTGTGGAACTTTGATAATGTAAGTACTGCAGAGCAGTAAGAAATCCTATCATTATTCAGAAATCCATTTATAACACTATTGTTGGGGTCCATAGTATAAACCGTGTTAGTTAAACAACCGTTAAACAACCGTGTTATATCCAAACAATAATATATAGATTATATTGAAAAATGACCATTTATGGTCATTTTTCAATATAATCTATACATTTTTTTTATCCATCTTTGAACCGTGTTATATCCAAAACCCTGTTTTAATGAACCGTGTTATAAAGAGGTTGTTGTGTACGATAAATTTCCTAAAATTTTGAATACTTCATTCAATCCTTTTTTTGGCCTAAATTTTGCTTTTTATGCAGTTGCTTCTTCAAATACTGACAGTGGAATGGCAAACAGTGTAGACCCTGATCAGACTGCTCCTTCAGGAACAGTCTGATCTGGGTCTGCACTTTTGCTTATGCCATGTTGTTTTGGAAACTTTAGTGTACAAAATTTTAGGACGTTCATTGTATTTAGATTTCAAAATCATTTACCCAGAACTCCATAATGACAGCATTATTGCTGTGATCCAAAGGAATATCCGTGCATGGTAAACAATAGTGTTGTAGCCAAACAAAAAATGTATTCTAGATTATATCGAAAAATGACATTTATGAAGAAGTTGGAGGGGCATATTGCTTTTGGGTCAATCGTCCAGCCATTTGTCATGATTTTCTTTTGAGTAAGATATCTTGATAACTAGTTGACAGGGGGCCTGGAAACTTTGTAAGCTTATTGGGGCTGAGGAGTAGATCACCTGGTTTACTTTTGAAAAAAGAAATTAGATTTATTCTGTCAGAGTTTTTATATGCCCTTTGTATGGACAAGCATATAATTGGAGGCATAGTTTTTTATTAAAAAAAAAAAAAAACAAAAAAAAAAACACAAAGCATTTCTAGTATTTCTCTATAATCTATACATTTTTGTTTGGCTACAACACTTTTAGGATCCACCTTAAAACCATCATATTCAAAAATCGTCTTATAATGATCTGTCTTATAAAGAGGTTTCATTTATTTAGGGATCCAAAATTATTAACCCTAAATGTTTGGACAGATCTGCTCAAGCACACAGCACAGACTGACACAGAACAGACTGGAGCCATTTGAATAAGCCTTTCTGATGGTTGGGTTGTCAAATGGACTTGATCGAATTTTAGAAGAAATACCATATGGTGTTAAGGTGTATGAATTTTAAGGGTAAATGTGATATTTGTGGAAAATAGTTCCAAGTTTATCCTTTTGATATGGGCGAGTCCATGTGAGAAGAAAGGGTCTGTGTGCACTTATTTAGGTAAGACACTTTTTTGAACCAAAAAAGTATATATATTTTTCATAGTTCTCCGCAAAAACACTTGTTGTGGGTACTCATTAGAAGTGCCTCAATGAGGCACTTCTAATGAGTACCCACAACATGTTTTTGTGGAGCAATAAGAAAAATATCAACACTTATAGATTGAAAACAAAAATGCACTAAATCTGTATCTCTGTTAGAAGGCACGAATGTGCAGGCTGACCTGGGTTTTTGTTGTTACATGTACTTTATGTGTTGAACATCCTTTATTCTATGTTGTGAGAATCAACTTTATTCTTTACAGGCTTTTCTTTTATTGAGAATATTCATGTATATGTTTTGATGAAAGTTGTATGTATAATTTTTTTATGCTTGTTAAGTATATTATTTTATACAATATCTTTTACTGTTTTACATAGTCCAACCTGTATTAAGCAAGTACCTATGGGATAATCAAAATGTGCTTGCTTAAGCCAGGTGCTTGCTCAATACAGGTGAGTTTTAATGAAATTGCCTTTTTCAGGAACAAAAGCAGGCTTGCGGTTGCTTACTTAATAGAGCTGACCACTATGATGGGTTTTACTATAATCATGTGATAGATACTGTATTGTTTTAATAGTGTGAAAGTGCTGTAATCTAACATTTGGCATTGGACTTAATTTTATTTTGTGGATTTATTGATGAGTAAACTCCTGCAAATCACTCACAAACTGAGGAAGGGGCTTTATTCAGTATGTGAGTGATTCTCCAAAGTTTACACATTAATAAAATCCTCAAAAATACTTCCAACTTTGGCATCAAAGCATTACAAATGTTGCCAAAAATATCAATCATTTGAGATGGCAGAAGGAAAACAGGTCAGACAAATTCCTGCTCTGGACTTTATTGAAGTGTAAAACTTTTCTTTCAGCCAGAGTGCATGAAATGTGTTTAAAGATGAGGAGTTGCAATTATATAGGGCCCAGTTGTTCAAAGTGTCGTTAGCTTAACAAGCTCATTAAGGGTCATTTCGTTAACTATTTTAGCAGATTCAATATACAATATTTGATATTTTTCGCTGAAAAAATGTGAGTAGCTACTCACATTTTTTCAGCGAAAAATTTCAGCATATTTTCGTATCACTCAATGTAAATTTTAAAGAATCGTTAACTAACGAGATCATTAGCTTTGAACAACTGGGCCCAGATATACATGTATGGTGGGTAAAAGTAAGTGCCTGAGTTCAAAATGATACTCATTAACAAGTGCAATTTCTTAAATGGTTCTTAACGACACAAATTGACGTGTCGTTGAACCCCAACACAATCAGCAATAAATGATTCATCTCATATGATTCAGTAATTGAGAGAAGGATATTTTCTGATTTTTCAGCAAGCTTGATTTTGCTGCCAATTACAGTATTCATTTGGGCCAGTAGTGTAGACTGCTCCATGGAAGCAGTTTGATCTGGGCATAGCTCCAGATAAGAGGTGTATTGGAGAAAATATTTTTCTTATTTTTTCCATGAAAACATGTTGTCAATATTTATTAGAAGTGCCTCACTAAGGCACTTCTAATGAGTATCCACAATGTATGTTTTTCTAGAGAAATAAGAAAAATATCAGCTTCTTATTTCTCCATATGTTGTGGGTTCATTAGAAGTGCCCCACAATGTTTGTTTTCATGAAGAAATAAGAAAAAATATCAGCAGTGTCAAACTCCATTTTCTGAACAACTGAATAATATATTTCAATATTTAAATATTGTCGGCTAAAATTTTAATGGAGACCATTTACATGAAATATCAAACACTGATTTTTGGGTAAAGATAGGAACTTTTTCAGGTTATCAGCTGCTGAAAGTTTTACACAGAATATTTAGTATTAAATGTCATTTCTTTTAACATAACATGCAGCTTGAATAAATATTATTTACTTTAACATGTAATCGACTTGAAACTGTGTGTTCTTATTGTATTAGTCACCAACTGGAGGGGGCCTATAGGTTTTCACCATCCATTCTTTCATCTCTCTGACATCGTGTTGAGGGCATATCCTTGTACTAAATTTAGTGTATGGTTATATTTATTGAAAATAGCTTGGTCCATACTATGACAAATTGTTATAACCTGTTTGTTGTTGACCTCCCATATTTACCTTCAATATTGGGACATCTTATTACCGTATATGTACAAGGCTGATATGTCTAAAAGAATACTGGATGAGTGGCAAATAGCATTAGCCCTGAACGGATGCCAGATTATGCGACATCTGATCTGGGTCTTCACTGTTTGACCAGTATTTTCTGTTCCAATACTTAGGGTTATTACGGTACTTTTTTATACAAAAAAAAAAAACTGTCCAGTGAATATCTCCTGTACCTTACGGCCTTGGATAATCAAATTTTCTGAATGGCTTTATTAATTGAAAATGGGATGTTACCCACCAAAAGCTGGTCCCTACGAGCTATATGTCTTGCTTGTGTTTATGACCTAGGTTTATCAAAATTTGGATGTTTTAGTACATCTAATGAAGATGTATTGCATACCAAATGTAGGTAACTGTAACCTGTATTTTGACTTCTGGCATATTTTATACAAAAGTTTAAACCCAGTATATATCTTCAATACTATATAGCCTGAATTTACCAAAGTTAATATATGGGTACATCTATCAAAGACAGCCACATAACGAGTATTAAAGTCGGATGACCTCTGACCTTATTCATACAAAACACTTGCCTGATGCATATCTGCTGTACTGAATGCTTAGGATTACCAAAACTTGCTGTAACATGTGTACATCTATTTGAGATGAGTCTGGAACCTGCTGATTAAGTGGCAAACAGTGTAGACCCTGATCAAGTGCCCACATTCTGTGGCATCTGATCTGGGTCAACACTGTTTACTCAGGCCAGTCTGCCTGCCCCTAAGGGTAAAAACAATATATGCCATTGAGGTATATACCAATTAATGTTGAGATACATGTAGATCTGTATCTTAATCAACCATCATGGCTGTGTCAGTTGACAGTATAACCTCCCTCTCCCATTCCCATCCCCTCACCTTCTCCTCACAGCATCCACAAATGTTAATGTTTACTTTTTAAAAATTATATTATGGGCTTAGAGAGCTACCCTACCCACTGACAGATATTGCTTTATTGTTACCGTGATCGTGATTTTGTGCAATAAAGTTGCTTTTCTTTTAATCAGATTGTTTATTCATATATATATACTTGTTTGTGAATGGTTTATTACTGTCAGCTCGCATTATTTACCCTAAATATTTTAATTAGTATAACTATTTACCATACTTTCTTTTCTAGAATTTGAGAATTTGAACAGATTGAACTACCCAGTGATGTATCTAAAATGTACTGACAGAATGGCAAACGGTGTAGACCATGATCAAACTGCACCTAAGGAGTTTGATCCAAGCCTACACTGTTTGCTTTGGCTATACTTATGGTAAATATGGTACAAAACCATTTTTATGAAGATTTTTTTATGAATAAATAAAGAAGATCATTGTTGTTTAAAATATTATGGTAAATGTCCTAAAATTTCGAACACATTATTCCATACTTTTTGGGGACTAAATTTTGCTTTTTAATGCAGATATTTTGTAAAATATTTTGTGGAATGACAAACAGTGTGGACCCAAATTAGAGTGCTCCTAAAGGAGCAGTCTAATATGGGTCTGCATTGTTAGCATGTGCCATTTTATAGGAGAATTTGGTGTACAAAATTTTAGGACATTTACCATTATTGTTATTTTTCTATTGTGTTTACTGTATGTTTTGTAACTGTTGATTTGTTGTATTTTATTCATTGTGTTACAATATTTATCCTAAGTATTTGGACAGACAGGTCTGAGCAAACAGTGTAGAACCTGATCAGATATCACAGAATGTGGGGTCAGGTCAGGATCTACATTACCCCTTACCCAGCTGTTTTTAGACACACTGGCAGATAATAAAATGGAATTGTTCATATTTTAGGATTAGTATGGTAAGGAAGTAATGTGTCCAGATAATTAGGGTAAATACAGTAGCTTTACATATTGAGTGTTTGTTGTGTTTGTGTTGAGGTTTTATGGCCCAGTCAAGCCAGTAGGGTCATGTCGAGCACGGTCAGTTTGCCTAACTACACTTATACTGGGCAAGCTTAGACCTAAAAGTGAATGACTGTAGAAAATATTCCTGATCAATCTCCACGAAAGAATGTTGCTCATCACGAAAACATACCTATATAATTTTGCCCCCCTTAAACCCTACTTTTATATAGTAAAACTGGGGTTTACAGGGGTAAACATTATTTTTCTTATTTCTGCTCAAAAACATAGATTGTGGGTACTTGTTAGATGCACCTCGCCAAGGCAGTTCTAACGAGCACCACAATATATTTTTTGAGCAGAAATAAGAAAAATATCTGAATTTTTATCTAAAAATTTTCATTTTTTGGTGGTAAAATTTTCTATAGATTTGAATAGGCGAATTTTTGTAATGGACCAGGCATGGGTCAAACCCTTAACTCCTGATATTGAGTGTAGAGGGCCTATAACTCCTGATAGACTGATATTTTTAGTAAAGTTTACCACAGAGTGGATTTTACAAAGCACACTATGATTATTACAATCAAAAATACACACAGATAAAAACGACCCTTTTTTTATTGATTGATCATTTTGTATGAACCAGTTGTGTTGTGTGTGTTCCTTTCTTTTTTTTTTTTTTTTTTTTCATAAAAATTAGTTTGCCTTCCCTTTGGGAGCAAATTCTTACCTTTTAGTATAGACCCCCTTTTTAGACCCCGCCACACAATAATAGCAGGGTATTATGGTTTCACGTTGGACGTCCTTGTGTCTGTCCATCCGTCCGTCCAACGTCCCTCTGTCCATCCGTTTTTCATTTCTGGATGATAACTTGAGTAAACATCAATGGATTTTCACCAAACTTGGTATGTGCATTGATATTGTAGAGATCTGGTTTAGGAGTACTAATGGGCAAATTTTGTCAAGTTTTTATGGAGTTATCTGCCTGAAGACTCCCATATTTTTATTTCTGGACGATAACTTTGAGAAATAAGAAGGGATTTCAACCAAACTTGCTACATCCATTGACATTAAAGAGATCTGGTTTGGGATTGCTAATGGGCAAATTTCATCAAATTTTTACGGAGTTATCTGCCCGAGACACGCCCATATTTTCGTTTCCAGACGATAACTTGAGTAAGTAACAAGGGACTTTAACCAAACTTGCTATATGCATTGACCTTAAGGAGATCTGTTTTGGAATTGCTAATGGGCAAATTTTGTCAAATTTTTACGGACTTATCTACCCGAGACACGCCCATATTTTCGTTTCCGGTCGATAACATGAGTAAATAAGGCCTTTTAACCAGACTTGCTATATGCATTGATATTATCAAGATCTAGTTTAGATTGTTATCTGTCCATTGATATTATCAAGATCTGGTTTAGGATTGTTGTCTTTCCCTCCGTCATTTTCTTTCCAGACATTTTCGCAACGATAACTTTAATACATAAACAAATAATTGCTATTGCGGGGTATTATGCTTGTTTTCAATTTACTTCCTTTGAATAGACCCCTTTTCAGCCAAACAAGCACTAATTCATACCTTTGTTTTGAGCAGACCCCTTTCCAGAAGAGGACAAAATAGTTGTAACAGAGTTTTGTCCTTTGAAAATGTATCAGTTCCGCTAAAATCTGTCGGTATGAGCTTTTCATCCATTACTTTTCACCTGTCACTTAAACAGTCCAGATTAAACAGTTCAATACTCAGGCTTTCCATACATCACATATCAGAATAGTATTCATTCCCCTTGTTCAAATTTTTAGGTACCATATGTACCTAAAATATTGGGACACTTAACTTCTTACTAAGGCTGGCTAATCGGAGCTGAAATAATCAATTATCAGTGCTGCCATTGTGATTGATAATTGATTAGTAATCACTGAAGATTTGGTAATAATTTTACGTATTTGACTGAGCATGACTCTTACCATATGTTATACTTAACTGTATGCATTTGGCCAGACAGGCATGAGCAAACAGTGTCGACCCAAATGAGACGCCGCAAATGCGGCGTCTCATCAGGGTCTACACTGTTTGCCACTCATCCAGCTATTTAAGACACTAAAGTGGGTAGTAAATTGTACTTGTTCAAATTTTAGCTAAAGTATGGTTAGGAGTTGAGGTGTCTGAATACTAAGGTAAATAGGGTAAAGTAACACACACAGAAATCAAATTATCAATTATTAGCAAATCTGTATGATAATCATTTTTGTGGTATTTATCGATCAATCGATTATCCGATTAATCGTACCAGTCTTACTTTTTACCATACTTATCCTAAAATTTGAATGTTTGTTTTACTACCTGTTGATGCACCTAAAACTGCTGGATAAGTGGGAAACAGTGCAGACCTTGATCAGACACCGCATTCTGCATAGTCTGATCTAGATCTGCACTGTTTGCTTAGGCCTCCCTGTCCCAGTACTTACGGTAGATATAATAAGGAGTTGAGATGTCCTGCTATGTAGGTTACCATAATTACCTTAACCAGTTAGACAGATAGTCCTGAGCAAACAGTGAAGACATTGACCAAACTGCAGTAAAACTTCAGTGGCACAAACGTCTTTGGGACCAAGCAAATTTGTTCTGGACATAGGTTTTTAGAGCCACTGAGGGTTATCATCGTGCCAGGCAGGAGGCAGATGGGAGTAATTTAGGAATGTCTTTTAGATTTTCTATAAGATATTGGCATGTTGAGTGTACTCATTAGAATCCCCTGGATGAGGCAATTCCAATGAGTACACATAACATACATTTTCATGAAGAAAAGTTCCCTAAAATATCCCTTGATATTTGTTTTCGTCAGCTATCGTAAAAATTTCCTAGGGACTCATAAATGGGTTCGAATCCACCACCAGTGTTTGAATCATTGATGTTTTACTGTACTCCAAAAAGAGCAGCTTCGTCTGAGACAGACTGCAATTCATGATTGTGGCAGTTCTTGAACTTCAATATCTGGGTGGCTGAGTGGTTCACACTCCTAATTTCAGATCACAAGGTCCAGGGTTTGAATCCCACTGGAGGCAGAATTCAACTCGTGACAATACAATGCTTTATTGCTTAGAGCCTTTCATTATCACATTTCTGTCATCTTGATATGACTTTAATGATGTTGAAGGGATGTAAAACATCAGTTCAGTATCATCAGACTGGTCTGATTAAACAGTGTAGACCCAAATCAGACACTGCAAAATTTAAATGTGTCTGATCATGGTCTACATTGTTTACTACTCATCCAGCATTTATTAGATACATCAACAGGTTAGATAGTAAATTGGACTTGTTCAATTTTTATGGCAAGTATGGAAAGAAGTTAAGGTGTCTCAATCAATCCAATACAGTCGACTCTCGTTATCTCGACCTTGCTTATCTCGAATAATCGCTTCTCTGTTTTAACATGGGAATCTAACAACAGGGAATAAAATATTGTCAAAAAGAGGAAAATTTTTCCTCTTTTCCACAATATTTTCAATATATCTCTAACTTCAGGAGTCAAATCTGATATGTTGAGGTATGGATATCTCGAAGTATTTCAGAGAGTCCCTTGGACTTCGAGATAATGAGTATTGACTGTATTTAGAGAAAATATGGTACGTGTTTGCGAAAAATGTTTGTTTATGGGGAAAAATCATTTTATTATTATTGTTATTATACATGTATGTATACAGAGACTTAAACCAAAAATGCACAAAATAAAGTAAATCTGTAAAATGATTTTATGTTTACTTAATGTCATCCAAAGAGTTAGAAGAAGTAATGGTGGAGCTGTTTTTGATAAAACAAAAATGACGCGAACAGCTCTCACTGAAAAAAAGCATGTTGTTCCAAATTGTTTTCTCACAGTTCAGATTTTTGTACTACTGAGTGTAGTGTTGTAAATTCTAGATTGGCTTTACTGGATCCCAGATGACTTGAAACAATGTTTAGACGTCCATTTTATACCCAGCCACAACATAGTGGCGGGGATTTATGGATTTATTTGGACGTCCCGCTGTCCGTCTGTCCTATGTATTTCCATCAGTCTGTCCACCCGTGTGTCATTTCCAGATGATAAATAAATGTCAGTGGATTTTCACCAAACTTGGTCTGTGCATTGATATTGTAAAGATCTGGTTTGGGATTTTTAATGGGCAAATTTCGTCAATTTTTGACAGAGTTATCTGCCTGCCACTCCTTTATGTTTTGTTTCCGGACAATAACTTGAGTAAAAATCAATGGGTTTTCACCAAACTTTGTCTGTGCAATGATATTTTAGAGATCTGGTTTGAGATTTCTGATGGGAAAATTTCATCAATATTACTGACATGGTTATTGTCGCACCTGCTTGTAGTAGGGTGCGATATAGGCGTCCGCTTTTCCGTCCGTCTGTAAGTTCGTCCGTCCGCCTGTCAACATTTATGTCGACGTTCGACATTTATGTCAAAGTTAGTATTCTAATCAACTACAAGACTAAACAACCATCAAACCTTGCATGAAACATCTCCCTGACCTCCTGACTTTGAGACATAGGCATCCGCTTTTCCGTTTGTCTGTCCGTTTGTCCGTCCGTCTGTCAACATTTATGTCGAAGTTCGACATTTATGTCAAAGTTAGTATTCTAATCAACTACAAGACTAAACAACAATCAACCTTGCATGAAACATCTCTCTGACCTCCTGACTTTGCGACATAGACATCCGTTTTTCCGTTTGTCTGTTCGTTTGTCCATCTGTCCGTCTGTCAACATTTATGTCGAAGTTTGACATTTATGTCAAAGTTAGTATACTTAACAATTACAAGACTAAACAACCATCAAACCTTGTATGAAACATCTCCGTGACCTCCTAACTTTGTGACATAGTCTTCCGCTTTTCCGTTCGTCTGTCTGTTCGTCCGTCTGTCTGTCTGTCAACATTTATGTCAAAGTTCGATATTTATGTCAAAGGTAGTATTCCAATCAACTACAAGACTAAACAACCATCAAACCTTGCATGAAACATCTCCCTGACCTCCTGACTTTGAGACATAGGCATCCGCTTTTCCGTTCGTCTGTCCGTTTGTCCGTCCGTCTGTCAACATTTATGTCGAAGTTCGACATTTATGTCAAAGTTAGTATTCTAATCAACTACAAGACTAAACAACAATCAACCTTGCATGAAACATCTCTCTGACCTCCTGACTTTGCGACATAGACATCCGTTTTTCCGTTTGTCTGTTCGTTTGTCCATCTGTCCGTCTGTCAACATTTATGTCGAAGTTTGACATTTATGTCAAAGTTAGTATACTTAACAATTACAAGACTAAACAACCATCAAACCTTGTATGAAACATCTCCGTGACCTCCTAACTTTGTGACATAGTCTTCCGCTTTTCCGTTCGTCTGTCTGTTCGTCCGTCTGTCTGTCTGTCAACATTTATGTCAAAGTTCGATATTTATGTCAAAGGTAGTATTCGAATCAACTACAAGACTAAACAACCATCAAACCTTGCATGAAACATCTCTGACCTCCTGACTTTGCGACATAGGCATCCCCTTTTCCGTTCGTCCGTCCGTTTGTCCATCCATCCGTCTCAACATTTATCTCGAAGTTTGACATTTACGTCGAAGTTAGTATTCTAATCAACTACAATTCTACAACAACCATCTTACCTTGCATGACACATCTCCCTGACCTCCTGACTTGGCAGGTACATTGATCCAGTGACCTTGACCTATATATATTTTGCGCTCCAGTGACTGACACAATTTACGTTGACGTTCCAGATCTTCTCAACTGTAAGATGTAAAACTACCAAATCTTGCATAGTGCTTCTTTTAGATGTACTGACTCGGCAGGTACCTTGACCCGGTGACCTTGACCTATATTTTGCGCTCCAGTGACTTTGACACATTTTGCATCGACGTTCGATATCTCCTCAACTATAAGGCCTACAACTATCAAACCTTGCAAAGTGCTTCTTCTCAATGTACTGATACCTTGACCTGGTGACCTTGACCTATATTTTGGCTGCAGTGACTTTGACATAATTTACGTCAACGTTCCAGATCTACTCAAGTGTAAGATCCTTAGCCACCAAACCTTGCATAGTGCTTCTCTTAGATGTACTGACTCGGCAGCTATCTTGACCCGGTGACCTTGACCTATATTTTGCGCTCCAGTGCCTTTTACACATTTTATATCGCCGTTCAATATCTCCTCAACTATAAGGCCTACAAACACCAAACCTTGCATAGTGCTTCTCCTCGAATTACGGACTCCGCAGGTACCTTGACTCGGTGACCTTGACCTATATTTTGCTCTCCATTGACTTTTACACCTTTTACGTCGCCCTTCCATATGTCCTCAACTGTAAGGCCTTCAACCACCAAACCTTGTATAGTGCTTTTTCTCGATGTACTGACTCAGCAGGTACCTTGACCTATATTTTGCACTCCAGTGACTGACACATTTTACCTTGATGTTCAGTATCTCCTCAAAAAATAAGACCTACAACCATTAAACTTTGCATAGTGCTTCACCTCATTGCACTGGCTTAGCAGGTACCTTGACCCAGTGACCTTGACCTATATTTGACACATTTTACGTTGATGTTCGATAACTCCTAAACTTGCATAGTGCTTCTCCTTGATGTACTGACTTAATAGCTACCTTGACCCGGTGACCTTGACCTATATTTCACGCTCCAGTGACTTTTAACATTTTACGTCGATGTTCCATTATCATTTGGCTGTATAATACGAAAAGTCAGTGCTGAAGATATAGCCATTAGAGAAAATTGCACTGGCCTGGAATATATGTTCCCCACTAGGCACTTTGTCTACATTTTTTCAACCCAGTTTTCCAACTAAGCACTGCTAAGAGTTAAATAAACTTATTTAATAACCGCGTTCTGATTATGGCTCCCGCAACTTTTGCCCCAGCAGGTGCGACGACGCCTTCCGTGGAATTCTTGTATTCCTGCCACACGTCCGTTTTTATCCCCCGACCAATAGATCTTGGGGATATAGTGATCAGCATGGCGTTTGTCCAGCCGTCCGTCCGTAGACGCATCCTTGTGCGCTCCATAACTTTGATACCCTTAGACATATTTTGATAATACTTGGTAGGAATGTAGAGGAGGACTAGTAGGCATGTCGCATGCAAGACAGACGACTCTCACTGTCTTTGTTATGTAGTTATCTCCCCTGAAGCCCAAATCTTGTGCAGGCCATAACTCCCATACTGGCCGGCCTCGTTGACATGTGGATGCGCGTCCGACTGGAGACCAGGGAAGTCCCGGTTCGACCCCAGCCGAGGTTGGCAACATTCTTTCGTGGAGATTCATCATGAAATATTTTCTACGGTCATTCTCTCCCTTCTGCTGATTCAAGAAGGGCAGTTGTCAGTTTCTGGCGAAAGAATGTGCACAATACTGGTTAACAGCTTAGAGGACTAAGCCTGCCCAGTAAACGTGTGGTTAGGTAAACTGACTGCCCTTGACATGACCCCTTTGGGTTGACTGGGCCGTAAAACCTCAACACAAACAAACAAACTCCCATACTGTTCGAGAGTATTTGATAATATTTGGAAGGGATGAAGAGGAAGACCAGTAGGCTTGTCGCGTGCAAGAGAGATAACTCTCACTTTATTCGTTATGTAGTTATCTCCCCTGAAGCAGAAATTGTAGACTCATCCTTGTGCATTCCATAACTTTGATATCCTTAGATATGTTTTGCTAATATATGGTAGGAATGAAGAGGAGGACCAGTAGGCATGTCACAGGCAAGAGAGACCGCTCACTTTCTTTGTTAAGTAATTACCTCCCCTGAAATCTGTCCAGATCTAATCATTTGTCTTAGAGTTACGTTCCTTTCATTGTTGAAAAAGCCTCTATTTGACCTTGTCACCAGCATAATTTTTTCAGTTTTGAAGGGATCATCCTGAAACTTGCAGATAAGGTGGACATGGGTGAAGTCTTAGATGAATTCTAAAACTGTCCAGATCAGATCATTCATTTTAGAGTTACCCTTTGATTGCTGAAAACGCCTGTTTTCGACCTTGTCACCAGCGTAACTCTTCCAGTTCTGATTAAATCTTCATAAACCTTAAATATAAGATCAGATTGAAACTTGGTGGGCAGATGTATCATGAGGTGATTCAGGGCATATTGTTTTGATGTTAAAGTATACAAATTTTGATAAGAGTTATCACTATTAAAGATTTTTCAGACATGTCTTCATTTCCACATAACTCCAACAGTTTTTATAGAATGAGGTTGAAACATTTTTAGGACTAAGCCTGCCCTGGAAAAGTGTGGTTAGGTAAATTGACCGGCTCAACATTACCCTAATGGGTTGTCTGGGCCGTAAAATCTCATCTCGGTCAAAATCTGAAGAGGGGTCTACTCTAAAGGAGAGCATTTTTTTCCTTTTAAAGTAGATCCCTTTTTCAGAAGGTAGGCAAAAACAAATAGTTTACAGGAACTACAATTTTTTGCTAGCCTGTGTAAATTTTTCCATTTTCTTCTAGTATCTTTGAAAATAGCACTGAGTGTAAAATCATTGCTAAAGTCTAAATAGAAATTTATATGACCTGAATTTGAATGTATGCAGGCGTCTGAATATGAATGTGACCCAATTTCTACTAAGGTAAGTCACTCAATACGAAAACATGCCTATTCAAATATATAGAAAATTTCACTTCCAAAAAACTGAAATTCAGATAAAAAATTCTGATATTTTTCATATTTCTGCTCAAAACATAGATTATGGGTACTTGTTAGAACCGCCTCACCGAGGCGGTTCTAACGAGTACCCATAATCTATGTTTTGAGCAGAAATAAGAAAAATATTGTATACCCCTTTAAACCCCAGTTTTACTATATAAAAGTGGGGTTTAAGGGGGTCAAAATTATATAGGCATGTTTTCGTGATGTGTGACATGCAGTTATGCAAAATGACCTTATTTTTTCCATATTGATGATATATTCTAAATAAGACCTCTGTAGCATAGCTGGGAACTATATACAAATGTGACATTATTTTCTCAAAATGTAGGTCACAGTGATCTGTGTATATGCACAATGATTTGAACTTATCTGACGATGTTATTTCAGGTATTGCCACTAAGCGAAAATTACATTTTGGGTGTGAAATAGGAATGTGATCTAGTTTCTAAAAAAAATGGTCCATAGAGGTATGGTAGTGCGCAAATACTTTGCTTTGTGTGAAGATGATTTTCAAGTATGGCAATTTGCATGAAATGTCAAAACCTATTTCCTGGAAAAATAAGCCGGAAAAATATTTCAAAATGTCGTCTGCTGCAATTTTTACCGAGCCTGCTAAGAGTTAAAGCAGAGTCTCTAATGATAATGGTAGAGTTAACTATTTACCTGACTATATATATATATATATATATATTTCTTTTTTTTTTCAGTTTTACCAGCAGTCGAAATGGCGATTGTTTACCTAACGTGCATTTGAGCAGCAACGTGAGTAGCCGACTTTCTGATATGTGCGCCAAACGAAGACTCAAATCAACCTGCGTATCCTTCCGTTATCCGTTTGAAGAAACTGCATTCTTGGCTATCCAAAATGCACCCAATGAAGATTCTGATTACACTGCGCAAATCAAGCTGATCTGAATCTTCGCTGGACGCACATGTCCGAAGATACATTTTCCGACGTTGTTCATTTCTTGTGCACAGGTTTACAATCAATCCTTTTAAATTTAAGGACTAACGTCTGTAAAGCACTTATTGCGTTACAAATAAAAATGATTTTCAGTGAGAATAATAAAGTTTGATACTATCTGCTGAACACAAATAAAACTATTCATTTCACTTCACGGGAAACGCCTGGTAGATTATTTGCCATATTTTCAGGTAGACAACTTCTATGACTTCTGGTTTGCTCTCTTGCACCAGAAATCCCTTCTGAAAAGAGCTGTACCCTAAAAGGAATGAATTTGCTCTCAATGAGAGCAAGGTCTTTTCTTAAGAGAAGACCGCTTTTCAGAAGGAAGCAAAACATTTTGACAAATTTGTCACCCTTGAAAGTGAATCAGTACCTCTTAAATATCTCATTTGAAATGTTAAAATGTCGGACCCTAAGTTAAGCCACTCCAGGGAATTATTGTAAACTTGGGCTCTTATGTACATTGCATTTTTTGGAGCTGTTCCTCACCTGCCACCAGATTTAACATACCACATTTCGGCAACCTGTTTTCCTGTTACTTCCAGCCTAATAACTATCTAACAAATATTTTACTGCTAACGCTAAAATATGCATTCAAACATATTAGCCTTATAAATTTTGATGCTTATAAATAGTAAATAAGTAAACAAAACCAAAGAAAACTTTTTATTTTTGAAAAAAATAAGATTTTAATCATATTGAGTACGATATCGGAGGACGAATATGAAAATTCCAGTAAAATGCGCCAAATGTACAGCGTTGGGTAAAAAAATGTTACCTAAGCCACGTCCTTCTAAACACCGAAAAGGAACTTTTCAACCACATGGACCGACTATACTAAGTCACCAAATCTGCAAAAAAAAGGTTAAAAAAGGTCAATGGCACATGCCTGGCTTTCTGTTCTCAGATAACAATTTATAGATAAATTTGTAAACTGTTTATCTGTGGCCTTTTGTATTTTTAATTTTCAGCGTAAATCCCAATCAGTTCTAGAGGCCAATGGCCAATAGGATGTCAGGCAAACGCCCCTATCAGCACTCTCGGTGCTTTGATTTTTGAAGTTGGAGTATAAGTCTCATTGAGTGTTAGTTTCATCAATATTATAGAATGCATGGAATGTGTGGAATTAATCATATGAGCCAAACGTGAGAAAACGTACCTTCTGACATGTGCGCACAGCGAAGACTCAAATCAGTCTGCGCAACCGCATGAAAAAACTGCATTCTTGGCTATCCAACTTGCGTCCAGTGAAGATTCTGATCAGCCTGCGCGAATGCGCAGGCTGATCTGAATCTTCGCTGGGCGCACATGTCCGAAGATAGGTTTCCCGACGTTGTGGCTCATTTGTTATTATATATTCATATTCACAAGCAAGTAACATCTTGCGTATATTGTTTGTCAGCATATTCTTGAAACGTATTTATTTTGTTTGATGCACATAAAATATATATGGCGCTAAATGTGAGAAAAGGGCATTATACCAAATGTGGGTAACGACGGATCAGTACACGCGTTGGCGCCGACTGAACAACATTACGTAAACACTCCAATAATGGATCAGTCCTATCATGATCTTGTATAAACTCTGCTGTCTTATTTTCACTATGGATCATCTGCCTGGTGGTGTTTTCTTTAACCGTTAAATTATCAGGCATAATTGCGGTAGACATTCTATATGTTTTTCATGATTACCTTTCAGAGAGAGAGAGAGAGAGAGAGAGAGAGACAGACACACACACACACACACACACACACACACACCATAAAAATATCGTCTGTTGCAGTCATGATTGGCGCTTAAAGGGTTATAATTATTTTTCTGAAATCAAGACGAATTTTTAATATAATTATAGTTCAGCAGACGGATACTAATTAAGCACAATTTGATTGGTCGAGAGCAAATTCAAAACTGAGCATGAATATTGGAACTATTTTCTTTGCGTAGATTTCTGAAATATACTAGTTAACTGAAGTTTTCAATGTAAACACGACAGAAATGCAATTGTAAGAAGTCCCGGGGAAGCATCTTGCTGGTCGCTTTGGTATCGGAGCTTGAACGAAGGATTGCGATACATACCCAAAACGGTGCACGGTCTCCGGTCCATCACTGTTCGCTTATAAGCCGCAATGTGGGTAACAATCTTTCTGACGTGCGTTCCAATGAAGTCTCAAATCACATCACGAAAACATGCCTGTAGAAACTTGACATTATAGACGTTATCAGAGCTATGTAAAAAAAAAAATCAACTATGATCGTCTGTTTTCTAGCCCGCATAATTTCATGTCGCCATTCATAGCCTAGGCCGAACATACTATATCCGAAATCGTCTATGTAGCAGTGTTTCGTTCTTTTCTCCACTCATAACGTTTTCTTTCGGCCCAAATCTTTCCATGCTTGAATATCAAATTAAACTGTATTATTAAACCAGCTTATAATCCGTTCGATTTGAGAATGCACATTTCCAATCGTAAACAAAGAAAAATATCTTTTGTTTCTTCTTCGTAGTACGATGAAAAAAAAAAAAAAAAAAAAAAAAAAAAAAACGAAATGAAAAAATTCAAACGTGTACGAATATTGACAGCAACAAGCTCATTTCAGATCGAATGGTCAAATTGGGGCTCCTACGGGAAAACTGCTCATTTCTCTTTTAAATGAGCAAAACCCACATTGCTACATTCATTCTACACAGTACTTCCCATTTTTTATTTCACTATGTTACCAATAGCACAGTTCTCTGCTACAAAAGTGTGCCTTTGAATAAAAAATAAAAGGGGGGGGGGGGGGGGGGGTGGGGGGGGGGTGGGGGGGGTTATATATAACCCCATTAAGAACCCATTAAAACTGGAAGAAAACCGATGTTTTCCAAACGCATACACATTTTACAAAAAAACAACCTCAAATAGATACGCCGGGCTTCAGCCCGGCGTAAATAAAATAGACTTGCTCCAGTTTGAGGACAAATATATATAGTAAGATGTCCGGTTATTTAGGGACAGGGATTAATACAGTAGTTTATATTTTATTTGTACAGGGTGGCGGAGCGGGAGTGGTGGGAGGGGGGGGGGGGGGGAGGTGAGAGGCGGTGTGTGTGTGTGTGTGTGGGGGGGGGGGGGGGTAACCCAATCACAGACGTTGATTTTCGAAACGTGGGCCTACTAAATCAAGCAGAGAAGCTCATGTGACATTTTTGGTGACGTCGTGCACTTCGAAATTCGCCCTTGGAACGGCTAAAATTCCATCTCACTCCATCACGAAAACACACCTGTATAATTCTGACGTACTTAAACCCGACTTTTATGTAGTAAAACTGGGGTTTACAGGGGTATACATTATTTTTCTTATTTCTGCTCAAAACATAGATTGTGGGTACTTGTTAGAACAGCTTTAGCGAGGCGGTTCTAACGAGTACCCACAATCTATGCTTTGAGCAGAAATATGAAAAAAAAAAATCGGATTTTTTTTGGGGGTGGTAAAATTTTCAGTGTATTTATTTTATTTTATTTTATTTTTTTTTATTTTATTTTTTTTCCTAGACACTTTTTACAGAAGACGTAAATTTGCAAGCTTTAAGCAGATTTTAATTCAAAACCATTTGTCGTAACTACCTATGCACAAAAAGTTTTATTCTAGTCATTGACAAAATTCGAATATTCATTTTTCCCTTAGTTAAAATGGCTCTAAAATATGCAAAACCCGATTGGGTAGATAGTTTGGATGCAGGTTTTCAACAAGTTAATTTTATCAAAATTTCTTAAATTATCACAATATTGTTATCGAACACCAATAACTCAAAATCAGTGAAGAAAAGCAAAATATATAGCAAACAAATTCCAAAATCCAGTTTACTATAGAAATTGCATATCAGACTCGTTTTAGGCCATAAAATTAATTTTGCGATAAATATTTGAAAACAAAGCACAGGAATAGAAACGACAAATGGTTTCTGATAAGATATTGTCAATCTCAAATTAATTTTTCCATTTAAAATAAAACGCCGAATAAAAACATCTTTCCAGGATGTTGAAAGCAACAGTGATAAAAGAAGGCACGAGTACGTTTTTGTTTCCATATGAAATAAAACGCTGAATAAAAACGTTTTTCCGAAGAATGTTAAAAGCAACAGTGATAATAGAAGGCAAGAATACGCTTTTGTTTTATTTAAAGAAAATGTCACCAGCCTCTTCCGTTTTTAACCTAAATATTCGGACACAACTGCTATCCATATTTGTCCTGAAATCTGAATAAGTCCTTGGGGATGCGTCTGAAGACTGTAGAATGAATGGCAAACAGTGTATATCCTGATTAGACGCCGCGTTTTGCGGCGTCTAATCCGAATCTTCACTGTTTGCCCAGGTATGTGTGTCCGATTACTTAGGGTAAATACAAGCAAAACGATCGGCTTTAGTCTCAACGATAATATCTAGACGTGTATTCATACGTCTCCACGGATTTAGATTCATTATCCTTGTATGGATACCTGCGCCTCTGAACACCAGGGCGACGCTGGCGGCTCTGTCCAAGTCTAAGCGGAACGCGTTCTGGCAGTTTGAAAACTCGGAGTCTGTTCCTGTCGTCAAACGATGCTTCAATTTGTCCGTTGCTTACAACAAATCCTAAATGACTCGCATTCAGTGTGTGCGTTCCCCGTCTGATTTTTACGTTCCAATTCGCTTCCACAGACGCTTCTATAAAATGCGTCTGAACACAAAGCCTTGAACTTGACGGAGACATTCTCAAGAACTTTGGACCGTTTGTGACAGACACGTCACCTTTACTGTTCTGAATAACTTTAACGCCATTGATGAAAACTTTAAAGCCACCATTTGAGAAGTAGTCGAAATGCGCCTGCGATGACTTTTGACAACATAGAGATACCAGTTCCTCCTTCCGTTTAGCGTCTTCACTGTCCAGAAAGTTGACGGATTCGTCTTTTGATAAATCTTTAAACACCGGATAAGGCTCTTCTATAATTTTCTTGAAGTCAAATTTGTAAGAACCGAAATTGTTTCCAAATGTGATGCTCTCTGTCGTCATCTTAGCCTTCCGCGCAAGAAATAGTTCCAAGTCCGTTGTAGTTCCGGATTGAGAAAGTTTAACAGCTGGATGTATCAAGACGCTGGAGTTTCCTCTGCTGTTAGTGGCTACAACAATCTTCTTTACATGATTTACTAGCCGCAAATCCCTGATTGGTGTCATTTCTAAAGAAATATCATCGCGCAGTAGTACGGTGATTAGACCATTGTGAGAGACGAACAAGGATGGAAAAGGGCAGTCTGACTGAGGGTTATCGGTTCGGACATCGTCTATTTTTGTTGATGCATCGTCTGTTATTGGAACACCATTCTCAATTTCTGGAGCTTTAAAACCATTCCAGGTCTTGCAAATATGACTGCCTTCTCCACCTTTTTCATTCTCCTGTGATTCAATTAGAATTATTTCCCCTGATTCACTTTCATACACGCCTACTAACTCTTCTTTCTTCTCAAGATCCAGTGGCTCAACATCATCGTTTGTTGACCATTTGTCATCGCTGAGTGTTACTTGTAGGTCTTGTACAGGCGCTTCCTGAACAACAGTTTGTCCATAGGTAGCTGGAATAAGCACTGGTGGAATAAACTGCTGACCTTGTGGCTGCATTCTTCCTTGCGCTAAATCAAAGTACTGAGGCAGGTAGTCTGTTGGTACATAATTGACGTATGTTGTCTCTCCGTACTGCGTCAAAATACACGAAGTTTGATGTGCTTGGTTCTTTTGCTGCTCTGGAAAATTGGCTTGCATATGTCCTGCTGCATAAAACTGGTAACCGTCATAGGAATATGCAAGTCCAGAACTGTCATAGTACAGTTTATTAGCAGATGCATCGTTTGTTACCATTCTATTATCGGCCTGGTAAACAAATGCATTTTGATACTCATTTCCATATATATTAGCGCCTCCACATTCGTAATTTGGCATACGCACATTGTGCGCAACTCCTGTTTCATTCTGTTGTTGATAAGTATTATATATGCCATTTGTCTGAATAACATAATCTCTTGCAGAGAGTCCTTTCGGTGTTGTTATAAGGGCAGAACGTGGCAAATACAACTCCTCATTACCGTTATACACAATTTCAGTTTCACCCTGCTTGGGAGGATATGCCAATGGATTTGATAAATCATTTCCATCAAAAGCGTCTGCTTCAACTTCAGCCATAATCTGCAAATTTGACTCAGCACTGCCGTTACTCTCATTAAGAACATTTGATCTAGGGTCTTCTACCAGCTGCGCATTTTTCATTTTCGATTCTAATTCTTCCGTTTTAAAATTAGAATCATCTGGTGTTTTTATTTCATCCGTAATATCTTCAGATTCTAATGAATTATTGCTACTTACATTAGCGTTTGACGTCTTGACCTCTGTTTCGTTGCTTTCCATTTCAGTGGCAATCATAAGCACAGCTGCTTTACTGTCGAAATTCAGCGTTGACATGTCTGATTTTACACAGTCCGACGCCATCTTGAGACTAGTTTGTTACGCCATGACGTCACGTTGCCCACATAGCTTTGTTTTCGCATTTGCCGCTCTTTTCATGAGAGCGTCATATGTGCATTGTCGATATGCACTTTCATCGCGGTAATCTTTAACGCTCTGGGCAAATCCACTACTGTGCTTTCGACATCTTTCAGAAAGTCGTATTTTGCTTGGCGTTTTACACAAAAGAAGAAAATTTGCAAACTTTTGTCATGATTTAATGCAAACGCATTTGTCGTAGCTACCTATGCATAATTTTTTTTATTCTAGTCATTGGTTTTTAAAACCTCAAAAATTTTCACTTTTTCCTATAGTAAAAATGAATACAAATTATGCAGAAATCTGTAGGGTAGGTTACTCGGAGGCAGATTTTCTACAAGTTCCGCTTGATCAATTGTTCTAAAATTTTCACAATATTGTTCTGAAACATAAATAATTAAAATTCAGCAAAGAAAAGTAAAAAAATATTTTCTTAGACAAAAATTCCAACAAATCACTTTAATATAGAAATTGCATGGGTCAGACCAAATTTTGGCTGTAAAGTTTAATTTTATGGTAAATATTTGAGAACAAAACACAGAAACAGAAAAGACAAATGGTTTCTGATAAGATATGGTCAATCAGAACAAAATGTTTTCATTTAAATAAAACGCCAAACAAAAAACGTCTTTTCGAATGATGTCGAAATGACAGTAGACAACAAATTGATGATGTTTTTCGTATTTTTTCTTAGAAAATAGGCTTTGACATTTTATGCAAATTGTTAATGCAAATTACAATTTACATGAAATGTCAAAGCCTATTTTCTGGCAAAATAAGAAAAATATTTAAACATTGCGAAAACACCCCTATTCAAATATATTGAAAATTTCACCACCAAAAACTGAAAGTTTTCAAATAAAAATTCTGATATTTTTCATACTTCTGCTCAAAACATAGATTGTGGGTACTCGTTAGAACCGCCTCGCCGAGGCGGTTCTAACGAGTACCCTCACTCTATGTATTTGAAAAGAAGTAAGAAAAATAATGTATACCCCTGTAAACCCCAGTTTTACTATATAAAAGTGGGGTTTGAGGGGGGGGGGGGGGGGGGCAAAATTATATAGGTATGTTTTCGCGATGAATGTCGTCGTCTGCTGCAGTTTTTATCCAACATGCTAAGCCGGCCATGGCTATTCATGGCCGACTAAGTTAGAATTTAAAGCTAAGTGTTAAAATTCTTACTATGAGTATAACTGTTTATGACATTGTATTTACTGTTAGTGCCAGAACGCTGACATATTTGTAGATGGATGAAGAGCAATCATTTCTTTGAAATATCTGCAGCAGATCAAACACGATCGAGGTTACAGCTATGTTGATGCAGCTCTGACTTTGCGGGTCTTGGGAGCGATATTTTTCCTTTTAGAGTAGACCCTTTTTAAGAAGAGAACCAATGATACAACAACAACAGCAACTACTACTACTCCTACTACTAATACTAATAAACATGTACACACATGGGAATTCACAGAATGGGCCTTTGGGCCATGTACGGACGCGTAGACCCTGTAAGCTTGCGTATACAGTCTAATTAATGTCTCACTATCTGCTAAAAAACATTCGATTCTGTAGGCTGTATCGACAAATGAGCCAGAGCACGACAAAGCCTACAATAAGACCTGTGGAATAATCAAAGACTCAGATCAGCCTGTATACCCACACAGAATAGAAAAGGTTCTCATTTATCGCTTTTTTATAGCCTGAAGGCTGTAGAAGGCACATGCGATCAGCGAAGACTCTGATCAGCCTGCGCATCCGCGCAGGCTGATCTGAGCCTTCGCTGGTCGCACATGTCTTATTGTAGGTTTTGTCGTGCGCCGGCTCAAATCAAAATGGACGACAAATGCCCTATTGGTTTAAACATATTTTTAATTTATAAACTCACAGAACAATTTTTCATATAAATACCTTGTTGATAGTGCATGGCTATACGGTCTAGATCAGGCTGCGCGTTCGCACAGTCTGATCAGGGATTTCGCTGTCCGCTTACGGAATCATTGATTACTGTAAAATACATCCAGGTATGGAAATCTTCTTCTTAACTGTTCGTACATATCACGAAAACACAATTTGCTCATTTTCGCTTCGAAAGTACTTGCAGTTTCGCATTTTTCCCCAGAACAAGATAAATATAAGCGTACACTAATATTTATTCCAACAAACATAATAATAGAAAGAGTGAAAAATCAACAAGTATAAAATTATATTGTAAAATGGCTGTAAATAAGAGGATTTAAATGCATTTTACGTTAAGACAAGTGACCACTTCTAGGTGCAATTAAGTTGAGATAAAAAATAAAAATATAAAATATATTTGTGCCCAGGTAGGAATCGCATATCATGCAGAAGTAAATCGCGAATCGACAAAGTAATTGTAGTAGTTCTACCAAGCAAAACAATCTGAATTTTTAATAAATCTTGTATGAGGCGCGTCATGGAAAATGATGTTTTCGGGACATATGCTGACAGCGATGGCCCAAATCAACTTGCGATTCGCGCAGTCTGATCAGGGCCTTTATTGTCCACTAACGGAATAATTTGGTACTCTAGAATCTGACGACATTTAGCTACTCTCCTTTCGACATCTGTCGGAAAGTCGATTTTTGCCTGCCAGTTTACATAGAAGAAGTAAATGTGCAAAAATTTAGCATGATTTAATGTAAGACCATTCCTCGGAGAAAGTTTTATTCTAGTCATTGATTTAAAAAAGTGAATATTTTCATTTTTCCAACAATAAAAAGACGGCTGTAAAATATGCAAAAAAAAAAAAAAAAAAAAAAAAAAAAAAAAAAAAAATATTAAAAATATTCACTGTAGAAATTGCATAGGACAAACCCGTTTTAAACCATAAATTTAATTTTGCGGTGAATATTTAAAAACAAAGCACACTGACAGGAACAACAAATGGTTTCTGATAAGATATTGTCAATCACAAATCAAATTTGCCATTTGGAATTAAACGCCGAATAAAAACCGTCTTTCCGAAGGATGTTGAAAGCACAGTGAGTCCCTGATCAGACTATGTTTTCGCTGGCTAATCAGGATCACTTCTGTTCACATATGCCCAGTGAACCATTTTTTCACGGCACGTTTCAAATGATGCGCAACTCACGCAAAGTGCCCTCATAGAATTTGCATAAGCGCAGGCTGATCTGGCCGCTTACAGAATCAGTGGATACCGTAGTTTATGTCGACGAACAGAAAATTCCTAGATTAGACTGCACAGATGCTTAGGGTGATCTGGACCTACGTTGTCCGCAAAATGCATAAAGGCCCTTAAGGAAAGAAATCGTTTCCTTATAGATTAAACGCCTTTTTCAGAATGAAGGTAAAACCTGAACTGTACCTGGTTATTTATTTCTGGCAAACCAATTTTGAAGAAGTTGCCTCCCCTGAAAGTGTATCGGTTCCCCTTAAAATGGAGGGCTTTTAAAGATACAGGTTGACCACGTATCCACACCCCATGTACCATGAATATTCGTACAATTTTATCTCCTTAACATACTTGTCCTAAAATTTGAAAAAGTCCATTTTACCGCATGTACCAGTTGATTACTGTCTAAATGATGACTGTCAAACAGTGTAGTCTCACGTTACCCACGTTATGTGGCGTCGGAACTGGGTCTGAGCTGGGATACTCTGGACAAATACCCTGTATATTCGGACTGTCTACTTCATCATGAAAACACACCTATGTAATTTTAACCCCCTTAAACCCCACTTTTATATAGTAAAACTGGGGTTTATAGGGATAGCCATTATTTTTCTTATTTCTGCTCAAAAACATAGATTGTGGGTACTCGTTAGAACCGCCTCGTCGAGGCGGTTCTAACGAGTACTCACAAGATTGTGGGTACTCGTTAGAACCGCCTCGTCGAGGCGGTTCTAACGAGTACTCACAATCTATGTTTGGAGCAGAAATATGAAAAATATCAGAATTTTTTATCTGAAAAAGTTCATTTTTGGTGGTAAAATTTTCAGTATATTTGAATAGGCATGTTTTCGTTATGTGCAATACTTGCCCTAAATTTTGAACAAGACCATTTTACTACCAGTTCATCAGTGCACAGGGGCTTGAAGTTCTATCTCAGAAACCGTCTAGATATCTGAAACCCGGGAGGGGCGGTTCAAAAGTAATATCATAGATATTGATCTTCGATCTTCAGTCATGGTTGCTTCTGAATATCTCCTAAATCAAGTTAGTTAAAATTTTGATGGACACAACTTCAAGCACCTGTGATAAGTGTCTGAAAACCTCCGGGTAAGTGGCAAACGGTGTAGACCCAGTTCAGACGCCGCGTGCTGCGGCGTCTTATCTGGGTCTACACTGTTTGCTCAGGCAGGTCTATTAGATTCTTTGAGTATATACGGTAAAATCGGAATGTGATGAAGTAATTTTCCTAAATAGTCGGACATATTTTATTCCTTACCATACTTGTCCTAACATTTGAACAAGCCCATCTAACTACTTGTTGATGTGTCTAAAACCGCTGGGTAAGTGGTAAATGTTGTAGGCCCTGATCAGACGCCGCGTTATGCAGCGTCTGATTTGGGTTTACACGGTTTGCTTATGCCTGGCCGTTCGAATATTTTGGGTTAAAGGGGAACGCAACCCTGATATAAAATATTTTTCACAATAAAGAGCTTAATAAACAATAAAATTTGATAAAGGTTTGATCAAAATCGGTCAAGGAATAACAAAGTTATCACAGTTTGAAGATTTTAACATGGCCAACATTGGCCCCGCCATTTTGAATATGCAATAAGATTTCAAGAATGTTAAAGCTTTAAACTTTTTCATTTTTTTTATCACCAGAGTATATTTTTTAGAAAATAAGTTGCTTACCACTTTCAGAAAAATTAAGATAGAATATCTATCTATATACTTTTTATTTTAATTATGCATATTTAATAAGGGCTGTGTGACGTCACAAAGCCGAAACAAAGCGGCCTCCATGACATTGGATTTCAATAACTTTCTTGTTTGCCGGTCGAATTTGACAAACCTTGTATCAAAATGTTCGGCTGGTAAAGTTCTATCCTGTTAGGCATATTGTCTTCCTACATTGCCTTTCGCTTTAATACGGCAGACATAAGATTTTCTTACGTCCAGTTTTGATAAACAGCAAAGGCATATATGATCCGCAACGAGAGGAAACGTACGTCCTGACATGTGCGCCCAACGAAGACTCAAATCAGCCTGCACATCCGCGCAGTCCGATCGGAGTCGTCTTTGTCCGCAAGAAGAAACTGCATCCTTGGCTATCCAAAATGCGCCCAGTGAAGATTCTGATCAGACTTCGCGTATGCGCAGGCTGATCGGAATCTTCGCTGGGCGCACATGTGCGCAGGTACGTTATCGGACATTGCGGCTCATATGGCTGTAATAAACATGTCAACCAGAACGTGACAGTTATCCTAAAATAGCTCTCTCGTCCTGAAATGTCATCATTTCCACCAATTATCTTAAAAATTCTAGGCTTCTCAGACTACTGATGAGCAGAAATACAGTAACTCCTAATATTAACCATAGTCCTGTTGAACCCGGTAATGCCCTTCCTTTGCAAACTGTGTAGAATCCAGATCAGTTGGCTTCTAGAGAAGCCAACTGATCTGGATCTGTACTGTTTGTCATTAAGTATGTGAATTTGTATCAACTACCTGGATAAAGCGATCGGATTGTCTAAAAATTAGAAGTGGGTGTGGCGTCTTAATTTCAGTTTAACATGACAAGGGTTAAAGATTGATGCAATGATAAAATGCTACTGAAAACTCGTTATCAGTGTATTATTAGAGAAAAATATTGTCGTACATGTAATAGGTAGTTTGGTATCTAGGCTACGTAGCCCACTAAGGTCAAGGGAGATTATTATATAGAGGTTATGATAAAACGATTAAGACGTGTGTAGCTTATTCATATTTTTTTTTTATATTTTCATGATAAACTATAATATTTGATTAACGGATATTAATTGAGAAAAGACTTGTCTAAATAGGTACTTTCGTATCTTGGCTACGTAGCCCAGTTATTGTGCTTTCGACATCTTACAAATGATCGTTTTTGCATTTTTTGCTCGGCGCTTTTACACAAAAGGAGGAACTTTGCAAACTTTTGTCATTATTTAATGCAAAACCATATATTCTAGTCATTGGTTTGTTTAAAAAAAATGAAAATATGTTCACTTTCTCCGTAGTTAAAATGAATCACAACGAAAACATGCCTATATAATGTTGACCCCCTTAAACCCCACTTTTATATGGAAAAAATGGGGTTTACAGGGGTGTACATTATTTTTCTTCTTTCTGTCCAGAAACCTAGATTTTGGGTACTCGTTAGAACCGCCTCGCCAAGGCGGTTCTAACGAGTACCCCCAATCAATGTTTTGAGCAGAAATATGAAAAATATTAGAATTTTTATCTTAATTTTTCTTTATTTTTTGGTGGTAATTTTTTCAGTATATTTGAATAGGCTTGTCTTCGTAATGGCAAATTATGCAGAAATCTGTAGGGTAAGTAATTTGGAGACAGAGTTTCCCTTGTTCAATTTTTCTGAAATTTTCAAAATATTGTTGTGAAACATCAATACTTCAAATTCAGCAAGGAAAGTAAAAAAGATTTTCTTGGAAAAAAAAATGAAATTAAAAAAAATAAAATCATTTTACTATATAAAACTGCATAAGTTAGACCAATTTTTGGCCGTGAGTTTAAAGGTAAATATTTGAGAACAAAACACAGAGAAACAGAAAAGACAAATGGATGTTTGATAAGATATGGTCAGTCAGACCAAAATATTTTAAATTAAAAACAAAACGCCAAAAACACACTGAAAAAAAAAACAACAACAAAAAACGTCTTTCCGAGTGATGTCGAAAGGACAGTAGGTCAAGGGAGCTTACCATATACAGAGGTTATTGTGTGAAAGCTTTAAACGTTTTTTTTTTTTTTTTTTGTTTGTTTGTTTGGTTTTTATTGTCTTTGTTTTTTTTTTTTTTTTTTTTCATTTTTTATTATTTATTTTTCATACTCATGTGTACTTTAATGATAAACTATAGCATTTGATCCACGAGTCATGATAATATCGGAGAAACGTATTGTCTAAATTGGTAGTTAAGTATCTAGCAGCTCAATTAGGCCAAGCAAGTTTATTTCATAAAGGTTGTGATTTATAAGCGGTTTATTCATATTATCGTAAACAGTCGAACTTCAATGGCTCGAACACCTTTGGGACCATGGCATTTTGTTCTAGACATAGGTAGTTCGAGTTACTGAAGGTTAATCATAGCGCCCGGTCGTTATGCCAATTCAGAGCTTTTTTTTTTTTTCGATCTTCTATAAAATAATAGTATGTTGAATGTACTCATTAGAATCGCCTCGACGAGGCGATTCTAATGAGTAAACACAACATTTATTTTCATTATAAAATAAGAAAATTTCTCTAAAATATCTCCAAATATTTGTTTACTTCGGAAGATTTCCTACTGTGTTTTCGACATCTTTCAGAAAGTCATTTTTTGCTTGGCGCTTTACACAGAAGAAGGAAATTTGCAAACTTTTGTCATTTGGGCAGAACACGTCATTAGATATGTGTGGAGTTCTATAGGCCTAATAAACCCTTAAAATACCAATCACACTGCAGCAGACTGCACGTTTTTAAAAAAATTTCATAGAAAATAAATCACGTGAATCATCTGCCCGCAGATGATTCACATAAAATGTCGACTAAATTTCTATAAAAAAAATAAAATATGGTCAGTCGATTCAAATGAAATGCCAAAACATTTCCAATGGGGAAAAAAAAAAAAAAAAAAAAAAAAAAAAAAACAACATAAAATAATATAAAGAAAAATAGAATGTCGTCTGATACAAATTTTGCTAGGCATTTTAAGAGATAACGACTGTTCGTTCTTGTTTCTGTCTGCGGGTGGCTTGAATTTCGGCTTCGCCTCTGTCGTGAGTTTAGAATGATAGAAAGAAAAGAAAAGAAAAGAAAAGAAAGAAGGAAAGAAAGGAAAAACAAAAAAGATTACTTAAATTTTGACCCGGCTTTGCCTCTATCATGAATTCAGAAAGAAAGAAAACGAACGAATTACAGGAAGGAAGAAAGAAAGAAAAAGAAAGAAAGAAAGAAAGAAAGAAAGAAAGAAAGAAAGACGACGACAGCTACACGCGCGAGCAGTATCGGTTGTTTAGTTTGCTATTGATTTATATACTGGTTGAGAGTCCGCCACATACATAATGAACAAACGCATTTGCAGGAGAGCAGAGCTAACATTCAAATAATCATTTCATTACTTGGAATATTCCAGAAAATTTACGTCAGCAGTTTTTTCCGGAAGTAACGCATTTACAGGTAAGAATCGCTATTTGTCAGTTTTCAAAAAGCGTATTACGTCCCGTCACATTACGTCACGTCAACAGGTTTTGTAGCCTACTCTGCTTTGAATTAGCTTTTACCACTCTCTGGGCTAATTCAGCAGACGACAAATTGGTGAAATTTTTTTTTTTATTATTTTTTTTCCCAGAAAACAGAATTTAACATTTCATGCAAAATGTCTTCATTAGAGACAGTTTGCATGAAACGTCGAATCCTATTGTCTAGAAAAAAAGAAAGAAAAATATTTCAATATGTCGTCTGCTGAAAAATTTACCCAGAGTGCTAAGTGTTAAATCAACGTATCGGTTCTTGAGATGAATGGATATACCTGGGCGGCTTTCAAAAGTGCATGACACTCGCGAACGCATTACGAAAACACGTCTTTTCAAATATGCTGAAAAGTTTACCACTAAAACCTGAAAATTTTCAGATAAAAATTCTGATATTTTCATGTTTCTGCTCAAAACATAGATTGTGGGTACTCGTTAGAGCCGCATCGTCGATTAAAACATAGATTGCGGTACTCGTTAGAACTACCTCGACGAAGCGGTTCTAATGAGTACCCACAATCTCTGTTTTAAGCAGAAATAAGAACAATAATGTATCACCCTGTAAACCCCAGTTTTACTATATAAAAGTGGGGTTTAAGGGGGTCAAAATTATATAGGCATTTCATGATGGTTTTGTCCTGGATCCTCGACGAGGCGGTTCTAACGAGTACCCACAATCTATTAAGCAGAAATAAGAAAAATAATGTATCACCCTGTAAACCTCAGTTTTACCATATAAAAGTGGGGTTTAAAGGGGTCAAATTATATAGGCATTTCGTGATGGTTTTTGCCCTGGATCCCTGCTCGTAGTACATTCGACATTAGATACAGGGATCCAGGACAAAACGCCTGCTGTCATTTTGCACTTATGACCGCAGCCTTGTATTTTTTTGTCTATGTCGTTGGTTGGCATGAATGATAATTTTTGTGACTTCCTGTTTGCTTTCCTGTACACCAATCCCCTTTTGGAAAGGGGTTTGGTCTCAAAGACAAGAGTTGCTCCCATGGGGAGCTGGGGAGCAAATTCTGCCTTTTAGACTAAACCCCTTTTCAGAAGAGAGGCAACACAATTTTGACAAAGTTATCTCCCCTGAAAATGTATCCATTCCCCCTAAAATTACGAGTGTTAACACTGGTACAAATATCGCGGGTTTCTATATACCGTACTTACACTAAATAGTCTGATATTTTCTACCATATTTGTTCTAAACACTGAAATACCGTATTAATTTACCCTAAGTATTGGGACACTTTATCTACTTACCATACTTGTCCTAAAATTTGAAATAGTCCATTCTACTACCTCTTAATGTGTCTAAAATATTGCTATATGTATGGCAAACAGTGTAGACCCTGATCAGACGCCGCATCCTGAGGCGTCTGATCTGGGTTTACACTGTTTGCTGAGACATGTCTGTCCCAATAGGGTTATAACGGTAGTCCAGTTTACTGCCTATTGATATGTCAAAAATGCTGGACGTGTTGCAAACTGTAGACCCTGATTCGACGTTGCGTTCTTAACTGCTGGAAGAGTGGCAAACAGTGTAAACCCTGATCAGAAGCCGCGTTCTGCGGTGTCTGATGTGGGTCTTCACTGTTTGTAGAAGCATGTATGCCCGAATATTGAGGATATATACGGTAAAACTTATAAATCACGTATCGATTGAAAAAAACAAACCTTCGAGATGAGAGCTATTTTGATTTTTGATAGAGTTTTCAGCCGTGCCATGATGAAATGGACCCTAACGCTTAGCATGCTGGGTAAAATTTTCAGCAGACGGCGTTTTGAAATATTTTTGTTCTTTTTACCAGAAAACAGATTTTGACATTTCATGCAATTTCTCTCCCTTGGAGACAATTCGCATGAAATGCGAAATCCTGTTTTCTGGGAACTGTTGCCATGAAATGTCAAATCCTGTTTTCTGGAAAAAATAAGAACGGTATAATCAATTTTTCGTCTGCTGAATTAGCCCAGGTCAGCTTTTGAGTCTCCCTTAGTAATCAACGATGTCATCACGAAAACATACCTATATAATTTTGACCCCCTTAAACCCCACTTTTATATAGTAAAACTGGGGTTTACAGGGGTGTACATTATTTTTCTTATTTCTCTCAAAAACATAGATTGTGGGTACTCGTTAGAACCGCCCCGTCGAGGCGGTTCTAACGAGTACTCACAATCTATGTTTTGAGCAGAAATATGAAAAATATCAGAATTTTTTATCTGAAATTTTCATTTTTTTGGTGGCAAAATTTTCAATATATTTGAATAGGCGTGTTTTCGTAATGATTCTACATCAGCCAGTGCGGACGGTATAGGCCTTCATTAAGAAAAAACGCCTATTCAAATATATAGACAATGTCATTTCCAAAAACTGAAAATTTTCAGATAAAAACTGATATTTTTCATATTTCTGCTCAAAACATAGATTGTGGGTACTCGTTAGAACCGCCTCGATGAGGCGTTTCTAATGAGTACGCACAATCTATGTTTTTGAGCAGAAATAAGAAAAATAATGTGTACCCCTGTATACCCCGGTTTTACTATATAAAAATGGGATTTAAGAGGGGTCAAAATTATATAGGCATGTTTTCATGATGTTCACCAGTATATACACAGGCTGATCTGGACCTTCGCTGACTGCATATACGATAAAACTCCATTCAATAGTAGGCCTAATCGAGTCGGTTCTAGCTTACCTGAGCAAACGACTCAGGATAAGCTTTTCTGATCACGTTCCGTCCGTCCATATGTCCGTCCATCCGTCACTTTTATCAAATATATGGACCTCCTTTAGTTTGCTAAAATAAATGCGGTCCGTCAACCAGTACAGTATGACAGTAGCCTACAGACGGCAAATATCGGAATGTATATTACAATTTTCTAGACTTGTCAACTTAATGAGTGCAAAGTGAAAAAAAAAAAAAAAAAAATCACGGAATCAAGAAAATCCAGGGGTCGATATGGGCCGGGTATAGTCGCTTTGAACACATTACATGAACGTGGTCCGTCTCCTATACATTTAAAACTTAAGCATCCTGTTGCCTCTGTGGGTGTTTCCCAGGTCCATAAGACCTAGGGTCTTTATACCTGGGTAACATGTTTCTGAGGAAAAACAGCTGAAGACCACCATCAATGTATGGACATGACCTATTTTTATCCTTTAATGACTGCGTCAATGTGCGTTTAGGTTTGTTTCTAACACAATAAAAGAGTTGGAGCAAGCTGCTAGTACCACAACTGCAGCTATGTGAGAGAAGATAAAAGCCCCCGACCTATCGGTATATGGCATTGCCTTACTTTTCGTGCTTCACTGACCTTATTAATTTATGTTTACTATGTAGGTTTAGATCAGTTTCTCAAAACTATAAGAGGTAAGCAGCAAAGTACTTGGATCACAGTTGTATATCAACTGAAGATTGCCTTCAGCATGTGGTCTTGACCTACTTTCATGGTTTACTACATTTCCCAGCGTGCACATTACGTTTAGACAACGTCGCATCAACGTCGATGCAACGCCATCAACGTCGCATTAGCGTCGATGCATCGCCATGACGTTGATGCGACCTATCGACCTCATGTACCCACAGGGAATTGTAACTGTATTGGATAGTAACAAGGAAGTTGAAGCGCTGTAGCATGACGGGAAGAGCAGCGAAAGCCCGCCATCTGTATACGGCCTTGACCTACTTTTCAGGCATCACGGACATTGTTAATTTTGCCCTGTATGTTTAGGTCAGTTTCTCAGTAAATATAAGAGCTAAAGATTCGATACTTGGATCAGTTACGTCCAGGTGAGAGTTACCGATGCTTATTAGCTCAAGGTCAGCTTATGACATGACCTGTTGTCCGTCGTACGTCGTCCGTCGTCTGTCGTCCGTCGTCTGCCCGTTTTCCGTCGTTACTTTTTCACATTACATCTCCTCCAGAACCACAAGTTGGATTGAGCTGAATTTTAGTGGGAGGCATTGTGGCAACATGCAGATTCAGAATTGCTAAAATTATTCCGTTCCAATATCCCAGATGGCTGCCATGGCGGTCATCTTGAAATTCTTCAAACAACATCTCCTCCCAAACCATAAGTCAGATTGAGCCGATATCTGATGGGAGCCATCGGAGCGACAAAGATATTCAGAATTGCTAAAATGGTTCCGTTCCGATATCCAAGATGGCCGCCATGCGGCAATCTTGAAATTCTTCAAACGACATCTCCTCCGAAACCGCTGGTCGGATTGAGTCGAAACTTAATGGGAGGCATCGGAGCAACATAGAGATTCAGAATTGCTAAAATCATTCGGTTCTGCTACCCAAGATTCCCGCCATGGCAGCCATCTTGAAATTCTTCGAACGACATCTCCTCCCAAACCGTAAGTCAGATTGAGCAGAAACTTGATGGGAAGCATCGTAGCGACATAGAGATTCAGAATTGCTAAAATTGTTCCGTTCCGATATCCAAGATGGCTTGAAATTCTTCAAACGACATCCCCTCCCAAACCGTAAGTCGGATGGAGCCGAAACTTGAGGGAAGCATCGGAGCGACATAGGAATTCAGAATTGCTAAAATAGTTCCGTTCGGCTATCCAAGGGCGGCCATCTTGAAATTCTTAAAATGACATGTCCTCCCAAACCGTAAGTCGGATTTAGCCGAATATTGGCGGGAAGCATCGGATTTACATAGAGATTCAGAATTGCTAAAATTGTTCCATTCGCCTATCCAAGACAGCTGCCTGGGCGGCCATCTTGAAAATCTTTAAACTACATCTGCTCTAGAATCCTAAGTCATATTGAGCCCAAACTTGGTGGGAGGCATCGGTGCTACATGGAGGTTTAGAATTGCTAAAATCACTCCGTTCCAATATCCAAGATTGCAGCCATGACGGTCATCTTGAAAATCTTCAAACGACATCTCCTCCCAAACTGTAAGTCGGATAGAGCTGAAACTTGATGGAAGGCATCGGAGCAACATAGAAATTCAAAATTGCTAAAATCTTTCCATTCCAATATCCAATATGGCCGCCACGGTGGCCATCTTGAAAATCTTCAAACACATCTGCTCCCGAACGGTAAGTCAGATGGAGCCCAAACTTGGTGGGAGGCATTGGGGTGACATGTAAAGTAAAAATTGCTAAATTCGTTCCGTTTAAATATCTAAGATGGCTGCCTTGGTGGCCAGCTTGAAATTCTTGAAACGACATACATCTGCTCGCGAAGGGCAATTCGGATTAAGCTGAAACTTGGCGGGAGGCATTCGGGAGACTTAAAGATTCAGAACTGCTAACTTTGTTCCATTCCGACATCCAAGATGGCCGTCTTGAAATTCTTCAAACGAGATCACCTCCCAAACCGAAATGCAAATTGAGCCCAAACTTAATGGGAGGCATCGGAGCGACATAGAGATTCAGAATTGTTAAAATCGTTCTGTTCCTATATCTTAGATGGCCCCCAAGGTGGCCATCTTGAAAATCTTCAAACCTCATCTGCCCGTGAATGGTAAGTCAGATTGAGCCAAAACTTGGTGGGAGGCATTGGGGCGACATGGCGATTCAGAATTGCTAAAACCATTTTGTTACGATGTCCATGCCACAGCAGCCATCTTGAAGATATTCAATTGTTAGCTCACCTGGAGCTGTGCTCCAGGTAACTTATGCCGTGGTCTGTTGATCTTGGTCGGTCCCTTATCCGTATGTCCTTTAGTACCTTTTTGCATTTTCGACATCTCCATCAGATCCATGATGGTAACCATAGCGACCATCTTGAAAATCTTTAATTGTTATCTGCTTCCGAACCGTAAGTTAGATGAAGCGGAAACTCGGTGGAAGGCATCGGGCAGCATGGGATTTAGAACTGCTAGAATGGTTCTGTTCTGATATCCATTGGCAGCCATCTTGAAAATCTTCAAATCACATATGCTCCCGAACGGTAAGTCTGATTTGGCTTAAACTTGATGGGCGGCATTGGGGTGTTATGGAAATTCAGAATTGCTAAAATTGTTCTGTTCCAATATCCAAGATAGCCGCCATGGCAGCCATCTTGACATTCTTCAAACCACATCTCGGGGCTCCCAAGCAGTAAGTCAGATTGAGCCGAAACTTGATGGGAGGCATCGGGGTGACATGGAGATTCAGAATTGCTAAATTGTTCCGTTCCAATATCCAAGATGGCGGCCATAATGGCAATCTTGAAACTCTTCAAACAACATCAGATTCTGGATTGCTAAAGGCAGTCTGATCTGATAGCCAAGATGGCCACCATAGCACAATGTATCGTGGTCAGCGTAATCCAGGTTAGCGGTTTCTGGCCCACTTGGGCCTCTGGTCATCATTATTTGGCCAAGACTGACTTTTCATGCCTCACTGAGTTTGTTAAATTTTATGCTCACCTTTTGAATTTAGGCCAGTTTCTCAAAAACTATAAGGATTAGGAACATGGTAATTAGAGCTCTATCCAGTGGTGAGTTTGTTTGTTTGTGTTGAGGTTTTACGGCCCAATCAACCCAATGGGGTCATGTCGAGCGCGGTCAGTTTACCTAACCACACATTTACTGGGCAGGCATAGTCCTCTAAGCGGTTAATCAGTATTGTGCACATTCTTTCGCCAGAAACTGACAACTGCCCTTCTTGAATCAGCGGAAGGGAAAGAATGACCGTAGAAAATATTTCATGATCAATCTCCACGAAAGAATGTTGCCGACCTCGACGGGGGTTGAACCCGCGTCCTCCTGGTCTCCAGTCGGACGGCGCATCCAACTGACCACCGAGGCCGGCCCAGTGGTGAGTAACCAAAGCCGTCTGTCCATCTGTGGCCGTGCCCTATTTTGCTTTAAGAACTTCGCTGGTTTGTATGTTCACACTGTGTGTTCACATTAATATATTTTTCAAAACTTAAAAAAACAGTGTCAAAAGCTAAGACATGTACCGACTTTAAGGCAAATTCTGTGTGTTTAAAAACTGTAAGGGTTTGCAGCATGGTAACCATGGCGACCATCTTGAAAATCTTTAATTGTTATCTGCTCCCGAACCGTAAGTCAGATGAAGCGGAAACTCAGTGGAAGGCATCGGGCAGCATGGAGATTTAGAACTGCTAGAATGCGTAGCGCTAATTACGTATATTACGCATGTGCGTAACATGTGTAAGAAAAATATTTGCAATAAAGAGACATCAACTAACTTAAAATAGTTGGCTTCTGTTTCATAGGGACTGCTTTTAAAGGAAAGAATTTATCATTTCCAAAATAGGGGCTTCTCTTAATGGAAAGAATTTGCTCCCTCTGGGAGCAAATTCTTTCCTTTAAGAGAAGCCCCTATTTTGAAAGCGATACTTGGGAGAAGTTTTCAAGATCTGCAAATCTAGACTATAGTTAGGGAGAGGTTCAGTTATTATATGACAATGACACGCATTTTATGGTTCACTGACTTCAGTAGGTATATAAGTAACGAAATTTTAAGGCGTTGATGTTGGGGCCACAGTTGTATGATCTTTTGTATGATCTTTATTGGTAAAGGATTCGTCGGGATATACTAATAGTGAACCATATTTGCAGACCTTGGTACGACAAGATGAAGTTGTATTAAAACATTTGCTTTTGTTGAAACAGAATGTTTGAAAATCAAACTACAGTCGACTCTCGTTATCTCGAATAACTGCTTATCTCGAAATGCAAATCTGGTCCCTGTTTTAACATGGAAATCTCATAACAGATGACAAAATATTGTGGAAAAGAGAAGAAATTGCATCTTAGTAGCAATTTCTCTTCTTTTTCACCATATTTTCCTTATTTCTCTTGCTTTAGGAGTCAAATTATATATTCGTTTGTGAAATTTGGTTGTTCGATTTATTTTTTCCTCAATTCTGCAAATCTGATATGTCGAGGTACGGATATCTCGAAATATTTCAGGCAGTCTTGGACTTCGAGATTACGAGAGTCGACTGTATTAGTGACAAGTACCCAAAAGGTGCTCTTTGTCGTCTTCTGACAGCCCTTTTTATAACATATAGTCAAACAATATTTAAGTCGGCACACAAGAAGGGACCTTATGTTTTTCCGGTGTCTGGTTCTTCAAATGCGCAAGCGCAATCCCTTATTTGAGCTACAGACATTCGTTTTCTTGCCTGAAGCTTCCTCAAGGTCTCTGCTTTATGTCTGCGAACAGCCATCACGAAAACATGCCTATATAATGTTGACCCCGTTAAACCCTACTTTTATATAGTAAAACTGGGGTTTACAGGGGTATACATTATTTTTCTTATGTCTGCTTAACACATAGATTTTGGGTACTCGTTAGAACCGCCTCGTCGAGGCGGTTCTAACGAGTACCCAAAATCTATGTTTTGAGGAGAAATTTGAAAAATATCAGATTTTTTTATCTGAAAATTTTCATTGTTTTGGTGATAAAATTTTCAGTATATTTGAATAGACGTGTTTTCGTAATGAAATGCTGTGGCGAGACTGTGCTTATGCCCAGGCTCGCCTGAGCCTTTGCTGGTCGCCTATGTGATAAGTATTATTTTCTCATGTGTTGGCTCATATACAGATTTGGTTTCAAAACAATTTTCACAGAGTTGCCTCCCCAGAAAGTGTCTCTATTCCCCTTTAAATTATTTAGTAACACAGTTACGAGCGTTCAAACTTGTAGAGACACCTATGATAATAACTGAACTAAGTAACTCCTCTACGAGGGTCGTGCAAAAAGTTCTGTCACTAATAGGCTTCCTAAGTTTTATCCCAGGTATATTTTAAAATGCTTCACTGCACTTGAATGGTGTGTTGAATAGCTAACGATACCCGTTTATTTCGTTCAAATTGCTTTCCGACTGACCGAGTTATTTCAAATTGAAATAGATACAGTCATATACACTGACCAATTGACTTGTTACCTTTGAACATGGACCAGAAGACTGAAATTCGTAGCTATATTAAATGCCGCATTAGGCTTAATATAGATTCAAAGCAGATGTTTAATGAATTGTGTGGTACATGTTATATATGGACCTCAGACCATTTCAATGCGCACAGTTTTAGGTGGGTTAAAGCTTTTAAAGCTGGGAAATTTTCTTTTGAAGATGATACCCGTCCTGGAAGGCCTAAAACCTCTGTTACCAAGGCTAACATCGCTGCTGTAAAGATAGTGGTTGAACAGGATGCGCGATTGTCTGTCAAAGATATAGCTAGTTGTACTGGCATACCAGAAAGCAGTGTGCAAACAATTCTGAAAAAGCGTTTGGAGCTGAGAAAGGTTTGCACTAGGTGGGTACCTCATTTGCTCACTGAGGAGCAAAAGACACAACGCCTTAAATGTGCCCGGAAACTTTTGAAAACATACAATGGCTGTAATAGTCGGGTTATTTCTAACTTGCTAACAGGTGATGAAACCTGGGTGCACATGCTTGAGCCACAAAGAAGGGCTGATAATAAGCAATGGAAGCGAAAAGATCAAAAACGCCCATGTATTGCCAAGAGAACCATAAGTTCGAAAAAGATGTACGCAATTTTCTTTAATTCAAGTGGGCCAGTCGTTCAAGTGCCCTGTCCATCTGGTCATACAGTCACTAGCAGATTCTACAGGAATTCTGTACTGAAGAAAGTGAAAGAGTTTTACAATAAGAAACGACCAAGCAAAGGATGGTCAGGAGTCCATCTTTTACATGACAATGCCTCCTCTCATAAGTGTGAGGTTGTTAAGTCTTTTTTGTCTTCTGAAAAGGTGAAAGTTTTAAAGCACCCACCTTATTCACCTGACCTGTCTCTGTGACTTCTTTTTATTTCCAAGGCTTAAGAAAATGCTTTCTGGAAATAAGTATACGTCTAGAATTTCTCTTGGCAACGCTATTTATCAGTGTCTCCAAAACAGATACCAAAAGAAGACTATTTATCTGCTTTTCGCGACTGGGTAAAAAGGTTACAAAAGTGTGTTTCAGTAAAGGGGGAGAATACTTTGAAGGTTTTTAATAAAAATATGTTTGATAAAACGTAGCACTGAAGTAATCCGAACCCAGTGACAAAACGTTTTGCAGGACCCTCGTAGTAGTAAAACGGCGGCATTTATTGCCGCGTGTTTCTTCATGACGCGAAACCGCACAGTGTCTTACTCAACCGCACTGTTTTTACTCAAATGATCAGCGTGGAAACAGTTTCTTCCTATCTCATTATTGTTCACTTCGGCTCATATATTTTACCCTCTACCACTCTCTGGGCTAATTCAGTAGGCGACAAATTAATGATATATATTTTTCCCATGAAATGCCAAATCCTGTTTTCTGGGAAAAATATAAGAAAAATATTTCAGTTTGCCGTCTGTTGAAAATTGTACCCAGAGTGCTAAGCGTTAATCTCAAGAACCCAGCTATAATCATAAAAAATCAACAATTACTCATCAAGGCGCTTTTTTGCTAATTCAATTAAAATCTAGTAAAAACTCCAATTCACACAGGAAAGAATGATCAGAGCCGTGCCTCGTTATATGGCCCACGTTTTGCATAAAGGGATAATTAAATATAACGCTTAGCATGCTTGGTAAAAATTTTAGCAGACAGAATTAAAAAAAAAAAAAAAAAAAAAAAAAATCAGCAGACAAAATTTTGAAAAAAAAAATAAAAAAATCTTATTTTTCCCAGAAAAAAAGGCTGTGACATTTCATGTAAATTGTCTCTTTTTCATGAACTGTCAAAGCCTATTTTCTGAAAAAAAAGGTAAGAAAAATAGCATCAATTTGTCGTCTGCTGAATTATCCAAGAAAATGGTAAAGAGTGAATGACCAGGGCATAGTACTACAGACTGATCAGGGTGTGTATGTCGTCAATAGATTCTACAGCAGCCGAAAACTAGGTCAGACTGAATTGATATGCAGGCCCTTTTGGGCTTTCACTGTTCATATATGCGTTACATGTAAGCATGGTTTTCGCGTGAAGCAGCAAATATTTTACCTGAAAGCTTTCTATATTTAGAATACTTGATAATTACATGCAACATCTGTTACCGATTTTCTTGTTTTCCCCACAAGCTTGGGACCATAAAACAATAAAATGGGCCTGGGTCCGAGAAAGAGGGCAGATATGTGACCAGCAAAATTCCTTCCAGCCTGTACAGCTGCATGGACATGTACCTCATCTGGCTGGGACTTCAGGGCTCACCTTTTAGATTTATCAGACACAAAGAGTGTAATTCCTGGTCCATAGACTTGTTTAGAGTTGAAGTGGTCGCAAGTGTCTTGATGTGCCGTTTTAGAGGGGATCCGTCACAAATAATACCCGGTATTTTCTGTCATATTCAATTATAAAGTTGATTTCAGTGATTGAAGTGTCAAGGCTTAGTTTCTCTGAAAAATAATTTACATGTAAAAGAATTAGAATGTCGTCTGCTCCAATTTCGCTTAGCGCTTTAACCCATTTATGCCTAGCGTCCCATAAAACGGACTTTGGCAATCAGAGTAGACCCAGATCAGTCGCCGCAAAACGCGGCGACTGATCAGGATCTACACTGTTTGCGTTCAGGACAGGACTTGCTATAAAACATGGTAACAAAAAACACTTACCAGACACTCCTTATATTGAAATGAACCTGTCCACTCGGCATTTGATACCGGAGCTTCTGTAGATGTTACAAAAATTATACGAGCTTCACTTTTGTTTCAAACTGATTTGCCCAGACTGTTGTTTCAATAAAGTTGTCCGTAAAATTAATTAGAATAAGTGTTCAGATATCTAAGTTTCACGAAAATAGTTTATGCTGTCTCTGAAGAATCTGCACACTCATTGTGAAAGAAATATACAATTGCTTATCATAAAAATATAAACATACAAATATTCAAAAAAAAAAAACTTTTAAAATAATCAGATTATAATCACTATTTAATTGATAACATTTTTACCTCCCTTGAACTAACTGGGCTATGTAGCCTAGTTATAAAACTACGTATTTAGACAATATTTTCTCCTATAATACGTTATTGCGGTCCTCAATTAGCATTTTATAGCAAACTAGGGGTAGCTTAATTTCATTTGGAAATACTATTTTCTGACAAAAAAAGTAACGTTATATCAAAACTAGCTCCGGTATCAACCTTTAAGGGTTAATACCGCAGAAAATAATACTGTATTTACCCAAAATATTCGGACACCTAAACTCCGAAGCATACTTCTAAAATATTAGACTGGCTCCAGTCTCCACTGACTAAATATTTTTCTCATAATCCTAATGAATAATCCACTAAAATTAAACCAAAATAATATCATGACTATACAGGCTGGTCACTCTAGTGATCAGCCTCTAGTCATAATATTGTTTTGGGTTTCATTTTAGTGGATTATTAAACAGGATTATATAAAAAAAAAAATTAGTCACTGGAGACTGGAGCCAGTCTACCAAAATATGTACAAGTCCATTTGCTTCCAGTTGATGTGTCCAAAAACTAAATGAGTGGCAAACAGTGTAAACTCAGATCAGACGCCGCGTTCTGCGGCGGCTGATCTGGGTTTACACTGTGTGCTCAGGCCAGTCATTCTGTCCGAATATTTAGGGTAAACCCAACAATGGCGTTTTGTGAAACCACAGGCGCTTGAAATTCTGCCCACCAATCCTTAAACTGACTTGGTACAGGGGGTATTCAGAACTTTTGAACCTCCCGGATTTATATGCCTAAAGAGGACTGCTGAGCTACATGTATGTTGTAGAACTTCAAGCTTCTGTGCAGCCTCCCGCAGTTCTTAGAGGACGCATATAACGTTAAAACTCAGTCGCGTCTACGACGTTGTATCAACGTTGTAAGGTCACAAAGTTACCTCCCTTGAAACTGAAATATTTTGGAAAATAATTAACCCTACTTTATATTTCTCTACCGCATTTTTGTTCCTTTGTTCGGGTCACATTATTCTGTATTTCTGTTATTGAAATAGTTGGGCAACACTACCAAGCTCATTGTGATAAATTACTCCCCTCTCCCTTGCCCCCACCCAAAGAAAAAAAGATGTTTCAGTGAATATACGAACAGCGATGGACCGAGTAAGATTAATTGCAGTCTTTTCGTACATGTAGTAGAATGGGTATCCTCAAAGGCTTTTGCCAGGCGAGCAGCGAAGGCCCTGATCAGCCTGCGTAAATGTGCAGGCTGATCTGGGCCTTCGCTGCTCGCATGTGCACTTAGACACCATTTTAGTGTTACAGCCAAAATGTGTTAAGAAAGTGCATGATTGAAGCATTCTTCAAGTGCATTATTCAAGCCTTCTTCACCGGTCAGAATTTGTATTAAAGAAGAAATCGAAGTTTCCTTTTATGGAACCGCAGCCCTAAAAGCATTTCTTCAGTTTTTTCTAATTGCATTTTCCGTTATCTTTCTGGAAAAGTAAAGTGCGTGTCAAATTAGCTGCTTTCACCAATCTGGGTCGCGCCATGCGAAAACGTCTTCGGGCATATACGGACAGCGAAGGCCCAGATCAGCCTGCGCTTCCGCGCAGTCTGATCAGGGCCATCACTGTCCGTTAATAGAATCATTGCATACTACAGAATGTATTTATGGTGAGGAAAGACCCGGATGATGCTTTGCGCATGCGTAATTTGATCTGAATCTGCGCATTTTGCGCATGTACGAAATATCTTTTTCGCTTGACCGTGGCGGCCCAGTCTAAGAAGGCACCGTGTCGAGCGAAAACGTATTGCGCAGAACTTACTTGACAGCGCAACATGATAAGTTGACACATTTTCACAGTGCGTCAATGTTCGTGTTTTACAGATCAGAATAAGGGCGCGAATCCAGATATTGGCGAATATGTTGTATTTGTTAAAAATGCCAGAGCGCGAGTTCCTTGTGCATTTGCCACGAACTACATTTTTTTTTGTCGAAACGTTTTTAACCTTCAGCTATAGGCTAAATCTGCAGACGACAAATTACTTATACTTTTCTAATTACTTTCCAAGAAAATATGGCTTAATAATTCATTCATTTTAAGAGGAAACAATCTGAAGAAAATGTCAAGCCATATTTTCTAGCAAAAAAGAAAGAAAAATATTTTAATGTCGTTTGCTGCTTCAAAACAGGAGAAACGGCGCCATTAACCTTCTCGGTACGTTAATGTGCCATTGTCGCGAACTTTTCTTGGTTTAACCATCTTAACCATTACATGTATATCATCTCCTGACTTCTTACTTACTACATGTAACTAGAATGTGATTCGAGTTCATTGATCTCTTGAAAAGTTTGTTGTAAAGTTCAGATGGAATTTCTTAATCCATTAGAGATTATTTAGAAGTAACTCTTTATTTCTTATAAGGACTGGTTACTATTTTACATGCTGAATAAAAATTTCAGCAGACATTTTGAAATATTCTCTTTATTTTTCCTACAAATTTTGATATGACACTTCATACAAATTGTCTCCTAAGGAGACAATTTGCATGAAGTGTCATATCCAATTTTCTAGGAAAAATAAGAAAATATATCATTAGTTTGTCGTCTGCTGAATCTGCCCATCGCTTGGTTAGTGTTAATACTGGAAGTATGAGTTATCTAATTCATTTTGTGTTGTGCAAGAGCGTTATTGTAAGCTATGAAACTGCTTTGAATTTCTCATGTCTTATTGTTTCGTAATCGAATAAGTGATGAGAGTGGAGGGTGGTGGTTAGATTGGCTCCAGTCTCCAGTGACAAAATATTTATATATTTATTCTTATAATACTGTTTGAAAATCCACTTAAATACCCACCCACCCCCTCTCCACCACACAAAAAAAATCATGACTATAAAGGCTGGTCACTAGTGACCAGCCTTTATAGTCATGATACTATTTTTTTTTTGTTTTATTTTAGGATTATAAGAATAAATATTTAGTCACTGGAGGCTGGGGCCAGTCTAGGTGATGGTTAACATGTCTTAGCCTTTGCTTTTTTCATGTATCTTTTGCAGTCACCTACCTTATCTCTGTAGTCTACATTACTAAATAATCAGCTGAACTATATCGTGATATTATTCTCGCTCACTTCAAAGCAAATTTACCATTAAATTCTGAGATAAACTTGCAACGGCTTCGCCCAAGAACAGGAAAAGGTTCCCTTGCAGTCTGATAGTGGCCTTCTGCGCTGGCTGATAGAATCGTTAATTTCTATAGATGTTTTGGTGAGAGCGTATATATGCTACAAAGTTTTGTTAAATACAATATGTGAACTGATAAATGTCACTTGATGCTGAAAAATTCTAGTTGTCGTCATCCGTGTCCGAAAACTTTCAAAGTCGATTACTTAGGAGAAGTTTTCAAGATTTTTCCTGGGTGTGCGTAAAAATAATTCCGTTCTCGCTACGCCACTACATAGGACAGACAGAATCATGTGCACATATTGGAATGCAATTCTCTTTTTTTGAAAACTTTGAAACCCACATTGAATCCATGTATTTCTGCTTTAACGCGTAGCATGCTTGGTAAACATTTCAGCAAACGACATTTTTGAAATATACTTTGCAAAAAATGGGCCTTGACATTTCACGCGAATTAGAGACAATTGGTATGAAATGTCAAAGCATATTTTCTGGAAAACATAAAAAAAAAAAAATAAAAATAAATAAATAACATCAATCTGTCGCCTGCTGAACTCGCCCAGAGTGTGGTAAAGATTAACCCTTAAACTGCCAGTCACAACCATTGTCGTCTGCTTTGTCATCTGCTTGTGATTTTAATTGTCATTTTTGCAAACAGTTTGGACCCAGATCAGACTGCTCCACTAGGAGCAGTTTGATCTAGGTCCACACTATTTGCCGGTATGCTAAAAATAGATTTGAAAAGTTTGCAAGAATATTCAGCAGACGACATAAACAGACGACATTTTCAGATGTAGGTTTTCTTGGCGTTTTAAGGGTTAAAAAAGATTGGCATGCTCTTAGAGATCTAGGCCTATCCATTCTATTTAAATTGATCTAAGCGCATGCCCATACACGTGGGTGTTTAAGCTCTTTGTCGACTGCTTGCAAAATGAGCAGACGACAACTGAATGCCTTAAAAATCCCAGAAATAAGGTTTGTTTAAATTTCACGCGAATCCATGCCAAAGATCTGAGACTATTGTAATGAAATATCAACAATTGTTTTTAGCGAAAAATAAGGAAATGTCGTCTGCGTGTATTTAAATTCAAGAGACTAAGTATTTATAAAGGATGCTGCAGTAAAATGATCGATGGGTTACATTGATAAATTAGGGTCTGTCGGAAGTTTCTTTTATTCAGACATTTAACCCATAACACTCTCTGGGCTAATTTAGCAGACGACAAAATGACGATACTTTTCTTAATTTTCCCAGAAAACAGACTTTGGCATTTCATGCAAATTGTCTCCTTAAGTTGCATGAAATGTCAAAGCCTGTTTTCTGCTGAAAGAAAAATATTTCAAGCTGTCGTCTGCTGAAATTATTACCCAGTATGTCACGTGATAAACAATTTGTATCAATGCATCGCCAAGCAATAAATCCCAGCAGGCACACAACATCAAAATGACGTCGTATCAACGTCGATGCGACGTGATCACGTCGCATCGACGTTGATACGACGTCATTTTAACGTTGTGTCCCCACTGGGAAAAAGGACTTTATTACACTATGTCCGAATGGCAAAGGTTCTGTCTACTTGCGAAGACAACCGGTCAAGGTCAACCTGGGCAGCCGAGAAGAATTATCAGACATTTTGTATTCCACTGTCTTTCAAGAGATCAACCAACCATGTGGTTGCCCATTTGTGTACAGTTTCCAGGTCTACACTGAGGCTACATGCTGCCAATTGTGGGTTTTCAACAATAATATACAAGCTGGTGACATTAGCAAAAAGGCGGATGGATGAGTTTATATTATGTACGTTACTTTTTATAAACAGTACACCAATTTACATGTAAAATGTAGTCTGAGGGCAGAAAGCTTCGGTACTGGATATCCCTTCTTTTGGTGTTAAAATCTTCTTTTTATTACAGTCATATGTAAATTGTATTATCACATTTATGCAGTCTTTTTCGGTACCCGATAGTCCCTTTAGGTCGTTGGAAACGGTTCTTTTCGGTGTTCAGTAGAACCGCGGATCGGGTTACACGTTTTACCCAACACAGTAGATGTGGCGCGGTTTACTGGAGTATTCCATCACGAAAACATACCTATATAATATTTTGACCCCCTTAAACCCCATTTTTATACAGTAAAACTGGGGTTTACAGGGGGTATACATTATTTTTCTTATTTCTGCTTAAAAACATAGAATGTGGGTACTCGTTAGAACCGCCTCGATGAATGTGGTACTCGTTAGAACCGCCTCATCGAGGCGGTTCTAACGAGTACCCACAATCTATATTTTGAGCAGAAATATGGAAAATATCAGAATTTTTTATCTGTAAATTTCAGTTTTTGGAGGCGAAATTTTCAATATATTTGAATAGGCGTGTTTTCGTAATGATATTCGTCCACGGTAATATGATTTAAATCTTATTTTTTCAGAAGTCTGAAGTTTTCTTTGGATTTTTTTTCATATTTATTCGCTATTTATAAGCATCAAAATGTACAAGGCTACATGTAAAATGTTTGAATGCAGAATTAAGCATTATCAGGGTAAGCAGGAAATTATTTATTAGGTAGTTGTTAGGTTGGTAGTGACAGGAAACGGATTGTCGAAATGTGGTATGTTAAATCTGGTGGCAACCTCCCCAAAAAGGAGAATCGGAAAGCTACTGAAATTCATATATACCTTAGGTATGGAAATAGACAAGCCTAAGCAAACAGTGTAAATCCAGATCAGACGCCGCAGCGTGCGGCGTCTGATCCGGATCTACACTGTTTGCAATTCATCCAGCAAATGGACAGCTTGTAAAATGTCAGCACTGTTTCCCACTCACCCACTAGTATTTAGACACATTAACAAGTAAGTAAAATCGACGACTTGTTCGCATTTTATGACAGATATGGTAAGGAATTAACGCGCGCGCCTGGATATTTAAGATAAACACGGTACCTCATATTGTAAAGTTTGCTGGCGCAGAGCGAAAACCAAACGAAATCACGGAATGTTGAGATTCTAAAGCAACATAAGCAGCAAGAATCGATCCTTTATTCTTATATTCAAATGTCCTATTTCTTTGGGCACGGCCTATATTAGTATTTATGAAATTGATTAATTGAACAGTGTTCTGCGGAAGGCATTAGCGTTGGCAATACTGCAGAAACCCTTTCTTTGTCCGTTTACCATGACAGCGGATTGAATTTGATGCGTACATACAGTCGAACCTCAATAGCTCGAACACCGATGGCTCGTTTACCATGGCTAATTCGAACGCTTTTGAGTCCCTTCGAAATTCTTTCGATAATTCAAGAAAACAAATATTTAAGGAAATTTTCTTATTTATCATGAAATTGTATGTTGTGTGTACTCATTAGGATCGCCTCATCGGGGCGATTCTAATGAGTACATTCAACATACAATTATCGTGTAGAAAATCGAAAAGATTTCCCTACGTTATCGCTATTTGCTTCCCGACCTTGCACCATGATTAACCTCAGTGACTCGAACTACCCATGTCTCGAACAGTTTTCCATGGTCCCAAAGATGTTCGAGCCATTGAGGTTCGACTGTATATAAAAGGTCAGTAGTTTATTTGCGTTCCTGTTATTACAGTCAGGGGAGCTATATAAAGTTTACCATATAAACAGCTTGATCAGCAAATAATCCTTGGTCAGAGACTGTTAAACAACTTGATTAGCAAATAACCCTTGGTCAGAGGCTTTTAATGCAGAACTGCTGTGGACAACTCAAATAAATATTGTCAAGCAGACGACCACATGTAATGAAAAATCATCATTGTCTCTGAAAAAAACGTCTTTCAGTTAGAATGCCGTCTGCTGTAGTTGTGACAGAGGCTAAAAGATCTAAAAAATAAAAGACATGAGTATTGTATACATATTTGATAGTGTCCCATAGTCCTGAGACGTTAATTTCACTAAAATGACACCCACTTCTTTCCTCACAAATTTAGATGGAAATGCATTATATTATAGTAGATAGGAGATTCTTACTTCTCTCGAGCAATTGATAACAGTCCTGTTGGAAGGATCCATGTCTGTTCATTCGAATTGCTCAACACTAATCGATCGCTGTCTAGATTTAAGGCCTTAGTATGTCTTATGCTATCTTCGATCAGATATCGGCAAAATTATTGAGTTCCTGTTTGATACCATTGAAACTGAAGTCAAGAACGTTATCTGGTGTACAACTTGGCCTTGTCCCTGCCTTCAACTTGTCAGTCTTCGTGTCAAGCTTCAAGAACCTAGAGACTTTGTGCATCATTTTCATTCCATGACTGGTATTAGACTAAACCAACTGTGTTACCAACAGTTTGAACTTAAACAAGAAAAACGCCTAACGGCATTATTGTCGGCGTTTTTAAATAACAGAGAAAGTGAGGGTTGTCTCTATTGCATATGAAACACCTACTGGTTCTCCTCGTCATCTCTACCAAATACCAAAGCAATCCACTGAAGAATAAAGGTAACATATGAATTTGGAAAAAAAAAGTTAACAAAAAGGTTAACCTAGGACGACGCCCGACGCCCGCCCGGACATCGCTATTTTTAAGGACGGATATTCGTACCTCGACATATCAGATTTGCAGAATTTAGGAAAAAATAAATCGAATACCACATTTAACAAATTGTGTATGTAATTTGACTCCTGAAGTTAGAGATATATTGAAAATATTGTGGAAAAGGGGAGAAATTGCAATTTCTCCTCTTTTCCGCAATATTTTGTTACCTGTTGTTAGCGGGGACCATGTTAAGCAGGGACCAGGTTATCGCTTCGTGATAAGCGGTTATTCGAGATAAGCGAGGTCGAGATAACGAGAGTCAACTGTATGTTTTATTGTGGCGAAAGAAGAAAAATGTTATGTGGATACCTTCCTCTAAGCCGGAGCTATGAGTAGATACAAACCTTTTATTTAGGATGTTTGTAACTGTTCGGAATAGGCCTATAGCTACGTTCAGGCTCAGCTTTGTGTCTACGCAATTTTCTTTATTCAACGTATATGATCTAGGCATTGTCAGGAATAGGCTGTATCTACGAAAAGCAAACCACGTGGAGGCACGGGTTGGTCTGAACCTACACACATTGCATGTAAGGTATCTTTTTTGTCAGTTTTTTTTTCCATCGTCCAGTTATGCAAAACTCTTCCAATAGAAGTTCAAACGTCTAGCGTCATGAAAAAACGGGACTTCGAAGCAGCCCAGAAGATTAAATGCCTAGATGAAACAGCGTGTATTCGCAGACTTTCCTCAGACTTTTCCATGCCAGCGATTATTCGACACATTTTACAATATTCAATGGCAGGGGCGGATTCAGAGTGGGTTTGTGGAGTTTCAGTCGAACTCCCTTTTCATGACCCATTTTCATGGGAAATTTTGGATTTTGACCAATTCGGGATACCGCTAACTCAAAATATTCACAATCATACCTCTTACTCTGTACCTTATACAGTTGACTCTCGTTATCTCGATCTCGCTTATCTCAAATAACCACTTATCTCGAAGCGATAATCTGGTCCCTGCTTAAACATGAAAGTCTTACAACAGGTAACAAAATATTGTGGAAAAGAGGAGAAATTGCTCCTAAGGAGCAATTTCTCCTCTTTTCCACAATATTTTCAATATATCAGTCTAACTTCAGGAGTCTAATTACATATACATTTGTTAAATGTGGCATTCGATTTTATTTTTTTCTAAATTCTACAAATATGATATGTCGAGATACGGATATCTCTCGAAGTATTTCAGAGAGCCCCTTGGAATTCGAGATAACGAGAGTCGATTGTACTTATCTTCAAGAAGTCCATTTTACTACCTGTTAGTGCTTGATCTGAGCCCCATTGTCAACATATACCCCGAAACCCTAGACTGGCTCCAGTTTCCAGTGACTTAATATTCATTCTTATATTCTTGTTGATAATCCACAAAAATAAAACCAGAATAATATCATAACTATAAAGGCTGGTCACTATAATCCTGTTTTATAATCCACTAAAATAAAACCAAAATAACATCAGTACTATAAAGGCTGGTCACCAAAAAAGTATAATGACTATAGAGGTTAGTCACGAGTGACCAGCCTCTATGGTCACCAAAATAATATAATGACTATAGAGGCTAGTCACTAGTGAACCGCTTCTGTTGTCATAATATTATTTTGGTTTTATTTTAGTGGATTATCAAACAGGATTATAAGAATAAATATTTAGTCACTGGAGACTGGAGCCAGTCTACGAAGACCCTAGAGATCAGTCAGTTCCGGGGCAGCAAAGGAGCATATATATTCCCGAACAAAACAACAAGAAAAACATTGGTTTACATAAGATGCATGACTGAAATGGCTCTGAGCAAACAAAAAGGATACCTTATTTCTCAGAGTGCGCAGATCGAGATCGGCCTGCACATCCGCGCATTAGCACAAGGGCTCTACACTTGGCACACACAAACGTATGGGGCTTGCCAAAGCGGTTTAAATTGTCAGTCGTACATGTAACAACTCGCCCTATTCCGTATTCAGAAATGTGCACAGAGAGCAGCTTGGTTAATCTAGATATGCCTAGAAGTTTTTTATTGTTTTTTTTTTTTTTTTTTTTTTTATCTCACAATGCACTGTAGCCAAGGACGTCACAATGGAACTTAATCAATGTCAATAGGAAATACAAAACGGACTTAAAGTTTATAGATGTAAAACCTAACAATCCACTTGTGTACTTTAACCCTGGTCCTGCTGAATTCGGATTTACCCTGCCTTTGCAAACAGTGGAGATCCAGATCAGTTGGCTTCTAAGAAGCCAACTGATCTGGATCTGCCCTGTTTGCCATTCAGCATATAAATTTATATTTAGAATCTGGATCTTGTGATCTTACTGGCTGCAAATTTGAAATGGGCGTGGCATCTTAATTTATCCAGCATGTCAAGGGTTAAGTCATTTTACTGCGTTGTTCGCTTCACTGCTGCTAGAATAAGAGATGTTAAATATTACTGCATCATCGACCTTCATCGAGCACCAGTTGAACGATGGAGAAGAACACGACTTACACAGAAAACAAGTGGACTACTAGACCATAAAAATAATAGAACACTAGGCCTCACAAACAGAAAAGAAAATGGTCTGACACCTAGGCACATCTCATTTTTTATCAAACTGCCTGCTGGGAAATTCGTATTGTCGAACTGAGACCACGTCGATCGCGCGTGGAAAGAGGTACTTTCATGCTTGTTTCGGCAGAAAAGTCTAGACACCGATTAGGCATAAAGAACTGTTACTGGCTGGAGATCAACACGATGGCATATATACGGGGATGCGCAACTGGAGAAAATTGGACATTATGTTATAGGTGAGCAGAGCGCCCAGATCAGACAGCGCATCAGCAAAGTTTGAGCCGAGCCTTCATTGCTCTGCCTGTTTCTGTAACATAGCACGTCGATTCTGTAAAAGGGCAGCGAAAGCCTAGATCAGACTGCGCATATGCGCAGGCTGATCTGGGCCTTCTTTACCCACATACTCGATAAAGGTGCTGTCCCCACGTTGCGAATGAAATGTTATTAACGTATGTGCGAAAGGCACGACCCAGATCCGACTACGCATCCGCCCAGTCAGATCAGGATATATCCATTTTGCACGTTCAATATCCCATCAACGGCATTTCAGTTATTTTAAGTCGATGTCAGGGTGATAATATGATAAAAGCTTTGAGTAGAGGCTTTAAACACCTTTCAAACGTGAGAAGAATTTTGTCTTGAGCACCATTCGAACCCACTGCTTGATCAGCAGGCGAACGCTGCCGCTTGATCAGCAGGGCGAACGCTGCCGTTTGATTAGCAGGCAAACACTACCACTAGATGAGCAGGCGAACGCTACCACTTGATCAGCAAGCGAACGCTGCCGCTTGATCAGCAGGCGAACGCAACCACTTGATTAGCAATCGAACGCTGCCGCTTCATCAGAAAGCGAACGCTGCCATTTGATCAGCAGGCGAACGTTGCCCCTTGATCAGCAGGCGAACGTTGCCCCTTGATCAGCAGGCGAACGCTGCCGCTTCATAAGCAGGTGAACGCAATCTTTGATGTGCAGGCGAACGCTACCACTTGATCAGCAAGCGAATGCTGACACTTGATCAGCAGGCGAACACTGCCGCTTAATAAGCAGGCGAACGTTGCCCGTTGATCAGCAGGCGAACGCTGCCGCTTCATCAGCAGGCGAACGCTGCCGCTTAATAAGCAGGCGAACGTTGCCCCTTGATCAGCAGGCGAATGCTGACGCTTGATCAGCAGGCGAACACTGCCGCTTAATAAGCAGGCGAACGTTGCCCCTTGATCAGCAGGCGAACGCTGCAGCTTCATCAGCAGGCGAACGCTGCCGCTTAATAAGCAGGCGAACGTTGCCCCTTGATCAGCAGGCGAACGCTGCCGCTTCATCAGCAGGCGAACGCTGCCGCTTCATCAGCAGGCGAACGCTGCCGCTTAATAAGCAGGCGAACGCTGCTGCTTCATCAGCAGGCGAATGCTGTCGCTTAATAAGCAGGCGAACATTGCCCCTTGATCAGCAGGCGAACGCTGCCGCTTAATAAGCAGGCGAACGCTGCTGCTTCATCAGCAGGCGAATGCTGTCGCTTAATAAGCAGGCGAACATTGCCCCTTGATCAGCAGGCGAACGTTGCCCTTTGATCAGCAGGCGAACGCTGCCGCTTCATCAGCAGGCGAACGCTGCCGCTTAATAAGCAGACGAACGTTGCCCGAACGCTGCGGCTTCATCAGCAGGCGAACACAATCACTTGATCAGCAGGCGAACGCTGCCGCTTCATCAGCAGGCGAACGCTGCTGCTTAATAAGCAGGCGAACGTTGCCCCTTGATCAACAGGCGAACGCTGCCGCTTAATAAGCAGGCGAACGTTGCCCCTTGATCAGCAGGCGAACGCTGCCGCTAAATAAGCAGGCGAACTTTGCCCCTTGATCAGCAGGCGAACGCTGCCGCTTCATCAGCAGGCGAACGTTGCCCCTTGATCAGCAGGCGAACGCTGACACTTGATCAGCAGGCGAACGCTACCCCTTGATCAGCAGGCGAACGCTGCCGTTTGATCAGCAGGAGAACGCTGTCCCTTGATCAGCAGGCGAACGCTACCGTTTGATCAGCAGGCGAACGTTGCCGCTTGATCAGCAGGCAAACGCTGACGCATAATCAGCAGGCCTTGCTGCCACTTGCTTAGCAGATGAACACTGCCGCTTAATCAGCAGGTGGACTCTGCCGTTTGATCAGCAAACGGACACTGCTGTTTGATCAGCAGGCGAACGCTGTCGCTTGATCAGCAGGCGAACGCTGACGCTTGATTAGCAGGCGAACGTTGTCGCTTGATCAGCAGGCGAATTCTGCAGCTTGATCAGCAGGCGAACACTGCCGTTTTATTAGCAGGCGTCAGCTGACGCTTGATCAGCAGGCAAACGCTGTCGCTTGATCAGCTGATGAACGCTGACGCTTGATTAGCAGATTAACGCTGACGCTTGATCAGCAGATGACCGCTGACGCTTGGACAGCAGGTGAACGCTGCCCTTGATCAGCAGGCCAACGCTACCTCTTGATCAGCAGACGAACGCTATCGCTTGATCAGCAGGCGAACATTGACGCTTGATCAGCAGGTGAACGCTGCTGTTTAATCAATAGGCGAACGCTACCGCTTGATCAGCAGGCGAACATTGCCCCTTGATCAGAAGGCGAACGCTGCCGTTTGATCAGCAGGCGAACGCTGCCGCTTGATCAGCAGGCGAACATTGACGCTTGATCAGCAGGTGAACGCTGCTGTTGAATCAATAGGCGAACGCTACCGCTTGATCAGCAGGCGAACGCTGCAGTTTAATCAGCAGGCGAACGCTACCACTTGATCAGCAGGCGAACATTGACGCTTGATCAGCAGGTGAACGCTGCTGTTTAATCAATAGGCGAACGCTACCGCTTGATCAGCAGGCGAACGCTGACGCTTAATCAGCAGGCGAACATTGACACTTGATCAGCAGGCGAACGTTGCCGCTTGATCAGCAGGAGGACGCTGGTGCTTGATCAGCAGGCGAACGCTGACGCTTGATCACAGGCGAACTCGCCTGATCAGCAGGCGAACATTGCCCCTCGATCAGAAGGCGAACGCTGCCGCTTGATCAGCAGGCGAACGCTGCCGCTTGATCATCAGGCGAATTCTGCCGCTTGATCAGCAGGCGAACGCTGCCGCTTGATTAGCAGACAAACGCTGATTAACTTGAAGGCAGTCCGAGTCTCTCCTGGTCACTTGTTTCCCACAGGGCGCCAGCTTTTTTTTTTTACGTCATTCTGATCACAAAGAGAAAATATTGGCGCTTACCCTTGCGTACGTGAATTTTATTGAAGTGGACTCTTCCATCTTTGATCAGAGAAAAAGAACTATATCCCTATTTTCAGTTCTTCATGAAACTTTGTACAAAGACACGTGTATGATCAGACGATGTGCAGAGAAAGGGAAACGTAACCCTACTTTCAGTGCTGACGTTATTATGCTCCTTTGTTTATTTGGCAATATTTCCTTTCCGCTCTATAAATTTAAAACCGTTTGAAATTTCTTCATGAAATGTTGTACAAATTTAAGGTATGATCAGACGATGCGCCGAGAAAAAGTACTGTAGCCTTACTTTTAATAATAACGCCCCTTTGTTTCTTTCAATTGGTGAGGTTGTGTCCGCAATCTTCACGGATTGAAGGATTTTTATACGCATGTCTATTAACTTTTCGTGTCCGCTCCATAGCTCCTTCACAGATTATAGGATTTTTGTGAATTTTTGGTCAAATGTGATGCAGAACTATTAACTGAAGCCTGTCCTATAAAGGTCAATGTCACAATTCAGGGTCAAATTTCAAATGGTATTGTTTCGTGTATGCTCTATAACTTGAAAACCTTTAAAGATTTCTTTCTGAAACTTTGCACAAATATAAAACATCATTATACGATGTGCAGAGAAAAAGAACAGTAATCTTTCTTCCAGTTCTGACGTAATTATGTCCCTTTATATATTTCATATAGTGATTTCTACTTCATTCCATATCTCCTTCACAAGGATTACCCTTGACCTTTGTCCGAAGTCATGGACAGTGTGCAGTTACAATTCTTTATCAAGAAGCACAGATGCCTCTAGTAGTCTTCCTCGATTCTTTTTTTGTGTGAACATTTACTTACTAACAAGCACAAAACTAAGTTAGCCGACTTAAGTTGTCAAAGGTAACATGCCTTATTTTGCTTAGTTTCTCAGGGAATCTTTAAAGACCATGGTCCTCTTGATTGCTAATATGGTCGACTATTCCTGTTTCTGAAAAATCCCTACGGACGTATATTGCCCCGCTCAGCGTAGCTCTTGTTCCTGAAATATGATCAGTCCCATTTAACTGCTGTGTACATCTGTACAACTTTTAATTTAATTTTAAAAATTTGGACAAGCCCAGAAAAAAAATTGAGGGACAGGGAGCATATTGCTTTGTTCATTTGTTTGTTCGTTCGTTCGTTCGTTCATTCCATTCGTCACTTTGAGAGCTTTGATATTGGGCACACTTATTTGGACTGAGAAGTAGATCAGCTGAATAAAAGAAGGTTTAATTTTATTAGAGGTATGGCCCTTTTCATTTTGGTGGGACAAGCAAATAGTTGGGCAAATAGTGTTTTACAAACACACAATGATACTTTTCATTTGGAATCAAAGCATTTCATTTGAATACAGTTCCGTGTGTAAAGTCTCCCCTTACAAAAATATTAACGAAAAGAAAAACATATTTTCGTCATCTTCTGTTTCAACACTTTGCATGCTGGGTGAAAATTGAGTAGACGACATATTGAAATACTTTTTTTTTTATTTTCCCAGAAACAGGATTTGACATTTCATGCAAATTGTCTCCAAATGAGACAATTTGCATGAAATGTCAAAACCTTTTTTCTTGGAAAAATGAGAAAAAAAAGTATCATCAATTTGTCGTCTGCTGAAAGTTTTACCCAGCATGCTAAGCGCTAATGTCGGCAGCTTAATTAACTTCCTGCATCAAGACGATGCAGGCAAGTCGGCGACATTCTGTTTTTTTGATTAATATACTGGCCCAAAAAGAAACGCAACACTTTGAACTACAAAGAGAAGCAAGATTTATGCCTTATTCTTTTTTTGTTGCAATAATAAAAAATCAAAGGCAGATTTCTACACCTTGCAAGATACTTGGCAGAAGCCAAGGCTGGCGAGAGTACGCCTTCATTGGTAGAGATTTCTCTAGTAGTAACAATGATGGCGTATTGATATGTCATATGTTAATTAGTTCCGTTTGTTTACATATTCGTCATGCATATGCATTCGTAACTTAACTAGACATTTTTCATTCCTGATTTTTTTTTCATATCTAGCCAGACCTATATTCAAAATGCGAGAGTTAATGCTCTTAAACATCAAATAAATATGATTTTGACTAAATGCCGCAAATAGGTTGCACTACTTTTTGTGTGGAAGCATGGTTAATGGTGATGAAAGCCACTAACACTGAAAAGTTGACGGTAACGAAAAATGACAGATGAAATACGAAGGATGTTCGAAATGAATTGCTTATTTCTATCTGGAGACTTCAAATTTCAAGTTAGCCCAAAAGTACTCATTTCATGCCCTCGAAGTACTCCCCGTGGCTAGAAATGCAAAGTTTCAGCCGATGTATCCACTTCTTGAAGGCGTCACGGTACGCTGATTTGGGCACAGTAATAAGGTACTGATGAATGGCAGATCCAAGTGCCTGTCGGGACTGGTATTTCCGCCCAGCAAGGAATGCTTTTAATTTCGGAAACAAAAAGAAATCACATGGGGCAAGGTCTGGGGAATACGGGGGGAGGGGGGGCGGGGAGGCAAAACAGTTACTTTTTCTTTCTTCAAAAACGCCGTAATTATTGCGGAGGTATGAGCTGGGGCATTGTCATGTAGAAGACGGACATGTTTAAAACCAGTGGCAGGGCGTCGTTTCTGATAATACTTTTTCAGTTTCTTCAGTACTACGTCTTTGTAGTACTTTCCGGTGATGCTTTTGCCCTTTTTCACTGGCACTTTTATTGCGACTCCTTCACCAGAGAAGAAGATTGCATACAAAACCTTCTTTGTACTCAAAGAACGTTTGGCAATTATTGGGCGTTTGCTGTGTTTAGTGGCCCAGATCTTATTGCTAACCTTTCTGAAGGGCTCAAAATAATGGACCCAGGTTTCATCACCTGTGACGACATTGGCAAACTGCGTTTTATCATATTTTGGAAACATTTGAAGCAGCTTTTTGGCCACTTTAACCCGTTGCCTCTTTTGCTCGTCAGTCAACAGATGTGGCACCCATCTAGCAGAAATCTTTCTGACTTTCAAATGCTTCTTCAAAATAAGGTGAACCGTTGATAGTGAAATGCCTACCGTTCGTGCAATATCACGAACTGTAAATCTGGCATCTCCTTCAATGATTTCCTTTATTTTGGAAACGATTTCTTTACGAGATGCAGATTTTGGCCTACCTGATTTCGGTGCATTTTTGATGGACTCTACACCAGACTCAAATTTCTTTTTCCACCGCCGAACTGGGTCATAAGACACACAAGAAGGTCCAAAAGCAGTAGAAATTTCAGTCATCAGCTTCTTCAAAGAACAACCAAGTTTTGAGCGAGCTTTGATGTAAGCCCGTATTTCACCTTTTTTGTCGACGCTTCTACCAACCATTTGAATACTGCAGTGGTCAATGACTGCGTGTATTCAAATGGCAAATTTTATGTCTTACACTTAGTCTAACATGTACATTTATATACCATTGTGTAGATATTGAATAGCCCTATACAGGTATGTATTGGTTTTTATCGTGCCCCACGTTGATATCGAGCTAGAGGACAATAAGCAATTCATTTCGAACATCCCTCGTATGCAAGGTGGTTTACACTTTCTTGATATTAACTTTATTTTGAGGAATAAACATTTCAAATGGACTCTTAATTGTTGATTTACATGCACCTTTATAGACTAGAGTATTTTTAATAAGAATAAGGTGCTAGTCTTGTTTTCTTTTGCCGTTTAGAAGTGTTGCGTCTCTTCTTTAATTTCTTCCCTAATCAGCAATCTGTACTTTCTCAGGAATACAGATGTTATCTTAATTTAAGTAAGAGTATTTTTTCTTCCTTGTTTGACTTGTAAAATCAGCACTATACCATTAAGGGATTGGGGGTGGGGTGGAGAGGGAGGGGTGGCTGAGACAACTGACCAAATTGTTTTGTCTCCCTTCTGAAAAGAGCGCTTCAAACTGGGAGAAAATTCTTACTTTTTAGGGTAGACCCCTTTTCAGAAGGGGCTTGGTGTGCAAAAAAGCAAACCGGAAGCCACATACAATGTAAAGTGTCTCCCTTGTATAAATTGGAGAAATGTACATGTATCTAGTCTTCTTAAAAGAAATTAAGGGGAATGGCCAAACTTTGTGGGGAGATAACTCAAGCAAGATTGTTTTTACCCCACTTTTGAAAATGGCTCCACACTATAAGGAGAAAATTATTTTCTTTTAGAGTAAACCCTTTTCTGTTTGTGTACATGAATACAATCAGGAAATCACATAAGGTATCTTCCTTGTATAAAACGAGGAAATGTATTTAGCCACCCCTCCCCCCCACCCCCTCCCACAAAAAAAAAAAAAAAAAAAAAAAAAAAAAATTAACCCATTTATGCCGTGTGGACACCTCTGCCTCAACTCTATGAACATGTCCATTTTTCACCCCCTTAAACCCCACTTTTATATAGTTAAAAAGTGGGGTTTACAGGGGTATATATTATTTTTCTTATTTCTGCTCAAAAACATAGATTGTGATACGCTTTAGAACCGCCTCGCCGAGGCGGTTCTAACGAGTACCCACAATCAATGTTTTTGAGCAGAAATATGAAAAATATCAATTTTTTTATCTGAAAAAAATTTCATTTTTGGGTAGTAAAATTTTCAGTATATTTGAATAGGCATGTTTTCGTAATGTACTCTATAAGGAGTAAATACTTTCCTTTTAGAGTAGGCCCCTTTCAGAAGTGGACTTGTTGTTCGACGTCATCTGGAGAAATCAACGCGGCAGTTTAGCCCATCCTGATCCGAAGGCCCCGAGTGAGCTTACAGTATCTATAGATGTCCGTCATCCGTCGTTCATCCTCAACACTTTGTTTGTCTATACGACGGAAACTGATTTTTATCGGATATTCATGAAGCTTGCTCAGAATTTTTATCTCAATAAAATTTAAGTCTAGTTCGAAACTCGGCCCAATGCAATCAAAACTAGAGAAAGCTCGTGTACACAGTACTTGCCTTATTATTGACATGATATTCATAAAAAAAAAAAAAAAATGTTCACATTATTTTTCTCATTGAAATCTACATTAAGACAATAGGTCCCATGGGATGATAAAACTAAGACTAGGTCACTAGGTCAAATCTTAGAAAAACCGTGTGTGGACGTTAGAGACCACATTTTTACGTAATCTTCTAAAACCTTGCTTAGACTGTTTTTCTCAATAAATTCTGTGTGAAGTTTGAAACTGGGTCATATTTGTCAACAAGTAGGTCGGAAGGTCGAATCTCAAGAAAAAAAAAATGAACAACAACAACAATCTTGTGGTGACTTCAGAGGCCACATAAAAAAGTTGTTCAGAATGTATGTCTCAGTAAAATCTAATTGAATAATAATCTCTATTTTGATAAGTTGCTTTGGCAACATAACAATGACTGTTTCACTTAGGTGAGCGAGTTGTCGTCCGTGGGCCTCTTGTATTGTAAAGGAATGCATGTAGGAATGCAGATCGTTTGTTGAAACAATTGTCTATCAAGCAACACTAAGATGTTTTCTATCAAAGTGTCTATCAAACATCACAACAGCCTAAGTACATCTCATCCTGAGCATATATCGTTAACAAAGCATGTTTCAAAGTTAAGTAATCGTTTCGTATCTGCATACCACTTTTTTATGGAAGAAAGAATGTGTAATTATTACGTAAACACACCTGTATAGATGGTACATGTATACGTTTAAGCAGTAATTCTAGATAGGCCAATATTTTTAACAAAAACTGTTATTTTCCCTATTTCTTCTCAAAAACATGTTGCGTTCAGAAGTGCAAGTTACATGTACTCCCGAGATTTTGTTTTTCCCTGGATCCCTGCGCGCGTTGGCGCTCGTCGTTAGGAACAGGAACCCAAGGCATAAGTGACCGTAATCCTGGCCATTGTTATGTTGTTGTGTGGTCTTGTAGTCTTAAAATAATTTGGCCGAAAATTACTTACTCATCGGCGAGGCGCTTCTGATAAGTACATTAACATTATGTTTTCTTCGAGAAATAAGAACAATATTTTGTCGATAATCCCCTGTAATCTGGAGCTTTGCTCGAATAGCTGTTGTCGTTTTTCTGTAAGTCATTTTGTGGTTTGGCATAGTCCTCCCATTTTTATGTGGCCTAGGGTCGATGAAACATTCTGGCAGCAGTTTAACAGACGGTCAAACTTCAATGGCTCGAACAACTATGAAGCCATGGAAATGTGTTCCAGACATGGTTAGTTCGAGTTACTGAGGTTTAATCATAGTGTCAGGTCAGGAGGCAAAATGGGAATAATTTAGGAATGTCCTGGATGAGGCGATTCTAATAAGTACACACAACATACATTTTCATGACAAAATAAGATTTTTTTCTAAAATATCCCTAAATATTTTTGTTTTCTTGAGCTGTCGAAGAAAATTTCTTACGGACAAAAAACGTGTTCGAATCATCCACTGTAAATGAACCATCCGTGTTCGAGCTATTGTGGTGATACAAATGTACTGTATAAAGCAGCGAAACAGGCCTCGAGGCACTCAAGTGGACTACTAGGCCTCGATTATTTGGACGACAAGTTCGTTCTGTTATGTTGTCACGCACTAGGTCTATTGTATCCTCGCAACTATAAAAAAAAAAAAGAAAAAAAAAAAAAGAGTAAAATTTACATTGCCCTGCTTTAGACTACTAGACCTTAGTGCAATGCTACAACATTAAAAAGTAGGCTGTACATGTACTACGAGGCGCATATCATGTAATCAAACTGCCTCTGCGAAAGTTAGACCGCCGTGGATCGCCGAAGATGTCCGAGTTCTCCGTTGCATGACTCGCAAAGATGGGATACTGATTTCAGGATGGAGAACTTTCATTTTAAGCATGAAATTTCACTTTTACACTTGTTCAGAAAACCATGCTTTTGTGTAAATAGTCACTTGGATTAAAATATGTCTGAAATAAATTTAAAAAACTAATTATTCATCACGAAAACATACCTATATAATTTTGATCCCCTAAATTCCACTTTTATATAGTACATGTAAAACTGGGTTTACAGGGGTATACATTATTTTTCTTATTTCTGCTCAAAAACATAGATTGTGAATTCACGATAGAACCGCCTCGGCGAGGCGGTTCAAACGGGTACCTACAATCTGTTTGAGCAGAAAATATCAGAATTTTTATATGAAAATTTTAGTTTTTGGTGGTGAAATTTTCAATATATTTGAATAGGCGTGTTTTAGTAATGAAACTAATTATTAGTTGCAAAGTTCCAGATTAGAGGGAGCTTGATAATTTTCTTATTTCTCAATTAAAACATATGTTATGGGTACTCATTAGAAGTGCCTCCCAGAGGCGCTTCTAATGAGTCCCCACAACATGTGTTTTATTGAGAAATAAAAAAATAATTAGTAGTTTTTGGATGAAAAAAAAAAAGCCTTATCTGGAGGGCTATGAATTGTTTTATCAGTTTCTCAGTCCTACCTGGGAAAAAGTTTTTTTATTTCAGGACTGAATTTTTAGATTTCAGGATTATTAGCAACTATTCTCTCCCCTGGACTCGTGTAGTCTTCTGATTAGTCTGCGTGATGCCGGCTCATTATTTGTCCTTGGTTTGTTCGGATTGAATGTCCTTGGGAAATCCGATCGATTTGTTCTAACGACAGATTAGAAGAATTCAGAATTGATCATATGTGCAAGATGTTTCTGCATGCAACTGATCCTTGAAATCATCAAGTAATCAAATGTTTGAGTCTCGCCACGAGATAAAAAAGCCTTGACGCTGAGCATACTGGGTAAAAATTTCAGCAGACGACATATGAGCCTCGCCATGGGAAAATGACCGTTATAGCATATGCGTATTCGTTCATGTTAGAGAAACTTCAATCAAAGAACTAGACATAAATTCCTCGCTAAGGGGTCGAGCACGTGCACTGAAAGACTGATACGACGGGAAGTCCGAAGTGCCTTTTTCTCGCGAGACGGCTCATTTTGAAATATATTTTTTTCTTAAGTTCCCCAGAAAATAGGTTTAGCATTTCATGCTAATTGTCTCCTGAGACATTTTGCATGAAATGTCAAAGCCTGTTTTCACGGAAAATTAAGAAAAAAAAATCGATTTATCGTCTGCTGAATTAGCACAGAGAATGCTTAAGTTTATTGTATATGTATGTCTACAGATTATCAACCTGCGCTTCCTGATTTCGAAGGTTTGGTAACTGCTTGCTTACCGGATTGCGCATATGTGCATTTTGTCAGGACATGCACAGTTTTGCCCCGTAAGTATTTAAACTGCGTAGGTTATAAAACCGAACTCTGCATGTTCTGATAAGACTTGCGCAGTCCGCGCATGCTTCGGAAAAGCTAGAAGACTTAGTTTGCCAGACCGACAAAAATAACAACCTCTGTCTAAAAGATAGTTTTAAGTGTCCGTCTGACTCACAACTAAGCATAATGATAGGGCGTAAAAAAAAAAAAAAAGACAATAGCTGTGTTTCCGCTAACATGCTGAAAAAAAATTTGGTCGGTAGATATATAGGAGAAACATTTTTCTTTATTTTTCTATTTTTTCTCCAGAAAAGAACAGGGTTGGGCCGGTAATTTTATGAAAATGCAGGTATTTTGTTAAGGGTCGGTGCTTAACTTTCTTTTTTTATTTTGCATTTTTACTGATAAACATTAGCAGTCGGGTGTTTGACAAAGGGTCGGTCGGGTTAGTGGAAACACAGCTATTTTTTTTTTTATTTTATTTTATTTTTTTTTTATACCTAGTAAGTTACAATGTACAAAGTACATTTTGATAGTGACGTCAGTTTTTCTTAATAAGTATATTTTGACAGTGACGCGGTCAGTCTTTTTTCATGTTTTTTAAAACAAGTCTTCTCTACAAAAACGATAGATCTATTGGAGAAAAATGCTGAAGCTATGCTTATACATGTATATATGCTATATATCTATGAATAAATAAAGAAAAACAAAACAACAACAACAACAACAACAAAAAAAAACAACAACAACAACAACAACAACAACAACAACAACAAAAAAAAAAAAAACAATAAAAAACAAGCGTAGCACTCTGCCTGCGTAAACTGTTGTAAATGTGTCTAAACGATGAGTGCAAACATTGTAGACTCTTATCTGACCCCGCGTCTACACTGTTTGCTAGGGACTGTCTGCCCCAATACATAGAGTTACATACGGTAATAATGTTCCTTAATATGGTTTGATTGTTGATTTGATTGTTGTGAAAAAGGTCAGTCTCATTATTTCAGTGTTTTGAGCTCTCAATTTTCCCCAGCAGAATTATCATTTCAGTAATGCGACAAATCAATATATTATTGTCATGAGGATTACAAGCTTTGGTTTCAGTTTAAGTACAGACACGAATGTCATTATTGTGTTGTGGAATACAGTCGACTCTCGGTATCTCGAAGTCCAAGGGACACTCTGAAAGACTTGGAGATATCCGATTTGCAGATTTGAGGAAAAAAAATAAATCGACCAATCACATTTCATAAATAATTAAATATGTAATTTGACTCCTGAAGTTAGAGGTATATTGAAAATATTGCGGAAAAGAGGAAAAATTGCTCCTTTTTATTGCTCCTCTTTTCCAGAATATTTTGTTACCTGTTCCTAGATTTCCATGTTAAAACAGGGACCAGATTTTTACTTCGACATAAACGGTTATTCGAGCGGTTATATTGGGGTTTGCCCTGTCTTTAAGTGACGCTATCTGTCTGTCATTCTGTAACCACTTCAGATGAAATATTTCGTTACACTTTTAGAGAGCTGAAACTTGGTACACACTTGGACAGTGGATGGTTGTATCTTATATACCGAAATCATGTTGCTGCTGCTTATTTGTTCCTTTATTGCTCCAATTTTCTCTCTCTTACTTTAAGACTTCAGATGACAATTTTCGTCACACTCTTCTCAGTAACCGTGAAGTCTAGAGAGTTGAAATTTTGTGCACACTTGGAAAGTGGGTAGATGTAACTTGTGTACCGAAATTATCATGCTGCCTTTGCTTACTTGTTCCTTTAGTTCTCTATTTCTCTCTCTCCAATTTTCAGGCTTTAGCTGAACATTTTCGTCACATTTTTTTCTCAATAACCGTGAAGCCTAGAGATGTGAAACTTTGAACACGCGTGTAGAGGGACAGTGGGTGGATGTATCGAATTATTCGTGTATACCGAAATCATGATACTGCTACTTATTTGTTAATTTATTTTTCCAGTTCTCTCTCTCTCTCTCTCTCTCTCTCTCTCTCTCTCTCTCTAATTTTCAAACAATGAAAAATTCCGTCACATTTTTCTCAGGAACTGTGGGGCCTAGAAGGTTTAGACCTGGAACACTGGGCTCATGTATCATGTATACCCGAATCCGGCTGTTATCCTTATTCATCCTTTTATATCTTCATTTTTCTTTCTCTCCAATTTTCAAACATTAAAAATTGTCGCCTTTTTTTTGAAGAACTGTGAGGCCTAGGAGTTAAATAAAAAAAGATAGTGTCCTTTGTCATGTCTCCCCCCTTTAGGGTTGGGAGACATATTGTTTTTCACCGGGCGTCTGTCTGTCTGTTTGTGTGTCTGTCTGTCACACTCGTGTCCGCTCTATAACTTGAAAACCGTTCAAGCTATCTTCATGAAACTTCATATAAATATCAATCAATATAAGACGACGTGCAGAGCGCAAGAACCATAACTCTTGCATTTATTCTTTTTGAGTCATTTCCCTTAGACTCTGTCACAAAATCGTGTCCGCTCTATGACTTAAAATACGTTCAAGCTATCGTCACGAAATTTCATATAAATATCAATCAACATTAGACAATGTGCAGAGTGCAAGAACCATAACTCTTGCTTTTATACTTTTTGAGTTATTTCCCTTGGACTCTGTCACAAAATCGTGTCCGCTCTATAACTTGTAAACCGTTCAAGCCATCTTCGCGAAGCCTCATATTAATATAAATTAACATTAGACGACGTGCAGAGCACAAGAACAATAACTCTTGTATTTAAACTGTATGAGTTATTTCCCTTGGAACTTTCTCTGTCACAAAAGCGTGTCTGCTCTGTAACAAGAAACCTGTTCAAGATATCTTCAAGAAACTTCATGTAAATATCAATCAATATAGACGACGTGCAGAGCGCAAGAACCATAATTCTTGCATTTATACTTTTTGAATTATTTCCCTTTGAACTTTGTCAGTCATAAAACGTGTCCACTCTATAACTTGAAAACCGTTCAAGATATCTTCATGAAACTTTACACGAGCATCAATCAACATTAGACGACATGCAAAGCACAAGAACCATAACTCTTGCATTTTTACTTTTTGAGTTATTTCCCTTGAAATATCATTAAATAATATAAATGTTCGCTGAATGTATAATACAATATGACACCTAAAAGGGGGAAACGTGTATGTTTCTGTAGAAAAACAAATTCTAGTTGGTCTTTTTAAATAGCGCTGAAACAGGCTATAAGCAGATTTTCTGACAGATTTTCTGGTTGCCTTTGCTCCGGAACCACTTTATGAAAGGTCATCGACTGGTGCAATGCTATTTTCCATGGGCTGCCAAATGTTATTATAGACAAGTATTAGCTTTCACAAAAATGTCAACGCAACACACAATAAATGATAAAGCTGATTGAAGAATGACAGTAAAATGTCAAGTTTCATGTGAAGACATCAACGTTATTATAACCAAGTATTAGCTTTCACAGCTTTTTTTCTGAAAGCTGATACGTGTTTCCATTAGAGATATTTTTTGGGTTGAGGGAAAGGGATACAATTTAAAGGGAGACAACTCTTACTAAAATTAATAATAAAAGAAACGTCGGAAAATGTGCAGTAAATACTCCAGACAGTGACTATACAAGTGAACGATAATATGGGACAAAATCGATTCTGTTATTGTAAATTGCTAATATCATTGTAAACAATGCACACCCTGATTAGTGATTACCACCGCGTTCTGAAGTGTCCACTCTGTGTCTACATTCTTCGCATAGGTCAATTTTGAAGCTATTAAGCATTTATGGGTTAATGCATGCTATTACATGTATTCAGTGGTCAGAGAGAATATGGAATACCAAAACAAAGGTCTTGTTAAGGAGAAATATTTGGTTTTATTATATACAAAGTAATGAAATATAGAGAATTATTAATGAAATAAAATGCATATTTTCACTAGTGAAATATAAGTTTTATATTTTCACTAGTGAAAATATAAAACTTATATTTTCACTCCTCAGAGCAGTGAAAAATATAAGATCTGGAACTACTTTTTTCTTATTTACATTAATGTTTTCATTACACGAGATGAAAATTTTTATGGTATTCACTGAAAAAGAGTACATTTTCTTTTTATTTTATTTTTACACGCCAATGCGCGTTTCTGACGTCATATCTAACGTCACCAAACAAAACAAAACATGAACGTCATGGCGCCAAGGGACAAAACTGCGTGTCAGACTTTCCCTTGCAAATGCAAGATTTGCATCTCTTCTATCGAAAGTGACGTATATAATAAAAAGAAAATTCAAATGTTTGTCTCGTGAAGTGAAAAAATGTATATTTCATTCGTGCCTTCGGCACTCATGAAATATACATTCTTTCACTTCACTCGATGAAATAAAAGTCATATTCACTCCAAACATTTGAATATCCTCTATATAATTCTTGGATGTTTTCTTATTTCTCAATAAAACGTATGTTGTGGGTACTTATTAGAAGCGCCTTGTAGAGGTGCTTCTAATGAGTACTCACAACATATGTTTAAATGTGAACTGGAGGAATTGTCCCAAAATTATCACCAAATACTCCCCTGGTAAGACCAAGAAACAAGACTGGATAAATCCATACATTTTAACCAGAAATTATTCAGTTAAAAGTACTTATGGCTTTTACGTATTCGATCGAAATAATAGTCTAGCCATTTTAGACAAATTGGACCGATCCCCAAACAATTTGCTATGATTTCATCATCTGTTTGCAAATGTCAGTGTCAATCAAATACAGTCAAATCTGCCTTAAAGGCCACCTGCATTAAGCATTTTTATCTTTTAAGATGCCATACTTTCAGATTCCTTAAACGTCATATAAAATTACGGTCCCCTGTACTAAGCAAGAACCTGTCTTAAGCAACCACTTAATGGCCTTACCTTAGGTGCTTACTTAATACAGGTTTGACCGTAGTATACAGTAAAGCTAGCAGTCATGAACATCATCAAGTGACCGGCCTAATGATTTCGGAGTCCTTGATTTCCCAGTTTTTGTCATATACGAGTAAAGTGGTCAGTTGGGTGACGGAGTGGGGCGGGGCAAGGTGTTTGGGGGCTGAATACGCTCTAAATAAGAGGGCTTCAAATTAAATAGTTTTTATTTTCTTAATTCTCCACAAAATTATATGTTCTGTGAGGCGCTTCTAAAAAGTACCCACAGTAAATGTTTTTGTGGAAAAATAAGGAAAATATTTTTGTTGGAGAAAACACCCTTTTTTGGAACTATGGCTAAGAGGTTTTGTGGATGAATAAGAAGTATATCCATATTTTAATTAAAAAAAAAAAAACAAAAACAAAAAACAAACAAACAAACAAAAAAAAAAAAAAAAAAAAAAAAAAAAAAAAAACGCTAGAGCTGTGCAACAGTAGCCAGAACGGAATATGTTTATGCACACTCCGGAAAAAATCTCGAAGCAGTCTCTCTAGTATCGCTTCCAAAATAGGGCCTACTCTTAAAGGAAAGAATTTTGCTCCAAGTAACGAGCGTTACGCCTATGTTATGGCTAAGACAAATACACTTGACATAAACATCTGTTTTTTTCGACATCTTTCAGAAAGTTTTTTTTTTTTGCCTGGCGCTTTACACAGAAGAATTTGCAAACTTTTGTCATGATTTAATGCAAAACCCTTTGTCGTAACTACATATGCACAAAAAGTTTTATTCTAGTCAATGGTTTTTAAAAAAAAAATAAAATAATTTCACTTTTTCCCATAGTAAAAATGAATGCAAATTATGCAGAAATTTGTAGGGCAGGTAACTTGGAGGCAGATTTTCAACAAGTTCTACTTGTTCATTTTTTTTTTTAAATTTTCACAATAGTGTTGTGAACAGCAATAATTCGGCAAAGAAAAATTAAAAATATTTTCTTAGACAAAAATTAAAAAAAAAACAACAACAAAAAAATCACTTTACTATAGAAACTGCATAGGTGAGACGAATTTTCGCGATAAATTTAATTTTAGGGTACATATTTGAGAATAAACACCGAATGGTTTCTAATAAGATATGGTCTATCAGAACAAAAAAGTTTCATTTCAGATAAAACGCCAAGCAAAAAACGTCTTTCTGAGAGTTGTCGAAAGGACGGTAAACGTAATGACTGATAACGTAAACAATATTATATATGGGCCACAAAGTCAGAAACCGTGTACCCAGGGAAGATTCAGATCAGTCTGCATTCACGCAATCTGATCAGAATTTTCACTGAGCGCATGGTCAAGGAGGCAGTTTCTTCATGTGGACAACGAAGACCCTGATCAGATTGCGCAAATGCGCTTAACAGATGAGTCTTCACTGGGCGCGCATCAGAAGGTACGTTTTCTCACGTTGCAACTCAAACGGTAACGGATTGCTGTTGCCTCTACTAGCCTGGCAGAATTTTCTCACGTTGAGGATCATGTACTGCAGGCGTCCCTACATAAATCAAAGCACTGACAGCACTGGTGGGTCGATTGTCTCTGTGTTTAGGCTGGGAAAATGGTCCTGAACGGGAACTTAAGACTATTTCATTAACCTCTTAACTTCCTGTAATTTAAGCAAACAGTGCAGATCCTGATCAGACGCCGCGTTCTACGCCTTCTGATCTGGGTCTGCATTGTTTACCAATCTCCCAGTCCAGGTTTGACAGATAACCCTTTTTGCGCTGCACTCTGAGATCACAGCGACAATAATAGCGCGGCTATAAATAACCGTAACTTGGATTTCCGGTTTTATTACATTGGTCAGTGATAATTACGTGGACAGCTACCGAAAGGAAATTATGGTGTATGTATAATATGGCTCGACTGTAAACAGTCGACCCAGAAAGATCTTGAAGTACTGATGTACACTTCGGTAAAGTGCGTTTCCAAGTTGAGCAAGAATGTCACAAATTGATAATTCAACTATATAAAAGCAAATTGATAATTCAACTATGTAAAAGTAAATTGATAATTCAACTATGTAAAAGTAAATTGATAATTCAACTATATAAAAGTAAATTGATAATTCAACTATGTAAAAGTAAATTGATAATTCAACTATGTAAAAGTAAATTGATAATTCAACTATATAAAAGTAAATTGATAATTCAACTATGTAAAAGTATATTGATAATTCAACTATATAAAAGTAAATTGATGATTCAACTATGTAAAAGTAAATTGATAATTCAACTATATAAAAGTAAATTGATAATTCAACTATGTAAAAGTAAATTGATAATTCAACTATATAAAAGTAAATTGATAATTCAACTATATAAAAGTAAATTGATAATTCAACTATATAAAAGTAAATTGATAATTCAACTATATAAAAGTAAATTGATAATTCAACTATATAAAAGTAAATTGATAATTCAACTATGTAAAAGCACAGCGCCAAGATTCTTGCAAATACTCACAATCCACCCATTCAGATAAGTACTATAAAGAATTATCAGGAAAACAACCTTTGAAACCATATCACTAAAAAACTATATTTATGTCTGGTGCACTTGAGAAACTTACAAGACGAGCCACTTAAATGACGTTTAAACGAAATGCGCACAACAATCACCCAGGTGAGCCTGCGAATACGCTCAGTCTGATCAGCGTCTTCTTCATCAGCATATCTTTTGATTCTGCATACTCATCTGATGAAAGCGAATGCCCGGATTAGACTGCTCGCATGCGCAGACTGATACTGACCGTCCTTTTTTGCGTATGCGTTATGGCATTTTTGTGTGACGCGGCAGCCATAATTAGTGAAGGAAATGATCAGTTCTCACAAATATTTACCCAATCTTCTTATAATCTACATCTTTGTTTCAGTTTTTACAGTGCCAAGATTTCGCTAATTGATCAATGAACAGCGCTTCTACAGTTCTTTGCATAGGCATTGAAATAACTGCGCCGAACGTGGGAAAAGTACCTTCTGACATGTGTACCCAACGAAGACCCTTCACACGGACAAAGAAGACCGGTCAGACTGCGCGGATGCGCAGGCTGACCAGTTGTCTTTGTCCGTGTGAAGAAACTTTGCATCCTTGGCTATTCAAGCCCAATGAAGATTCTGATCAGACTGCATTTCCCTAGATTCAATGTCCGAAGGTACGTTTTCTGACGTGCAGCTGATATTGTTTACGTTATCAGTCATTTAGTTCAGGGCACAGTTCTACAAAGTATCGTTAGCTTAACGAGCTCGTTAATTAATGAAAAGCTCGTTATACATTGATATTTTTGCTGCAAAAATGTGAGTAGCGTTTGCAATGCAAAAGGTACTCACATTTTTTTTTCAGCAAAAAAAAAACAACAACAAAAAAAAAAAAAAAAAAAAAAACAAAACAACAAAAAACAAAAAAAAAACAAAACAAAACAAAAAAAAAATGATGTCTATATCAAATGTTTAAAGTCCAGGCTCGAAATCATTACCCGGACACTTGGACACGGTAGCAGAAGTAAGGGTTGAAGAATTATTATTAGTGGTAGGGTAGGATACATGCCTAGCGTACTTGCAGCAGGCGGGGGTTTTGGAGGGGGTGGGGGGCGGGGGGTGGGGGTGGGGAAGCGAGCATGTTAGAATATGTTTCTGTTTCTGGTTTGTTATTCGCTTATGACTTCATCCTCCCCTATATCTCTACTTTCTTCAACTAGCGCTTCTATTCCTTTCTTTGGGAAACGACACATAATGACCCACCGCTGTTGACATGTCGTTAAACAAGAACTCAAGGCTGAAATAACTAGCTTACTTGGATTACGATGTTTTATCATGGGCGCCCTTAGAGCAGTATTAGCCCAGTAGTACGATTTAGCCGAGCCACAACATTTCCTACAGTGTTGCATGTATGCCTAGCGAAGCATGTACTCGTACGCCAAGTGAAGCATGTAAGCCCAGAGAAACATGCATGCCCAATGACGCATGTACGTCCAGTGAAGGTTGTACGCTCAGCGAAGACTGTACGCCCAGTGAAGCATGTGCGCACAGTGAAGCATGAACGCCCAGCGAAACATGTACGCCCAGTGAAGCATGTACGCACAGTGAAGCATGTATGCCCAGTGAAGCATGTACGCCAAGTGAAGTGTGCACGCCCAGCAAAACATGTACGCCCAGTGAAGCATATATGCCCAGTAAAGCATGTACGCCTAGTGAAGCATGCACGTCCATCGAAATGTTCGCCCAGTGAATCATGTACGCCCAATGAAACATGTACGCCCAGTGAAGCATTTATACCTAGAAAAGCATGTACGCATAAAAAACATGCACGCCCAGTGAAGCATTCCGGCCCAGCGAATTATACACGCCCAGCGAAGCATGTACACCCATTGAAGCAATCACGCCGAGCGAAAAATGTACGCTCAGTGAAGCATGCACGCCCAGCGAAACATGTACGCCTGGCGAAGCATGTACGCCCAGTGAAACATGTACGCCCAGTGAAGCATGTACGCCAAGTTAATTATGTACGCCCAGTGAAGCATGTACGCCCCGTGAAGCATGTACTCCCAGCGAGTCTTCGCCGGGCGCTCTACGGATAGCCAAGGATTCAAAATGTCTTCAGGCGGATTCCGACTGGAGACCAGGAGGTCGCGGGTTCAACCCCCGCCGAGGTCGGCAACATTCTTTCGCGGAGATTGATCATGAAATATTTTCTACGGTCATTCTCTCCCTTCCGCTGATTCAAGAAGGGCAGTTGTCAGTTTCTGGCGAAAGAATGTGCATAATACTGGTTAACCGCTTAGAGGACTAAGCCTGCCCAGTAAACGTGTGGTTAGGTAAACTGACCGCGCTCGACATGACCCCATTGGGTTGACTGGGCCGTAAAACCTCAACACAAACAAGTCTTCATGCGGACAGCGAAAACTCTGATCAGACTGCGCGCATGCGCAGGCTGATCTGTCTTCGCTGGGCGCACATGCCTTCTTGTTAGAATTACTGTGGCCCGGCTTATATGTCCGTGGAATATCACAGAGAAGTAACATTAAGCTCTCTCTCATAACCAGACACCGCCGTAATGTAACTGAAATATTGTTTAGACAAATATCAAGATATGCATAAAGTTTAAAGACAATTTCTGAATTAAGCAACAACGAATTTTGTTAGTATTCAGCCTGGGGATCATACGTCCTATAGTCGACTTCGGCCATGTGCATGACTGTATGCGTGCGTGCGTGTGCACTCGTGTCTTCATCTATTTATCTGCTGGCAGTTCTATCCTCTTTCACCCTTTATTTTTGAATTCACGTGCAAGGGCTGACCTTTCGTTAAGCAAGAAATCAAATAAACTCATTTTATATTTTGTCTGCAACTCTTTGATTATCAAGAGCAAGACACATTTTATTTACTGGCAAATACTAATCAGACGAGATAATCATGGTACAATTTTTAAAATCTATGTAGTCCAAAAACTGTCTGTGTTTAGTAGGCCAGATCAAACGAGGAGCAGTCGGAAATACTTGATAACAGGTTACAGTGTATGACGTGGTGTCGTTGAACTCCATATACAGTCGAACCTCGTTATTTCGAACTCGCTTATTTCGAATTACCGCTTATCTCGAAGTGAAAATCTGGTCCCTGTTTTAACATGAAACTATGACAACAGGTAACAAAATAATGTGGAAAAGAGGAGAAATTGCTCCTAAGGAGCAATTTCTCCCCTTTTCCACATTATTTTATATATATATTTCTAACTTCAGGAGTCAAATAACATAATCATTTGTTAAATGTGGTTGTTCAATTTATTGTTTTCCTCATTCTCTCAACCCTGATATGTCGAAGTACTGATATCTCGAAGTGTTTCAGTGAGTCCCTTGGAATTCGAGATAACGAGAGTCGACTGTATTTGTAGAACATTTTCTCGGCTGTTGTCAGTTATAATTATCATAAACTTTACATCTGTACTTTTGAGCTATTTTCTTGGTCCTCTTGTAATAATATACAATCTATACAAATGATTTGAATTATAAGGGTTTTTTAAGGGCAATTATTAAACTTTTAACGAACCGTCTTGCAATGAAATGTTCAGAGAGGGCAATTTTACCTCATTGATGCCGAATGAATTCCACCTTAACACTTTGGACCAGTCCATTTCCAATAGAAAGGGTGTCTGGTTATTTTTTTAATATCATTATTACCATGTTTTATATAGATTTGCTGCATTAAATGCAAACAGAGTGGATCCTAATCAGACGCCACGTTCAGCCCTTTTATGGGACGATAGGTATAAGTTGGTTAATAAAGCATCTTGCAATGCAATGTTCCATTCATTTTGTTTATCCTCTCTCCTAATTAGGTTCTCCATGCAGATTAAGCAAAGACTGCTAGAGCATTTCGTGCTGTATCGTTTTGTGCTTGTCTAGACGTCAATTTTTCGTTTTTCTTTTAAGAAAGATCTTTCCATATTAGATATTCATATACGAGGGTGAGTCAATAAGTAACCAGCCTATCCCATTTCCGATGGACCGAGACGGTCACGATTTCCATGCTTTGTTTCAATATATGTTTTATACATGGGTACTAAATTGCACACGTATCGAGTCATTCTTTAATAAGATATTGAATGTCAAACATGGTTAGTGATGCAAAGGCATGCTTTTCATCTAAAGTTGAGTACCGTGCTGTAATTCGGTACTTGTATTTAAAAGGTAAAACAGGCAAGGACATACACGGCGAGTTAGCCGATGTTTATGGGTCTTCTGCACCATCTTATGCTCAGGTTAAATTCTGGGTAGGGGAATTCAAACGCGGTAGAACGTCTTTAGAAGATGAAGCCAGGTCTGGACGCCCGCTGGATGCCACCGACGAAGAAATGTGTAAGAAAGTTCGGGATCTGGTATACTCTGATAGGCGAATTCAGATGGAAGAAATAGCGCAGGCATTAGGCATTTCACTTGGTAGCGTTTCAACAATCTTACATGATTGTTTAGGTATGCGCAAGCTAACAGCCCGTTGAGTCCCCAAATGCCTTAGCGATGAGCAAATGGCAACTAGAGCATCAGTATGCAGCGCCTTGTTGAAGCGTTTTAGGTCAAAAGATGATTTTCTTTTGCGTCTGGTGACTGAAGATGAGACTTAGGTTCATTATAATGAGCCAGAGAATAAAGCTCAGAGTCGCCAGTGGGTAGGGCCTGGGTCCCCGAGGCCAAAGAAGTTCAAGACGCAACCATCTGCTGGCAAGGTGATGGCCACAGTATTTTGGGACGCAAAAGGCGTTATTATGTTGGACTTTTTACCCAAGAAAAGTACAATACCTGGAGTGTACTATGCAAACTTGTTAGACCAGCTGAGAACCGCCATCCGTGAAAAACGCCGAGGTAAACTCTCTAAAGGTGTTTTGCTGCAACAGGACAACGCGAGAGTCCACACTTGCAAAGTTGCAATGGATGCTGTAGAGCGAAACGGGTATGAATTAATACCACATCCTGCCTATTCGCCTGACCTAGCTCCTAGCGACTTCTTCCTATTCCCAAACTTGAAAAAGGATATCCGTGGACTTCATTTCCGGTCTGATGAAGAAGTCGTGACGGCAGTTGAGAAGTGGGTCAATGGAAAGGACCCTGACTTTTTCAGTTCTGGGCTGATGGCACTTGAACACCGTTGGTCTAAGTGCATCACACTAGAGGGCAATTACATCGAAAAAGAAGAGGTGGATCTCATTCGTAAATAAGTTAGGCTGGTTACTTATTGACTCACCTTCGTATCTAAAAAAATACAACGGCATTAGTAGTTTTTGAGTCGATCATTTACAACTGAGCCTAAGTATACATACGCCAAAAATTTCCTTAAGAGTGCTGTCCACGTGATTATCATTAACGATTGACATCAAACCGCGCTTTTGTACGAAATTTAGGTAACGGTTATTTATAGCCACGCTATTCTTGTCGCTGTGACGTCTGAGTGCAGTGTTGTCTGTAACCTGGACTGGGAAATTGGCAAACAGTGCAGACCAGATCAGACGCCGCAGAACGCGAAGTCTGATCTGGGTCTGCACTGTATCCTTAAAATAAGTCAATTTAATTGGCCTTTCCGGTCAGGAGATGAAGTTCAAAATAGCGATGGCGATTGTGGCGGCCGTCTTGGATTTCCGATCGGAACAATAGCTATTTTTGATCTACAAGATATTATACTACTATCATCCTACCAAGTTTCGAGTCAGTTGGCATTTCGGTTCAGGGGAAGTTCGAAAGAGATTATCAAAATGGCGGCTGGCCGCCATCTTCGATTTCCAGTCAGAATAAGTTTCGCTGTTTTTGATTTGCAAGTCCCCCCCCCCCCCCCCCCCAAAACTTCCTGCTTAGTTTCGAGTCAGCTGACCTTTCTGTTCAGGAGGAGTTCAAAATAGATTTTCAAGATGGCCATTATGGCTGTCATTTTGGATTTCCAATCAGAACGATTTTAGCTATCTTTTACTTGGAAGTCGCCCCAATTCTTCCTACCAAGTTTCGAGTGAATTGGCCCAGGGCCGTAGGAGGAGTAGTGATTTAAAGCAAATTGTTGACGCCGGACGACGCAGGACTTACGATGGTCATTGACCGGTCCCGATAGCACATCTTGAGCGTGCTCATGTGAGCAAAAAAAAAAAAAAAAAAAAAAAAAAAAAATAAGAACAACAACAAACATACATGCATACATACATAGTAGAATGTCGTCTGCTGCTATTTTGACAGGCCCTTTTTGGCACTTTTAGGGTTAAAGCCGCTTCTGTGTAACATCCTTTCAACAAGGTTAATGGACCCTCCTGGCTTACTGGAAGAGTCTAATATGCCTTTTGTCTGTAATGACAGAAAGCTGTTATTTTATAATCAGTCTTAGCCTTCAGCATTCTCCAGGGAAATTCAGCAAACGACAAATTGTTGATACTTTTCTTATAATATTCACCGCAGACTGTGTTTGTGAGAGGGGATATACTGTTTTCACTTTGTTCGACCGCCCAGCTGTCCGTGTCACTTTGCCTTCTGCAGTGTCAGTGAGTGGGGGGAATATAATAAGCTTATTGACAGGTTTCTCATTTTTCCAGAAAATATAAGCTTAGCATTTAATGCAAATTATCCCACTCCTAAGGAAACAATTGATATGCTAAACCTTATTTTTCATGAAATGTCAAACCATATTTTCTGGGAAAAATAATCCTGGTGAATAATTTATCCACAATCCAAACCGGAAACACGCCTATATAATGTTGACCCCCTTATATCCCACTTTTATATGGTAAAACTGGGGTTTACAGGGGTATACATTATTATTCTTATTTCTGTTCAAAAACATAGATTGTGGATACTCGTTAGAACCGCCTCACTGAGGCGGTTCTAACGGGTACCCACAATCTATGTTTTGAGCAGAAATATGAAAAATTTCATTTTTTTGGTGGTAAAATTTTCAGTATATTCCAATAGGCGTGTATTCGTAATGTTTTGTTTAATTTGGCAGCACATTTTACAGTTGGATATCGGCCTGGAAAACGTTGTTTGCAAATTTACGATTTGTTTGTTCATTTGTATTATTTACTGGAACATGCCTTTTTGGCGAGATAACGTTTTTAGATAATTAGTGTGTTGGCGTACTGACGGACTTTTAAAGGAATATATTTTTACTGGATCGGCATCTATCAAATTGTTTTGCTTCTTTTCTGATATGGGTCCCATAGTGAGCAAATTCTTTTCTTTTAAAGTTGATCCCTTTTTCATGAGGGATGCAAAAACAGTCTGAAAGAGTTGCCTGGGAGACCATTGTCAAGCCTATTTATTTTTGTTAGAAAGTAGAAAAAAAAAAATAAAATGTTGCCTGCTTTTATTTATAGTTTTCAGATTAAAGTTTAAGCTTTCGAACCTCTCTAAGTGCTTATCTCTCCCTTTTCACTCGGCAGTCCAATAAACAAAACAAAACAAAATAAATAAATAAATAAATACAGTCGACTTTCGTTATCTCGAAGTCCAGGGGACTCTCTAAAATACTTCGATATATCCGTATCTCGACATAATCAGATTTGCAGATTCGAGGAAAAAATAAATCGAACAACCACATTTCACAAATAAATATGTGTTTTGACTCTTTAAGTTAGAGATATATTGAAAATATTTTGGAAAAGAGGAGAAATTGCTCCTTGGGAGCAATTTCTCCTCTTTTCCACAATATTTTTTACCTGTTGTAGGATTTCCATGTTAAATCAAGGGCCAGATTTTCACTTCGAGATAAGCGGTTATTCGAGATAACCGAAGTCGAGATAACGAGATTCGATTGTACATGTTTCTGAGGTTTTAAACACAACATAGAGAAAGAAATGCTTATTTTTTCAATACTGAGATAATCCTTCCCTACTCATTTCACCACTTTATAAAAAGGGATTATCATTGAGTTCCGAAATCATGAGGAATGAAGCATTCCTTTCTGTACATTTGTATGTTGCGTGGACCTTTAGATCTAGAACCCGTCTTCTTAAACATCTCGAAGTCAGGCACCATAAATAAATAATAATAATAATAAAAAAAGCTGAATAGTATGTCTTAAGTTTTGTCCGAAACGAACCTTCTTACTTATTTTGTGTCATGTTAACGCTATTAACAGCCGTGCATTAACCGGCGAAAAGCCAATTATTAACAAGAAAATTCACGCGCTGTTAATGCACGGCTACACAGCTTTCAAAATGCTCTTATTGGGGCCACCGAATTAAATTGCCACCCTATGATATTTGAAAGCGATATGCTGTCGTCACAAGATGTTTACTGCCTGGCACCGGAACGAGCACAGTCGGTGGAAATTGTGTTCGCGAGGCACTGGTGAATAGGCGAAACAAAATAGTGCAAGAAATAACGCGAAATGTAACAAAGATTTGCAGTTTTTATGCAATAATAGCAATCGAACATAGTTTTTCAATACATTTATATTCGCCAGGTCCCGCGGGAGGTGTTGAAAATCGAGGCCGCACGCAAATGCATGAAAAACTTGTTGGATCCCTATATTCGATTAGTATCACTGCTTTAAGGTGAAGGGATACGCTATCAGGGGCTGCAACTGTTTTATTTGTTATCTGTCCCTCTGCTAGAAGGGGTTTACTCTAAACGGAAGCAGATTATTTTCTTTCAGAGAAGACTCCTTTTCAGAAAAAAATTGGTGAGCTGAAGAGCAAACAGGAAGTTACAATGTAAAACAAATGGCGGGAAATGTACCTCGTGTATCCGTTCACATTAAACTGATGAAATTGATATTGAAAGCGTTATTTTTGTCTTTGTCAGAACAGCGTGTTAATATTAAAACTTTCCAGTCTGTTTCATGGAAAATTTAAAATTTGTCCTAGATATTTTAGATACATCATCCTCCGATACCATCGAGCTATATGGTCCTCGCCATGCGAAAACTTTGTTTTCAGGCATATGCGGACATCGAAGGCCAAGGTTAGCCTGCGCATCCGCTCAGTCTGATAAGGGCCTTGTATATCCGCTAACAGAATCATTGGACACTACAGATAGTATGAATGGAGTTCATAGGACTAAATGATACTTTGCGCATGAATCTGTGTACATTTTGCGCATGTGCGAGGCACTTTTTCGTTAAGCGCGGCCAAATTATGATTTACCGATACATTTAAAATTATCTGAATCCGCATCAGAGGCGTAGCCAGTTTTATTGAGAGGCTCTGTCAGCAGCCTTATTTCCCTAAATATCAGAAGCAGAAAAACAGACGGTATTGGTCCCTATTAATTAAAGTCAGCATAGAATGTGTATTGAAGCCGAACCAAGTGAAACCAACATGACGACATGTGCTAACGGCACATTCTTCAATCAGCTTGCATATCCATACGCACAGGTTACTGGATCGTATTCGCTATTCGCAATCTACATAACAGGAGAGACATACAAGAACGAAAAGCGAAGACATAGATCAGACTGCGCATGCGCGCAGTCTGATCTATGTCTTTGCTTTGCGTAAATGTCACATTGTTGGTTTGCCTCTGGCCAGGCTCATGTACAATAAACATTAATCAGATCTTAACGCCCTGATACGGGATCATTTTTTATTCTTTTAACTGTTTACTTAGATGTTTTTAACTGTTTACATCTGACCATACATATGCTGAATTTAAAGACATTCTCACTACTGTTGAAACTCAATTGCTCGAACACCGATGGCTCGCTTACCATGGCTGATTCGGAAACGTTTTTGAGTCCGTAAGGAATTCTTCCGATAACGTAAGAAAACAAATAATTAAAGAAATTTTCTTAACGAAATTGTATGTTGTGTGTACTCATTGTAATCGCCTCGTCAAGGCGATTCTAATGAGTACATTCAACATACTATTATTGTTTAGAAGGTTGAAAAGAAGTCCCTAAATTACAGTTGACTCTCGTTATCTCGACCTCGCTTATCTCGAATAACCGCTTATCTCGAAGTGAAAATCTGGTCCCTGCCTATACATGAAAACCTAACAACAGATGGAAAATATTGTAGAAAAGAGGAGAAATTGCTAAGGAGCAATTTCTCCTCTTTTCCACAATATTTTCAATATATCTCTAACTTCAAAAGTCCAATTACCTATCAGTTTGTTAAATGTGGTTAATCAAATTATTTTTTCCTCAATTCTGCAAACCTGATATTTCGAACTACGGATATCTCGAAGTATTTCAGAGAGTCCCTTGGAATTCGAGATAACGAGAGTCGACTGTATTGCCATTTGCTTTCTGACTGGCGTCATACTTAACCCACAGTGACTCAAACTACCTTTATCTCGAACAAATTTCCATGGTCCCAAACAGGTTCGAGCTATTGAGGCTTGACTGTATTTCCAAATTTTACTTGGGAAAAAATAGGGCGTCACGGTCCATTACAAACGTCCTTTTAGAGATGATTCAAACAGAATGTCAAGCCTTGATAGATGTGAGAAAAAAATCAGTTGTCATCTTCCAGTTTCGCCTAAAGCATGCAGAAGTTTTGACAGTTCCTGAACGAAAACGTACTAAAGACGAATATAACTCTTTCGCTACCAAAAGCGAATGTCAATGTCGCCACCATAGATGAAAGTAAGCGGATTTTGCAAACAATGCAGATCCAGATGAGATTTCCCAAATGTCTCATCAGGATCTACATTGTCGGACATTTTTGTACTACAAATAACGTTTAGGTAAAAATTTGCTTTTGTCTAGAAGAAAAAATAGTGAACAGATTCTCCTTAAGGTATTTTGTTTCCGCCCGAAAACAGGATTTTGCATTTCAATAATTAAGCCTCTTAATTAAAGGGGAACAAACATGAAGTAATAAGCATAACAAGAATAAAATGCAGTCGACTCTCGTTATCTCGACCTCGCTTATCTCGAATAACCGCTTATCTCGAAGTGAAAATCTTGTCCCTTTTTTAACAAAGAGATCTACCAACAGGCAACACAATATTGTGGAAAAGAGGAGCATGGAAGTCGCCATCATTGACAGTCGACTCTCGTTATCTCGAATTCCAAGGGACTCTCTGAAATACTTCGAGATATCCGTAATATCAACATATCAGATTTGCAGAATTAGGAGCAATTTCTCCTCTTTTCCACAATATTTTTTACCTGTTGTTAGATTTTCATGTTAAGGCAGGGACCAGATTTTCACTTCGAGATAAGCGGTTATTCGAGATAAGCGAGGTTGAGATAGCGAGAGTCAACTGTACATGTATCTAATGAAATATTCAAGATGGCGGCGTCCATGTTCTCATTTATATAACATAAACTATAAAATCTTTTTTATTTCATAATTGATCAAATTTGCGCAAAGATGCTTGTTTTCTAAAGCTGAAGAATTCAGTGCATCCACTGTATTTAGTGGGTCTTTCCCTTTAAGAAACAATTTTACCGTGAATTTTACCAAACTAGCTGTGCGGAAAACACTAATTCTATGAAGAAATAGGTTAAGGGGGATACACTTTCAGGGAAGGCAATTCTGTCAAAATTATCATTGCCTCCCTTCTGAAAAGAGAGCAAAAATGTTTTCCTTTTAAGATAGACCCTTTTCAGAAGGGTTTGGTGTACAAGGAAGCAAACAGGAAGTGTCAGGAGTTGTCTCCCTTGCATTACGAAAACACGCCTATTCAAATATATAGAAAATTTCATTTCCAAAAACCGAAAATTTTCAGATAAAAAACTGATATTTTTCATATTTCTGTTCCAAACATAGATTGTGGTACTCGTTAGAATCGCCTCGGTGAGGCGGTTCTAACGAGTACCACAATCTATGTTTTTGAGCAGAACTAAGAAAAATAATGTATACCCCTGTAAACCCCAGTTTTACTATATAAAAGTGGGGTTTATGGGGTCAAATTATATAGGTATATTTTCGTGATGATAAAATGGCGGAATCACCACGAAGTGTATCCAATCCCCTTGAGAGTTTGAAATTTCATTTGTCGCCTGCATATTGTCGTCTGCAACAGTGCAAAAGAAGGCTCTTTCAGAAGAAGGACTAGGCAATGCAGCTTACTCATCATAATCGATGAAACGGTAAATTATTAACCCTTAAAGCGCTAAGAAAAATTGTAGCAGACGATATTTTAATTATAATTATCATTTTTATTTCAGAGAAAAAAAGGACTTGGAGTTTCGTGTGGCGATTCAGATGAAATGCCAAGTCTTATTTCCTAAGAAAAATGATGATTAAAAATTGAGAGTATCGTCTGCTTTAATTTTGCTTAGCGGTTTAAGGATTTATTGATGATAGAGTTGTACAGCATTATGCAAAATGTACATTTCCCATACAAAAAAAAAAAAAAAAAAAAAAATGCATTATACACTTCCGCACGGAAAATATTGCGATATCTTGCCGGATATTTTGTTTTAAGAACAAACGTCCGCCAACAACAACACAAAAAGAAGCGCGAAAGGAAACAGTATATATATATATATCATTAGAACGTAAAAAAGATGTATTTTTTAATTATTAGGCCAGCGGTTCGCTCGGCTGTTTTCCGCTTAGCATGCCGGGTAAAACATTCAGCAGACGACATTTAGAAATATTTTTGTATTTTTTTTCTCTCAGAAAATACACTTTGACATTTCATGCAAATTGTGAGACAATTTGCATGCAATTTCAAAATCTATTTTCTGCGAAGAATAAGAAAAATATCATTAAGTTGTTTGCTGAATCTGCCCAGACAGTGGCGAAGGTTAATTGGTTAATTTGCGTTTGTTCTGATAAATTCCGCCTTCTTCATTGGAAAGAACATTCAACTGATATATATTCATGTATAAACAACAGTATTAATATAGAGCCAGTTTAGTATTGAAGTACATTTTGGATTTATCTTATACTTTTCAGGTGAAAGATTTTCAGCTTTCAAGTACGCTCGAAGATAAAACCAATACTTCATCGGTAGTGTACTGACAGATCTACCAGTCATTACGAAAACACGCCAATTAAAATATATTGAAATTTTCACCTCAAAAGGCAGAAATTTTTTAGACAAAAAATCTGATATTTTTTTCATATTTCTGCTCAAAACATTGTGGGTACTCGTTAGAACCGCCTCACTCAAAACATAGATTGTGGGTACTCGTTAGAACCGCCTCGATGAGGCGGTTCTAACGAGTACCCACAATCTATGTTTTGAGCAAAAATAAGAAAAATAATGTATACCCCTGTAAACCCCAGTTTTTCTATATAAAAGTGGGGTTCAAGGGGGTCAAAATTATATAGGCGTGTTTTCGTGATGTTAGTATTTGAGATTACTTGGTGAAATACATTATGGATTTATTTCATACTTTTCAGGTGAAAGAGTTCCAGCTTTCAAGCACGCTCCAAGGTGCCAATTGTTCGTCGGAGCGAAGTGTATTGATAGATCTTTAAACACACAATACTCCCCAGAAAATCACCAGAGAAAACAAGAACAACAAGCAAGACTGTGCTCATTCCATACAGGACATAAACCCGTAAAAGGAATATTATTTTTCTTAATGGATGACAATTTCAAACTAGTGTGGAAGCAATGTAACCCATTAATGCCTTGCGTCCTCGAAAGAGGTCGGGGGAGTGGGGTGGGAGGTGGGGGGGGGGGGGGGGGAGGGGCTCTTACAAACATGTAGACCCAGATCAGACGCCGCAAATTGCGGCGTCTGGTGAGCGTCTACATTTGTTTGTCATGATATTAGCTATTTCCAATACTAGAAAGAATTACAGTTAATAAATAAATACACTTTATGGGGCAAGATACATTGGTACATCTTCCACCATTTCCATAAGAAAACAACGTTTGTGATATCCTGTTTGCTTTCCTGCAGACCAATACCTTCTGAAAAGGAATTTACTCCAAAAGGAAAGATTCTACTCCCCTTAGGAGCAAATTCTTTTCTACTTTTCAAAAAAGAGGCAAAGCAATTTTCAATGAGTTGCCTCCCCTGGAAGTATATCAATTCCCCTTTAAATAAGAACAATCTACAACAAGTCTACGCTGAAAATACTTACGAGTACCTCCTTTTTGGTCGCTTGTCGGGCCAAAGAATACATACATTAAATTACCTTAAAATGTTGTCTATGTCCACGTGATTATCATTTACCAATGATTTGAAACCGCACGTTTGTGCGAGAAACCAAATAAAAGTTATTTATAGCCGCGCATTCTTGTCACTGTGATGTCAGGGTGTCGTTTAATGAAGGTCATCTGTAAAACCTGGACAGGGACATTGGAACACAGTGTAGATCGAGATCGGACGCCGCAGAACGCGGCATCTGATCATGGTCTGCACTGTTTATTTAAATAACAGGAAGTGGTTAAATGAAACCGTCTTAAGTTCCCGTTCAGGACCATTTTCCCAGCCTACACTCAGAGACAATCCACCCTCCAGCTGTCAGTGTTTTGATTAGACCAATCTGAAGAATCTGCTCTCTTACCCCTAGTGAACAAATCCGTCCCTTAACCCCCTCAGTGAGAAAGGAGGCAAATAGGTTAAGGACAGAGTAATCTGCTTGGGAAGTCTAGCCATCACTTAATCGAAATTTTTACAAAACATCCCTTTTACTAGAGAATGGACTCTTCCCGCATTTGTGATGGCAGAGTTCATTGAAGTTATTCAGGCATTAATGGGTTATATAGTAAACTTTTAAAGCGCTTAGCAAAATTAAAGCAGACGACATCCTGTGTTCAAAAATTATTTTTCAGAGAAAATAAACTTGGCATTTTATGTGATTCACATAAAATTTCAAACCTTACTTTCTCTGAAAATGCAAAAAGAAAAAAAATAAATAAATAAAAATGAATAAATAAAATAGAAAATATATAAACAAATACATAATTAAATAAACGAATAAATACAAACTAACAACGAAAAACAAACAAACAAAAGCAGCAAAAGGTCTTCTGCTACAGTTGTAAATGGCGCTTTAAAGGTAAAAAAATCAACATACTTGGCAGTGAGTAAAGAAACAAAACAAACAAATAAAACCAAACAGCAGTGATTAGTGTGGGAAACTTAACTTAGCGTCAACATCAGAGCAGTAACTAAAACCATACGTTAAACATGTCGGATATTCTTGTGGCGTTGCCGCCACTCACTGTCGACAACTGCGTTATATTCGCCAAAAATGCCGACCGTCCACCGACGGAAGTGCAGGAAGTTATCTACGTCCCAGCAGAAGACTATCCGGAGGGATCAAAATTACACGTGAGTAGTATTGATTAACCCTTAAAGCGCCAAGAAAAACTGCATCTAAAAATGTCGTCTGTTTATGTCGTCTGCTGAATATTCTTGCAAACTTTTCAAACCTATTTTTGCATACAGGCAAACAGTGTGGGCCTTGATGAGACTGCTCCGGAGCAGTCTGATCTGGGTCCACACTGTTTGCAAAAATGACTTTTAAAATCACAAGCAGATGACACAGCAGACGACAATAGTTGTGATTGGCGCTTTAAGGGTTAAGTATGTATCGATAAAAGTATTGTTGCGAATCAAATCATCTGCATTTCAGGCAAAGGGACTGGATACATCTGGCAGATGTTCCGCCATTTTTAAAAAGGGAGATAACTTTTATGAGTTCCTGTTTGGTTTCCTACACACCAAACCTCTCTGAGACGGGGTCCACCCTAAAAGGAAAGACTTTGCTCCAAAGAGAAGCTAATTCTTTCCTTTTAGATTGGACCCCTTTACAGAAGAGACACAAACCAATTTTGGCGCAGTTGTATCCCCTGAAAGTGTGTCCATTCCTCCTAAATGCTTAAAGTAGCTCTTAGACTTCCTTTTATGCGGAAGTTTTTTCTTTATATTTTAACTGAAACTCTGACGAGTTTGATCGGTTAAGGTGCAAAAAGTACTGAATCTATTCCAAATTCTTGGACACCGTAACTCTTACCATACTTGTCATAAATTTTAAACAGGTGAATTTCACTTCCTGCTGTGTCTAAATATTGCTGGACAAGTGGGAAATAAAGTAAACCCTCTTCAGAAACCACGTTGGATTTGTGTTCATATACCTATACGATAGGCATATCCCAGCAGGCACACAATGTTGAAACAACGTCAATTCAATATTGATTCAACATCAAACGTTAAATTAACGTTGAACATACAACGTCAATTCATAATTCTTGCATAAAATTCTTTGAACAGAGCTGCTTGAAGCTATGCTTAAATGGGCTAGAAGTCGTGTTCAGACACCAAAACCCATGTTCAAATCATGAAATTCACATGCTGTTTGAACATGGGTTTTGATCTTTTGAAATCACAAGAGGGGCATTGCTTTGTTCACGTTACGTTGAGCGAAGTAACGTTGTCACCCTGAACGTAGCATTGTAAAATTTTATGATGACTTCAGAACATCTTTGCAACATTCTAAACTAGCCGCCATCTTGGTTTTACGGTCGCATTTGAAGAGTTTAGAGTTTTTGGAGCGTTTTCGTCACAGTTTGCTGTTGGAATCGTAAGTTATGCAAGAATAACGATCATCCATGGTTATTACATTGCAATAACATTTGCCGGGTCCCTCGGAAGATATTTGAACACTCGGCCTAGCGGCCTCGTGTTCAAACAGCTTCCTCGGGACCCGGCAACTGTTAATGCATGAAAAACCATGGGTGATCCCTATATTCGTATATCACAAGATGGGCCTTGCTTTGTTTACGTTACGTTGAGCGACGTAACGTTATTGCCCTGAACGTAGCATTTTAGAATTTTATGATGACGTCAGAGGGTCATTGCGCCATGTTGGTTTGCCGTCGCATTTGAAGAGTTTATATGGAGTTTATATGGAGCTTTGGGGCGTTTTCGTCACAATTTGCCGTTGGAATTGTAAGTTATGCAAGAGCAACGATCATCCATGGTTATTTCATTGCATTAACATTTGCCGGGTCCTTCGGAAGATATTTGAACACTCGGCCTAGCGCCCTCGTGTTCAAACAGCTTCCTCGGAACCCGGCAAATGTTAATGCATGAAAAACCATGGGTGATCCCTATATTCTTGCATAAAATCCTATGAACATAGCTGTTTGAAGCTACGAGTCTTGAATGGACCAAAAGCCGTGTTCAAACAACAAAACCCATGTTCAAATCATGAAATTCACGTGCTGTTTGAACATGGATTTTGAACTGTTGATATCACAAGATGGGCCTTGCATTGTTTACGTAACGTTGAGCGACGTAACGCTATCGCATTGAACGTAGCTTTTTAGAATTTTTTGATGACGTCAGAGGGTCATTCCGCATCTAGCGTCTTGTAAACAACATTCTGAACTAGCCGCCATGTTGGTTTGCCGTCGCATTTGAAGAGTTTATAAGGAGCTTAGGGGCGTTTTCGTCACAATTTGCCGTTGGAACCGTAAGTTATGCAAGAACAACGATCATCCAGGGTTGTTTCTTTGCAATAACATTTGCCGGGTCCCTCGGAAGATATTTGAACACTCGGCCTAGCGGCCTCGTGTTCAAACAGCTTCCTCGGGACCCGGCAAATGTTAATGCATGAAAAAACCATGGGTGATCTCTATATTAAACAACGTCGATTCAACGTTGATTCAACGTCGTTGAATCAACGTTGAATCGACTTTGTTTAAACGCTATGCCCATGTTGATTTAACGTTTTGACGTTGACTCAAATTTGAATCGACATGGTTTCAACGTTGTTTGCCCACTGGGTTACTTCATAACGGATCGCTCTAGAAAAGACACTTTTTGCAACCATAATGCTTTAAGGTTTTGGTAAAGATTTTTATGGAGATACGTTTTTTTTTATTAAACAACATCTGATATTTAGAGTTATCAGAACATTAGATTTAAATGTTAAAATAAATACTCAATAAATGAGAGATAAAATGAAAATCGATAAAGTAAATAAACGACCTAGATAATTTTAAATCATAGATGAAATCAAATCTAAAACCTTCAAGCAGTGTCTTAAAAATCATGTATGTCTTCCTCTATGTACGAGGGTCTGGAAGAAACTGGGCATGTTATAATCCAAACGGCAGACAGTTAAACTAATAAAATCCAATTTTGCCACTTAAAGATGCAGTTTTGGTACTGTTTTCTACGTATCGCAATTTTGCAGTGGCTACAGGTGACTTTTCGAAGGTAGAAGGTGGTTAAACTCGGTCTTCGCTCAAAAACACTTGTTCGCATCGTGACTAAAGTTTAATTTTATTATAAATTGCATGTGCTTTACCATTTGATCGGAAATTTACTGTATATAATTTTTTTTGTGTGTTTTGTAGCTCAGATGTAACTATGGAATGTATGTTTTGTTACGGGTACCTTACTTACCTTAGTCCATTGTAGACTGAATGGACTCTTCCACACTGTACATTGGAAGATTCTAATTTCGATTTTAGGTATATCTGGCTATGTGATCTAGATATGTCTGTTTGCAAACAGTGGAGACCCTGGTCAGACGCCTCGTTCTGCGGCGTCTGATCTGAGTCTACACTGTTTGCCAATGACCCTTTTAGGGGTCTACAGACTACAATGGATTAGGTATTAAATAGTGGAGGGACAAGCCCGAACATACAGTGTGGGTACCTTTAAACATCACAGAACGCAGGCCCGATCAGCCTACACTTTTTGCCAATTATTCAGCAGTTTTAAACACATCAACAGGTAGTAAAATGCACTTGTTTGAACTTTAAGAAACGCATGGAAAGAAGTATAGTTCAGTAGAATGATATTGCACACTCAGCTGCGAAGAAATACTGATAAAATTACAAGGAAACTATGACTCCTGTATCTCTCTATAAGCAGTTTCAGATGTCTGATAATTCCATGTTTATCAGTTATTAATGTGGTAGGTAATGTAAAAAGGTCTCCGTGCGGGCTACACATCTGAGCATTCAGAATAATGTTTTACCGACAGTCGAATCAGAGCCTTATCTGTTTAAAATTTACAAACTAAAAAACAACATCATTGTGTATATGTACTAGACGAAGGTCACGAGCAGACTGCGTTGATAAACTGGTCTGGATCTCGATACTTAAACACATGTAGCGTTGCCTCTGGGTTTTTCTTGGCACCTGTTAATATAGGGATCAAACATGGTTTTTCATGCATTAACATTCGCCAAGTCCCGTGGGGGTGTTGAAAACCGAGGGCGAAGGCCGCGGTTTTCAACATCTCCCAAGGAATCTGGCGAATGTTAATGCATTGAAAAACCATGTTCGATCGCTATTATTGCATAAAAACTGAAAACATTTGCTACATTTCGCCTTTTTTTCTTGCACTATTTTGTTTCGCCTTTTTCACGATGTCGCGCGAACGCTGTTTGCACGGACTGTGCCCTTTCTAGGGCAGGAAAGTACACATCTCGTGACGGCAGCAATTCTATGGCCCCGGCACGAGCATATTGAAAGTTGCGTAGCCGTGCATTAACAGCGCGTGAATTGCCTTGTTAATACACGGCTTTTCACCGGTTAATGCACGGCTGTTAATAACGTGCGATACTGCTTTTTATGCAACAATATGTGTTTAAGACGCAAAAGAAGAACAAATTTATATGCGGGCAACCAAGGTCATGACCTGCCAGCACATTGGCACAACCTTATCATGGGCCTTCAATACCTGCTTATAAAATCACAGGATACCGTTATTAAAACTGTATTGATCAACAGAGGCATCTCTGACCAGACTGTAGGGGACTATGGATGGATCTGAATATGTGCGTTTTGCATATGACACCCGGACCATTTTCGTTCGGCACGGGCTATATCTCGGGAAATAGTTCTTGAAAACGTCCTGCAGCGAGGTGCCAATGTACTGTCTATATGATAGATAATTCACTTCTCACTATATTAAAAAAAAACAAAGGCATTTTCTGCCAGTATTTCTTAACTCTTTCAGCGATTATAACGATATTACATTTAGCAGTCAACAGATTTATTTTACCCCCGGCATAAAAAAATATGCCAAAGGGGTATATAGTTTTGTCGGTTCCGTCTGTCCGTTCGTCCACGCGTCCTTCTGACCGTCCTTCCGTCCGTGATTACGTCCTTATATACTTGCTTTAACCTAATTTTACTTCAATGTTTTGATAACGTATATCTCTGCAGCCACTTATCAGAAACTTTTCATATTTGGTATGGAGGTAACTGGGAAGGCTCTCTTCCATTCTACATCTATGGATCCCTGGGTCATGCCCCGGGGCGGGGCTAGAGGTAAAAATCTAGGACGCATCAATAAAGTATATTGCAGTTTGTTTATAAAGAAGGCTGGGTATCAGACACGTTTATCACATCAACATTCAGTATAATAAGGTTAAAGTCACTGTGACCTAATATTTTATACTTCCGCGATTATGCCTTATATCTTGAAGACTACTTCATGGATTAATATGATACTTGGGATATTTGTTCTTTGTGACGCCACGAATGACATCATAATAATAGTAGGACACCTTGACCTATATATGTCCAGTGATTTTGCATTATATCTTAAATATAATTTGATGTATGAACATCAATATTTTGAATTATGAATCCGTATGAACCGACAGTTGAACCTAAAAGTAAATGTAGGTCACTGTGAACTATATGTTATGGTCCAGTGATTTTATCTTACATTTTAAAGATAACTTGATGTATGACTACATGTATCATAGTTTGGGATTATGGGTAAGTATGACACAGAATTTTACCTCAGGTCTTTGTGACGTATATTTCATAGCCCAGTTATTTTATCTTATATCTCCAACTATTTGATGCCTAAGTGTCATATTTACAGATAATGACACAATGTGACCTAAACTTTGACCTCAAAGTAAATATAAATCAACATATTTTTCATGGTTTAGTGATTTCGTTTATTATCTTCTAGACTGTTTAATGGATGAACATCATAGTTGGTATAATGGATCAATTTGACACATCAGATTAACCTCTCAAGTGTTTGTAGGTCAATGACCTATATTTTATGGTCCAACGATTTTGCTTCATGTCATGAAGACTTTACTCCACAAAAGTTGTACTTGGGATGAAAGATCAGTGTTACTCAGAAATGGACCTTGTAAACTATATGTGGTTCAGTGACCTTTATTTCATGGCCCTTTGATTTTACCGTATATCATTGCCATTGACTTAAAAATATTTTATTATTAAGAAATGGCGCCTGCCGGGGGCATTCGTGACCCTTTGGACACTTGCTGTAGTGATTTTTTTTTGTTATTTGTCGAAGAATGAGGTTTGACATTTCATGTAGTAGACGATTTACATAAACTGTCTATCCTATCGCCTCCCAAAAATAAGACAAAAGAATAAAATTACATGGATTTTGTCTTACGCGCGGTTTGATTAAATTGGTCAATGATAATCATGTGGACAACTGACTTAAGGATATAATATGGGTCGACTGTAAACAAATGACTCAAAAAATGTATACATCTTTGCATAACTTGATAAACCAATTAATTGATTTAGACAAAGTACAGATATTGAAATGAGCCAGCACTCGAAAAAAACCTACAACAAGACCTGTGTAACCAGCAAAGACTCAGATCAGCCTGTACATTCATCTAATAAGGCAAGGGCTCTCGTTCATCCCTCTGGATATCCCTTGGAGGCTGTAGAAGGCAAGTGCGATCAGCGAAGACTCTGATAAGCTGCGCGGATGCGCAGGCTGATCTGAGTCTTCGCTGGTTGCACAAGCCTTATTGTAGGTTTTGTCGTGCGCTGCCTCTTTTGTCTCATTTCTCGGCAAAAACCTATACTGTACTTACCAAAAAGAAGCACATCATTGAGGCCCTTCTAACAAGTACCCACGACATAGTAATGAAAATGATGCTCACGGCTAAGTTGTTGGAAACTAACGATGTCGTTAGTTAGTTAACGTATTGTTAAAACTTTGCTCATTAAATATGGCATATACTCTAATATTTTTGCTGAAAAAAAATATGAGTAGCTTTTGCATTTGCAAAAGCTACTCACATTTTTTCAGCAAAAATAACTGTGAATTTGATACTGTTCTTACTAGAGCAGTTAATATTTTGACCACTAACGAGCTCGTTAAGCTAACGATGTTTTGAACAACTGGACCCTGTAGACTATCGTATTTATCCTAAATATTGGGACACCTTAACTCCTTATCATAGTGCTCCTGAAATTTTAACAAGTCCATATTGTTACGTAGTAACAGATAAGGCGCTTTTTTTCATCCGAAAAAATACTGATATTTTTCTTACTTCTCCACGAAAACATATGTTGTGGGTACTCATTAGCCTCGGCGAGGCGCTTCTAATGAGTACCACAAGATATGTTTTTGTAGAGAAATAAGAAAAATATTATGTGGATACCCCCTCTTATTTGTACCTATGTTGTTACCTGTTAATGCATATAAAATTTGTTGGATGAGTTGCAAAATGTGTGGACCCTGATCAGACCCGTGGTTCTGTGGCGTCTCATTTGGATCTGCACTGTTTGATCAGGCCTGTCATATTTAGGGTTATTACGTTATTTGTATGGACTTCACTCGTCTATAGACATTGATCAACCAGATACGTACACATGTAGGCTAATCGTCGTCTTGTTGTTCGCACAAGCCACAAGCTTACTGTACTTTCGACATCTTTCAGAAAGTCGTTTTTGTTTTTTGTTTTTTTTTTTTTTGTTTTTTGTTTGTTTCTTTTTGCACGGCGCTTTACACAGAACTATGTAAATTTACAAATTTTTGTCATGATTTAATGCAAAACGTTTTGTCGTAACTGCCTATGCATAAAAAGTTTTATCCCAGTCATTAAGTTTAAAAACAGCAAATATTTTCACTTTTTCCCCATAGTGAAAATGGCTGCAAATTATGCAGATAACGGTATTGTAGGTAGCTTGGAGGTAGGTTTTCAGCAAGTTCCGTTTGTTCATTTTTTCTGAATTTCTCACAATATTGTCGTGAGACATCAACACTTTAAATCAGCAAAGAAAAGCGAAAAAAAACAATATTAGGTAAACATTTCAAAAATTCACTTTACTATACAAATTGCATATGTCAGGCTAATATTTACATGCTTCGTAAATTTAAGTTTAGGATAAATATTTTACAACAAAACACAGAAACAGAGAAACAGACGAATGGTTTCTGATAGGATATGGTCAATCAGAACAAATTGTACCATTCAAAATAAAACGCCGAGCAAAAAAGGTCTTTCCGAGTGGTGTCGAAAAAACAGTAGTAGGTTTTATTGTGGCTCATAAGCCGCTGGCCAGCTATGGTTTACCTCCACCCACGGCCCAACCCTGCCCCACCCCCAGGGGGAATGTTGTAGACCATGGTTTTCTTAAAACCTCTTATCTTGCGAGTATTTAGCAGCATGTTAGCCATCTGGCGATGGGGACGTTACCTAGCAACAGCCTGTTATATTTGTTATCCCTACAAAACATGCAATACCATAGGAAACTATTAAATATAAGAAAATTGAAGCAAAAGTAATACTATGTTCCAACTAAATATATGAAGTTACAGCTGAACCAATTAGCTACAAAATCAGATGTTTGAAAGTTCTTTTTGGCATTACGTTGCGTTGCTTATGTTACATTTTCTACTGTACCCTATAGAAATGAGTATTTTAGCTCAAATAATTCTTTCCTTGTTTTGTGCATTGCCCATATGACCTGAACTTTGTAATATATAACAAGGTATTTGAATACTCTTTCCAAAGCTGCAAATATTATATCTCTAGCTTTCCTACTTCGTCAGTTATTGGATGTTAAGCAAAGTCACTCCACTGTGAAGGGTAATATTGAAAAAAAAAAATCATTATTACATATTATCACATCAAATGTAGCCTAGAAAGTGTACAAATAAAATGAATTCTTATCATAGCATTATATCTGAGTAATATGAGATACATAGGCGCATTAAAACCTGTCTCCGCCATAGCAGTCTGCCCATAGTACGAGTAACATAGGTAACACATAAAATATCTACATACTGTAGGCTTTGGTGGTTTTCTGTATGTTACTCTGCATTAGTACTTTGTGTCTCTGTTTTTTATCATTTAGACGTTTTTGTAAGCATTTCCAAAATTGCAGATTTAATGCTGCTATTCCTTATCAGTTAGATACATTCAATACTGATAACAGTAAAGTTGCTATCTACATCAAGACCACTTTTGAATAAAATAATGAATACTGTCCTGAAGTTGTATGTATGGCAAAGGCGTATTATTTCTGTATGGCTAGTTAAATATCTACAGATGAATTATACGTCAGACTCCCACATGACTTTGCTTAATAATTTAGCAATGTTAACATATGTAACACCTTAGTGCCTTAATTTTAAAGGATTGTCGTCTCTGTAAAAGTCTTTACCTATACTTTTGTCTCTGTAAAATTCCTAACTATACTTTTATCTTTTGAATTAATACTCAGTTTTAGGATAATATTTTTTTTTCAGAATAAAAGGATGAAAATGACACTTTTGCCTTATTTATTCTGTTACATCATCAGATGTGTTTACTTAGAAAATTCATTCAAATGCAGTCTAGATTACCAGTGCATATCAACTCAAGAATTTTATTGGTATATTAAGAAGATCCAAATTATAACATGCTACACAAATTTTTGTTTAAGGTTTTAGTTTATGACCTCTAAATTCTATTAAAAACATGGAACATAATGCAGTTTAACACAAAGTTTTTTTCTGTTACATGATAAATGTAGGTAACATAAAATATTATTACTGATTTAACAATATTGTTAATGGTACAAGCATTTTCTCAGTGCATGTATTTAAAAGCAGAGTAGTATTTATATGCGGACCTGATTAATCAAAATGTTTACTATCATAAGCTGCCGCAAGGCATATAGGTCCTGTGAATGCAGCGATGACTAGTCAATGTCTTCTCTGTGCACCCAATGAATAGCTAAGGAGCCCAGCTTTCTTCATACAGACTGAAAAGACTGATCAGACTGAGCGGATAACCAGACTGATCTGAATCTTTGCCAGGTGCATAAGTCAGTTATTAGTTATTAGTCATACTGTGACTAAAATACATTAAGATAACACAAAACAAATCATATAATACTTTTTTTTTATTTAGACTAAACATGTGTTTAAATGTCATAAATACATATATACTGACAAATATATATAGCACACAACTATTTTAAATTCGTTATCATTTGAAATGACAAATTCAAAACCCATCTCTTTAAAAGATTAGTAAAAGAGAAAAAGTTTAGAAAGAGAGAGGGGGTTGTTGAGAACAGTTGGTAAACACGGCTGTTGGAATATTGTTCAGATTCATGTAACACGTGAAAATACAGAAGATTGTTTTCTGCCTGTCTCAACTGGTGTGTAGTTACCACTAAGACTGATAATAGTGAAACCATTGCTGTATCGGGACCACGGTAGTCAAATTAAAAAAAAAAGAAAAAAAAAAAAAAAAGAAAAAACATTCCTTAACAAGACAGCAGAAAACAAGCTGTAATATCAATATATGTTCTAAAGTATACTGTCTTCTATAGCTATAAATTCATGGTGCGCCTCTTTATCCAGAGTCTGTTTCAATATACCCGTGGCAGATAGTGAGCAGTAAGCAGAACCCAGACACTAACATAAAAGTCATATTGGACCCATGGGTCACTCTGTGCTTGGATAAAAGTAGTTATATACTGATTTCCACTTCTTAAAAAATTTATTTAATCTATTATTAATGAATAAAGTGTATCTCTCGCTAAGCATTTTTTTTCTTTAAAAGGCTGACAAAACCTTGAATGCTTTGATTTCTGGAAGCAAATTTGTTTTTGTAGATGTAATATTTTGCTAAACCATAGATATAATTGACCAGTTCTGTTTTACCACCGTATGCAAATAATATGTTTCGATCTTCTAACGATATTTCTAAATTGATATTTGTTGTCAACCATGTTTTAAGTTCAATCCAAAATGTTTTTACTCTTGGGCATCGAAGAAATAGATGATGATTTTTTTCTGGTTGCTCACCACAGTATCTACAAGCCAGATTATCAGTTTTATTAATTTTATAAAGAAACGAATTAGTTACTAAAATTTTATTATTAATTTTGTATTGAAAGTCACGCAGTTTTATCTCGTGAAATAACTTTAATGTTCAATGATACATTTTCCATTCCTCTTCCCCTATAGCCCCCATCTCCGTTTGCCATTTTGCTTGTGGGATGTACTCGTTTACTCCGACCAAAATGTCGTAGAAAATTCTACTTCCTTTCTTTGATTTAATTAGGTATTGAAGGTATATATTACATACTACATTATGTTTAGTTTCAACAATAAATACACGATTCATGTTAATTTGATCATTCCATACTTGAGAAATATTATTTAATACATGCTGATAGTCTAGAAATGTGCCCCTTATATTATATTTCGCTTTTAACTGTTCAAAACTATATAATATCCCTTCCTCACTAATAAGATCATTAATTACTCTTATGCCCATATCCCACCAATTTCTTAAAAACAGTTGCCCATTTCCAATGCGATCATTATGCCATATAGGGCATATAAGAATTTGTTTAATGTTTTCCACGGGAACCGCTTCACAAAATTCAGACCAAACTTGCATTAAATCTTTCCAAAATGGATTTTGTAAATTAGAACTAAGTTTCGCCGCACAAACGCCACCATACGAAAATATCTCCGAGAAATTTATCGAAGCTAATTCTTTCCACCCACCAGTATCTGATTGTTGTAGTATTCTTCGTAACCATGAAACTTTTAATGCTTTTATAAATGACCTTAATTCCACCATTCTTAAACCTGCATATTCTATGTTTTTGATTATAATTCTTCTTTTAATCCTATCTGGTCCTGAATTCCACAAAAACTTGTAAAACATTTTTTCTAACTCCTTTATTAGTTCGTTTGGTGGCGTTGGTAGTGAAATAAGAGATGTACAAACTTAGAAAGAGCGAGAGATTTAATAACTGTTATTCTACCTATTAGGGTCAATTTTCTTCTGGACCATTGATTTAGTATATTCTTAACTTTTAAAAGAAATTCTTGGCTATTTAGGTCCCATATATTAAACACTAGGGGTGAGAACACTACACCTAAGGCTTTTAAAGGTTCTTGCGACCAATCTAAAGGGTACTCATCACACAGAGTTTTTTCTGAATTACTTAAACTACCTATCCACAAGGCCCTTGTTTTATCTACATTTTTTTTTAATCCTGACATTATATAATATTGTTTTAATGTACGTAAAGCTTTTTAAGTGAAATTTCAGAGCCATCTAATAAAAGCTGTGTATCATCCGCATATTGTGATAATTTGAATTCTTTATTATTTATGTGTATACCTTTAATATCTTTATTATTCCTTATCATTTTCCCGAGAATTTCTGCACATAATATAAAAATATATGGTGATATCGGATCCCCTTGTCTACAACCTCGTTTAAGATAAAAAAAAGTCGGACATAAAGCCATTTTGGAGTATACACGATTCAGCCCCATTTTGAAATAGACTAATCCAGGTTTCAATAGACCTTCCAAAATTAAAATAATCTAAAACTTTCGAAATGAACTTCCAAGAGACAGTATCAAATGCTTTCTCAAAGTCTATGGAAAGTAGCAGACCGGGTATATTTTGTTTTTTAGATTCAAAAAGTATATCATAAATAAGTCTTACATTTTCTCCTAAAAACCTACCCGCTATAAAACCTTTCTGATTTTCATGTATGACTTTATCAAGTACTGTTTTTAATCGATTTGATATTACTGCTGATGCAAGTTTGTATGTAACATTCAATAAAGATATCGGTCTCCAATTTTTTAAATTAATTCTTGGTTTATTTGGTTTGGGAATGCATGTTATAATACCTTGCTTTTGAGTAATACTTAGCGAGCCAGTACGATAACCGAAGTTCAATGAACGTAAAGTAAATTGTCCAATATCGACCCAAAAGATTTTAAAAACTCTACTGTGAACCCGTCCAAACCGGGACTTTTATTATTATTCATATTTCTTAAAATCATATAACACTTCGCTTTACGGTAATATGGTTTTTCCCCAAAACAAACAGTGTTGCTTTATTTCTAAAATATACAGAAAATAATAATCCATAAAGATAAGTGTGTAACATTAGGCATATTTAGAAACATACTTAACACAAAGAAATTAAATATATATTAGAGCAATTCAGTGACTTTAGCTCGGTAAGAGATTAGCTCTACTCTTGTGTTGAAAACAAAAAATGGTATGCAGCTTAATTTTCATCTGTTCCATGCATATATTTGTACATTTTCTATTGTAACATAAACTACCGGAACTTACCTAAAACTCTTGAACAAAAAACAAAAAAAAAACAACAAAAAAAAAAACAAAAAACAAAAAACAAAAAAAAACCAAAAAAAAAAAAAAAAAAAAACAACAAAAAAAAAAAAAAAAAAAAAAAAAAAAAAAAAACAAAAAAAAACACAAAAAAAAACAACAAAAAACAAAAAAACAAACAAAAAAAAACAACAACAAAAAAAAAAAACAACAACAAAAATCAAAAAAACAAAAAAACAAAAAAAAAAAAAAAAAAACAAAAAAAAAAAAAAAACAACAAACAAACAAAAAAAACCACCCAGATCATTATTGTTGGATATAACTAGCTTTTAGACAACATAACATATTTACATATGACTCTGAATTTAACCCTATGAAAGGAAGGACCTTGAAAAGGTATTCTCAGAGTCAGAATACACATGCTGAGCAGCAAACGTTGTATCAAAGCACTAGAGCATGTTTCAAATATGTAAATTTGAAAACTGAAAATGCCTAAAAGAACACGGGACTTTATAATAGTAATGAAAATTCATTGTTTTGTCTTAGTTTAGTAGGGTCTGTTTTTAAAGCACAATAAAAGATACAACAGTCAGTGGAGATATACAAGGGGACTGATTAAGACAAGCAGTTACAGTTGTGTCACATAGGTTACCAGGCATGTTAGGTAAATGATAATATCTGGTAATGACATCTTATATTGATAGTAAACTATTCACCTTAACACAATCACTGACCATCAGTAGGTACTAGGTCATTGTCGTCTCTGAAATTGCAATGGAAATAAAAGGTGGTAATAAAAAACTTATCATATCTTGGCATAAGAATAATCTGGTAATAAATGATATATCAAGGGTAGGGACCGAAGAAGTTTTTTTTTTTTCATATATCATTATAATTTCTTGGCAGCTTAATCTAATTCAGACTCAGCAGTAAGGCACAGAGATACAACCAATTCTATCAGTTATGTTATACTATCACCATTTATATAAGGCCCAGAGACACATCTAATCCTATCAGTTATTTTATACTATCACCATTTTGACCATCAAGTACACATTTTGGAGGGCCATTATAAAGTAACACAGTGAATGGAAATTGTTTAGATTAATGGTGTTGTGTGTTATTCTTCATACTTTTATCACTAGCAAAATTTATAACAAGAATTTATATATAATGTTATATCTATAATGATTTTCTTATCACTCTGTAGATGATAAATAATATCAAATTTTATTATGAAGGACTGACCTAAACGTGTTGTTTTTACAAGATATTTCATAAAAATGCAGATTCTATTGAAGCAAACTGTCCTCTAGCCAGCATAAAACGTTTTATTTTATAAAATGTGGCAACAGAAAACTGCAAGAGTGCACATGCTGAGTATTGGGCTGCATCTTAGAGATGACTTACAATTGTAGTTTAGTGCTGATATATGTGTGGTGTTATTATCGTCGTGATTATCACTGCATTTTTATGTAAACTCAAATAATGGGATAGTTTTTCTTGAATAATGTGTGCCCCCAGAATGTTTGTTTTCACTTAATTCATGCTTTTGAGTTGATATTTGAATAGTATACAGTATTTAATGGAACTGTACTGAAGAGATTTCTCCTGCAAACACTGTCTGTAGGAGACAGTGTTCTGATATCACAGATCAAAGACTGACATATAACGTGTGTAACAGTATTAAGTGTGCAATATTTCAGGCAGTCTAAATGAATTTAAGTTTTAGGTTATCAGCTTTATGCATAGAACAAGCAATGAAGAGCTCATATCATGTAAGTATGTATGAAAGGGGATATTTTTGTATTAATTATAGGGTACATTTTACTATTTTAAAGATAAAATTATCGATCGGATACACCAGCGGACGGCTGGCGAAGTTCTTTTTTTTCCACTTCATTCACCAAATTATAAAGGTGTCTGAGAAACAATTTACTATGTTTGTTATTAAAAAAAAATAGAGCTGATTTCCCTTCACCTTTATGTACAATCTATCAACAACCTTTTATACAATGTAGATAAAGTATCACTAAAACAGTAACGTATGTAACATTAAGAAATGTGTAAAGCATTTATTCGAAGTCTCTAATGCATGAAACTAATTATAATAGTTAAATACATTGTTCTTAGTCAACCATAGCATATAAAATGTTAAGAACTTTGAACTTACGATACTTTTCAGAAGAGAAGTTTGAACTTACGATACTTTTCAGAAGAGAATTTAAGGCTGTTTTAAAGTAACTATCCTGCCTTATGTCATGTGCTTAGTCAAGCTGGTTTGTTTCCATTTCTTGACGTACATAGGGTGACATACAGTGTTTATCTATTGTAAAACAGCCTTAGATTAAATGTCTAGTCACTGACTGGTCATAGTCGTCCAAAACATTGTATCAGGAAACTTATATATGATCTTTAAGGCTTTTAGTGACGTATATAACAGTTATAATTCACACGCCATTGACAGTTCAGTTAAATTTAGATATCTGTCTCTATAAAACCGCATGCATTGGTATCAACTAGAATGCTAGTAAGTACGAATATGGATACTTTAGTATTTACACCAAAGTATTTTTTTTATTGTTTTGAGGATAACATTGGCAACATGGCTGTTACACGCAAACGCCCCCATCGCCAGAGGGCTAATATGTGTCATTTTGTTTCTTATATAATGTTGTTTCAGGAAAATAATAGTGTACAAATATCCCCCTTCCCTCGGGATGGTGATGGGGGGGGGGGGGGGGGGGGGGGGGGCGGGGAGAGGGTCTATAGCCGGCCCAATGTCTTTCAGCTAACGGGGCGCCAAGTCAGAAACTGTGTCTTCGGACATGTGCGCCGAGTGAAGACTCAGATCAGCAAGCGCATGCGCGCAGAGTCTTCACTATCCGCTTAAAGAAACATTGGACCCTTGGCTTTTCACAGCGCGTCCAACGAAGACTCTGATCAGAGTCTTCGCTGGGCGCTCTGTAAATGGCCATAAGCATTGTATTGCTGCCTAGAATTTATGTCGAACATTCGCATCACTAATTTTTGACTGGCACTCGTTTTATACTAACAATTGTAATATATAACAGAGTTCTGACTGTCGGACAAGAAGTCATATGATAAATTATTTTCCTCATTGACTGTTGTAAAGACGGATCAGTCTTTATTTTCCAGTATGTGCACGATGACTTCTATAACGTCTAGATCACATTTTATGAGGCCGTTGTACAAAAATGTTCCGTTGGACAATAAAACAATGTAGCGATTTCTATTCAAAATGATTCTAAGATTTTGTTGATTGACGGGCTATACAAATCTAAATCATTCCAACTCGTCGCCTTTATTATAATAGAGCCAGCGCACGACAAATCCTACAATAAGACTTGTGCGCCCAGCGAAGACTCAGATCAGCCTGCGCATCCGCGCAGTCTGATCAGAGTCTTCACTGATCGCATGTGCCTTCTACAGCCTCCGGGCTATCCAAAGAGGAATGAACGAGAACCCTTGCCATATTGAGTTGATATATAAGCTGATCTGAGTCTTTGCTTGTCACACAGGGCTTATTGTAGGTTTTGGCATGCACTGCTTAAGTAAACATGGGCTGGAACAACAGAAAATGCACCTTTGGACCTCTGTTTCGCTGGGCGAACACGTGCATTTTTTCTGTTGCTAGGCAACACCAAACAATCGCATCTTTTTTCAGTCCACCGGCAGTTTTTAGACACACCAAGTCCATAACGGCACTGAAAGCACTGGAAAGATATTCAAGGGAGACAACTTTGTGGTTTCCTGTTTGCTTTATTGCACACCTAACCCCTTATAAAAAGGGAGTCTACTCTAAAAGGAAACTATTAGCTTCCTTGGAGGCAATGGTAATTTTACAATTGCTTCTTCTGCGTGTGTATCAAATCCACTTAGATGTACAAACTTCTTGTTTTAGGTTTGTTGGTTTGGAGTATTATCGACCGAGTCAACACTGTTAAGATCATGTCGAGCCGGTCAATTTACCAAACCACACTTTTCCTCTCTAAGCGGGTAACCAGTACTTGCGCTTTCCTCAGAAACCGATTAACTGTTCTTCACGAATCCTTTGAAGGTCGTATTTTAGGATAGATATGTTGAGGAGTAATGGTGTCCGAATTGTTAGAAAATTTACGGTAAAAGGAAATATGTAAATATGTCTCCAGTAGGGTTAATTATGAATCATTAGGGTTAATGTAGCAATAACCTTTAACTTTCGCATTAAAACAACGCGCAAATTACGCGCAAATTACGCGCAAATTACTCGTATCGCAGCTAGAAGTTGGCCTATTTGACCATGACTAGCAGACTTTATCTCTGTGAATGCTAAATGAATACCGTATTTACCCTAAACATTCGGAACTGCCAGCCAGAGCAAACAATATATACCCAGATTGCTCCTTATTTCGGTAACTGCATTCACTTTCTTTCGGACACATTAATTCTTTACCATATTTGTCCTAAAATTTGAACGAGTCAATTTACCTGTTGATAATGAAGTGACTAAAGACTGCTGCTCGAGTGGTAAACAGTGTAGACCTCGATCAGACTCCGCTTGACGCTGCGTCTTATCTGGGTCTACACTGGTTGCCTGGGTGTATCTGTCCGAATACCAAGGCTAAAATACGGTTTAAGATTTATTTCCGTTTGACGTGAATTTATCAAATAAGCCGTAACATGCCTATAGAATCGTTATGCCATATGCGCACAATGAAGGCCCAGATAAGCCTGCGCATCCTCACAGTGTGACCAGAACGTTGTCCGTTCGTCGATGCAATAAAGGGTATCCGATGATTCTGTAAGCTGAAACCGAAGTCCCTGATCAGACTGCGCTTATGCGCAGTCTCATCTTGACCTTCGTTGTCAGCATCCGCAATAAGAGATCTTTTCACATGAACTTGCCCAATTCTCATGAATAAATCCAATATGAAACAGAGACTTTTAATGCAAAGTGTTCCGTTTTCGGATTTCTATTACAATTTAAAGGCCTACTGGATTGTAAAGGCTGGATCAAATACTATTTGCCGCAAAATTCAGAGAAAAAGTTTTGTGTTGTTTTGTTGCTTACTTCGTAGCCTGCTTACGGATTCATTGGCTGCCGTATTTGCATCAAATGTTTGTCTTAAACTTCCCGCCATACTTGTGCTAAAATTTTAACAAAAATAAAATTTATAAAGGTTGACCTTAGAAACAAAGCACACATAAAAGAACGAAATTCAGTGTCTCGGTTTGATTAAGACTCTTCATATGATAGCAGTGTAGTTTGTATGGCTGCATACGTAACCCCGCCTTACAGCCAAGCAGCGGCTGAAGCGGAACTCTATTTTTCTAGATACCAGAAAAGGCACAGTGATACAGTGATTCTAAGGAAAATAAAAACTACATCATGATAAAGTACGGGGACTTTCTATGGTCGCCACATGGCACTTAACAACAGCTGCAGTAAAGTAAACTGAAATTTATAAAGCTTGCTCTTGGAAACTAATACTACAGCACAGAGCGAAAAGGACTCGGTGGCTCAGTCGGATGCGCGCCGGCTCTGGCAACATTCGTTCATGGAGATTGATCATGAAATATTTTCTACGGTCATTCTCTCCCTTTCTCTGATTCAAGAAGGCAGTTGTCAGTTTCTGGGGAAAGAATGTGCACAATACTGGTTAACCGCTAGGGGGACTAAGCCTGCCCGGAAAAACCGCGATCAGCGGGGATCCCACTTAAAGGTCGACGAGAAAAAAAAAAAAAAAAAAAAAGAAAAAAAGACGAAGGTGATGCCTTTAACAATCGGCGCATTGAATGTGCGCACTCTAATTGACAGGGCTGGTTCTGACAGACCTCAGCGAAGAACAGCTCTAGATGGTAGAGAACTTGACAGATACAAAGTCGAGATTGCAGCTCTGAGTGAGACTCGCCTAGCAGAGGAAGGGCTTTTAAAAGAAGTTGATGCTGGTTACACTTTCTTCTGGAGTGGACGCAAGAAAGCGGCGTAAAGCAGGAGTAGGATTCGCCATCAAGTCACACCTTGTCTGCAAGCTCTCAGGACTTCCAAAAGGCATAAATGACCGCTGATGACTTCCCTTATCAGGCAAGAGGCATGCAACAATTTTGAGTGCCTATGCACCTACAATGACCAACCCAGATGAGGTCAAAGACAAGTTCTATGATGATCTGGATTCTGTGATTTCTGTAGTACCCCGGACAGACAAATTCATTCCCCTCGGGGACTTCAACGCCAGAGTGGGCACAGACCACCAAACCTGGGAAGGAGTGATTAAAGTTATTGGAACTGAAGGAGTAGGAAAGTGCAACAGCAATGGCCTCCTCCTTCTAGCATGAACTACTGATCACAAACACAGTCTTCCGTCTACCAACTCGCAACAAGACATCATGGATGCACTCTCGCTCAAAACACTGGCATCTCACTGACGATGTCATACTGCGAAGGAAGGACAGACAGGATGTCAGAGTGACAAAGACTAAGTGTGGTGCAGACTGTTGGACAGATCATAGGCTTGTTTTTAGTAAACTCAACCTGCGCATTCAGCCTATACGGCGACCCAAGGCAAGAAGGTGCCAAAAAGATTGGATGTCTCCAAGCTGAAACAAGACAGCGAGAGATAAAGGTACATCAATGATATCTGCAGCCGTATAGATGCACTGGAACACAGTTCAGAGGATCTAGATGAGAACTGGACAGTCTTCAGAGACACTGTTCACTCTTCAGCAATGGATTCCCTGGGACAAGTACCTCGCAAACACCAAGACTGGTTTGATGAGAATGACGACGAATTCCAAGGACTCCTTGAAGAGAAACAACAGAAACACAAGGCATACCTCAGTGATACCAGCTCATTTTCTAGTAAGACTGCCTATTCAAACGTGTAAGACAGTCCAGACTAGGCCCAGAGACATGCAAGACTTCTGGCTGAGCAAAAAGGCTGATGAAGTCCAGTCCTTTGCAGACAGAAAGGATATGAAGAAAATCTTTGATGCACTTAAGACAGTATATAGTCCCTAGAGCTCAGGAGCCACCCCACTCCCTAGTGCAGATGTAACTAGTCTTCTAACTGACAAAGAAGCTGTCTTGAAAAGATGAGCTGAACACTTTGATAGTGTCCTTAATCGGCCATCATCTATCAATGATGAAGCCATCAACAGACTACTACAGGAGGAATGTAATCCGCTGCTTGATGAGTTCGCAGCGGTCTCTGAAACAGTATAAGCAATAAACCTCCTGTGGCGAGGCTCCAGGATTAGATGCAAACCTGCTGATATCTAAAAAGCAGAGAAACTTACAGAGTTATTTCACGTTATGTGGAGAAAAGAAGCCATCCTTTAAGAATTTAAGGATGCAACAATTGTCCACCTATTCAATTGAAAGGGCATTCTCAAGTCTGTGACAATCATCGGGACATCTCTTTATTGTCGGTTGCTACGAAGATCCTGGCAAAAGTCCTACTAAACCGACTGAATGAACACTCTGAACAGTCAGGACTTCTACCAGAAAGCCAATATGGATTCAGGAAGGACAGAGGAACAACTGACATGATCTTCACAGCAAGACAGCTTCAAGAGAAATTCCAGGAAAAGAATGTGGACCTCTATATGACCTTTGTCGACCTACCAAAGCATTTGACACAGTCAGTCGTGAGTGACTTTGGAAAATTATGACAAAGCTTGGCTGTCCTGCCAAATTCATAGCAATGTTGCGGCAGTTCCACGATGGTATGCTTGCAAGGGTTCAAAATGATGGCGTTTTCTGATCCATTCCAAATGACAAAAGAAGCTAAGCAAAGCTGTGTACTAGCTTCAACACTGTTCAGCATGATGTTTTCTGCCATGCTCATAGATGCTTTCCAGGATGGTGACAATGGGATACCTATTAGGTATCGCTTTGATGGGAAGCTTTTCAACCTAAGACGGTTACAAGCTAAATCCAAGGCGCAGACAGAGGTGCTAGATGAGTTCCTCTTTGCTGATGTCATTGCTAAGGGTTCTCTAACAGAAGAGAAGATGCAAAAAAGTGTGGATCAAGTATGTGAGTCATGTGACAGCTATAATCTCACAATCAGCATAAAAAAGACTGAGCTGGTATATCAACTAGCACTGGAAAGTCTGACAAAAAGCCTAACATCACAGTTAAAAGTCAACGATTGCAAGTTCACCTATCTTGGAAGCACATTGTTTGGAGTTGTGCACATTAATGATGAAGTCAATGCCAGGAATGCCAAAGCTAGTGCAGCATTTGGCCGATTACGTGCAAGTATTAGAGATCAAAGTGGAATCAGACTTGACACAAAGCTGAAAGTTTACAGATCTGTGGTGCTGCCAACACTATTATACGCATGTGAAACTTGGACAGTTTACCATGGACATGCCAAAAGACTGAACCACTTCAAAACAAGCTGTTTTAGAAAACTTCTAAAGATCAAGTGGCAAGACAGGATTCCAGACACAGAAGTCCTGAAAAAGGCAGAGAAGCAGCGTGTACATATTCTTCTGAAATTGGCACAGTTAAGATGGACAGGCCATATTACCAGAATGCCTGATGAACGTTTGCCAAAGAAAATCCTCTATTGGAAAACACCCCATAGTGATCAGGCGAAGCGATACAAGGATACCTTCAAAGCCTCCCTTAAAGACTTTAACATACCAACAATCGTGGGAACAGATTGCACAGGATCGGACAAAGTGACGAGGCCTCATAAGAAGGGGTGCTGGTGAGTACGAAGCAAAAAGAACCAGCGAAACCGAGTAGAAACATGTTTAACGGAAAGCCAACTAAGGCACCATCAACAGAGCTTTCTTCCTCAGACCTCTCTTGTTCTATCTGCAACAGGCAGTTTAGAGCTAAGATTGGTCTCATCAGCCATCTTAGAACACAAAACAATAACACTTCACGCATTTGGTTAGGATTGGTCATTGTCAGTAATGACAGGCCAACGATATCACGTATCATAACGCATTGTTAGCTATCGCATGTTTTAGAGTATTATAAATGAATTTATTTGCGTATTAGCTTTTTTTGCATATGTCATACCCACGCTGTGAGCGTGTGAGTTAGCATTTGTCTTCATTATGTACATTAGCGTTAGTCTTTTTTATACGCGTTAGCGTTAGTCTTTACTCTCTGCGTTAGCGTTAGTCTTCACACTCTGCGTTAGCGTTAGTCTTCACTCCATGCGTTAGCATTAGTCTATACTCTGTTCTCTGCGTCCGCATTAGTCTTCACACTGTGCGTTAGTGTTAATCTTTATTCTATTCTTTAGCGTTAGTCTTCACACTGTGCGTTAGCGTTAGTCTTCTCTCTGTGCGTTTAGCATAGGTTTTATTTAACCACAAGTAGTTGGTAAGGGTAGGATAGGGTAGGGGGAGGGACGGAGGGAGAGAGATAAGGTAGGGTAGGGTAGGTGAGTTGGTGGATTGGTCGGTCGGTAGCTGAGTGAATGCATGCTTGTGTATGTGTTTATATATCCCTTGAAGCGAACATGGATCGAACCATGCGCTACATGTACTTCTACAAGTACGATGAGCCGAGACAAATATTCACTAGACTAACTGAATAATTTAAGATTCCAATATGGTTAGAAATTCTCTGCGACGCGCAAAAAGGTGCTTCACACATAAGCGGAACCCCCCCCCCCCAAAAAAAAACACAGTCTGATCATGTTTAACAGTATCAAGGCATCCGGGAGAACAGCGAAGGCCCAGATCAGACTGTGCGCATGTGCAGTCTGATCTGGGCGTCCATTTTTAAAAGTGCTAAATAAAATCGTCGTGACTCACAGACTTGGTTGCGATATAAGTTATTGATTATTGGAGCCACTGTAGTAGAAAATGTGCCTTCTAACATGTGCGCCCAGCGGATACTCAGATCAGCCTGTGCGTCCTCGCAGTCTGATCTAGTCTTCGGAAGCCTTGAGGAAGCCTTAAATCGCTGGCTACGCACAGAGCGCTCAGCGAAGACTCTGACCAGAATGTCCCGAAGACTCTGACCAGAATGTCCGGATGCGCAGGCTGATCTGTGTATTCGGTGGGCGCGTAGGTTATAGGTACATTTTCTGATGTCGAGGCTCAAATCTGAGCCTTGTTATGGCAAACATTTTCTTAGAGAACGTGCGAAACTGCGCCGTACACACATGCGTAGTTTGGTACATGCAAGCGCACAACATTTTATATAATGAAATTGATAGAGTTTTGACGTTGCCTGGGCAAACTGTATGCCCTGGCCAGCTTGCATTGGTTTGGGTATGAACAATTTACTAATAGATGCACGTCAACAGTTCAGTGTTTTGATATACTTTTCAAAGAGTGAACAATCTTGCAGAAAAATGATTTGGCGCCTTGCACCGCAAGTTGAAAAGGAAAGAATTTATTCCGACAGGGTAGGTTGGATGGGGAGAACATTCTTTTTTAGGGTAGCTACTTATGAGAAGGAAGGCAAATGTTTTCTGTTGTGAATAACCTCCCTTGAACGCGCTTTCAATCCCCTTAGAAAAGTTGTGAAAATGGAATTATTTTTACGCACACCCAGGAAAAATCTTGAAAACTATGCCTAGAATTGCTTCCAAAATAGGGACTGCTCTTTAAGGAAAGAATTTGCTCCCAGAAGGAGCAAATTCTTTCCTTAAAAAGCAGTCCCTATGGTAAAGAACTAAAATGTTTTATGTTAATGCCACTTTATTATAGATTTACATGTTATGCACATGCGTAATGTACGCTACGCCTATGCGTTCTGCATTTCTATATCAATATGAAACTTAAACTGTACTATCTTCGTTTGACCGCTAAGTTGTATACACATACAATTAATGTTCATCAATAGAAATTTGTCGAAGATACTTTGTTTTCTCTCTCTTAGTGTGCAAGTAGATGAAAGAAACATGCATTAAAGTATTCTTAATCTACACAGATATTGTCACTTTAATTATCCTCTACTGACATTTAATGGAATTAAATAGCATGTAGATATTAGAAATAGTTTTAGAAGTCGATAGAGTATTAACAGGTCTTCCTGGATTGTGTCTGTTCACAGGGCTACGTTCAGAAATGCAAAATACTCGTGAACGTTTTGGCCTGGACTCCAACTTCTGTTTGCGGGCGTCATTAAGTGCATTTACATGTATACAGGGCAAACATTCACGATGATTACGTTTTTCGTAGCCGAGGCAAATAAAGAATCTAACTAGAATATTGGCAGGCCTGAAAGCAGTCTGGTTTATTTACCCTTTAAATGCTTATCACGTCTGCAGCAGACGACATTATCATCATCATTATTATTATTATTATTATTATTTTTCAAAGAGAATAAGATTTGACGTTTCATGTGAATCGTCTGCCTAGCAGATTGTCAAATGATAAAATGCCAAATATCATTTCTTTGAATAATAATAATAATAATAATAATAAATAATAAATAATAAAATAATATTAATAATAATAATAATAATAATAATTATAATAATAATAATAAAATAATGATAATAATAATAATAATAATGATAATAATAATAATAAATAATAATAATAATGATGCTATATTAGAAATCTGTCTGCTCCAATTTTGCTTAGCGTTTGAAGGATTAAAATACTATATAAATCGAATTTATTGTTGTTTTTTTTAGTATACGTTTATAGAAATTGACAATATCTTAGCGCTTTAAGGGCTAAAATATCATAAATTCAATGTATTGTTTTTTTTTCTTTCAGTGTACATTTATAGAAATTGACCAGGTCACTCATACCCACTCAGTGGTTCTGAGTAAGCCTGCATGGGCCTGGGGTGCAGAGATGGGCGCCAACGAACATGGGTTGTGTGTTGGCAATACATCCGTCTGGACGAAACTATGCCATCCGGGGGATCATGAGGAAAAGCTGATTGGCTGCGACTTCGTCAGGTGAGACGCTTTCATCATTTAATCGCTGTCTAACCTTCATTGGGAGGTTATAATACATTGAAGACGATTTGATCAGCTGGTCTACGCATTTCGAATTTGTAATAAGCATATTGAGAGAATTATTACACATTCAATGAAGATAACTCTGTCAAAATGTTCACCCCCTTCTTAAAAGAGGTCTGCTCTAAAAGGAAAGAATTTGCTCCCAAAAAGGGAGCAAATTCTTACCTTTTAGAGTAGACTCTTTTCAGAAGGTCCTTGGCGTGCATGATACAAGCAGGGGTATAAGAAAGCAAGCAGGAAGGCACACAAGTTGTTTCCCTTGTACAACATGGCGGACTATCTACAAAGTGTATACAGGTCCCTGAAAGAGAACGGACACACCCACAAGGGAAATAAATCTGAAATGAAAAATCCCTTCTCATTTGGGACTACTCTTAAGGAAATAATTTTCTCCGTCATGAAATACTTCTTTCCTTTAATAGTAGCCGCCAAATTTGCAAGGTTTCAACAAAAACTAGGAAAATAGAATTTTGACTGCAAAACTTGTCTCCTTTTACAAAATAACTGCAATAAATATTGTTGTATCCTTGCGTCTTTAAGTCTCTTTTCATTGACCAGCTAATTCTATAATTAAATAAAGCACACATCCCAAAAGGCCAATTTGGTTTAAAACTTTACTACTCTATGGGCTAAATCAGCAGAAGAGAAACTGACAATATTTTTCTTACTTTCGCTCCGCCCTACCCGAGGAAATAGGCTTTGACATTTCATGCAAGTTTTCTCCTTTTTTCGGAGAAAAAAAAATCAGAAAAAATAATTCAAAATATCGTCTGCTGCTTAAATGTTTACCCAGTATGCAGAGCGTCGAGACAGACACCAGTTATAATAGTTTCGTCGCTTGTATCGATGAAATGAGCCACGTCACGACAAACAAATTGTCTTTCGGCAAACGAGAAGTACATGTACGTATGATCAGAACTATTCTCGTAAATCAGTACTGGCCCCGAGGTTATAAAACTTTTTTCATGCTCAACTCAGCTGAACATAAAATTTGTCCTGCTAATAAATCTCAAATTACTAACAATTGCAAATTCTTTCTGGCTAAACATAGCTGAGCATGGAAATTTCTCTGCTAATAAATATGAAAATGCCAACTATTCATATTTATTAGTAGAGAAAATTTCGTGCTTAGCTGAGTTGAGCACGAAACACGTTTTATAATCTCGAGGTCTGGCTGAGGTGGATGGTAGGATGTTGATAAGAGCCTGCTGTACTAGCAACAGATGGGGGAAGGGGGGCATGCTAGTATTTTCCACTTTCTGCTCTGTCAGTCGCTTTTTTCCTTTTTCCTTCCTACTAGCTATTACACCAATTTTTCCCCTTTCTCTGGGAGACGACATAAAATGACCCGAAAGGGCTGACGTTTCATTAAACAACAACTCAAAATCAGGCCCCGAGGTTATAAAACTTTTTTTCATGCTCAGCTCAGCTGAGCATGAAATTTGTCCTGCTAATAAATCTCAAATTACTAACAATTGCAATTTTTCTCTAGCTTAACCTAGCTGAGCATGAAAATTTCTCTGCTAATAGATATGAAAGTGCCAACTATTGTTGGCATTTTCATATTTTTTAGCAGAGAAAGTTTCATGCTCAGCTGAGTTGAACATGAAAAAAGTTTCATAACCTCGGGGACTGATTGACATCATAGACTGTCGTGCTCTGCTTCCCGGGAAATCCACACGTCAATACTGATGCACTTTTAGGTAAGGCAGCTCTTTCAAAAAGTGTTCTGTCTCCCTACTGCTATCAGTTTTTAACGGGATACCAATATAGAAAACGCTTCGTGTGAAACATAATAATCTAAAATGGCAGTTGTTGTGTGTTTTAGTCCAGTCTCAAGACTTTTTTGCATAAAGCACACACAGGCTCGGTATCTTAAATGTTTTAGTTTTTGCTCAATCTGACAAGTCTTATCTCGGTACAAGATCTGTTCTGTTATTCAAGTCAGTAATGATTTTGCAATAACGCATCACTCTGTTGTAGAAACCATGTCCCGGAGGGAGGACATCTGAGACAGTTTGTAAATATTGATGCATACTCTCTGGTATAATCATTCATTCACGTGTTGTTGTTTCACAGAAGAAAAATGAATGAAAAGAAAATAAAGAACTCGTTTGAGGAATTGTTAGGGTCGGCATCATGTTTATGTCTGACACTTGCATTTGTCACACATAGGAATATATGTACGTAACAGATGTGTTATAATGTACACATGCATACACTTGTGCTGTATAATATTCATACAGTCGACTCTCGTTATCTCGGCCCTACTTATCTCGAATAACCGCTTATCTCGAAGTGAAAATCTGGTCCCTGTTTTAAAATGGAAATCTAACAACAGGTAACAAAATACATTGTATTCCGGAAAAGTGGAGAAAGTGCTCATTACGAAAACATGCCTATTCAAACATACTGAAAATTTTATCACGAAAAAATGAATATTTTCAGATAAAAAATTCTGATATTTTTTTCTTATGTTTTGAGCAGAAATAAGAAAAATAATGTATACCCCTGTAAACACTAGTTTTACTATATAAAAATGGGGTTTAAGGAGGTCAAAATAATATAGGCGTGTTTTCGTGATGTCCTAATGAGCAAGTTCTCTAACTTAAGGAGTCAGTTTACGTATTCATTTTGTGAAATATTCGATTTATTTTTTCCTTTATTCTGTAATTCTGATATGTCGAGGTATGAATGTATCGAGGTATTTCAGAAAGTCTTACATACTTCGAGATAACGAGAGTCGACTGTTTATAATTAACATTTATACTTACCATCCCTGGGTTTATCGACATGCATATAAAAAAAAATAAATAAAATAAAAAAAAAGTCATCAATTCATTCTGTTTAATGATTGGTTGAATGTTCAAGGGAGCAAAGGCATTCCTTGTTCAAAAGAATTAGTCAAACATTGTCTGCTGCAGCCGTATTCTGTTAAAAAAAGAAATAAAAAACAACATAAAAAAAGGCTTGAAGCCATATTTTTGAAAACTTTGTTAGAGAGAGAGAGAGAGAGAGAGAGAGAGAGAGAGAGAGAGAGAGAGAGAGAGAGAGAGGTTCCCTTGACCATCAATCGGCCTAGAAGCCGTACTTGTAGATTTACGTAAAGGTTAACAGGAAAAAAAAAAGCTTTAATGGAGCCTGTCTGACATTGTTAAATGTATCACTTTGTTGGGGATGACGGAGCTAGTCGTTTTTTTTTCTTCCAAGGAGACGAATTGCATGGATTGTCAAACCCTATTTTCGGAATAAATAATACAATTTTCAAAATAACGTCTGCTGATTTTTTCCAGAAAAAAGGGGTTTGGCATTACACGCAATACGTCTCTCAAGGAGTCGATTTGCGTGAAATGCCAAATCATATTTTCGGGAAATATAACAAAAATATTTTAAAATGTCTGCTGATTTTTCCAGCATGCGAAATAGTAATCGGTCTTTAATAAATCAGCGACAGTGCGGTTTCAGCAGTTTTCACCGTTTGAATTAGAAACACATTAGTAAGACAGCGGAGACTATTTATAGATCTCGCTATAATTTCTTTGACAGTTCCAGTTTTGGAATCTGTCAAATCAACATTTGAGGCAGCACATGAGAAAAGAGTACTTATCACATAGGCGACCAGCAAAGGTTCAGGCGAGCCTGCGCATAAGCGCAGTCTCGCCAGAGCCTTTGCTGTTCGCAAACATTTTGTAGAGACCTTGAGGAAGCTTCAGGCAAAAAAAAGGGACTGCTCACGCGCATTTGAAGAACCACAAACCAGACAACTATAATGTCCTTCTTTGTGTGTACCGGCTCATTTGTCTTGTAGAGTGGGGTATTTAAGACTCGCGTAATAAGAAAGTAGAGAGGCTGCCAGTTCGAACCCAGCTCATACCATCAAAAGAAAAACTCTCTCGGTTCACCCAGTACATGTTACCTTCGTGGGGAAGGCTAAAGGCAGCGAATAGGTCCCGTTTTTCATAGCTTTAGCCCAAGACAACTTCAGCTGTAACTCTCATCACCCCAACGGCCTCCTTTCTGCTGATTCAAAAAGAGCAGTTGTCAGTTTCTGGCGAAAGAATGCGCAACAGTATTGGGATTAAGTCTGTCTAGGAAATGTGTGTTAGGTAAACTTAGACTTGCCCAAGTCTGTTCATCGATTTCTTTTTTTATATTTATTAAAAAAGTCAAGAATCAAGTAATCAAGTCCTATGTCTGATGTTACTGAAATGAACACCTGAACCATTAGTGTGGAAAAAATGAACAACGCCGCGTGAAAAAGGAACTTGAAGCATGTGAGAATCTCGAAAACCCAGATCAACATGTGGGTCCACCCTTTATGACCGCATCCTGGGTGCTTTTCAGTATTGTCTCCAGCATCAGGTGGTTCTTTAACCGTTACTAATCTCTTGGCAGAATCAGCAGACGACACATTAATATTTTTTTTTTTTTTTTTCCAGAAAACAGGTTTCCAGAAAACAGGTTTGACGTTTCATGCAAATTGTCTCCAATGGAGACAATTTGCATGGAATGTCAAAACCTGTTTCCTAACCCCCCCACCCCCCCCCCCCCCCCCACACACACACCAAAACATTCATATCATCAACGTGTCGTCTGCTGAATTAACCCAGCGTGCTGAATTGGCCCAGAGAGTGATAAAGGTTCAGACTCACGTGGTTGGAGCGTTGTTGCGTTTGACAGCGGTGCTGATGGTTGCGTGTTCGAATCCCGCTCGGACCATCAACTGAAAAACTCTCTCTGTTCAGCCAATAGTGAATGAGTACTCGTCGTGGGACATGAATGGGTCCTTCATAAGATGTAGCCCAACACAAGATGGGCTCGAACTCTCATCTCTTCTTCGGTTGCAAGGCTTGGTAACACTTTTGCCTTTAGTGTAAAAACACGAGCCACGCCACGTGAAAAAGTGTCCACGTAAACCCATATCAGCCTGCCCATCTGCACTTTATGGTCTCGTCGTTTGTTTCTTGTCAATATCACCAGGACAGTGGGTCAATGGATAAAGTGTCCTCTTAGTGACCGAGAGGTTGTTGATTCGAGCCCCGGCCGAGCCATACCTGTACCATATACTTTAAAAAAAATGGTACCAGGTGCTCATTCGCTTGTCGCTGGAACTGGTCAGTATAACGTGTTTGGATGGAATATACGTGTTTGGATGGAATATCATTTCATATGTCTTGAACGCGAAAATTTCAGTGAGACAGGTCTCAAGAAGTGAACATTGAGCTCCCTGCCACATCCAGACGCCGTCGTGATATGATTGAAAGATTGTTAAAAGGGACACGATTGTTGAAAGCGATGTAAAACCCGAATATTGATAAAAAAAAAAAGAAGAAATCTCGCCAATCTTGTCTTCAGTAACAGTTGGTTCTTTGAGAGGACAACGAACGACTTGATTTGAGCCACCTCAAAAGAATTCCAAAATGGCATGTGCGACCAGCAAAGGCTCAGATCAGCCTGCGCATACGCGCAGGCTGATCAGCGCCTTTGCTGGTCGCTTGGAGTTTTTTTTATGTAAGATACCCTAAAGAAAGAAACTAAATCTCTAAGCTAAAAGGACTACAGCACAGGCTAATCTTAGTCTATACTGGTCAGAATGCCAAATTGTCGAAATCTTTTGCTGAGTTAAACATATTGAAAACAGGGATATTTACGGGTCTGTATTATTAGGATCATTGTCATGATTTGCAGTTTTTGGGTCAATTATTTACAATCGAGCCATAGTATACAACCGCCAAAATTTCCTTAAGGTGGTTTTTAACGTGATTATCTCGTTAGACGGAATTCACGCAAGGGTTATTTATAGCCGCGCTATTCTTGTCACTGTGACGTCAGAGTACTATTGTTAGAGGGTTACCTGTAAAACCTGGACCGAACATTTGGGATATTGGCAAACAATGCAGACATAGTTCAGACGCCGCAGAATACGGCGTCTGATCTGGGTCTGCACTATTTGCTTAAATTACAGGAAAGGAAGTTAAGGGTTTAATAAAATGGTCAGGTTCCCGTTCAGGACCATTTTCCCAGCCTACTCTCAGAGACAATCGACTCACCAGTGTTGTCGGCGCTTTGATTGTGCATTTGCTGTCAATATATTTTCCCCTTATGTTAGCACGTCTATGTAAAATTTATACTTCTTTGCCATAACTCTAGATGAGCTTTTTTTAAAAAAAAAAAAAAAAAAAAAAAAAAATAAATATTGACAGTTTTCTAATATCTCCACAAAAACATTGTTTTTGTGGAGATATAAGAAACTGTCAAATTTTTTGTTTTAAAAATATGCCCCTGTTTCCACAAAAACATATGTTACAAGGTGCTTTTGAATTTTACCCACAACACACGTTTTTTTATGAAGCTAGAGCAATGTAAACCATAAGAGTTTCACCGTATAATATGGGAAATGGGGAGGAATCGAGTTATTAAGCACATTCAACAGATTTACGCAGTAATAAAGACTGTTTCAAGTTAAAAAAAGACAAATTGAAAGGCTAGTGTAATCAAAGCACTGACAGCACTGGTGGTTCGATTGCCTCTGAGTGTAGGGTCAGTAAATGTTCCTGAACTAAGGGTTGTTACATTAACTCTCAAACTTTCTGTAATTTAAGCAAACAGTGCAGACCTTAATAAGACGCCGCGTTCTGTGGCGTCTGATCTGGGTCTGGACTGTTTGCCAATGTCCCAGTCCAGGTTTTACAGATAACCAGCTTTACACGGCGCTCTGACGTCGCAGTGACAAGAATAGCGCGACTATAAATAAACGTTACCTGGATTTCCTACAAACATGCGGTTCGATTTCATTGGTCAATAATAATCACGTGGACAACTACCTCAAGGAAATTTTGATGTATGTAGACTATGGCTCGATTGTAAACGGTCTATCCAAAAACTGCAAATCATGACAATCCTCCTAATACTCTAGACCCCTAAATACCCCGGTTTTCACTATATAATATGGAGGAATATTGGGGGGGGGGGGGGGTGGGGGGGGGGGGTGGTGAGGTCAACATACATAGAGCTTAATTGGTTGTTTTGATCGATTACGAAGAAATAATTCACTAGTGTTCTCTCGTAAGGCTTGCGCGTCAAAAACGAGTGAGCGAAGCGAATGAGATTTTTTACAAGTAAATCTTAGAATACGAGTGAATTATTTCTCCGTAATCGATCAAAACAACAACATAAACTGTTAATTAACATGTTCATTCATGTTTTACCTTTGAATTTTACATTCAGCTGTTCTGATTTCCTGCTAAAATAGTTCCAGTCAGTGCATGAATTTCAGGAGGCGTGGTTTAGTTTGAAAATCAATCGCCATCTTGTTTTCACTTTAATGCAAAAAAGCATCCTATGCTTGAAATATAGACACAAAAATGTCACGAAAGTAGAGCTGGATTATAAAGAAAATCGTACTTGTGTCTTTCCCCAAAAACGTCAACTGGACGTAAAAATTGCAATCTGATTTCAATGATTTTATCAAATTTTCCGCAAAACGTTGTTACCAACAACGTCAGTAATGTTGACTACCAATTATGACGCCAAAACGTTCGAAATGAAATAATTCACCGAGTGAATTATCGATTAAAATTCACTGACTAATCTCAGTAAATCACTACTGAAAATGTAATAAATTGAGTTTACCTCGTATTTGGTTGTTTTGATCGATTACGGAGAAATAATTCACTAGTGTTCTAAGGCTTGCGCGTAAAAACGAGTGAGCACAGCGAACGAGTTTTTTTTACAAGCAAATCTTAGAACACGAGTGAATTATTTCTCCGTAATCGATCAAAACAAACAAATAAACTGTTTATTACATTTTCATTCATGTTTTACCTTTGAATTTTTACATTCAGCCGTTATGATTTCATACCAAAATAGTTCAAATCAGTGCATGAATTTCAAGAGGCGTGGTTTAGTTTGAAAATAGTCGCCATCTTGTTTTTACTTTAATGCAAAAATCACCCTATGCTTGAAATACAGACACAAAAATGTCACGAAAGTTGAACTGGGTTATCAAGAAAATCATACTTTATATTTGTGTTGCAGGTCTTACCTCAAAAACGCCAACTGGACGTGAAAATTGCAGTCTGATTTCCATGATTTTATCAAATTTTCCGCGAAACGTCAACTATTGTTATTGTTGTTACCAACAACGTCAGCAACGTTGCCTAGCAATTATGACGTCAAAACGTTCGAGATGAAATAATTCACCGAGTGAATTATCGATTATAACTCACTGGGAAATCTCAGTAAATCACTGCTGAAAATGTAATAAAAAGAGTTTATTTGTTTGTTTTGATCGATTTCGGTGAAATAATTCACTAGTGTTCTAAGGTTTGTGCGTAAAAAAACGAGTGAGCGAAGCGAACGAGTTTTTTTACCCGAAAGCCTTAGAACACACGTGAATTATTTCTCCGTAATCGATCAAAACAACAACATAAACTGTTTATTACATTTTCATTCATGTTTTACCTTTGAATTTTCACATTCAGCCGTTATGATTTCCTACCAAAATAGTTCCAGTCAGTGCATGAATTTCAGGAGGCGTGGTTTAGTTTGAAAATCAGTCGCCATCTTATTTCCACTTTAATGCAAAAATCATCCTGTGCTTGAAATACAGACATAACAATGTCACGAAAGATGAATTGCATTATCAAGAATATCATACTTTATATTTGCGCCGCAGGTCTTATATCAAAAACGCCAACTAGATGTGAAAATTGCAGTCTGATTTCTATGATTTTATCAAATTTTCCGCGAAACGTCAACTATTGTTATTGTTGTTACCAACAACGTCAGCAACGTCGCCTAGCAATTATGACGTCAAAAGGTTCGAAATGAAATAATTCACTCGGTGAATTATCGATTATAATTCACTGAGAAATCTCAGTAAATCACAGCTGAAAATGTAATAAATAGACTTAATAACGTAACGCAAAGGCACATCTTCTCATGATGTGGCTCAATTACATTTTTAGCGGATTCAACAACGGTATTAGAAATTCAAGATTTATGAGACGCAATATCGATCTTATTTATGAGAATTGTGGTTGATGCATGCTACAAATCGACGAAACGCTAAGGAATCAGCTCCCTTTTCCTCATCGAGATGATTACAATGCCAGACAGGAACCATCTAACGCAACACCAAGACAAAGAACTCGACAAAACATAAATCAAAGCACTGAGAGCACTGTTGGGTAGATTGTCTCTGAATGCAGGCTGGGAAAATGGTACTGAATGGGGACTTAAGACTGTTTCATTTAACCCTTAACTTCTTAAATTTAAGCAAACAGTGCAGACCCTGATCAGATGCCGCGTTCCGCGCTGTTTGCCAATGTCCAAGTCATGGTTTTACCGATAAGTCTTTTTACACGGCATTTTGACGTCACATCGACTAGAATAATGCGGCGATAAATAACCGTTATCTGGATTTCGTACAAACGCGCGGTTTGATTTCAAGGACATTTTGGTGTCTGTATACTTTGGCTCGAATGTAAATAATCTACCCGAAAAAGCCCCGCAGCGAGCAGCCACAAGGCCCGAGAAGGACAGCCAACACTTCCACCTTAGAACAATCAGTAGCAGTAGTAAAAACGGCCGAGGAGGTGGGGTGGGGAAGGGAGTGGGGGAGGTGGGGGTTAAATTGACTTTACTTGTACCAAATTTTCACTGTGTTGTGAAAAAGTACAAAATTGTTTGGCTCGTATAGAGACTTCCGAACTCAAGCAGTGAAACATCAAAGGAAAAAAAAAATCATGTAAATCAAATTAAAGAACTGTGATGAAACAAGGATGAAAGTTCATGGCAAACGCCTCAGACATTGGTTGAACCACGGAGATCTGATTAGGGTCCTCACTTGACACTAAAATATTATATTGACTTTAAAGATTCTGCATGCGTTTGCGAATAGCGTAGGCTCTGATCAGACTGTGCGAATGCGCAGGCTGATCTGGGTCTACACTTGTCGCAAAAGTTGATTTCTACTCAGAGGGCTCATCTATAGATCTGTTGCAAGCTAGATATAATTGACGCGCGTCACAAGCAAACGACCTTTAAGACGTCCGTGAGCAGCGTGAACCAGGGCCAGCCCCGGGAACCTCTTCCCTGGCTAGGATCTTTGATGTTTGTTTTGTATCAAAGTTTAGATTCTGCACATTTGATACGTTGCGTGTTCGAACAGCGAAGACCAAGATCAGCCCTGTGTGCATGCGCGCATGGCTGATCTGGCTATCGCTGTTGGCGGGTCATAAGGTACCTTTTCTTGCAATCGACTAAATTGCAGCTTCATTTATAATTCAAAGAACAGCATTGAGGCATCTTTTCTTGGCAATATTGGGAACATTTATACAATTAGTCTTGCTTTGCTTTAGGCGAAAATGAACTTCTGAAATAGTTTTCAAGGTCGTCCTGAAATTAGAGTTGATGTTGGCACGTGTTTTTGTTTTATTTGTTTATACGAGATCATTCGAATCTTTATATTTGTATTCTAGAAAAATGAGAGAGAGAGAGAGAGAGAGAGAGAGAGAGAGAGAGAGAGAGAGAGAGAGAGAGAGAGAGAGAGATGCGGAAGGATCAGTGGATGGGTAAATTGATATATCCTTGATCGGATCTCAGCTTTTACATACACCATTTGCATAGTGATAATACCCGTTTCACGTACTAAAATATTGCCACCACGTCTCAGTTACTTATAAAGAGTTACAAAACGCATTTTTATACCCCAGAAAAGTGGCGGGGTAATATGGTTTCACGTTGGACGTCCGTGTGTCTGTCCGTCCGTCCGTCCATCGTACGTCCTTCCGTCCGTCCATTTTTCGTTTCCGGATGATAACATCAATGGATTGTCACCAAACTTGGTATGTGTATTGATAATGTGGAGATCTGATTTGGAATTGCTAATGGGCAAATTTCGTCAAATTTTTACGGAGTTACCTGCCCGAGACACGCCCATATTTTCGTTTCCGGACGATAACTTGAGTAAATAACAAAGTTTTTTCACCAAACTTGCTATATTCATTGACATTAAGGAGATCTGGTTTGGGATTGCTAATGGGTAAATTTCGTCAAATTTTGACTGAGCTATCTGCCCGAGACACGCCCATATTTTCGTTTCCGGACGATAACTTGAGTAAATAACAAGGGATTTTAACCAAACTTGCTATATGCATTGACATTAAGGAGATCTGGTTTGGAATTGCTAATGGGCAAATTTCGACATTTTTTTACGGCGTTATCTGCCCGAGACACGCCCATATTTTCGTTTCCGGACGATAACTTTAGTAAATAATAAGGGATTTTAACCAAACTTGCTATATATATTGACATCAAGGAGATCTGGTCTGGAATTGCTAATGGGCAAATTTCGACAATTTTTTACGGCGTTATCTGCCCGAGACACGCCCATATTTTCGTTTCCGGACGATAACTTTAGTAAATAATAAGGGATTTTCACCAAACTTGCTATATATATTGACATCAAGGAGATCTGGTTTGGAATTGCAAATGGGCAAATTTCGTTAAATTTTTACGAAGTTATCTGTCCGAGACACGCCCATATTTTCGTTTCTGGATGATAAATTGAGTAAATAACAAGGCCTTTTAACTAAACTTGCTATATGCATTGAAATTATCAAAATCTGGTTCAGGATTGTTATCTGTCCATTGATATTATCAAGATCTGGTTTAGGATTGTAATCTGTCCCTCTGTCATTTTCTTTCCAGACATTTTGCAACGATAACTTTAAAACATAAAGAAATAATGGCAATGGTGGGGTATTATGCTTGCGGTGCTTTTATTAGCTCACCTTGAGCCGAAGGCTTAAGGTGAGCTATTGTGATCACTCACCGTCCGTCGTCGTCGTCGTCGTCGTCGTCCGGATGTCCGTCCGTCCACAATCTTTAAACAACATCTCCTAAACCACTGGTGGGATTTTGCCCAAACTTCACAGGAATGACTCTTGGTTGGTCCTCTTTCAAAGTTGTTCAAATGGTTCCGGTCCATTGCATATCTAGGTCACAGGAGCTAAAAATAGATTTTTTAACTACAAACTTAAAGAATCTTCTTGTCCGAAACCACTGGACCGATTTCAATACAATTTTGCAGAAATGTTTCTTTGGTGGTCCTCTACCAAGATTGTTCAAGCCATTTGGATTCGTCAAAAAACAAGGCCGCCAGGGGGCGGGGCTTATTTTCCCTATATATCTTTATAGAAAACTTTAAAAATCTTCTTGTCCGAAACCACTTGACCGATTTCAATATAATTTTGCAAAAATATTTCTTTGGTGATCCTCTACCAAGATTTTTCGAGCCATTTGGATTCGTCAAAAAGCATTGCCTCCAATGGGCGGGGCTTATTTTCCCTATATATCTAGAAAACTTTTAAAACTCTTCTTGTCAGAAACCATTGGACCGATTTCCATATAATTTTGCAGAAATGTTCTTTTAATGATCGTCTACAAAGATTGTTTGAGCCATTTGGATTCTTGTCAGAAACCACTGGATCGATTGCCTTATAATTTTGCAGAAATGTTCCTTTGGTGATCCTGTACCAAGATTGTTCAAGCCATTTGGATTCGTCAAAAAACATGGGCGGGGCTTATTTTTCCCTATATATCTATATGAAAACTTTAAAATCTTCTCGTGAGAAACCGTTGGACCGAGTTCAATGTAGCTTGGCAAGAATGTTGCTTTGTGAACCTCTACCAAGATTGTTCATGCCTTCATGATACGTCAAAAAACATGGCCTCCAGGGGGCGGGGATTATTTTCCGTATTTATCTAAATAGAAAACTTTAAAATGCTTCTTGTCAAATACCTCCTGACCGATTTCAAAAATGCTTTGGTGACCCTCTACCAAGAATGTTCAAGCAATCCTGATTTGTCAAAAAAACATGCCTGCTAGCGGGTGGGGCTTATTTTCCCAATATATCTAAATAGAAAACTTTAAAAATCTTCTTATCAGAAACCACTGAACAGATTTCAGTTTAACTTGGCAGGAATGTTCCTTATGGTACCCTCTACCAAGTTTGTTCAAGCTGTCATGATTCGTCAAAAAAATGGCCGTTAGTGGGTAGGGCTTTATAACGATATAAAACACTTTAAAAACTTTTTGTCAGAAACCACTGGACCAATTTCAATATAACTTGGCAGAAATGTTCCTTTGGTGACCCTCTTTCAAGATTAAGTCAAGTCGTCATGATGCGTTAAAAAGACAAAACATGGCCGCTGGGGGATGGGGTCGGGGGTGGGGGGGGGGGGGTGGGGGGCAGGGTTATAAATTTTATACATAAATTAGAGCAGTGAACTTGGCTGTAACTTCAACATTAAGTATGCAAATCTGTTTGCTCAGGTGAGCGATATAGGACCATCATGGTCCTCTTGTTTACATTAACATGACACAGTTTCACAATCATACTTGAAATAGTTATGGTGTACGTTAAAGGCGTTAAAGAGGCTTTACCTTTAATGATATAAAAGTGGCTCTCGACGACACCTTAGCGCTAAGGTAATTCTTAATTTAAGGAAAACCTTATTTTTAGCTCATCTGAGCCTTTAGGCTCATAGGTGAGCTTATAATATAGGCAGGCTCCACCGTCCCTTCTCACTAATCACCAGGCAAATCAAAGCCAGATTTCGTGTGGAGCTTCAGTGGGCAGCGGGGTACGAAAGTCTGTTCACTGCATATGGGTCACTTGACCAAGATGGCCGCCACGCCCATATATGTTAAAAAGCATTTATTGTTTTCTCCAGAACCAATGGGCCTAATGCCCTAGGGCTTGGTAATGCAGTATTTGGGACATGGGCCAAATACAGTTTGAAAAACTGATAAGCATGGGTTGACCTTGACCCTTTTTTACGGAAAAGTCAAATGTTTATTACATAGACTCCTATAGGCAAAACTTTAAAAATACTCTTGTCTGAAACTAGAGGGCCCAGGCCATTGATATAAGGTATGTAGCTTAATCTTGTGGACCGCTACCAAGATTATTCAAATTATAGCTCGGGGGTCAAAAATGGCCCCGCCTCAGGGGCCACTTGTTTTTCATAGATAGTCTCATATAGGGAAAACGCTTCAAATGCCTTTTCCTCAGAAATCACTGGACCAATTAAAGCCAAAGTTCACATGGAGCCTCAGTGGATAGCGGGAACGAAAGTTTGTTTGCCATATCTGAGTCATATGATCAAGATGGCCACCACGCCCAATTTTGGTATATATCCTTTAAAAGTTTTCCGGAACCAAAAGGGCCAATAGGCTTGGGGCTTGTTATGCTGCATAACGGACATGGGCCTAATAAAGTTTGAGGAAATGATAACCTTGGGTTGACCTTGACCTTTTTCACGGAAAGTTTATATTTTTTTGCATATACATCTAAAGGCAAAGCCTTTAAAAACCTTCTTGTCTGAAACTAGAAGGCTCAGGCCTTTAATAATTTGGTATGTAGCTTCTGCAAAGCCATATTTACTGTGAAGTGTCTGTTTGGCCAAATTTATAAAAGCTAAATTCTATAAAACGTTACTTATGATAAAGAGACCAGAGGCTTTTCAAACTGTCCGGCTACCGTACCCATATGTTTCAGTCTTTAAAATTGTTATCATAAACTTGCTCAGAATATTGAGATACAGGACCATTGGTCCTCTGGTTAAACCTGCTTCGTAGCTACCTTTTAAATTTTAAGGAATGACAAGCATATGTAAACAATGGCTGACAGATAGATTTCAAATGTCCTCGACCATGATTGATGAAAGCATTGACAGCACTAGTGGATCGATTATCTCTGAGTGTAAGTTGGGATAATGGTCCTGAACGGGGACTCAAGACTGTTTTTTTAACCCTTAACTCCTGTAATTTAAGCAAACAGTACAGACCCTGATCAGATGCCTATTTCTGCGGCGTCTGATCTCGGTCTGCACTGTTTGCCAATGTTCCAGTTGTCCCAGACCAGGTTTTACAGATAAACCACTATCAACAGCACTCAGATGTCACAGCGACAAGAATACCGCAGCTTTAAATTACCGTTACCCGGAATTCGTCTAACGCGCGGTTTTATTACATTGGTCAATGTTAATCACATGGACAACTACCTTAAGGAAATTTTGGCGTTTGTATACTATGGCTCGATACAATCGCCCCAAAAATGTTGAAAGGGGACTGGATACAATTGTTAGAATTCTCGCCATTCTTGCTTAGGACACCACTTCTCTAAAAGGAAAGAATTTGCTTCCAATGGGAGCATATTCTTTCCTTTAAGTTTAGATCGATCATTAGAAGGGAGATACAACAATTTTGATACGGAGTTGCCTCCCGTGAAAGTATATCTCCTCCTCTCAAATGTAAAATAATGCAGCAAATTAAAAAAAAAAAAAAAAAAAAAAAAAAAAAAAAAAAAATGTTACCCGTTTTTATAGCCCGCCACACAATAGTGGCGGGGTAGTATGGTTTCATGTTGGACGTCCGTGTGTCCGTCCGTCCGTACGCCTCGTACGTCCTTCCGTCCGTCCGTTTTTCATTTCTGGATGATAACTTGATTATACATCAATGGATTTTCACCAAACATGGTATGTGCATTGATATTGTGGAGATCTGGTTTGGGATTGCTAATGGGCAAATTTCGTCAAATTTTGACTGAGTTATCTGCCCGAGACACGCCCATATTTTCGTTTCCGGACGATAACTTGAGTAAATAACAAGGGATTTTAACCAAACTTGCTATATGCATTGACATTAAGGAGATCTGGATTGGGATTGCAAACGGGCAAATTTCGTCAAATTTTCACGGAGTTATCTGCCCGAGACACGCCCATATTTTCGTTTCCAGACGATAACTTGAGTAAATAATAAGGGATTTTAACCAAACTTGCTATATATATTGACATTTAGGAAATCTGGTATGGAATTGCTAATGGGCAAATTTCGTCAAATTTTTACGGAGTTATCTGCCCGAGACACGTCCATATTTTCATTTCCGGATAATAACTTGACTAAATAACAAGGCCTTTTAACCAAACTTGTTATATACATTGATATTATCAAAATCTGGTTCAGGATTGTTATCTGTCCATTGATATTATCAAGATCTGGTTTAGGATTGTAATCTGTCCCTCCGTCATTTTCTTTCCAGACATTTTCGCAACAATAACTTTAATACATAAACAAATAATTACTATGGTGGTGTATTATGCTTGCGGTGCTTTTATTGTTTAATTTGGTCTTAACCCTCTCACCCCTGAAATGGGCTCTTTCATCTCTGAATTTAGACACATCCTGTGGTGCAAATAGGACTTTGAGTCAAACATCAATAACAGAATGGCAAATAGTATAGATTCTGATGAGATGGCTCGTTAAGAGCCACCTCATCTGGATCTGCACTGTTTGCAAAGGTGTCTGTACTGGTCTATAAATTCAGAAAAATATATGCTTGCAATGATTTTAGCACTCAATATCGTATAATCATTCTTCGATATATAAAGATTGGGTACAACATAAATGTAATACGACAGACTGCATACATGGTAGTTAACTCAATCACGGTTTATAACTTTGCTTCCCTCTTTGGTTGAACGCCGACGGGTCGGGCCTCAGACTCTATGACGGCTCCGGCTTAAAGACTTTTAAGTAAGTCGGTTGGTGCCTGATGGGCCCACCGGATTCCTACTGTTCGTTTGTCTTTTGCTTTAGCATTTCAGTTATTTCTTGTTGTCGAGTCCTCATCGTTGTTTCATTACTGTATTCGTTTAATGTTTATGTTCTCGGAGATGTTGCACTGATGAGTTAGGAACCCTTCACGCGGTCTGAATAAATGTGTTGTGGAAAAACTAAGGACGAGGGTTGTAGCCACGTAAAATCGATTTAAGCCCCTCCCCTCCCACCCCAAGTAATATTTTACTGACCGTTCCAAGGCAGTGCTTCTGCTGCGATTTACTAATTCTGTCATTGTATGTCTTTGCATGTACGTCTTGATGAATTTTTTATTTTGGATAAACGTTTGGCCAATTTTGGGAAGAAACTGTCCTTTGGGTTTTCTGCTTGTAGTGTTTTGATTGTGGTGCTGTTACTTTAAATGTGTCCTTCCTTCCCTTTGGTGTCTTGGAACGGAAGGTGTTAGGTAATTGTATCGATTCCTGATCGTTGCCTTCCTTTCTATTTGAAAGGGATAAGGCAAGAAATTAAATATAAAGCTTGTTGGGACATAACGTACGAAACGAGCGAACAACTTACTGTCCCTAAAGATCTCATTGCTTTCAAGACTAATGATAAATAGTTGTATTGGCATTTTATATACTGGAAGGTTTATTACTTTTCGTACTTTCTTGTAGACTGGCATTAGAAAGAAGCAAGACTGCCAGAGAAGCAGTGGATGTGATAACTAGTCTGCTTTCCGCGCATGGGCAAGGAGGTATTTGCTGTGAGGATCATAATTTCGGCCAATGGACGTATCAGAATTCATTTGTGACGTCAGATCGAGGTGAAGCTTGGTTGATAGAAACAGCCGGGGACCAGTGGGTTGCGAAAAAGTTCACATGTAAGTTGGCCAAGATAAATGGGAATAAGTGGCTGAAACAATACATAAACACCAAAACCAAGATCAGTTGGTGTATCGACGCAATTTGTCAGCCAACATAATGCCGGCGGTTGTCTTGGAAAACGTTAATGGCGAATTGGGGGGACTCTAGCTGGACTGCCCGGATGCATCCATGCATCCGTGCAGTCCAGCTAGAGCCTCTTATTAGTCTGAGTTAAAAAATGCTGCATTTTGCAGTGTCAGAACTAAGGCTGCGTTCAGCTGCTCGCGGCAGTTTTGACGCACTTTAAATGGTATCTTTGCTGGCGAAAAGTTGCGGCTCATAAAAAGTGTACACTGTCTGTTTTACAATGAGTACAATAATTATTACCATATAAAGAAGAAATGGTGGAAATGCCATAACTATCGTACCTTTAGATAAGAGGAATATCTATGTAAGTGTTATTTAAGTTTACACAACTTCGGATCACGAGGTTCAGGGTTCGAATACCGCTGGAGGCAGAATTCAGCTCATGATTGTACGACGTTCTATTGCGCAGAGCCTTTTATTATCTCTCTTCCATTGTCTCGACATGACAAATATGTTTATGTTGTAAGGGACTTGAAACACAAATCATCATCACCATCTCTCAAATTTCTTCACGAAAACGTATGTTCTGGGTACTCATTGGAAGCGCCTCCGCGAGGCGCTTCCAATATATTGTGGGTACTCATTGGAAGCGCCTCCGCGAGGCGCTTCCAATGAGTACCCACAACATATGTTTTCATGGAGAAATAAGAGAAAAAAATGCACAGTTGTTAAAGAGCGCCTTATCTAGAGGGATGGCTTGGACGTATATATTTCATACAGGTGTGTTATCAATGTAAAAACAGTTTTCATGTCATTTCTTATTTATACTCACTTTATTCTGTTTACTTTAAGAAGGATTTCCTTTTCTCATATTGCCCGATCAAGTCGTACTATAGTAATGAATATGTCCAAAGAGAGCCGTAGTCACTGAACATGGCTTACTACCATTTTGAATTGTAGTAACAGGCAAGTTATTTTCGCCAGTAACTAGTTTTTCGGAAACCTTGTTAAACGAACTATGATTTTATGAAATTCAGAACATTCTTTTTGGACATCAAATTTACTATTATCTGGGCTGTCTGTCTTCTAAAATGCATTGGATAGTCACTTCAACAATCTCTATGCTTAAATTTTGTATCACTTATTGTTTTAAGGATAGAATGTCGAAGAAATACAATAATTAAAATGTGTATTGAGATTGCGTTTTTGCGGAAGATAGTACTAAATAGACATGTTTTAATGCACAAAGCGATTTTTCGATGCATTTTGCACTCTTCGTGATTTATCCATAAATCCGAAAACAATGATACAGTGGCAGTTATGTGCATATTACCTTGTTGTTGACACTACTGTAATAATGCATATTTTTTAGCCGGAATTTTGACCACATCCAGTATATTAACGATCGGAACTGATGCGGATTTAAAGTCGGACGGACTAATGAACCATGCGGAGACATGTGGCTGTTGGAAATCTGAAGACGGTGACCTGAACTTTGCTAAAGCCTTCTCGACGGAGTATGGTGGAATTTCCCTGTCAGAATCACAAAGACCGGAAAACAGGCTCCGACGTGGTAAAGAGTTGTTGGAAAATATGTCGAAAGAAGGTAATTTATTGCAATAAAAATACCTTAGCATTTTGGGGAAGGGTACAATGTATGTCTGGCATAGAATGTGCGCAGAGAGAAATACATGTACAGTGAAGCCTCGTTACAACGACAGCATTTGTTCCCAAAGACGTTGCCACTAAAATGAATTCGCTGTTATACTCGTAAAGAATCCTTAATGAGCAGATTGATATGCAAGAAAGGTCTTGTTTTGTTTTCTGTTTTCCTCACAGAACAAATGTTTTGGATATTTGTTAGAATCGCCTCATGTTTCTTTAGAGTATTAAATACAATATTCTCGCATAATTAACTGAGGCGATTCTAACAAATATCCAAAACATATGTTTCTTTAGAGTATTAAATACAGTATTCTCGCATAATTTGTGACAAATTGTTACCTCAAAACTGCTGGTTTCATTACAGTCAAATTATTACTATAACGAATTTGTCGTTATATCGAGTGTCGGTATAAAGTGGGTTGTCTGTATGTGTCACGTCATCATAAAAAAGTATAGACGATGTCCGGGAAAAGCACAATCATAGAACATATCCTACCAATGACACCAAGAGGAAGAGCAAACAAGCCATAACAGTCAGTACACAAGCCACACACCAAAAAAAAAAAAAAAAAAAAAAAAGGCAAAGCAACAGCCCCAACACAGTGGATCACAATGCTAAACAGGATCTACTAAACACAACAATATATGTCAACGAACAGGACAACACAACGAAAAAAGCCCCACTGAGAGTATCCACAGGACCATGCAAAAAAAAAAAAAAAAAAAAAAAAAAAACCAACAAACAACAACAACAAAACAACAACAACAACAACAACAACAACAACAACAACAACAACAACAACAAAAAACAACATCAAAAAAAAAAAAAAAAACAACAAAAAACTACCGGACAGTGAAAGCTAAAACATGTACGAAGAACCCTCATACCAATGACAACATTTGTTCCTAAAGATGTTGCCATTAAATGAATTTGCTGCTGTAAAGAATCCTTAATGGGCAGGTAGACCTTGTTTTATTCTTGTTTCCTCATAGAACATATGTTTTGGAGATTTGTTAGAATCGCCTCAGTGAGGCGATTCTAATAAACATCAAAAGCATATGTTGCTTGAAGTTTTAATGCAATATTCTTGCATAATTTCTTTCTAGCTGTCACCTCTTGAGCGAAGGTTTCGTGACATTCAAATTGTCATTATAACGAATTTTGTCGTTGTATCGAATGTCGGTATAAAGAGTCTTGTCTGTAAAGGATAAAAACAACGCGCTGGCATTTAAACCAATGAATGGCAGACTGTGCACACACAGCAGCCGGTTTATTTTTCACGCTTTACACTCTAGGAAAAAAATCAGCAGACGGCATTTTGAAATATATTTCCTATTTTCCCCAGGAAACAGGATTTGACATTTCATGCAAAGTGTCTCCATTTCAAATCCTGCTTTCTGGGAAAATAGGAAAAAATATAAGTAGTATAGGCTGTCGACAGCCTATACTACTAATATACCAATGTGTCGTCTGCTTAATTAGCCTAGAGAGTGGTTAAGGTTAATATAGCTGCTTTGAGCTTGGAGACTTAAAACGTCCTTGATTCTAATCGGATTCAGAAAACAGCAGTTTTGCCAGTTTCACAGAAGATCCACTAAGACATTCAGACCAATCCTAGTATCATTTCTGTCGCAGAAAAATAGAATCTCTTGCAAGGTAATTATGTAGGCTTATAATCATTGATTTTATTATGAAAGAGTATTTATTTAACTCTTAAAGCGCCAAGCAAAACTTGTAGCAGACGCCATTCTTTTTTCTTTTTCTTTTCATAGAAAATAAGTCGACATTTCATATGAATCGTCTGCTTGAAATGTCAGACATTTTCTATAAAAATCAAAATGTCATCTGCTGCATTGTCACTACTGCTGTATTGTAACGTTACAAAGGTACACTTCTTTTTCTTGAGAACAAAAAAGTACGCAAAACAATCCTGAAATGAATACTGTAACAATAAAATTTCGTTATTAAGATTACTCGAAATCAAGGCCACTCAACTATTAAGGCTACACTTATTATAAAGTCTGATGAGAAATGAAATTTTATTCATAATATATATTTGTGTACATAATATGAACAAATGTACACTTCCTCTCAATCACTATATATGTCTTCAGGTAGATGTTTGCATAAAATAAAATCTGGCATGGCATGGTGGCATAAGATAAAATGTGGCGTAGTCGGGCTGGCATGGTATCAGGGGCAAAACTTATATCTGCGACTGATAGCAGTCTATATTAAGACCAGCTTTTTTCTGTCTCAATGTTTTCTTTCTTATTACAGTAAATGTCCCACCATTTCGTACGCCAAAGTTTCTGAAAAAAAAGCATGTGCAAACAGAGTAGACCCAGATCAGACTTCTCCTTGAGGAGCAGTCTGATCAGGGTCTACACTGTGTGCCATTTAATCAAGTATTTTAAGAAGCAAGCAAACGTTTGGTCAAAATGTATGGAATGAAGTGATTGAAATTTTAGGACATTTACTGTATTCTATATTAAGACCACCCTACTAATATGTCCACTTTTAGACAGTCCCAAAAGTGGTCTTCATAGCGAAATGACCTTTGAGAGAATGATAAAGTGTTTTTGTCTGTTGTCATTTCATATCATTCCATCCTTGCTTTGTGCCATGGGAGGGCTGTTTTCCATGACTGGGGTATTTTCTTAGACTGGCTCCAGTCATTTTTGCACTTGTTTTTTTTTTTTTTTGTCATTTTTATCACTTCCTGTATTTGTCTCTTTAATCCCAATTCACTGTTTTACTTAACTATAGAAACCACCACTGTTTTACTACAGAACCTTTGGGGTCGATTGTTTACAATCTAGCCATAGTATACAAACGCCAATATTTTCTTAAGATAGCTGTCCACGTGATTATCATCGACCAATGTAATCAAATTGCGCAATAGACGAAATCCAGGTAATGGCTATTTATAGCCGCGCTATTCTTGTCGCTCTCACGTCAGAGTGCTGCTCGTATGGGTTATTTGTAAAACTTGGACTGGGACATTTGGGACATTGGCAAACACTACAGACCCAGATCAGACGCCACAGAACACGGCATCTGATTTGCGTATACTCTATTTGCTTAAATTACAGAAAGTAAAGGTTGAAAATGAAATTGTCTTGAGTCTTCATTCAGAACCATTTTCTCAGTCTACACTTAGAGACAATCGACCCACCAGAGCTGTCAGTGCTTTGATTTTCTATCGATGGCACGCAAGCTGTACCTGTCTTGATATGTCAGTTGCTTAGATAAAAATCTGATAACCGGATTGAATGATTGCTATCTGCTTAGTCATTTATTATGTGAACAGTTTTGCACAATGTTAATAGATAATTGTTTTATTGTCCTTTACATCACACAAAGCACAAAAGATCAAAGATGGCCAGAAATACTAATTAGTGTTAATGTAACCTTGACTACGAAATTAATACACAGCCAGCCTCAGCAGTCTGTTATGTGTTCTTTTTTTCATACATTAGCTCCTTTCTCTTCAGTATGTTGATGTCAAAATTAAAATCAGCAATCATATAAATCACCATCAGCTACAGAATTTTATAGACCGTATTAAATTTAATATTCTATGGACCGTATTTAAATCTAATGATTAGGACACCTAAACTCCGTAACGGGCTTTTTGTAAAATTCGAACAATAAAATTTATAAATGTTGACTTTGGAAACAACAAACACATAACAGAACGAGCATCGGAGTCTCGGTTTCATTGAGACTCCTCATATAACAGCTTTGTAGTTTGCAAGGCTACATACAACCCCACCCCCCACCCCCACACACTAGCAAGGCTAAATCGGAACTCGATTTCCGAGATACAAGATTGTGCCTAATGGCCCCAAGGAAAATAAAAACTGCACTACGATGAAGTACGGGGAGACTAAGACTGGCTCCGGACTCCAGTGACTAAATATTTATTCCTTAATCTTGATTGATAATCAAAAAAAATAAAACCAAAATAATATCATGACTACAAAGGCTGGCACTAGAGTAAGGTTGGTCCAGCCTTTATAGTCATGATATTATTTTGGTTTTATTTTAGTGAATTATCAAACAGGATTATTAAAATAAATATTTAGTTACTAGAGACTGGAGCCAGTCTAGGGGAGACTTTACGGCCGCCACCCGGTCGGCACTTAAATTAAGATCAGCTGCAGTGAAGAATAAAATCAAGAAAGGTTGTCCTTGGAAACAAACAACAAAAAAAAAAAAAAAAAAAAAAAAAAAAAACATAAAACGAATCAAAGCACTGACAGCACTGGTGGGTCGATTGTCTGTGAGTGTAGGCTGCGAAAATGGTCCCGAACGGGGACTTAAGACTGTTTCATTTAATCCTTAATTTGAGCAAACAGTGCAGACCCTGATCAAACGCCGCGTTCTGTGTCAGACCTGGGTCTGCACTGGTTGCCAATGTCCCAGTCCAGGTTTTACAGATAAACGGCTTTATATTGCACTCTTACATCACAGCGCCACGAATAGCGCGGCTATAAATAATGGTTACCCGATTTTCGTCTAATGCGCGGTTTCATTACATTGATCAATGGTAATCGCATGGACAACAACCTTAAGCAAATTTTGGCATTTGTATACTATTGCTCTCGATTGAAAAAATCCACTCCAAAATCTGTAATATGACTACATGTACACAGTCATGTAAACAATTGACCCAAAAACGAAAAACGGTGTCTCGGTTTCATTGACGGTTCCTCTGTTGCCGTTTTTCTTTGTTTGTGTGTCTGTGTTTTCATACGAGTATGTTGCGTTTTCTCTGTTCTTCTTTGTTCCTCGTCTCTCCTTCTTTTGGTGTCTCGGGAGGGTTGTGCTTCGTGATTTTGGCATTCCTTGGGGTATGTCCACTTTTATTCTTCATATGACAGCGCTGTAGTCTGCAGGGCTGTATACGACCCACCCCAACCCCTATTGTAAGACCTTTTTTTATCTTTTGATATGTCTGAACAGCTGCTGGGTGAGTAGTTTGCGGATTCTGATCTGCCGTTTGATTGATCAGGTCCCAAGGTTATAAAACATTTTTCATGCTCAACTCAGCTGAGCATGAAAATTTATCTGCTAATAAATATGAAAATGCCAACAAAAGTTGGCATTTTCATATTTGTTAGCGGAGAAAGTTTCATGCTCAGCCATGTTTTGCAAGAAAACAATTGCAGTTGTTAGTAATTTGAGATTTATTACATGTAGCATGACAAATTTCATGCTCAGCTGAGGTTTTTCAAAACTTTTTTTTTTTTTTTTTTTTTTTTTAATAATTTACTTTCATTTTCAGAAATCGTACACATAATACATACTTGTCAATAACTTTACAGTGCACACTGCTTCATTCTGTGCCAAAATGTCAACCACAGAAATTCAAGATATTAAATTACACATAAACAAAATATATGATTCGATGGCTGTTTACCAATTGTGACACGGCATTGGACTCCCATCCCCCATTTCCCACACCATATAACAGTCTACAAGCATTCAATCTGTTAACACATACCACAGAGTTCACCAAATAATAGAGGACTGGGACAAAAAAGAAGGACAGGTCCGTTCATTCTTTTTCTTTCTTTCTTTCTTTCATTCATTGATTCTTTTTTTTCTTTTCTTTTCTTTCTTTCTTTCTTTCTTTCTTTCTTTCTTTCTTTCTTTATTTATTTCTTTCTTTGTTTCTTACTTTCTTTATTTCGTTCCTTTATAAATACCCATACTTAAGCTAAGAGCTGATAATTCAACCTGTCTCAAAACTTAGGAAAAGTACGATAATATCGTTTTCCTTTCTGATGCACAGGAAGCAATACTTTTTGATCTTCAGGTTTGATAGACTGAGTGATGGGTCTGCGAACTATAAATATCATTCAGCAGTCATAATCTCATTACGAAAACATGCCTATTAAAATATACTGAAAATTTTACAACCATGAAAATGAAAATTTTCAGATAAAAAATTTTGATATTTTTCATATTTCTGCTCAAAACATAGATTGTAGGTACTCGTTAGAACCGCCTCGACGAGGCGGTTCTAACGAGTACCACAATCTATGTTTTTGAGCAGAAATAAGAAAAATAATGTATACCCTTGTAAACCCCAGTTTTACTATACAAAAATGGGGTTTAAGGGGGTCAAAATTATATAGGCATGTTTTCGTGATGTGTTAGCAGCTGAAACAAAGACATGAACCCCTTATTCAGTAGGAAAACATTTTAATGCACAAACACAGCAGACGACAGAATGACGATATTTTCCTTACTTTTTTCCCCCCAAATAGGCTCTGACATTTCATGCAAATTGTCTCTTGGAGTGAAAATTTCCATGAAATGTTAAAGCATATTAACTTGGAAAATCAGAAAAAAATATTGCAAGTTGTCTTCTGCTAAAAATTTTACCCAGCGTGCTAAACGTTAAAACCAACGTTACGCATCGATATAAGAATTATATTTAGCTGGGATCGGAAAGAAATGCGACAGACAGTTGGCTTTCATTAATACATATTATGTAAAGTTTTAATTGAATATCTTTTATGAAGCGAAGCCTAATAAGATGAGTTTGTTACTATTTATAGAGAAGATAACTGAAGCGGGCGAAGAGCCTCTAACTATGCTGGTACTTCTTTTACTTAGAACGCATTATGTTATTGATTAGAATAACTGGGTACCAGTACACGTCTGCTGATCACTGCTTCCTAGTTGTACATGTATAATGAACGATGCCGAACAGGACAAAATGTTTAGACGTAAACGTCTAAGTACCGGCGCAAATTTTGTTCATGTTTACTTAAAGATATGGGACAAGGGTATACCAAAGTTTAATAAATTTTCAGTACAACAGGTAAAAAAGAACAACAATATGATTCCTTAATGTATGCTTTTATTAAGCTTTATGAAATTTCTTAATTGAAATGAAAATAAAATAGACATTAATCTGTATATAACACAGTTTGTTATAAGATGGTTTTAGATGTAGCATGGCTCAAAGATGGATTCGAAAATGTATAGATTATATCAAAACTGATGGTTAATGGTTATTTTATTTATAACATCTACATATTTTTCTTTGGATATAACAAGATTGTTTAAATAATTCAGCTTATGCTTTTGATTCCAAAATTTGTGTTACAAGAAGATTGTAATGTATAAGATTTTTGATAAAACCTATCGCCTGACAGGATAGTTCGCCTGAAGTTGACTTTAGTAGTTACAATGTAGAACCAAGTCTGCTGCAGTAAAACCGGAAAATGAAATAAATCACCAGCAACATAAACATAGAACAGTTAACAGTAATAAACCACAACAAAAGAACCGACTTGGAACGTACTGTTATAATCCTCGCCCTCAGTTGTCACTGTGGTTCAAAACACTTATGTGTGCGGCTCGTTGAGCGATCTTCTAACTCATTACGCAGCTGTGCTATCTCGCTACAACCTTAGCTATTTGCTCATATGAGCATTCTCAGCGAAACAACCAGGTCCTAGCCCCTCTGAGTGTCTCAACATGCGCATTCAAAGTTAGACATTACCGAAATCAACAAATTAATAGCTTAGATGAAAAGTCAGACACTGGTGTTCCCGACAGATACAAACACTCAAATGCGTGGGTGAAACGACACACACCGACGATCCCGGCAAATATAAAAAATCTATTGTGAGCTAATCGAACACTCTAACATATATAAAAATCCAAAACTGTATTAAGAGACCGGCGCGATTCCCGCGCCGGTCAGTGAAAGTAGTTTAGTAATATTAACGCTTGGCACACTGGGTAAAATTTCCAGTAGACGACATTCGAGATATTTTTCTTATTTTTGTTTCCAGAAAATAGGCTTTAACAATTCAAATGGAGACAATTTGCATGAAATGTCAAATCTTATTTTATAGGAAAAACAAAAAATGAAAACTTTCAGATAAAAAATTCTGATATTTTTCATATTTCTGCTCAAAACATAGATTGTGGGTACTCGTTAGAATCGTCTCGCGGTTCTAACGATTACCCACAATCTATGTTTTTGAGCAGAAATATGAAAAATAATGTATACCCCTGTAATCCCCAGTTTTACTATATAAAAGGGGGGTTTAAGGGCGGTGGGGGGGGGGGGGGTCAAAATTATATTGGTATGTTTTCGTGATGTTGGCGGGCATGTCCGGGCTCAGCAGGAGTGGGTTTAAATTTTGCTAAAAAGGAAAATTGATTAGGGCACCACTGATCTACACGTGTTGTTATAAAAAGTCCATTTCTTAAAAATAAATGGGTAAATGTGTCGAGAAAAAAAATCAAGGACGATAATAGAAACTGGTGGCAACTGAACAAAGACATGAATCCGTCTTGTAAAATGAGCTTTGCATGTATAAAAACAGAAGATGGCACAGACCAGTCTGTTCCTCCGCGAAACCTGCTTAGGGGCCTAACCTGGTTTACTGTGAGATTGTAAAGAGTCCAAACTTTCTTTAGAAGATCGTCAAGGGGCCTTGTAATACTGCGTTTTTCCGCAGGCTGATGTGGACTTACGCTGGTCGCCTTTTACAATTGTCATGATCAAACTTATTAGGAATTCAAGAAATTTCCATCTGTGTATTTTGAGATATTAATGCATAAAACAGAAATTCCCCAAAGACATGTATGGTCCTCATCAAGCGAAAAGGTTCTTAGAACATGCGCAACACGCGCAGATTCAGATCATCCTGCGCATATGCAAAGTATCATCCGAACCTTTTCTCTCCATTCATACATTCTGTGGTATTTAATGCTTCTGTTAGAGGACAGTGAAAGCCCTGATCAGACTGCGCGCATGCGCAGTCTGATCTGGGCCTTCGCTGTCCATATATGGTCGAAGACACGTTTTCGCATCGCGCGGCCCGTATAATAATAAAATGTTCTTGTTAATATGAGCTATTCTGGATTTCTCTCGTAAAATTGATATATGGGTTTCTGATTACGTAATACGACGCAAGGGTAAGTTATTTAACCCTTGTCCTGCTGAACCCGGATATACCCTTTCTTTGCAAATACGTGTAGATCCAGATCAGTTGGCTTCTGAAGAAGCCAACTGATCTGGATTTGCACTGTTTGTCATTCAGTATGTGACTTTATATCAACAACCTGGATCAAGTAATCTGATTGGCTGAAAACTGGAAGGGAGTGTGGCATCTTAATTTCAGCATGACAAGGGTTAAGAATCAATTGTTCGGTACCATATTCGATAACAAGTGGCTTTGAATGAATACACTTTCAGGGGAGTCGAGGCAATCTTTCAAAAATATTTATACCTCCCTTCTGGAAAGGGGAGCACTCTAAAAGAAAATCAGTGCTCTCTTTTAGGAGCAAATTATTTCCTTTTAGAGTAGATTCTTTTTCAGAAGGGTCTTGGCATGCAGTAAAGCAAACAGGAAGTCACAAAAGTTGTCTCCCTTAGCGGAAATACCGGAAAATCTGCCAACTGTATCAGTCCCCCCTTAAACCGTTTTCCAGAGCCCTAGGCTGCTGTGATTTATGATTCCGCCTTTTCCTGGCTATGTTCATATTATGATTTTGAATTTAAGATAGAAACTTATTTTCTATAGATAATCTGTTAAAATATAGATGACATATGTCTGTAATTTGTGGCCGAAAAAAAACAAACAAACAAAACTTTGATTGACTGATCTGGTAACGGCACTTATTTTCGTTGTTACTCTCTATATATTATAAAAAAAAGAATGGCCATTGAGAGCAATGAGCTCATTTAGAAAACTGAAAACAACTGAAGTGCCAGACTTCAGGCCCAGATTAACTAGTTTCGGCGACTAAGGCATCATCAGTGACGCTAATATAAGTTTTCAAAATTCTTGAAATTGGTTCAATGATCACAAATGACTAGAAAATATCAGCTACACTATATAGTGTAGTAAAAATGTGCGGGAACACGTTTTACGACCGCCACATGGCACAAACACCAACTGTAGGGCCGAGAGCAAAGAGTTTACTCACAAATCACAAAACTTGACCTAGTTTAAGTGTCAACTTTCGTGGTCAGACTAGCTAGTTTCGGGCAAAAAATGTCCCGTCCCTGACTCTCATATAAATTGAAAAAAAAAATCTTGGAATGGGCTCATTGATCACAAAAGACAAAAAAATATCAACTGCACTATAGTGAAGTACTCAGAAGATATTTCACGGCCGCCACATGCCACTTACACCAGTCGAACCGTAATAACTCGAACACCGATGGCGCGTTTACCATGGTTGATTCGAACTCGTTTTTGAGTCCTTACGAAATTTTCCGATAGCTCAAGAAAACAAATATGTAGGGAAATTTTCTTATTTGATCATGAAAATGTATGTTGTATGTACTCATTAGCTCGCCTCATCGAGGCGATTCTAATGAGTACACTCAACATACCATTATTGTATAAAATATTAAAAAGATTTCCCTAAATTATCACCATTTGGTTTCTGATCTGGCCCCATGATAAACTCGCAGTGGCTGGAACTACCCATGTCTGGAATAAATTGCCATGGTCCCAAAGATGTTTGAGCCATTGAGGTTTTAATGTATTTAAAGATAATAGTTTCCAACTTAAATGACCTTTGAGTGCAATGAACACACACACAAATGAAAATAACTGAAAATATAGTAAAATGTTTAGAAGTTCGAACAGTTAGGTTAAAAACGATAGTAACTGTAAAGTTAACCTTTATCACTCTCTGGGCAAATTCAGCAGACGATAAATTGGTGATATGTTTAGCTCATCAGAGCCAAAGGCTCCTGGGGAGCTTATAGTATAGACTGGTAGGAAGTGCATCGTCTGCGTCAACATTTCAAACGACAGCTCTTCTGAAACCGCTGGGCCGATTGAAACTAAATTATAACATTCTTTCGTAGAGATTGATCGTGAAATATTTTCTACGGTCATTCTCTCCCTTCCGCTGATTCAAGAAGGACAGTTGTCAGGTGTGCACAAATACTGGTTAACCGCTTAGAGAACTAAGCCAGCCCAGGAAAATTGTGGTTAGGTAAATTGACCTGCTCGACATGACCTTAATGGGATAACTGGTCTCTAAAAACTCAACTCAATAATCAAACCAAATTACATGTGGAGCCTCTGGGGTGTTGGGGAAAAATTTTACTCTTAATATATGGGTCACATGACCAAGATGGCCGCCACGCCCATGTATGATAAAAAGCTTTTAAAATCTTCTTCTCAGGAACCGAATGGCCGATGACCTTGAAACTAAGGGCTCGGGATCGGACCTTATCAAGATTATTCAAATAACGATCCTTGATTGACACTGACCTATTTTACGAAAGGTCAATTTTTGTTCACTTAGGCTGATGTATGGGAAAAAAGCAAGCAGTGGATTTTTCTGATTCTGTTGTAGCCTCTGATATCAAAGTTGATTTATTCAATCAACTAATTGAAGTTTTAAAAAATGTCTAGGTAAAAAACATCAAAGTCGTTTACAAACGCTTGTCATGAATGCCTCAGATTCAGTATTTTTAACTTCTTTCAAGCGACATCTCCTCTGAAACAGCTGAGCCAATGAAACCAAATTACATATGGAGCCTACATGAGATAGGAAGACAAATTTGTTCGTAAGGACTGGGTCACAAGACCAAAATGGCAGCCATGCCCATATATGTTAAAATAGATAAATAAATAAAAGTCCTCACAAAGCCAAAACGACCGCTGACCTTGATATGCAGCACTGGTGGCTCGGACCCTATTGTGATTGTTCAAAGGATGACCTTTGATTAACCTTGACCTATTTCACGGCAAGGTCAAATTTGGTCACAGACTTTTATATGAAAAAAAAAAAAGACAAACAGTAAATTTTTCTGATTCTGTTGTAGCTTGTGACATAAAGTTGAGTTATACAATCAGCTAAATGAACTTTTGAAAAGTCTAGGTCATAAAAGGTCAAGGTTATATACTGACTTTTGTCCTGGATGCCTCAGATTCAGTATTTTAATATCTTTCAAACGACATCTTCTCTGAAACGGATTGGCCGATTAAAACCAAATTAAATATATGGAGCGTCCATCGGGTAGGGGAACAAAAGTTTATTCGTAAGGTCCGAGTCGTGTGACCAAGATGGCCGCCCCGCCCATATATAGTAAAAAGCCGTTAAAAATCTTTTCAGGAACCGAATGACCGATGACCTTGACACTTCGTTTGAAGCATTTGTGGCTCAGGCCCTATGAATTTTTTTTTCAAATGAGGACCCTTGACTGACCTCGACCGATCTTATGGCAAGCTCAAATTCTGTCACTGAGGCTTTTGAATGGGGAAAAAACAGACAACACAACAGCGGATTTCTGATTCTAGTCTGTGACATCAAAGTTGATTTATGCAGTCAGCTAAATGAACTTTGATAAATACCAAAGGTCAATGTCATCTACTGACCTTTGTCCTGGATACTTGAGATTCAGTATTAATTTCCGCTCTAAAACTGCGGGGCTGATTGAAGCCAAAATATATGTTGCGCCTCTATAGGATGAGGGAATGAAAGTTTGCGCATTGGACCTGGGTCACATGACCAAGATGGCCGCAATACCCATACATATGGTGAAAACCTTTTAAAATCCTCTTCTCAAAACTGAAAGGCTTACTACCTTAAACTTGGTACTCAGGCCCTACATAATTTATCCAAATAATGACTAATTCTTGACCTTGACCTAGTATAAGTCGAGGTCAAATTAGGTCCGTTAGGCATTTGGATGAGAAAAAGTAAAACTGTGAGTTTTTCTGAAGCTATTGTAGCTTTTGACATCAAAGTTGATCTATGCTTTTAAAGAATTCTTGAGATCTGGGACACAAGATTTTAAATTCTTCTTCTGAGGAACTGTAAGACCAATTATATTTACACTTGGTATGCAGTATCATTTGGTACTTAGTTTATTCAAATGATGCCTCTTGGTTGACTTTTGCTTTTGTTTTACAACAAGGTCAATTTAGGTCTCGTAGACTTTTGTATGGCAAAAAGGCAAACAGTGGATATTTAGCTCACCAGAGCTGAAATGGTCCATCGGATCTTATAGGATAGTCAATGGTCCTTTGTCCGTCTTTGTTGGTGTCGTCGTCATCAACACTTAAGCTCTGGTGAGCCTAGTGGCCCATGGGCCTCTTGTTCTTATTTAATCCAGAAACAGGATTTGACATTTCATGCAAATTGTCTCCATTGGGGACAATTTGCATGAAGTGTCAAATACATTTTTCTGGAAAAGAATAAGAAAAATTCAATATGTCGTCTGCCGAAAACTTCACCCAGAGTGCTAAGCGTTAAGTTTATGCTGCCTCTATTTTTCAGGTAAGATATCTGCAGACCAAATGTTTCAAGTGCTGCGAGACGAGGGAAGCAGTATCAATTTTACCGGCGAACTTCTTACTGTCGGTAGCCACGTCTCTGTTGTCACTCCACCCACTTCATCCATTCCCTCCTGTCACTGGTTCACCGGTACACCCAATCCCAACAATTCCGTCTTCAAGCCTTTTATTTTCTGTGAAAATGCGAATATTGGTAATTGGACCATATCGCCGTCGATGGGTGACCGACCGCGAGCCACTTTCCAGACATCGGTCGACCGAAGACATCCGCTGTACAAGGCGCATGAGAAAGGGAGGCAACTCATGCAGAGCGGAAGTCCTGCTGGACAAAAGCTGCAGACGACCATGATAAGTATGGAGCAACAGTGCGTCCATGAAGTTACGGACTTCTTACGAACCTTTACGGAAGCGGACATTAGTGAAGTGAAGGACTTGTATTCTGATATTGCCGAGTCGGAAGCAAAGTTTTATTACTAAAGTGAATGGGTACGCCTGTAAGCTTTTCTGCCATCTTGTTTCAATAGAGGCAACATTCGTGATATCCTGGTTGCCCTTCTGCGCAATATGCCCAATTTAGAAAGGCGTCTACTTTAAAAGGAAAGAATTTGCTCCCACAGGGAGCAAATTCTTTTCTTTTAAAGTAGACCCCTTTTCAGAACTTGACAGACTTACTACCATTTCCCTTAAGGCCAGAGAAAATTAATTATTAGATTTTCATACCCACCAAACCCTAAAAAATCTGACCAAATAAAAAAAAATACCGTTGGAAATTTTTTTCAGAGACAGCTGAAAACGTATTTTATAACACTTTTAAGAATTGCAAATGAATGAGTTGTTATTTAATGAGTATTAAAACAAGGCTTTCTTCTTTTTGCACATGATAGCAAGTCTCAATTATCTTGTTTTGCTATGATTTACCTCTTCACTGGATGGCCCAGAAATAAAAAACAAATGAAATAAAAAATCCACCAACCCTCCATTTTTTTTTCTCTAAAATCTGGATGAGAATCTTATAATTAATTTTCCTTGCCTAAAGGGGAAGAGATACACTTTCAATGGAAGCCAACTGTCAAAATGGTTTTCCTCACGTCTAAAAAAGGGTCTACTCGATAAAGAAAGAATTCGCTCCACTTGGGAGCAAATTCTTACCTTTAAGAATAAAGCTCTTTCCAAACGTGGCTTGATGTACAAGAACGTAAACCGGATGTCATAAAAAGTTGTCTCCCTTGTAAAATGGCGGACAGTCTATAAAGTGTATCCAGTTCACTTAACATTAAAGTGTATAAAATGCTTTTGTGTCTTGAAGTATAAATGTTGTGATCGTTTTCTGACAATGACATAAAATAAGGAAGAAATCGTTCAATTGTAGAATGTTTGCTCTGACTTAGGATGAATGGATACATCTGAAAAATTTTGTAGCTATTTTTATATGGGAGAGAACCTGCAGATAGCAAACTGGAATTTTAGTATTTAAATATTTAATCTATTTAAGCCTAGCGTCCCATAAAAGGGACATTGGCAAACAGTGAAGACCCAGATCAGACGTCAATATCCCTGGATACATCTCCAAACTTTATTAGCCATTAACTTCTCCAGACAGGAAATGACCCTCTAGTGTGTGAATGCTTTAACCCATTTAAGCCCAGTGCCCTATAAAAGGGACATTGGCAGACCGTGTAGACCTAGATCAGACGCCACAGAACGCGGCGTCTGATCAGGGTCTAAACTGTTTGCATCAAATGCAGAAATTTCTATAAAACATGACGATATGAAAACTTAAATAGATACACTTTCTATTGGAAATGGACCAGCCCAAAGAGTTATGATAAAAAATCCATTCGGCGTAAATAGGTTAAAAAATGGGTGTACTATTATCAGAAATATTTCTGAAAACAAGTTTTGTCTTTTTAGAGTAGTCAGCAATGAGGCGGTTTATGTTTTTATGTGTCTTTGTGTGAGTCGTTTCCCTTGGAGATGTGTTTGTTCCCCCGTAATGGGAATGCATACATTTTCAGGAAGGGGAAAGCAACTGTGTCAAATTGTTTGCCTTCCTTCAGAAAAGATGTCTACCTGCAAATTATTCGTTTAGAGTAGACATTTTGTTTCAGAAAGTGCTCAGTATGCAGGAAGGCAAATACAAAAGTTGTCTGCCTTATAAAAATGGTGGAATATCTGCCAAGTGTATAAAGCCCCCTTGACCCATATAAGCGTAGCGTCCCATAAAAGGGATATTGGCAAACAGTGTAGACCCAGATCAGACGCCGCAGAACGCGGCGTCTGATCAGGGTATACACTGTTTGTATTAAGGTCAGATATTTCTATAAAATATGGCAATAATACAAACTAATAACCAGACACTCCTTATATAGGAAATGAACTTGTCCAAAGAGTTGAAGTAGAAGAATCCACTCGCCATAAATAGGTTAAGGTGAACTGATACACTTCAAAAACCAGATTATTCTTAGTTGAAAGTTGTTGCCTTTTCTCGAAAAGGGAGACTTTTCCAGACTTTTCTCTAGTATGAACCTTTTCCCAAATGTACCCAAGAGTTACTCTTAAAGAAATGTGTTTGGACCCAATGGCAGTGTATGGGTGGGATGGGGGAGATGGGATTTGTGAGCAGGCTGCACAACTGGAGCAAAGTCCTTTGTTTAAGAATAATCCTTTCCTATATGCAAAAGTTATCCCCATTTAAAAAATGCAGCAAAGTCTTCCAGGTGTGTCCATTCCCCTTAAGTATACCTCTCTAAGAGAAAGCGACCTCGGTCGTATGCGAACAGTGAAGGTAGCTGTCCTAATATATTACGAAGACTACTGTGCTTTCGACATCTTTCAGAAAGTCGATTTTTGCTTGGCGCTTTACATAGAAGAAAAAAATTTGCAAACTTTTGCCGTGATTTAACGCAAAGCCATTTGTCGTAACTACCTGTGCACAAAAACTTTTATTCTAGCAGTTGGTTGTTTAAAAAACGAATATTTTCACTTTTCCCATAGTAAAAATGAATGCGTTATGCAGAAGTCTGTAGGGCAGATAACTTGGGGGCATTTTTTCAACAAGTTCCGCTTGTTCAAATTTTCTGAAATTTTTTACAATATTGTTGGGAAACATCAATAATTGAAAATCTGGTAAGAAAATTAAAATATATTTTCTCTAGACAAACTTTCCAAAAAATCACTATACTATAGAAATTGCATAGGTCAGGCCAATTTTAGGATGCCAGACCAATTTTAGGATGCATATTTAATTTGAAGGCAAATATTTGAGAACGAAACACAGAAACAGAAAAGACAAATGATTCCTGATAAGATATAGTCAATCAGAATAAAATGTTTTCATTTAAAATAAAACGCCAAGCAAAAAAAAAAAAAGTCTTTCCCAGTGATGTCGGAGGGACAGTACCTATTTTGTCCAAAATATTGGGACCCTTTAACTCAATACCATACTTGTCCCAAATTTTGATCAAATTCATTTCATTTTACTCTGTTCACGTGTCTAAAATTTGCTGGGTGAGTAGCAAACTGCGTAGACCCTGATCAGACGCCGTATTCTACGGCGCCTGATCTGGGTCTACACAGTTTGCTCGAAACTGTTTGTCCCATTTCTTAGCCTAAATACGGTACATTCATGGTTTGGGTTAAATATGTGTTGATGCTGTGATAAAATATTTATTTCCTGACAACATTTGAAGTGCTTTATGTACGATTATTGTGTTTAATATGTGTTTTCACTGTAAACTTATTTTGAACTGTAGCTTCTCTGTGTGTTAGCACTACGTAAAACTTCACGGGCTTTCTAATGTGTTAGATTTTAAGAATGCCAGATTTACTGTACATCGCTCATTTCTATATTAAATAATTCATTGAGGTATCTGAGTGGGTATAAGACGCCCTCCGAAGATTCATTAGCCTCTCACGGCTATGGTGTACATGTAAGACTCCCTCAGAGGGACCAACAGCCTGTTATAGCTATTGTGTAAGACACCCTTTGAGGGATCATCAGCCTGCCTGAGCGGGAAGATATCCGATATCGCACCATAGCAGTGAGAGGCTGATACATGTAATTCCTCTGAGGGATTGTCAGTCGTTCACAGCTTTAGTGTAAGACACTATCTGAGGGATCATCAGTCTCTCACGGTTGTGGTGTAAGACACTCTCAGAGGGATTGATTGTCAGCCCCTAGGGCTATTATATGACGCTGTTCGAAGAATCATCAGCCTCTCATGGCTACGGTGTAAGACATCCTAAGAGGGATCATCGCCCCATCATAGCTATGATGTAAGATTCCCTCCGAAGGATCATCAGCCTATCTGAGAAGGTATATATCCGAGATCGCACTCTGAATGTCTTATGCCATAGCAATGAGAGGTTCTGAGGCTCCTCTCTGAGGGATCATCATATTTTCACAGCTATGATATAAGACACCCTCAGAGGGATTTTCAGCCTTTCACGGCTGTCGTGTAAGACATCCTCAGAGGGATCATCACCCTCTAACAGTGATGGCGTGAGACATGGTGAACCCTTTATGGAGAATATAAAATCCCCTTTCCCATAGGCTCGTTTTAGTAAACCGTTTGAACTTCCCCGGCCATTCAATCGCAGGCATCTGAGAAGGAGATATTGCAGTAAGGCGAGGCTTTTCCTTAACTGGCTCAGGTGTTGAAAGCCAGATTTCAGAAATTACAATATTTAATTTTTATTACATATTCCGGTAGTCCGATGTTCCGATGTTTGAATGATAGCAGAAAGGAAAATGTATGATTCTGTCTTATTATTACGGGGAGATAATTCAGTCCTATTTACCCCATCCAAACTTTCCTAAATTAATACCATGTTCAAACCGATGGGAATTACCTTCAGTTACCATATTCCTTGTATCAGAATAACGAGAAAAGGACACTGACAGGAAATTATGGTTAAATAAATATAGTCAGTGCGCATGTCTGGTATATCTAACTTGAATTGTCTTTCTCATTTCCTATTGAAATGCAAAATTGAGTGAGTTTCATAAAAGTTGTTATAGAAAAAATGTCCCCCTCCCCCACTAGACCTAAATTCCCATTCATATATATATGTTAGAGAAGTATCTCCACCAAAGGGCATCTTGAGTCTAGGTGGGGTGGGGGTGGGGGGGGGACATATTTTTAACAACTTATTTTAACCGGAAACGAGAAAGAGAATTCAAGTCAGATATACCAGACATGCGCACAGACTGTATTAATTTAATTTCCAGTCAGTGTTGTGTTCTTGTCATTCTGATGCACGAAATATTTCCCAAAGGTTGGGAAATATAACTAAATGTAATTCCCACCGTTTTGAGCATGGTATTAATTTAGGAGTTTTTAGGATGGGGTAAACAGACTGAATTATCTACCCGTAATAGTAAGCCAGAAGCATAAATTTTCCTTTCTGCTATGATTAAGACATCGGGAAAGCGGAATATGTGATAAAATTTGAATATTGTAATTTCTGAAATCTGGTCTTCAACACCTGAGCCAGTTAGGGTAAATCGTCACCTTACTGCAATATCTCCTTTGCTTTATTAATGCGTCGCGTCCCATAAAATGGACATTGGAAAATTGAGTAAATCCAGAGCAGACGCCACAGAACGCGGTGTCTGATTGGGTCTTCACTGTTTGCATTAAACACATGAATTTCGATAAAACATACTAATAATAATAAAAAAAAGTAACCAGACACCCCTTCTTTTGGAAATGGACTTGTCCAAAAGGTTGATGTAGAAGAGTCCACTCGGCATAAATGGGTTAAACTTACATATATGTCTATAAATGTGAACGACATGCCTTACTGACTGTGATACTTGTAGCTGTATTTGCACCGTGCTATAAACCCATTCATGCCTAGTGGACTTTTCTACCTCTCTCTTTGGACAGGTTCATTTCCAATCTAAGGGGGGACTGGTTTGTTTTTCGCATTACCATTTATTATAGAAATTCCTGTATTTAATGCAAATAGTGCAGACACTGATCAGACGCCGCGTTCTGCGGCGTCTGATCTGGGTCTGCACTGTTTGCTTATATCCCTTTTATGAGACGCTAGGCATAAATGGGTTAACTGAGAAAGATGGATATTCCTCCAACGAAGACCACTCGGACTGAAAATACAGCCGACTCTCGTTATCTCGACTTCGCTTATCTCGATTAATCGCTTATTTCGAAGTGAAAATCTGGTCCCTGTTTTAACATGTAAATTTAACAACAGGTAACAAAATATTGTGGAAAAAGAGGAGAAATTGCTCCTAATGAGCAATTTCTCCTCTTTTCCACAATATTTTCAATATATCTCTAACTTTAGGAGTCAAATTACATATTTGTGAAATGTGTTTGTTCGATTTAAGTTTTCCTCAATTCTGCATCTCTGATATGTCGAGTTACGGATATCTCGAAGTATTTCAGAGAGTCCTTTAGACTTCGAGATAACCAGTCAACTTTATATCATATCTTTAAGGAGGGGATTCGTGGGCAAGAGACAAACCACAAGTTACAAAAGTTGCCTCTCATGTTGAACTGAACAAAATGGTAGAGTATATAGTCGCTCTAGAAGTTACAGAGTCAGAGTAATATTTTGATAAATATCATGAGCATTTTGTTGATATTGATATGATGAAGTATAGGAGTATTATAGTTTAGAGAGAGAGAGAGAGAGAGAGAGAGAGAGAGAGAGAGAGAGAGAGAGAGAGAGAGAGAGAGAGAGAGAGAGATTACACCCATTCTCAAAGCACTTTACTCTTGCAGAGAGAGAGAGAGAGAGAGAGAGAGAGAGAGAGAGAGAGAGAGATTGTCTCCATTCTCAAAGAAATCTTAAAGAAAAGATCTTGATGAAGCACACATATTGTTGCACAAAAATGAAGAAAATTAATGGCGTTTTAAGATTTCAAAACTTTTGTCAACGGCGCCATCTTTTTGTAATATTAAATAAGGTTTTAATTATTTCGTATCTTAGGTACCGCATGTATGAACCTTAAAAGACAGTCAGTTGGGGTTTTGAGCGTACATTGAAAAGATGAACTGACGGATATTCGAATTCAGTATTTTAATGCCTTTTCTAGTTTTTTTCTTTTCTTTTTTTTTATTTTAATATGGCATAATGCATGCAGGTATAATGTTAATATTGATGATATAAATGATTTTCTGTGGTTGTTCGTGGACATGTTAAATGGTTTTTGTTGTATATTCATAGTGGTTGTAAATTGCCTAATGTACAAGAGGTTAGTCCTTTTTGTTATATGTTCATGTTTTAAACACATCACGAAAACACACCTATATATTTCTGACCCTTAAACCCCACTTTTATATGGTAAAACTGGGGTTTACAGGGGTATTCATTACTTTTCTTATTTCTGCTCAAAACATAGATTGTGGGTACTCGTTAGAACCGCCTCAATGAGGCGGTTCTAACGAGTACCCACAATCTATGTTTTAAGCAGACGTTTGAAAAATATCAGAATTTTTTATCTGAAAAATTTTCATTTTTTGGTGATAAAATTTTCAGTATATTTGAATAGGCTTGTTTTCGTAATGATACCGCTGGATCAGTTGCAAACAATATAGATCCAGATCAGACGCCACACTTGTCTGTCTGTATTTTATCCAGGCATCGTATCTATTTTACCACATATTATGTCCTCCCACCTAAGGGAAGGGGGGGGGGGGTGGGGGTGGAGGCATATTGTTTTTGGTGCGGATCCCCTTGACGTCGGCTTTGGCGTTGGCGTCGGCGTCTCATTTTCTTGTCTGCACAATATTTTGTGAACCAGTGGTTGGATTCTTACCAAATTTTCATGGATATATAATTTGGACATAGAAAAGAACTGGATAGATTTTGGTGATCTTGATCTTATTTTCAAGGTCACAGTAGTAGAATAACTGAAAATTCACGGATGGGAACGGTCATCTGTTTTCTCTTAAAACACTGTTACATGTACTAGCTGCCTATTGATGTGTTTAAAATATTATTTGACGAATGTTAAACAGTACAGACCGGAAACGCGGCGTCTGATCTAGGTCAGCGCTGTTTGCTAATGTCTTTTTGTCCGTAGGCTTAGGGTAAATACGGTATCTTGCTAATATCAGTGCCAAGCGAAAAGGTGTTCCCGAACAAATGAGGACAATAAAGGCCCAGATCAGCCTGCGCATCCGCGCAGTCTGATCAGAGCCTTCGCTGTCCGCTAACGGAATAAACAGAAACTGTAGATTGTATTAATGGTGGATAAAAATGTCATCACGTGAGCTTCCACATAATTTATTAACTTCTACTCTCCTTGCCCCACGTTTCCCCTGTTTTACTATATAATTAGGGGTGGGGGTTACCTGAATTCTGAATAAAAGAAGTTTTTTATGGTTGTGTTGAAAACCTCAGAAATGATTTATGAAAGCTTTTAGCTTACAAACCGCCCACTGAAACATAACTTTGTGCAAGCACATTAGCGAGGTTCCGAAGTTAAACGCTTAAACTTTTCCCAAGTGATGAATTGCATATATGCATAATGCTTACCGCTTGGCGCAGTTCAATTCTGTATTTTCTGAATTCTATGTGTTGATCACAATTATGATTTCAAGTACTGTATAATAAATTGAAAACTCGTCTTGAGATGTTTTTTATAGCAATGTCATTTGCCTTGGAGCAGGAAGTTGGCAACACAGAAGACTATGTACAGTCAAATTTCAATGGCTCGAACATCTTAAGCCTGAGGAACATGGAAACTTGTTGTAGATATGGTACATGTAGTTCGAGCCACAGAGGGTTAATCATAGCGCCAGGCCTGGATGCAAATGGCGATATCACGAAAACACGCCTATATAATTTTGACCCCCTTAAAACCCACTTTTATATAGTTAAACTGGGGTTTGCAGGTGTATACATTATTTTTCTTATTTCTGCACAAAAACATAGACTGTGGGTACTCGTTAGAACCGCCTCATCGAGGCGGTTCTAACGAGTACCCACAAGCTATGTTTTAAGCAGAAACATGAAAAAGTTCAGAATTTTTTATCTCAAAATTTTCATTTTTTTTGTGGTAAAATTTTCAGTATATTTGAATAGGCGTGTTTTCGTAATGAATTTAGGGGTGTCTTTTGATCTATAAGATTTCATGATAAAAAATGAAAATCAGGCATTCATGGAGACATTTATGTCAAGATCTGTCCCTTGGGGGACGTCAGATGTAGCAGAAATGATGCCAGATATTTATCTTTCGACGATAAGCGAGCACCCAGATCTCAGCGCACCCATGTCTGACGCACGGAATGGTCGGAATATCGCCTGATATAGCTGATGCACATTGGCCTATCTCACTGACCCCTCATTTGAATATATAAGTTGGCATTGTCGATTTCATGAAAAGGGTGCATGCTGTACACAATTTTATAGTAGTAAATCCTGATACGTAATTCATTGATTTGACATGGGGTATAACCATTTAATCGCCGTTTGTAAATTTAATTCAATAACGCCAGGAACAAAAGAATCATAAATTATTAACAAACAAACATGTGACCAAGAGTACTATTAAACATGTGATCAAGAGAACTATCAAACATGTGATCAAGAGTACTACCAAACATGTGATCAAGAGAACTATCAAACATGTGATCAAGAGTACTACCAAACATGTGATCAAGAGTACTACCAAACATGTGATCAAGAGAACTACCAAACATGTGATCAAGAGTACTACCAAACATGTGATCAAGAGTACTACCAAACATGTGATCAAGAGTACTACCAAACATGTGATCAAAAGTACTATCAAACATGTGATCAAGAGAACTATCAAACATGTGATCAAGAGTACTACCAAACATGTGATCAAGAGTACTATCAAACATGTGATCAAGAGTACTACCAAACATGTGATCAAGAGTACTACCAAACATGTGATCAAGAGTACTATCAAACATGTGATCAAGAGTACTACCAAACATGTGGTCAAAAGTACTACCAAACATGTGATCAAGAGTACTACCAAACATGTGATCAAGAGTACAATCAAACATGTGATCAAGAGAACTATCAAACATGTGATCAAGAGTACTACCAAACATGTGATCAAGAGTACTATCAAACATGTGATCAAGAGTACTACCAAACATGTGATCAAGAGTACTATCAAACATGTGATCAAGAGTACTACCAAACATGTGGTCAAGAGTACTACCAAACATGTGATCAAGAGTACTACCAAACATGTGATCAAGAGTACTACCAAACATGTGATCAAGAGTACTACCAAACATGTGATCAAGAGTACTATCAAACGTAAGATCAAGAGTTTATGAAATCAGGCTGAAAATTGAGTTTTTTTATCCAAACTAAGATGTCAGCTTAAATTTTGTAACGGCATGTTTAAATTGGTTTAAAACTATTTTTTCGACATTGCTTTATTCATTGAAAAACACACTGATACTAACCACGCCACTCCTTACAAATAAATTGTGCTTTATACTAAATTCTGTTTAAAACATCGTTGAAATAGACATTGTTTTAGACTAGCTCATAATACGTTACGAACAAACACATTGGACGCGAGCCATCACGAAAACATGCCTATATATTTTTGACACCCTTAAACCCCACTTTTATATAGTAAAACTGGGGTTTACAGGGGTATTCATTATTTTTCTTATTTCTGCTCAAAAACATAGATTGTGGGTACTCGTTAGAACCGCCTCGCCGAGGCGGTTCTAACGAGTACCCACAATCAATGTTTTGAGCAAAAGTTTGAAAAAATATCAGAGTTTTTTTATCTGAAATTTTTCAATTTTTGGAGGTGAAATTTTCTATATATTTGAATAGGCGTGTTTTCGTAATGACTACATAAGGTACCGGCTAAGTAATAACATTTGTAAATACCATTTTGATTTTAAGAATAAAAGTTTTTTTGTCAACTAAGGATAAGCTGTTTGGTTGAAAAGTCTAGTTTGGTTGAAGTCCTCAACCACAAGTGACTGAAATGAGCGTAACTAGAAAACTCTACCACGAGTTTGCGGCAACAAACCTCTCACCAGCGCGACCGCTTTCTCGATTAGCTGACCGTTACCCTGGAACCTGATTTAACCTGTGAAAGTTGTCACGTGTTTACTGTAGTGTTTATACACGCCTTTAAACAACTATAGTTATAAGCTGTACATCAATTGGACGAAGCATGTGATGGCGTGATGGAGAATAAAATTAACGCCATTTCCTCATGTCATCGGAGATGTCTGTTTGTGCGCGTAACTTAATGACTTGCTTTTCATAGATTACTTATGCCTGTTAGAACTGATTTGTCAATAATCTTCACTTTGTCTATAGATCAACTGATAATCATAATTTGGTGTTTAACGTGTACACTATATGATATAACTTCTAGATAATGCATGACATCACGAAAACATGCCTCTGTAATTTTGATCCCCTTAAACCCTACTTTTATATAGCAAAACTGGGGTTTACAGGGGTATACATTATTATTTCTTATTTTGCTAAAAAGATAGATTGTTGGTACTCGTAAGAACCGCCTCGCCGGGGCGGTTCTAACGGGTACCCACAATCTATGTTTTGAGAAGAAATATGAAAAATATCCGAATTCTTTATCTGAAAAATTTCCTTTTTTGGTTGTAAAATTTTCAATATATTTGAAAAGGCGTGTATTCGGAATGATTTGTAGGGCCGACGACGCATGTTCATAATGCCAGAATAGCAGAAAGGAGACAAACAAGTGTGTTCGAGATAAACAATTATCTCCCTACATACTGGTTTCAGTTACGTTAAAAAATGGCCACCCTCTGAGCGAAAGGCTCAGCACAGCCCAAGACCCGTCCGACCGATTCATCTGACAGAGCAACCGCCTTTGGATCGGGAGTCCTAGCCCGGTCATACATAAGAATTTCTGAAATTGGCTCTTTGTGTTGAAACACAGCATTAGGTAGAAGTGCTATGATTGGTCACACCGGTGACAGTATATGACAGGCAGTAGTATGACGTCAAGTGAATGGGGCATGATACCTGTACAGTCAACCCTCTTTATACCGACACTCGATATAACGACAAAATTCATTATAATGACAATTTGAATCTCACGAAGCCTTCGCTCAAGAGGTGACAGTTAATGAGAAATTATACAAGAATGATTGAATTAAAACTTCAAGTAACATATGTTTTGGATATTTGTTAGAATCGCCTCAGTGTTCGGTTGTGGGCCGCGTCCAGCGTCGATCCTCAAAAAAAATATAACCCGCAAACAGCCTACCCTTATTGTTCTTTCCCCGATGTACGTGTCGCATTCATACAATTCTATTAATCTATGTTTACGAGACCACAATGCGATTATGAAGTAAATAGGTAGGCAGGCAGTTGGGGCAGAAAAAAATCGTACAATTTTCACACCCGGTCCACATTCTGCATTCTTGCGTATGCGCTCTGAAACATCTCACGGACCTGAAAGATGTATGTATCTATTCAGATTTTTAACACTACCAAGCAACTGAGTCACATAGAGGCAGCGCCGGAAAATCCGGATTAGTTTTACTGGACTTCTGGTTTGGCTTAAAACGGGCCTAGTTATAATTTCTAACTAGGTGACCTCGCCCAGACCCCGTGCATGTACAGTATAACCTCAATGGCTCGAACACGGATGGCTCGTTTACTGTGGATGATTCGAACTCGTTTTTCAGTCTCTACAAAATTCTTCCAATAGCTCAGGAAAACAAATATTTAGGGATTTTTTTCTTATTTTATCATGGAATTGTATGTTGTGTGTACTCATTAGAATCGCATCATCGAGGCGATTCTAATGAGTACATTCAAGATACAATCATTGTGTAGAAAATCGATTTCCCTAAATTATCGCTATTTGCTTCCTGAACTGGTGCCATGATTAACCCTCAGTGGCTCGAACTACCCAAGTTTCGAACAAATTTCCATGGTCCCAAAGATGTTCGAGCCATCGAGGTTCGACTGTAAATAATCGTCTAGTCTGTAGGTTACAGAATTTTGAACGTTGGCCTAAAGGGTTCGAGTTTAAAACTAACATCATGGAGTTTTGAAAGATCTTACATTAAGGTCTTAAATTTAAGATCTTGATAAAACAATGAAATAATAATCAGTCTGTCTCCATGAAATAATAATCAGCTGGTCTGTCTCCAGACTGTCTTTTTGTTTATATCTGTTTGTCTTCCCAGTGTGTAAAATCTAGAGTACTTAAAATTCCTAATCAGTTACGTACCTTAGTTTAATCAAAGCACTGAGAGTGCTGATGGTGGCGGTTTCCTTAATTTCTATAAGCCTCTAGACTACATATCATCTGTACTTTCATTTTGTTCAATACTTCTTGATATGTAACTAAAGCAATGCCATTTTCGCTACACCATGTGGGCATTCTGCACAATTCAGAGTAACTAGTTTCAGTATCTTGAATATTTGATCCACATCACTGTGGTTCTGAACCCCTTTGAACCACATTTTTATTTAATTTCCCTGTACTGTGTACAGTAACATTATTTATAATCAGATAACACAGTTTTTCTTGTTGTTTTTTTTTTTTGTCTTTTATTTTTCAAGTATGAAATACTTACATGTTACTTATTTCTTAAAGGACTGAAAGGATTGTAAGTAGTGGGTATTCATTACAACTACCCTATCACAATAACTTTCAAATAAGTACCAGTAACATATGTTTTGTGTAGAAATTATAATTAAAAAGATAATCTGGATAATCATCTAGAGTGCTTAAATGTACATAGTTCTGGCCTTTTACCGTTTACCGTCTGTTATTCCATCCATTTGAGGAGTCATTATGTCCATTCTATATATATATATATATATATATATATATATATATATATATATATATATATATATATATATATATATATATATATATATATATTGTATCTAGAAACAAACAAGAGCTCTACAAGCGGAGGCATCATACACCCTTGGCAAGTAATAAGATGTAGCACATATGCGGACTACTGTGCAATTCTGTGCTCCAGACCTGTGTAAATTTGTAAGTGGAGTAAGCTGGGAACCAAAAAAATACCAAAAATTTCAAAGGGACATAATGCTGCTACTATTTGTTGGACTGTAATTTTGGAATAATATGTGCTGCTCCACATCATGGTCAAACTACAAATCAAGTTTCAGCTTGATTGGATGTAAACTATATGAGGAGTTAGCCGGGAACAAAAGATTAACAGAATTTTAAAGGGGCATAACTCTGTTAATATATCGTGTACTGTAACCTCCTAATAATATGCGCTGCTCCACACCACGGTCTAACAATAAATCGCTTTTCAGCATGATTGGATGTAAACTATAGAAGGAGTTTGCCAGAAATGCAAAGTTGATGGAAATTTTTAATGGGGCATAACTCTGGTAATATTTGATGTTTGGTAACCTCAAAATAATATGTGCTGCTCCACATTATATTCTTATTATAAATCGGGTTTAAGCTCAGTGTAAGTATTTACAAAGTTTCAGTTTGATCAGGTGTAAACTATAGCAGTTAGCCAGAAACGAAAAGATTACAGAATTTTCAAAGGGGCATAGCTCTGCTAATATATGGTGGACTGTAACCTCAAAATAATATGCCCTGCTCCACTTCATGGTGTAACTATAAATCAAGTTTCAGCTTGATCCAATGTAAACTGTAGTAGGAATAAGCCGGAAACAAAAAATTTACAGAAATTTTCAAAGGGGCATAACTGCCAATATTTGGTGGACTGTAACCTTGAAATAATTTGCGCTGCTCCACATCATGTTCTTACTATAAATCAAGTTTAAGCGCGATCAAATGTAAACTGTAGGAGGAGTTAGCTGGGGAAGTGAAAAATTTACTGAAAATTTCAAAGGAAAATAACTCTGCTGATATTTAGTGGACTGTAACCTCGAATATATATGAGCTGCTCGATATCATGGTCTAACTATAAATCAAGTTTCAGCTTGATCCGATGTAAACTAGGAGGAGTTGGCCAGAAACAAAAAGTTTACAGAAATATTCCAAGGGACATAACTCTGTCAATATTTGGTGGAGTGTGGCCTCAAAACAACATGCGCTGCATCACATCATGGTCTACCTATAAATCAAACTTCAGCTTGATCGGATGTAAACTGTAGGAGAAGCTAGCAAGAAACTAAAAAAATTAGCGAAATTTTCAAAGGGTCATTATTCTGCTAATATTTGATGGACTGTAACCTCGAACAAATATGCACTGTTCCACATCATGGTCTAACTGTAAATCAAGTTTCAGCTTGATCCGATGTAAACTGTAGGAGGATTTAGTCAGAAACGAAAAGTTTATTGAAATTTTCAAAGGGACATATCTCTGCTAATATTAGGTGGACTGTAACCTTGAAATAATATGCACTGTTCCACATCATGGTCTACGTATAAATCAAGTTTCAGCTTGATTGGATGTAAACTGTAGGAGGAGTTAGCTGGAAACAAAAAAACTTACAGGAATTTTCAAAGGGGCATAACTCTGTTAGTATTCGGTGGACTGTAACCCCGAAACATTATGTGCTGCTCCACATCATGGTCAATTTATAAACCAAGATTCAGCCTGATGGGATGTAAACTGTAGGAGGAGTTAGCTGGAAACAAAAAAGTTTATGGCTTCAGACCCCATAACCTAATACGCCCTGTTTGAAAAACGAGTATAATAAAAACAGTAGTGAGCTTAAAGATGTTCAGATGCATCCCCTAATTTCAGAATATTTCAAATTACGGTAAAGATATTGGCAAAATGAAAATTATGTTGAAAACCCCATTTAGAGATTCCTGAATGTTCAAAGTCTTAGTAACTGGTATTGCTATTTATACTTGGTAAAAAAGCTATCCCACAATACACTATCCTGTCACTGATTCTTTTAGATTTCAAAACCTCATCATTTTATTCCAGACTGCTAATTTTTATTTAAAAAAAGTCAGTATTCTATTACTATTGATATTAAGACTTAAAATTTCAAGCTAGAATTTTTTTTTTAAATTATGAAAATTAATATAATTAAATTCCAAAAACTTTTTTTTTAAATATGAAAAATGCAAGATACAGGTTACTATGTTGGAAAAAAAAATTACCAAGAACAAATTTATTTTTGATAATTACATTCCAAAGATCATTACAAAATACACATAAAACTTCAGTAAAATAACTTCAGACAATGAAATTTAAATTTTAGTTTGACATAAATTTGATTTCTCAAAATTAAATTGTATCAAACTAAATATGAAAATGTATAAGCACTGCACCCTAACAAAAGGGGAAGAGACTTTTTCTCTCTGTATACATTCTTTGAATATTTTCAAATTAAATTTTTTTAAAAGATTTTTGAAAAAAAATTCTTAAGAACCACTGTTGTAAGTACATGTATTTGGAATATTTTCAAATTAAAGTTTTTAAAACATTTTTTTAAATTTTTCATAAAAACCAATGATGTAAGTATTTGGAATATTTCAGTAAAGTTTTCACCATTTGACTCGCTAGTCACATGTCTTTCTTTTTAGCACATATACAACCAAACGTGAAATAAGAGGATGTGTCTGCTTTAATCTATAAAAAAAATTTGTGGTTAAAATACGGTTTCACAAAATCCAAAATCAAGCTTCGAATTCAACTGTGATTTCTGTTTGTCTCAGCTCTCTGCACACTTCATATATAAACAAGAGGACCATGGTGGTCATTAACGCTCACCTGTGCCTAAAAGGTCACTCAATGTCTACAATATTCATTAATCTGGAGGATATAACTCCAAAATATCCATGTCCTCCACTTCTGCAAGTTTAAGGAAGATCCAATTTTAACTGATGAAGCTATGCAGCAAACAAGTTTCTACTACCAAATACTGTCTGGGGAGATAACAAAAAAAAAAACAAAAAAAAAAAAAAAACAAAAAAACACAGCATCCAGAATTGTGGTCCTTACATGCAACACACCTTTTTAACCTCATGTACAATTCTACCAAGTATCATCAGTGTATCTTCCATGGCGCTTAAGTTATGACAATCACATGGTTTCCACTGACAAATACTGTCAGGGGAGTGAACTCAAAAACTGCAGTATTCTAAGTTACAGTTTTTGTATACGACTAACCTTCTTACCTCCTGTTCAATCCTACCAAGTACTATCAATATATTTCAAAGGGTATTGGACTTACAAGGTCTCTATTACCAAATACTGACAGCGGTGATACCTAAAAAATGCAGTACCTAGAGTTGTAGATCTTGTACAAGACGCGTCTTCTCAACGTCTTGTACAATTCTCCTTAATATCATCGATATATCTGAAATGGTGTTGGAGTTATGGCAATCATAAGGTTTCCATTACCAAATGCTGTCAGGGGAGATAACTAAAAACTGTGGCATCTAGAGTTGTGATTCTTTTGTGTGACATGCTTTCTCAACCTTATGTACAATCCTACCAAGTATCATCAATGCATCTGAAAAGATGTTGGAGTTACCAAGGTCACAAAGTTTCTATTAGGGGAGATAATTCTAAACCACAGCACCTGGAGTTGTAGTTTATGCAACACATCTTCTCAACCTCATGTACAATCCTATTGAGTTCAATCAATATATCTGAAAGGGTGTTGGAGTTATCAAATGCACAAGGTTTCTTTTACTAAATACTGTCAGGGCAGATGACTAAATAACTGTGGGACCTAGAGTTGTAGTTCTTGTATGTGCCACACCTCAATTCTTTCAAAAGATATGTTCTGGGAACTCAATGAAAGCATGCTACCAGGACGTTTCTAGAAGTCCTAGTTAGTACCCACAACATATGTTTACTAGGGGAAATAAGAAAATATGTACCTAAGCACTCCTTTAATCTAGAGCTCTGAAATGTAGACACTTCTTGTCTGATTCTCTTGATGTTAATACATTTTAAGATTTTTTTTTATCCATTTCAAAAGGTACAAATTATCTGACCAGCAAGAGAAACTGGGCCTAATTCAAAACCATATTATTTAAGTAGTTGTGGTCATGATACACTCAAATTACACAAACCTTATTCCATACTCATAAATCTGTAAAATAATGATGAATCAGAATGTTCAGACCAACAGACATGGACCCCAGAATAAAGGGTATAATCAGGCATCCATGGAAAGTAAGCCTTACTTGGTAAGCAAGCTTTACCCACCATGCCCATAAGCCTGAACAAAAGACATGTAGGTAGAAGTGTTATGTCCGGGATTTTGGAAGTCTACTTATGAAATCAGTAAAAAAAGTAACCATTTTTTCAAATCAGAATATTTTCTGACTAACTTTTATGAGACAACTAATCTATCTATATTCCTTGCACTCATTACTGTTTTTGCCTGGCAAGAAATAGAAACAAAATACTGGGCATTTACACACACACACACACACACACACACACACACACACACACACACACACACACACACACACACACACACACACACACACACACACACACGTGTAAAACTGAACACACACACACACACTAACACATGTGTAAAATTGAACACACACACACACACACACACACACACACACACACACACACACACACACACACACACACCTTTGCAAAATGTTCTAGGAAGGAGCATTTCTTACTATTTTAATAACTCAATACTTTAGACACAGTGGATACGCATTTACGAACAAATTCGAATTAATGTCGACAACATTGAATAGACGTTGACGCCATTACGTTGAATAAACTTCGATTCATATTGCTGCAACAATGTGGTGATGGGTTTAACTGGTTTAAATTCCCCTTAAAACTAATGAACTGGGATTCGCTCGTCCAATAATAACGGCTTTTCCGAGTACTAGTCGAGAGCAGCCGCAAAATCTGCAGTCAAAAAACATATTAACCTTCTTAGAGCGGTTTAAGGGGAACGACTTCTGAATGTTGTTAGCTTATTGTTTATAGTGATCATCACTTTTAACGGTAATGGACTGGCATAGAACAGGGATTATTAAAAAAAATAAGTGATTTCATACTTCAAAATGCCCTCGCTTATTCAGAACATACTTATATAGCGGTGAACTTATAAACAACAAAACGTGAAACGATAATACCACGCCCCTATCATGTTTCGGGTAGATAAGTCTGTCAAAAATGGACGAAATTTGCCCATCAGCAACCCCAAACCAGGCCTCCGCAACATCAATGCACACACTAAAATTCATTAAATTTTACTTAAGTTATCATCCGGAAATGAAAATACGGACTTGCATATAAATCTGTCAAAAAATAACGAAATTTGTCTATTAAAATTCCCAAACCAGATCTTTACAATATCAATGTTCAGACCGAATTTGGTAAAAATCCATTGATATTTACTCAAGTTATCGTCCGGAAACAAAAAATACGGATATATCCTCAAAACATAAAGTATATTAATGCAAACCCACAATTTCCCTATATTAAAAGATGAAGTGACCTTCGACAGTGTCCAAACATTTGTTCCAAAACTTCAAGTTTTTGGTGCTTATCCAAGAAAATGTTTGGGACTGTGCACAAAAGTTAGTTTATAAAGTTAAAGGAACAGACTGAAGAAGTTGTGTTGGGATCCTGCCCAAAACTAATTTGAAAACTTCACAGGATGGATACAAAACGAAAATGGGGATCATGCTCAAAACTAGGAAAAGTTCTCGAGGAAAGTTTTGGGATCGTGCCCGAAAGCAACTTTGAATTATTCTCGGGATCGGTCCCAGATGATCATTTGGGATTGTGCCCAAACAAAATCTCAGGAACTTCGACAAATGATTTTTGGGATCGTGCCCAAAAGCAAGGTTAACACAATATAAAATGTATTCCTTATCAAAAGCTGAAACAATTGCTATTTGGGATCGATCCCAAAACATGAACTTTTAATCGGAAGGTATTTCAATAGACTTCAATATTTTGGGATCGATTCCGAAACGCATATTATATACACTTTACACAGTCTTTAATACATGTATTTATGATTCAAACATACTGTAAACAGGGGATCGTGCCCAAACTATAGCGATTAGAAAAGTGTTTGTTAATATACATTTGTAATATTCACGTGTTTTTTGTATTTTTTGCCAGAAAATTATTGATATATTACCAGAAGTATTTCAAATGTAAATTTCGCAATCAGGAAAATTTTTTTTCTCGATTTAAAATATTGTTTGTTAATTATATATATATATATATATATATATATATATATATATATATATATATATATATATGGAACTAAATAGATAGATATATGTAGTTTAAATATAGATATCTGAGTTTCTAAACAAACACAGATACCTCTAATTTGAAAAGTGATATCCGCATTTGAAATGTACATGTATGTAATCAAGATGCAGATATTTTAATTACAATTCGGATAGCTTTATTCCATAACCATAAAACATATAGAGATATCTGCATTTGAAATACATATTTTTGTAATTAAAATACAGATATTTGCATGAATGAATGAATTTAAATGAAGATAACTGTATTTAAAATATAATGTAGATATATTTATTAAATGAGTATAAACATAAACGGGCCGACATATAAAACATCAACATAAACTTGAATGCTTTATTGGTATTTTAAATGCTAACATACACAGGTACGTGTAGTCAAAAGGACTTGTTCAAATTTAAGACAAGTATGACAAGGAGTTTTGGTGTCCGAAAGGCCAGGGTGAATAGATTAATCTTTTTTTTTTTCTTTTTTTCATATAAACGCTAGGCAATTTGGGTAAAAAATTCAGCAGATGAAATTTTGAAATGTTTTGTTACTTTTCGCAGAAAAAAAAAACAGCTTATACAAATATATGAGCTCGTGTAATATGTTACTCATCACGAAAACATCCCTATATAATTTGACCCCCTTAAACCCCACTTTTATATAGTAAAAGTGGGGTTTACAGGGGTATGCATTATTTTTCATATTTCAGCTCAAAAACATAGATTGTGGGTACACGTTAGAACCGCCTCACCGAGGCGGTTCTAACGAGTACCCACAATCTATGTTTTGAGCAGAAATATGAAAAATATCAGAGTTTTTTACCAGAAAATTTTCGGTTTTTGGAGGTGAAATTTTCTATATATTTGAATAGACGTGTTTTCGTAATGTTTCGCAGAAAAACAGCTTATACAATATTATTACCCGTATCAAGAGCTCGTGTGATATGCCACTTGTCATTATTTTCTATCTTCTGCCTGATCTTTTACCAGCAATAATTCACCTGAGGTCAGTGAACTGGCTTGATTGCCCCTGCTAAACACTGATGATGAGGTTATGCATATTAGGGAACTTAAAACACATTTGTGCATTACTTTGATGTCAGTGGCGGACAGAATTCAGGATACCTCCTCCCCCATTTGATAAGTCGTAGATGTCAGCATACTACTCGTATAAAGTGTGGCATGGCATGGTGGCATAAAATAAAATTGGGCGTGGCCGGTTTGACATGGTCGTATCATGTGCAAAACTAACATCTACGACTGATAATAGTCTACTCACAAAAAAAAAAAAAAAAAAAAAGATGCCCCCCTTTACCGAAATCTCGAAGCCAAAACCCGAAACCGAAACAAAAAAGCCAACCTGGAATACTCGGAGAACGATAGGTCCCTTTCTGTATGCTGACCAACCCGCGCGTTTCCACATAGTACATGTACATGTACATATCAGCACATGTACACATCATTCTGTTTCGGCAAGCCGGCCTCGGTGGTTCATTTGGATGCGCCATCCGACTGGAGACCAGGAGATCGCGGGTTCGACCCCCGCCGAGGTCGGCAACAGTTTTCGTAGAGACTGATCATGAAATATTTTTTACAGTCATTCTCTCTCTTCCGCTGATTCAAGAAAGGCAGTTGGGTTGACTGGGCCGTAAAACCTCAACACAAACAAATTCTGTTTCGGCAAAGTACCATTTTATAGCAATTAACAACTAGAACTTCAAAATGCTTATTTCCAAATATTACAAATAACAGCCCGATTTGCAACAGAAACCGTGATGTATTTAATCTGGTCTGCTTAATGAAAGGTTATTTGTTGCAGGCATATACAGCGGAGACACTATTCACCAATATCAGCGCATTGACAAATTAGATATCAAACAAAAGTCCTTACCACAGTTTGACCATACCCTGCTTGTCTAGGCTGACCTTGTGCATGCGTGGCTCCTGGTCCTTTTGGGTCTGTCCATATTTATACGGCTGACTGCCTGAGGACCCAGAAGCTTGTCCATAAGAAAATAGCTGGATAGGAGGGTATGCATCATTATAAGTTGAAGGAGGAGCTGAAATAAATACAGACAGAAGTGATTTGTTCAAGAAGTGTCCGGTGTTTTGGGATCTATTGGATTTCTACTGTTCATAAAGAAAGCATGTTATTATAATTTTAACCCCCTTAAACCCCACTTTTATATAGAAAAACTGGGGTTTACAGAAGTAAACATTGATTGTTTCCGCTAAAAAAGTAGGTTGTGGGTACTCATTAGAACCGCCTCGTAGAGGCGGTTCTAACGAGTACCCACAATCTATGTTTTGAGCATTATATGAAAAAAATATCACAGTTTTCTATCAGAAAATATTCAGTTTTTGGTCGTTAAAATTTCAATATATTTGAATAAGCGTGTTTTCGTAATGTTTTGACAGAACCACTGTGAACAACAGATAACAAAACATAATCGTCTTGATACCCCGTTTAGCCAGACCTATACGATTGTATAAGCCATGACATCACAAAAACATACCTATATAATTTTGACCCCTTAAACCCCACATTATACATTATTTTTTCTTATTTCTGCTCAAAAACATAGATTGTGGGTAACCCCTCGGCTCTAATGAGTATCCCTAATCTATGTTTTGGGCTGAAATGTGAAAAAATATTAGAATTTTTACCTGAAAACAGTTTGTGGTGATGAAATGTTCAATATATTGAATAGGCGTGTTTTCGTAATGTCATTTCACCATATAATATGGATACTAAGAAATAGTTTTGTTAATTATGATACAGTCGACTCTCGTTATCTCGAATTACAAGGGACTGTCTGGAAAACTCCGAGATATCCGTACCTCGATATATCAGGTTTACAGAATTGAGGATAAATAAATCGAACAACCGCATTTCACAAATGTATACGTTATTTGACTCCTGGAGTTATGATATATTGAAAATATCGTGGAAAAGAGGAGAAATTGCTCCTTAGGAGCAATTTCTCCTCTTTTCCACAATATTTTGTTACATGTTGTTAGATTTTCATGTTTAAACAGGGATCAGATTTTCACTTCGAGATAAGCGGCAATTCGAGATAAGCTAGGTCGAGATAACGAGAGTCGACTGTAGGAGGCCAATGTATGGCTTAACCCATTTATGCCTAAAGAATCTTCTACACCAGCTTTTTAGAAAAGACTATTTGCAATAGATTGAGTACCTGGTACTTTTTATTATTAACATATTTTGGAAATTCCTGTACGTAATTTTGTAGACTCTAATCACACGCGGCGCTCTGTGGCGTCTAATCGGGGTCTACACTGTTTGTAAATGTCCCTTTTATGGAATGTTAGGCATAAATTGGTTAAAACATTGCTATAATTAATACTAAAATGAACGGTTTTTAAAACGGCGAGATTCTCACGAGCCCTCTTATGATATAAGCCCTTACATATTCCCTTTTAGGAGAGCATATATATCATGGGGTACACATTGCATAGAATTGTTAGTATAAACCTTGTTTTTGGATCCCTTCCGATTTTCAATGCAGCAGCACGAGACTTACTTCTCGTTATCCCGACCTCGCTTACCTCGAATTACCGCTTATCCCGAAGTGAAAATCTGGTCCCTGTTTAAACATGAAAATCTAACAACAGGTAACAAAATATTGTGGAAAAGAGGAGAAATTGCTCCTAAAGTTCTCCTCTTTTCCACAATATTTTCAATATATCTCTAACTCCAAGAGTCGAATTACGTATACATTTGTGAAATATGGTTGTTCGATTTATCTATCCTCAATTCTGCAAACCCGATATGTCGAGGTACGGATATCTCGAAGTATTTCAGACAATCCCTTGGAATTCGAGATAACGAGAGTCGAGTATAATAAAAAAAAAAAAAGTCGGATGCGTGGGTGTAGTGAGACCATGAAGTGTACATTTCACCCCCTAGTATGACAGTACGGACAGTTGGACTATTGTAAGCCCCTTTTAGAAAGGCGTTATACAGATGAACGTTTGACAGTTCGGGGTATCAGACTTTAGTCCTAATTTTAAGACAGTGAAGAACTCGGTTGTTTTCTTAGTAGTCTAATGTCTAATAAAAAAATAGAAACACACTGAGGTCTTGTCATTGAATTGAAACCAAATGTATGCACAAAGTAGAGTTAAACAACAAATCACCCATTTCTCCCATCCACGCACATCCCTAACCTTACTCTCTTACACCTGCCGCATCAATCACAAACACAATCACACAAAACAGGGGCGGATCCAGGATGATTACTATTTTATCAAATTACAGTACTTAACCTAAATGTTCGGACAGAATGTCTGCGCAGACAGAGTAGGTGCATAAAGCGGCATAATGCGGCATCTTATCTGGGTCTACTATGTTTGCTTAGGCATGTAAACTCAACCTTGCTATGTGAGTTTGCCACTCACACAGATTCACGGGTATACATGTGGTAAAATGCACTTGTTGAAGACAAATATGGTATCCAAAATGTATTAAAGCTTTTCAGTCAAAGGGTCCCAACTAAACCCCTCCAACAACCTGTTGATCTGCCCCTGCAAACAAACAGCTCAAAGCACATTGATAATGTCGCTTTTGAATTCAAATATATTTTTGTATCAGCTATACTCATATAACATTTACTATGTTTTGAGCAGAAATATGAAAAATATCAGTTTTTTTTATTTGAAAATTTTCAGTTTTTGGAGGTGAAATTTTCTATACGTATTTGAGTAGGCATGTTTTCGTAATGATCCGCCCAGTCTGATTAGTCTTCGTTGTCCGCATGAAAAAGCGTTAGTCCTTAGCTACCCATTGAGCACAAAGTGAGGCGGTTCTAACGAGTACCCACAATCTATGTTCTGAGCAGAAATAAGAAAAATAATGTATACCCCTGTAAACCCCAGTTTTACTATATAAAGGTGGGGTTTGAGGGGGTCAAAATTATATAGGTATGTTTTCGTGATGCTTTTCTACTGACCATTGAAAGGCAGTTCAGTTCTTCTTTGATCGTGCGCTGATTGTTTCATATGTGGCGTTTGATTTGTCATTGCTTGTTCCTCATCACGTCTTCTTTATTTATTTATTTATTTTTTTTTATTAATTTAATTTAATTTATTTATTTATTTTATTTATATATTTTTATTTATTTTTTTTTTTTTAATTTCTATTTTTATTTTTTATTTATTTATTTTTTTTTGCGCCTCGACAGGCTGTGTTTTGGGACTGTGGCATAATGGCATTTCGCTAGGTATCTTAACTTACATATTTATGACGAAAACATACCTATATAATTTTGACACAGGTTTGACAATTGCTGAAAGTCTACAAAGCTGTGGTGCTGCCAACACTATTGTATACATGCGAACCGTGGACAGTTTAACAACGACACGCCAAAAGACTGAACCACTTCCATACGAGCTGTCTTAGAATCTTTTAAAGATTAAGTGGCAGGACAGGATTCCAGACGCAGAAGTCCTAAAAAGGGCAGGGATGCAGAGTGTGCATACTTTTCTGAAACTGGCACAGTTAAGATGGACAGGCTATGATACCAGGATGCCTGAGGAACGTTTGCCAAAGAAAATCCTATATGGAGCACTAATAATGGGCAAACGCTCCCATGATGGTCAGAACAAGCGATACAGAGACACTCGCAAAACCTCCCTCAAAGATTTCAACATACCAACATAGTCGTGTGAATAAATTGCACAGAACCGAGCAAAGTGGAGAGGCCTCATCAGAAGAAGTGCTAGTGAATATGAGACAAAAAAGAATCAGCAAAGCCGAGCAGAAACGTGTACAGCGCAAAGCCAGAGCTAAGGCATCACCGACAGAGCTATCTTGCTCTGACCTCTGAATTGCAACAGACAGTTTAGAGCTAGAATTGGTCTAAATAGCCATCATAGAACACACAAACAATAGCATTTCTCGCATGGGATTAAGATAGATCATTGCCAGTAATGACAGACGAACTATATATAATTTTGTCTCCCATAAACCCCACTTTTATATAGAAAAATTAGGGTTTAAAGGGGTATAGATTATTTTTCTTTTCTGCTCAAAAACATATATTGTGGGTAGTCGTTAGAACCGCCTAGGTAAGCCGGTTCTAACGAGTACCCACAATCTATGATTTTTCGGCAGAAATATGAAAACATATCAGAATTTTTATCTGAAAATTTTGAGTTTTGTGGTGTGAAATTTTCACCAAGTTTGAATAGGCATGTTTTGGTCATGTTATTGTACGTATCCTAGTAGCTGTTTCTACTGATAATCCATAATCGTTGTCTGTTGCAGTTCTTTCCCCGGGATTCCTTTTCATCCAGTACGGGGTATTCTACTTAAATCTATATTGGACAGTTATCGGCCCAACAGGATTTCTGTCGGGGCGATAACGGTCCAATATAGATTTAGGCAGAATGGTAGCTAGATTGTTTGTATGTCAGTTATTGAATTGAGTCATTGAGTATCTCCTTTTTTTGTTACTTATATCGTCCTTTTACAGTACTTTGGTTAATAAAATGACAGGCTTGCATCACGGAAGAAAAAACACATTTGCGAGCCTCGTAAACATCTCACATCTCCCTCAAAGAAAAAAAAAAAAAAAAAAAAAAAAAATATATATATATATATATATATATATATATATATATATATATATATATATATATATATATATATATATCACGGAAACGTTTCCCCGCCACCCTTGTTTTATCAATATATCGTCATTTTTGTCCGTTTTATATATATTCTACAGAAACAAATATATATATATATATATATATATATATATATATATATATATATATATATATATATATATATATATATATATATATATATATATATATATATATATATGTATGTATGTATATGGTATTTCCCACAATTCCCACAAAGGTTACGACCATAGAGGAACTATGAAACAAGGACCGTGATAGTTCTATAGCGCTCATATGAGCTAACAGATTTTGCATACTTCATATTAAAATTTCACACAAGTAGATTGCTGTAAGAGTTTTTGTATAAATTTCATGTGTAGGAGTCCTACAAAATGGAGTAGCAATACCGTGTATGGCAATCAGTGCCTCATTTTTATCCGATCTTTGAACAACTTTCAAAGAATACCACCCAAGGATCAGTACATCCAAATTTGATAAAAAATTTTACAACGGCTGACGGCTGACAAAACCGGATGGTGACCGATCACAAAATCTCAGGCGAGATGATAAGTGACCGCTAGGAGGGAGCAATTTTTGACCTTAGGGCTCTAATTTGAATAATCCTGATAAAGGTTTACTAGATGAAGCTACTTACCAAATATCAATGGCCCGGGCCTTCAAGTTTACACACAAGAAGAATTTTAAAGTGTTTCTTTATATGAGGCTATGTAAAACAAGTGACCCTGGGTGGGGATATTTCCGACCCCAGGGCTATAATTTGAACAATCATGGTAGAGGTCTAACAGATGACGCTACGTGTCAAATATAGATGGTCTAAGTCTTCTAGTTTCACACAAGAAGATTTTTTTTTCAGTTTTCCCTAATGAGGTCTGTGTAAAACAAGGGACCCCTTTTGCGTGGTCGTTGTTGATCCCAGGACTATAATTTGAATAACCTCGGTAAAGGCCTATTAGATGAATGTACAAACCTATTATCAAAGGTCTGTGCCTTCTAGTTTCAAACAAGAAGATTTTTACACTTTTTTGTCCTATATAGGTCTATGTAAAATAAAGGAGCCACTGAGCAGGGTCATTTTTGACCCCGGGGTTTAATTGAATAATCTTGGTAGAGGTTCATTAGATAAAGCTACCACATATCAAAGATCTTCAAAGGCCTGACCCTTCTAGTTTTAGAAAGGATGCTGTGTAAAGATTTTTCCTATATGAGTCTATGTGAAACACGCGAAACCCGGACATAATTTGAACAACCTTGGTAGAGGTCTACAAGATGAAGCTGCATATCAAATATCAAAGTCCTGAGCCTTCTACTGTCACACATATTTTTTACGTTTTTCGTTATATTAGTATGTAAAACAAGTGACACCCAGGGCTATAATTTGAACAGGCTTGGTAAGGACGATTACAACTGCAATATCCGAGATAGGAACAAGGAAAAGCTGCAAACAGAAAGACCGCCTTGTTAAGGACCGAACATATATTTGGAATAAGGAGCTGCATCAGAGTAAAGGGCGAAGTCCCTCCCAGTAATTTTTCTACTGACCGATCCACTTTTGCAGATCTGTTTTTGTTTGTGCGTCGGTTATTGCAAATACGTATGACGCTTGTTTCTCGGTGTTTCTTCTTCTTTTCTTCTTTCTGTGCTTCGTGATTGTGGAATTTCTTGGGTATCTTCACTCACAGTTTTGTTATTTTTCCACTACTGTGCTGACTTAAAGAATCCTTCAAGTCATAGCGAGTTAAGGTTTAAGATTTACTGATCTATGATGTGGCTCAAACATACGCTGTTTTGATTTCATTGCTCTCAAGGGAGAATCCTGTCAAGAGCTTAGTCATACTATATCTGGTGCACGTACAAAAACACTGTTGTCTCGAACATTAATCTGAAATAACTGTCGTTTGGATGTGAAACAAACGGACAATCATCTTTTAAACTATACGAATTATATTTTCAGTTCAGATGTATAAACATCACATAATGACTTAAATTTATTTTAAAAAAAAAGTATATATCGCCAGCTTTACATGTGATATATGTTCAAATATATATATATACTTACACAAAAATTGGTAAGTTATCTTTAATATCAAAATAAAACGATCCAAATCCACTTTATATTTGTAAAACAAGGGTGGCGGAGAAACGTTTCCGTAATATATATATATATATATATATATATATATATATATATATATATATATATATATATATATATATATATATATATATATATATATATATATATGGTCGGTCCCTTACCAGGTAACATAATTTATATCTTTGTACTTTTCAAGAAAATATTCTCCCTAGAATAAAAATGGTAGCAGGGGGCGGATGTAAAAAGAGTAGAATAAAGTTCAAAAGTACAGTGACAAATACGAAATAAGATATGAGATATTAAAACTGGTTCCATGAGCGAGCATATGCATCCGCGCAGTCTTTTAACAAGTTATTTTGCTGTTCTACGACATAAACTACATACTCTGGGTCCCTGTTCGTTCCTTAAACGCTGTCCCCCGGCCATATTGCACACACACACACACACACACACACACACACACACACACACACACACACACGGTATGTGTTGTTGCCAATTGAATTTGAAACATCACATTCATTAAACAATTTAAAATTTAAAATTAATACAATACCTAGTCTTGAATAGTCCATTGTGTTTGAATTTGTTGTTGATCTAGCAATCTATATGGGCACAGGGAACCAAATGTACAAGGATTGCTGATTGGTGCAAAACAAAAAAAAAAAAAAAAAAAAAAAAAAGTGCAGCGAAGCTCGGAGTAGTTATTTTATGTAAGGCGACCTGAGATTGGTCAATAATAAGATGAATTTATACTTATTTTCATTTGAAGAAAAAAGTGCTTTTTGTGTAAATTCAAAGATATAAATGATTCTGTTTGTGTTTGCTGGAGCCAAAAGAAGAAGTGAAATTTCAAAGGTGCAATGTTTGATACCTGCCAATTTCGGGGTTGCTACATTAAGCCTCCAAAAAGTCCTAGAAAGTGCCGATGACAGTTGTGTTTTCCTTATTTATTTTGCTGTACAAGGCCTGGTCTTTAAATTAAAAGAAACTTTGGAAGCCAAACGGTACCCTGAAATGAACTCTCAACCACCAAAATGGGCGGACTTACTATGGAGGCCTAGGGGGAAGATAATTAGTTCCCTGTACCCATAAAGCGTGACATTACAAAAATATTCTATTTCGCAGTTTTCTGTGAGGTCATGTAAACAACACGGATATTCTGCAGAGATACAAAAACCCTCTATTTATTTATTTATTTATTTGTTTATTGATTTATTCATTTGTTTGTTTATTGCATCCGCTGCACTGGGCTTAGCTTTTGGCATTTAATTTCATTCGTCGATGACTGTTTTATCCGAAATGTATTTTAGGTAGGAAATGACAATGAAATTGTTTAATTTCTACATTTTTGTTCTATCTCTCGTCTGCAGCATTTCACAGCGCTCTGCACAGCTCCAATTAAGGCCACAGTTTTGCTGATAATTACAGAAGATAGAAAACATGTATTCGAAAATAACATGTAGTCTGTAATCCTAATGATGCATTGGCCTTCCTCCCAGTCATAGTTTGTGAATAAAAACTCGAGTGAATAAGAAACCAAACATATGTTTTGGTATGAAATGTTAAAATTATCAATTTTATACGGTGTGAGGCTGCTAAGTGCGATGCGTCACAATGTGTTACTGAAAACAGCAGTCTTATCTGCACGTTTCATCATGAAAACACACCTATATAACTTTGACCCCCTTAAACCCCATTTTTATATAGTAAAACTGGGGTTTAGAGGGGTAAACATTATTTTTCTTATTTCTGCTCAAAACATAGATTGTGGGTACTCGTTACAACCGCCTCGCTGAGGCGGTTCTAACGGGTACCCACAATCTATGTTTTGAGTAGAAATGTGAAAAATATCAGGATTTTTTTATCTGAAAATTTGCAATTTTTGGTGGTGAAATTTTCAATATATTTGAATAGGCGTGTTTTCGTAATGGAAAAACTGCTTGAACAGCAAAGAAGTGTTACGAAGCATATCAACCAAGTTTCTGCCATACGGGTCATGGCGATATGTCCAACATAGATGGATACGTCACTATTTTGAGCCAAGTCTGAAACAAAGATAACCCGGCGGCTACAGAACGTTTATACAACGTCGAATTAACGTCGACACAGCGCCATGACTTTAACATAACGTCCAATTAACTTGAATGCAACGTTGAACAACGCATGCGCTCGCTGGAAAAGCATGCTGTCCTGAACAGTTTTTCATCCCTTTTCAAACTCCAAGAGAACTTTTAACTCCAAGAAAAGAATCGTCTTTCCTTATATAAAAATCCATTCTCATAAAAGAAGACGGAGGTTAGCTACACTAAAAGAAAGTTACTTTCCTTGGTGGGACAGGGCTGGCGTGGACCAGGCAATTATTTTCATTTAACCTTGGCAAACACTCTAAGATCAGAGTTGTCTCCCTTTCAGGTGTAGCTTTATTTCCACTTTAATTCTTAGTAATGTGTGTGTGTGTGTGTGCGTGTGTGCGCGTGTGCGCGTGTTTGTGTGTGTGTGTGTGTGTGTGTGTGCGTGCCTGAATGTGTGTGTGCGTGCGTGTGTGTATTTGTGTGTGTGTGTGTGTAGTTAATTTTAATGTAATGCAAACCTTCATTGAATCAAACACCGATGGCTCGTTTACATGTACCGTGGCTTTATCGTTTTTTGAGTCTCTACGAAATCTTTCCGTCGGCTCTTGAAAAGGAGTCTACTCTAAAACGCTTGACGACAAGTTTCAGTCGGCTGTTAACCCTCCTTAAGCGACACTCGAACAAGACGACATTAGGTATGCCAGATCTGTGCCAAAACCCCCAGCGGGCACATGAGGTATACAGAACGTCGCATTAACGTCGACGGAACATGATGTTGCATTCATGATGTATCGATGTTAATGAGACGTTGTTTTTATACAGTCGCATTAATGTCGATGCAACGTCATGATGTCCATTGGGACGTTTACTACATGTGAGATCCTGGCAAATTGTCAGCTTGTTCATACAAAAAATTGTTTATCTGCGTATTCTGTGGTAAGCAATTCAGCGATGCCGCCAATTACGTCAAACATCAAATATGATACACAGGAAGCAAACCACATGACTGTCACATATGCAGCAAAAGATATTGACGTCTCGCATATTAATATATACTGGCGAAAGACGCAAGACGTGCGGATAAACGTTCCTTGCAGTGAACATTTACGCGGGCATCAGCACTAACATACGGTTGATATGCCATTTGTATCATCATGAAAACACTCCTATATAATTTTGACTCCCTTAAACCCCACTCTTATATAGTAAAACTGGGGTTTACAGGGGTATACATTATTTTTCTTATTTCTGCTCAAAAACATAGATTGTGGGTACTCGTTAGAACCGCCTCGTCGAGGCGGTTCTAACGAGTACGCACAATCTATGTTTTGACCAGAAATATGAAAAATATCAGATATTTTTATCTGAAAATTTTCAGTTTTTGGAGGTGAAATTTTCTATATATTTGAATAGGCGTGTTTTCGTAATGTGTAGCCTTTGTGATTCCCGATTCGTCGTAACAATGTGAAGATCTACAAATAGGTGAATCAGGTTCATAATCATCAGGCAGTGCACACATGTGACGAGCGGCTTCATCTGCCACATAATCATTTTGTTATATAACAGGGTGTTAAATTGTTTTAAACAACATGTTTACTATGTTTCCATAAATAGCTTTATTTACTATGTTTCCAAAAATAACTTTCTGGAATGTTCAACATGTTTACAGTAACATGATGTTTACGGCCTTGATTCTGGACTGAGTTGTTTTTGGAATGTCATGGAAGATTTAGAAGTTTCTTGATTGGAACTAGAAAATAAGAGATGCTTGTAGTAAATTCTTTTTCTAGAACGTTCTCTGATATTATAAAAGGATAGAAGAATTTCATCTGGGCATCTTTGTATACTTTCACTGGAAATTATTCTATACTGGATTACTTACTATTTTATTCATTCTGGACTTAAATTCTGAATTCAGGAACTTTAAATTGTGGGATCAGAAACTGATATTCAAAGGATTTGTTTTATAAATTCTCCTGGATTATTTCAGAGGGACTTAGTGACATAAACTTGAAAGGTACTGTTTACTTACATTCTTTTGTTTTGAATCTTGTCTTATTCTTTTTTTTTTTTTGTGCAATAAATATTGTTAATAATTTAAAACTTGTTGCTGGTTTCACTTTCATTTCTTTCTCGTTACGCCTGGCTCGTAACAATTTGCATTAGCATTTAAATCGCAACATATAATAAAAGTACATTTATCGTCTGAATCAGACTTCATTTTTTTCAATATGCAATATAACATTACGAAAACAAGCCTATTCACTGAAAATTTTACCACCAAAAAATGAAAATATTTTCAGAAAAAAATTCTGATATTTTTCATATTTCTGCTCAAAACATAGATTGTGGGTACTCGTTAGAACCGCCTTGGTGAGGCGGTTTTAACGAGTACCCACAATCTATGTTTTTGAGCAGAATAAGAAAAATAATGTATACCCCTGTAAACCCCAGTTTTACTATATAAAAGTGGGGTTTAAGGGGGTCAAAATATTATAGGTATGTTTTCGTGATGGCCTATTTTCACATGACACGACCCATCTGATTATTTAATCTACATGTTGCTAAAGCTTATGTGAGATGTTACAGGTAGTGTCGCATGTGTTTTAAGAGGCCACCTGATTGCTTGCATCACGAAAACACGCCTATTCAAATATACTGATAATTTTACAACCAAAAAGTAAAAATTTTCAGATAAAAAAATTCTGATATTTATCATATTTCTGCTCAAAATATAGGTCGTGGGTACTCGTTAGAAGCTCCTCGCCGAGGAGGTTCTAACAAGTACCCACAATCTATGTTTTGAGCAGAAATAAGAAAAATGATATATACCACTGTAAACCTCAGTTTTACTATATAAAAGTAGGGTTTCAGGGGGTCGAAATTATATAGGCGTGTTTCTGTGATGTGACACCAACATCTTATTAGATGTTTGCAATTTATACAGTACAGATCATGGAAGCACAGTTATGTCCTGGAAAATTAACCAATATTATGCTTGACGTCAAAAAAAAGGGACAATGGCAAATAGTGTCGACCTAGACCAGACGCCGCTCAACGCGGGACTACATTTTAACACGAAATACAATAATTTCTATATATATCGTAGAAATAAAATAAACAAGGAAATAACTTGATACCCTCCAATTGGAAAGGGGCTTGTCAAAGCCTTAAGGTAAATTAATGCATTGGGCATAAATGGGTTAATACAATTTACATAAATGACAAACATTTTCTGAGGACAAAAAAAAAAAAAAAAAAAAAAAAAAATAAGTAAATAAAAAAAAAAAAAAATAAAAAATAAAAAGACATACGAAACAGTTTTTCAAAATGTCACCAGCTGAATTGTTTTCCCGGTATACTACACGATAAGACGATACCAATTTTGGGAGGAGTGATTACCTAGTTTTATTTTGTCTGAAAACTTGCTGCTACGTAACCGAGTGAACGCAACAAGAACAAAAAAAAAACCTTCTAATACTTTCCATGCTAGACAAAATGTTCCACAGACGACATTTTGAAATATCTTTCTTATTTTCCCAGAAAATGGGCTTTGGCATTACATACAAATAGTCAATTTGTATGCAATTTCAAAGCCAATTTAAGGAGACAATTTGCCTGAAATGTTAAGGCCTATTTTCTGGAATAAAAAAGAACTATCATCAGTTTGTCCTGTTCTGACTTTGATAGCCCAAATAGTGGTAAATGTTAACCCTATTCCTGCTGAACCCAGATATGTCCTGCTTTGCATACAGTGTAGATCCAGATCATTTGGCTTCTGGATCTGCATTGTTTGCCATTAAGTCTGCAAATTTATATCAACAATCTGGATCGATTAATCTGATTGGCTGAAAATTAGATATAGGCGTGGCATCTTAATTTATTCAGCAGGACAAGGGTTAATACTCAGCATGCTTAGCAAACAGTTTAAAACGACGTTTAGAAATGTTTACTAGACATCACGAAAACACGTCTTTATAATTTAGACCCCCTTAAACCGGGTTTTACAGGGGTATACATTATTTTTCTTATTTCTGTTCAAAAACATAGATTGCGGATATTCGTTAGAACGGTTTTAACGAGTATCCACAATCTATGTTTTGAGCAGAAATAAGAAAAATAATGTAAATATGAAAAAGTATCAGAGTTTTTTTATCTGAAAAATTTCATTTGTTTTGGAAGTGAAATTTTCTATTGAATAAGCGTGTGTTCGTGCTTCATGCAAATTGTTTCCTAAAGAAACACTCTGCATGAAGTGTAAGATCCTATTTTCTAGGCGAAAACAACAACAAAAAAAAAAAAAAAAAAAATACGAGTGTCTGCATTGTTAACCATTACCACTTTCTGGGCTAATCCAGCAGATGATAAATTAATCTCTCTCTCTCTCTCTCCCTCTCTCTCTCTCTCTCTCTCTCTCTCTCTCTCTCTCTCTCTCTTTCATTCATTCTTTTATTTTTCTTTTAAAGAAAACATGACTTGACATTTCATGCAAATTGCATGAAATGTCAACTCATGTTTTCTAGGAAAAAAAAGTAAATATTTAAATATTTCGACATGTCGTCTACTGAATATTTTACCCAGTGTTATACAAGGGTCATGTAATGCAAGAAAAGGCCTTGATCGCATGCGTAACAAAAACCTATTTCGGACGGCACGTCCGCGTAGTTTGACCCGGGCCTTCATTGTCCGCTTACAGACTCATTTCAATACAGATAATTTGCATGAAATGCCAAACTTTGTTTTCTAAAAGAAATGAATTATTTTATCTATTTATTGTCAGAGAATAGTAAAAGCTGTATAGAGGTACGTCCTCATCCGGGTGGATATTCGTTTCTTTCGCTTTTGCATGCGTGAATGCATACTTAAAGGAATGCACTATTGTATTGTGTCAGCAGTACGAAACAAGGAATGTTTAAAACGTTGTCTTCGCCTTGAATGTCCAAATGAACGAATTTCATTGGAGGGTTACATGCTCAAATCACACTTTTATACAACTGCGGTTTTCAGTGATCATGTTATTGCCTTGGTGCATATTGGTTTCAAGTTCACATAAGACTAAATTGCACCGTAAGCTCGGAACAGAATAAATGCTGCTCAGATCAGACTGCGGTCTCAGGATTGTTGATGATTAGTCTGAACAAAGGGTGTCAAAGTAAGTATAGAGCGTTCCCAGCTGGTATTCTATTTAAATCAATATAGGCCCGTTATCGGACGTACAGGAATCCAGTATTCTATTTATATTTATAATAGACGGTTATCGGGCCGACAGGAAACCAGCATTCTACTTAAATCTATATTGGGCCGTTATTCTGTCTACTTAGATTAATATTGGGTCGTTATTGACCCAGCAGGAATCAAGCATCCTACTCAAAACTATATTGGGCCGTTATCGGCACCACAGGGATCCAATATTCTACTTAAATCTATACTGAGCCGTTATTGGCCCCACATGAATCCAGCATTCTACTTAAATCTATTTTGGACCGACCTGACAGGAATCCAGCATTCTACTTAAATCAATACATTGCCGTTATCGGGTAAACAGGAATCCAACGTTCGTAGCCGGCCGATATAGACGTATATCGTTTACATTCAAGAGATAAAGAATGAGAGGTTATAACATCACGAAAACAAGCCTATATAATTTTGATCCCCTTAAACCCCACTTTTATATAGTAAAACTGGGGTTTACAGGGGTATACATTATTTTTCTTATTTCTGCTCAAAAACATAGATTGTGGGTATTCGTTAGAACCGCCTCTGTACCCACAATCTATGTTTTGAGCAGAAATATGAAAAATATCAGAATTTTTATCTGAAAATATTTTCATTTTTTGGTGGTAAAATTTTCAGTGTATTTGAATAGGCTTGTTTTCGTAATGTTATATTGCATATTGAAAAAAATGAAGTCTGATTCAGACGATAAATGTACTTTTATTTGATTTTTTTTGTCTGAAAATTTTCAATTTTTCGGTGATTAACATTTCAGTATATTTGAATAGGCATGTTTTCGTAATGACATTTGTGAAAGCAATAGAAATATCATTCTTAGGCTTTTAAAATTAGGCAGTTTCGCATTTTTTTTTCATTTGCATAAAATAAAGAACACAAAGAAAAATAAAATAAAACAACATTCGACATTTATTGCATGTCGGACCACTGTAACACTTTAAACATTTGATGAGTTCAACGTCTTTGGTATCACTAGAAAGAAAATTATTTTTTCTATCAGTTTCGAGATAATAAAAATATCTGGTAAATAAAAAAAAATGAAATTTAATGATCATCTCTTATATAATGCTATGCATTTCCTTACTGTTACCTGTATGAATACATATTCTCCCCCCTCCGCCCCCCACCAACACACACACCCTCCCCCTTCCGCCCCCTCCCCCCCACTTTTTTTTGAAGGTTTACATGTATGTACAAAATATGTTTAAATACCTAAGACTTAAACATTAACCTGCCTGAAAGCAGTTACTGATTTACTTCTACAGTAGAACAGTATAAGTGGCACTCAGTGGGTATCATTTGCTACTATTCATTACATAAGCACAAGTGTTTGATATTTGTCTTGAAGAAATTTCAGATGCTAGGCAATAAGATAACACAAAAGATGGGTAAAACAGCTGCATTAAGCGCGTCAGGCCGGTTTTTGCTTTTGTAGAAGGAAGTGTTTAAGAAATAATCAGGAGCCTAATACTTATCAGTTGATGATTTCATATTATTATTATTATTACTATTATTATTATTATTACTACTATTATTATCATCATTATTATTATTATTATTATAATTAATAATAATAATAATAATAATAATAATAATAATAATAATAATAATAATAATAATAATAATAATATTATTATTATTATTATTATTATTGTATGCAATTGACATAATTATTAATTACACAATATAAATCCGTACTCTATCTATACTTTGTTGTTATTCTTGGGCTCCTGGTTATTGACATTACAAAAACACGCCTAGCCAAAATATATTGGAAATTATAGAATCAAAACGTGAAAATTTTTAGGAAAAAAATAATATGATCTTTTTCTTATTTCTGCTCAAAACATAGACTGTGGGTACACGTAAAATGGAAAATTTTTAGGAAAAGAAATTGATATTATTCATATTTCTGCTCAAAACATAGACTGTGGGTACTCATTAGAACCGCCCGGCGAGGCGGTTATAACGAGTACCCACAATTTATGTTTTAAGCAGAAATAAGAAAAATAATGTATACCTCTGTAAACCCCAGTTTTACTATATAAAAATTGGGTTTAAGGAGGTCAAAATTATTTACATGAAATAGAGGAAACTTTCTCGGGAACAATTACTCTGACTGATTTGTTTCTTAGTATGCATGTGTTTATTTGACAAATGGCACTACTTACAAAACTAATGTCTCTCTCTGTCTGTCTGTATGTGTCTCTGTCTCTGTCTCTGTCTCTGTCTCTCTCTCTCTCTCTCTCTCTATATATATATATATATGAAGTAGAGGATACTTTCTCGGGAACAATTACTCTGACTAATTTGTTTCTTAGTATGCATGTGTTCATTTGACAAATGGCACTACTTACAAAACTAATGACTCTCTCTCTGTCTGTCTATATCTCTCTCTCTCTCTCTCTCTCTCTCTCTCTCTCTCTCTATATATATATATATATATATATATATATAGCAAGCTTTTATGTTCCATAAAATCATAATAATAATAATAATAATAAAACTTCTAATTATTCGTGTTTGCTGTCTGTTTCTCAAGCATTGTTAGATATATAAAAAAAAAATATGTATGCAAAGATATTACAATCACTTGATAGGGATTCCCTACCCATTTCTGTTTGTTATCTGTTTCTTAAGCATTGTTTTATATATAAAAAAAAGTATGTATGCAGAGATATTGCAACCACTTGATATGGGTTCCGAGATAAAAAACGTTTACCTTTTGCTAAAAGCCTATAATTGAAACTTCTTGTTAAAAACAAAATAAATAAAAACAAAACAAAAAAAAAAAAAAACAAAAAAAAAAAAAAATACAGTTTTGAAGTGTGTTAATTTTATTTTCACCCGCTGAACCTTCCGGCGAATTGCAGCTGAAGTATTTAAGGATCAGTGTCTGTGTTTGGTGTAACATCATGAAAACATGCCTATATAATTTTGACCCCATAAAACCCCACTTTTATATAGTAAAACTGGGGTTTACAGGGGTATACATTATTTTTCTTATTTCTGCTCAAAAACATAGATTGTAGGTACTCGTCACACAATCTATATTTTGAGCAGAAATATGAAAAATATCAGTGAGAATTTTTATCTGAAAACTTTCAGTTTTTGGTGGTGAAATTTTCAATATATTTGAATAGGCGTGTTTTCGTAATAACTTTGTTACTGGTACACTTTAACCGACATTACTTTTTGTTCTCAAAATTGAAGTCTGATATACATGTTAGCGTACATACGCTCGTATATGTGCCGTGTTAATTCAGAATGTACACCATTTAAAGTGATATGGGGCAACAAGAGTGACAAACAGTGTAGATTCTGATCAGTCGCCACGTCCGGTCTACACAATCGTATCTAGTTTTTTTTTTTGTTGTTGTTGTTTTTTTGCGTTTTTATAAGATGTAAAGATTTCGTATTGTTTGCACATGTGATAAATTCGACATTTGACACTCATACACATGTGTACATTGTATCTGTTACGTATGCGTAAAATTGTACGCAAATGTAATACATATATTACGTATTCGTATGTGTGACATACATGTATGCTTATTCACACCACACACAGAGAAATTTTATACATTTATTTTTATAACTTCCTCACACAAGGATCCCTGGAGCTGAAAGCCTGTCAGTATCGTACCCAGATTTGGAAGGTTAGTATGATAATTAGCTTAAGCTAAATTGGGATATGTAAGACGATATCTATGTCTCAGCAAAATGTAAACAACTTTTACATACAGCCAAAATTATTTATCAGAAAGAGGAAGTATTCGGTTGCATGAATTCCTGTTCTTCAAACTTTAGTACATGTAAAATGCAAGTTACTCGTAAACGCTTTGTGCTGGATCCCTGCACATGCTGGCGCTCATCATTAGGTTCATGGACACGGGGCAAAACAGGTTGGCGAACCCTTTGCTGTAGTATTCCAATAAATATTCATGAGGCGTGAGCCCGCATCTTTTTGGGAGACGATTTGATAGAGAAGAAAATACCTGAGTGATTAGATTTCTATTAGTCATATATATTAAACTTATCTTAATATAACAAAAAAATGTTTTTGGTCAGATTTACATCTGCGAAGCTATCAATGTTACGGAACAATTTTATTCGGCTACCCTTATGAAAATATATACCTTTAAATTAAGTGCGCACCTGCATTAAACAGCTACAACCACATCTGGCGCTCAACTGTATGAAAGAGCATAAGGGCCACATATACTTTTATGTCTGTTATAAGAATCTCGAAATTCCGACTTACTGTCTCGAAATTTAGACTTAATAACTTGAAATTTTGACTCGAAATTTTGACTTAATAACTCGAAATTTCAGCTTAATATCTTGACATTTCGACTCATTATCTCGAATTTCAACATATCAAAATTTCGACTTATTATGATTTCATAACTCGTAATTTCAACTTAAATACTAGAAATTTCGACATAAGATCTCGAAATTTCGACTTATTATGTCGAAATTTCGACAATATAAGTCGAAATTTCCAGACCTTATATCGAAATTTCGAGATAATAAGTCTTAAGATAATGTCGAGATTTTGAATTATGAAATCGAAATTTCGAGTAACTAAATCGAAATTTCGACTTATTATGTCAAAATTTCGAGACAGCAAGTCGAAATTTCGAGATACCTATCAAGAGAAATAAAAGTAAATTTGGGTCTAATGCTCTTTCGTACGACTTAGATGGGCTTCATGTTGTTTTTATTATTGAAATGATAATGAAGAAGATTTGTTTTATCAACTACACAGCGATGGGTAAATTTGTTTGTTCAATTTTAGGAAGAGAGGGCATGTTGTGGGGTTTGGAAAATATTTAATGGAACTCATAGCCGACAATGCGTCTAATGCGGTCTATCTGTATCCGATGATAGTATCGGTTCAAAATACATTGATTTGAATTGCAAATTTACTTTCAACTTAATATTTCTTTACAACTAATAAATGACAGAATTTCTGCGCAAACGGATTCTAAAATAGCATTTTTTTTCTGAACACTACGAATATTTTTTTCTGAAAGAAGAAAAAAAAATATTTTTGCAAATTAAGGGTATATTTGTATCCCTACATTCCCAATATACACATAATAATAATAATAATAATAATAATAATAATAATAATAGTAAAGAAAAACAAAACAGCGTATGGTACATGTATGTGTCTTTAACACAGAAAAAAAATAAAGTATGTATCATGAAGCTTTAAAAACTGTGGAAATGGATTTGGAAAGGAGAAAGTCTTTTTTTTAAACTGGGACAAATTAAACATGATTTATGTATACTTTAGGACATTACCCTATAAATGTGTACCCATTTTTTTTTATTATCGGCTGTCGGTAAATGTTGATCGGTATCATTCGGGTCGGCACTTGGAAATTTTCATAATTAACTTGTTATCTTATACTGGATACGTTTCATGACATTAAATGGTTATATTTTTATGATTAAGGAATTTGCTAAATAAAATGAAAATGATAAACTCTATGAAGACAATAGATAAACTTGTGATAATCTCAAGCAGACAGAATATTATCAGACATTGTCTTCTTACTACATGGTGATACATGCTGCTGGCATACGCCATAGTCATCTCGATGTGACAGTTATGGCAGGTGCCCGCTGCACACAGCTTTGAGACGGGTTCATTACGAAAACACGCCTATTTAAATATATTGAAAATTTCACCATAAAGTACTGATTTTCAGATAAAATTTCTGATTTTTTTTTCATATTTCTGCTCAAAACATGGAGTGTGGATACTCGTTAGAACCGAGAACCCACAATTTATGTTTTGAGCAGAAGTAAAAAAACTAATGTATTTCCCTGAAAACCCCAATTTTACTATATAAAAATTGGGTATAAGGAAGTCAGAATTATATAGGTGTGTTTTCGTGATGTCAAACAGTCTGTCAGATGAAATGTGTTAACGCTTCTCTTGTTATTACATACTGATTGTACATCTGACACCCGTTAAAGTTGTCTCGACGATAAATTTTGGCGGGAATCTGCTGCATACGGTTTTGATGTGTGCTCAAGCGGTAAGCTTGTTGAAGAGTGTTTGCATGTTTTTGTTACTGCTGGCTGATGTATTCTGCTTGCACCCGTTATAGTCGCCTCGACGAGACCATTGTGTCGGGTGTCTGCTGTACGCGGTTTTGCGTTTGGTTCATGTAGTATGCTTATTTCACACGAAATGCATTTGCATTTCATGCTACTAAGAGACGAGACGACTTAAGCGGGAGCTTTATGATGGGATCAAGAGTTAATCTAATTTCAAACGATAAATGTGACATTTCACTTACTACTCCTTAGCGATGTAAGCAGCAGACCTGTTTAAATCGCCTCGACAAGACGATTTTGGCGAGTCTGTTGTACATTACGAAAACACGCCTATTCAAATATATTGAAAATTTTACCATCAAAAAATGAAAATTTTCAGATAAAAAATTCTGATATTTTCCATACTTCTGCTCAAAACATAGATTGTGGGTACTCGTTAGAACCGCCTCGACGAGGCGGTTCTAACAACTATCCACAATCTATGTTTTAAGCAGAAATAAGAAAAATAATGTTGTTATATATAGGGAGACAGATATTATAAGTCAGTAGACTTTCTTCTGAATCCCAATGTATAATTGTATTTAATGATTCATCTTTATTTGTATTGTACCATATGTATGTTATACAAAGAAATAAATGGTTAAACTAACTTACATTCTTTTGTTTTAAATCTCATCTTATTTTTTTGTGAATAAATATTGTTAATAATTTAAAGTTTGTTGCTGGTTTCATATTCATTTCTTTCTCGTTACGCCTGGCTCGTAACAGAAATTGGGGGCTCGTCCGGGATAGGACTTTATACGCCGAAAACGGCTACACGTCATCATAAATGATGACTTCCTTGAAAAGGGAGAGTGTTGCGACCGAGCACTATTACCTTCGATTATCTGCCTTGGCAGATTACGCATAGCTTCTAAGTATATATTTAATCTCTGACAACTGCGTTAGAGAGTCAACTGTTTGGCTCAGTGGTTAAAGCATTGGATTTTTAACCGGGAGGACCGGGTTCGATTCCCACGAGAGGCGGAACTTTTTTTCAGCTATGCTTCATTCCTTTGTTACGACTATCATATCGTAAGATGGGGGCTCGTTTCGATATTACCAAACACATCAGATTAGTTCCTCCATTTCAGGAAAAAGAGGTTGACAAATATTTTCTTCATTTTGAAAAAGTAGCAGAAAATTTAAAATGGCCAAAGGAGCATTGGACCTTGCTTTGCAAAGTGTTATAATTGGGAAGACTCGAGAAAATTATACTCAGCTGACTGTTGAGCAGAGCTCCAGTTATGATACTGTAAAGGAATTAATTCTTAAGGCTTATGAGTTGGTCCCTGAGGCTTACAGGCAAAAATTTAGGAACTGTAAGAAAGAAAATGAGCAGACCCATGTTGAATTTGCTAGAACTAAAGAACAGTTTTTTGACAGGTGGTGTTCTTCGAAAAAAATTGGCTCTGATCATGAAAAACTTAGGCAGCTCATGCTTGTAGACGAGTTCAAAAGGGGCATAAATTCAGACATTAAGTCCTTTTTAGATGAGAAACAGGTTGAAACTTTGGAAGCTGCAGCTAGACTTGCAGACGATTATGCTTTAACACATAAAGTTTCCTTTATTAATAAGTCAAATCCCTCTAGAAGACTATTTTTCCCACAGTCAGGATCCAAACATAGTCCCAGTAATCCATCTGGCAATTATAGCCAAACATTTACTCCTAAACCCAAATCTTCTGGTGAAAATAAGGATCAAAATCCCTTATCTCAACCAATTTGCAATTATTGCAAAAAGACAGGTCATATTATTTCTGAGTGCTTACATTTGAAAAGAAAGAAAGAAAAACAAGAGGGGCTTGAACCTACTGGCCTTACCTCTTTACGTTCAAAACCACAGTCGTGTGTTAAGGAGGAAGATCCTATCCAGACCGAAAGGCCTGAGACTGATTCTGTTATGGAGATTTATGAACCATTCTTATCAGATGGTTTTGTGTCACTAAATAGTGACTATGCCCAGTGTACCCCAATTAAAATCTTACGAGATACCGGAGCTTCTCAATCCCTTATTTTAGCAGATACACTGCCTTTTTCTGAGAAGACTTCTTCTGGGACAAGTGTCCTTATTCAGGGTGTAGAGTGTGGATTTGTTAATGTTCCTCTTCATAACATTCATTTATCCTCAGACTTGGTAACTGGTTTAGTGGCTGTTGGTGGTCGACCTTCTTTACCTTTTAAAGGTGTTCACTTACTGTTAGGCAATGACTTAGCAGGAGATAAGGTTGTGGTAAACCCACTTTTGACTAACATACCTTGTATTGATCAGCCACCTGATCCCATTGAACAGGAAATCCCTGATCTTTACCCATCTTGTGCCGTAACTAGGGCCATGGCTAAGAAAGCAAAACAGAATGATGGGGACATTGATTTAATTGATACCTTTTTTGGTCAGTCTTTTAAACATGAGATTACAAATTCTCTTTCATCCAGCTTGTCTGACAGACAGAGAGAGTTACGTAACAAGTCAGAGTCCAGTCATTACTCCGCAATATTAAATGACCAAGGTCAAGGTCATGACTTGGTGTCAAGGTCACAACTTTGTAAGGAACAGCATAATGATCCTGAAATTTTGCCTTTGCTTGAAAGGGCTTTAGATGAGAAAGAAATAGATCAAATCCCAGCCTGTTTTTATGTCAAAAATGGCATTTTAATGAGAAAATGGCGTGCTCCTGATGTCTCAGCAGAAGACGAGTGGACTGTTAACCACCAAATAGTGGTTCCAAGGATTTATCGCCCTGAAATTTTTAACTTGGCCCATGACACTCCTATGTCAGGTCATTTAGGTATAAATAAGACCTATCACAAAATTCTTAACCATTTTTACTGGCCAGGGTTAAAATCTGACGTTTCTCGATTTTGTAAATCTTGCCATACTTGTCAGATGGTAGGAAAACCCAACCAGACAATACCAAAAGCTCATTTATAGCCCATACCTGCTTTTGATGAACCTTTTAGCAACATAATTATTGACTGTGTTGGTCCCTTGCCCAAAACAAAGTCAGGTAATGAATATCTTCTCACTATAATGTGTGCTTCTACACGTTTCCCAGAAGCCATTCCACTTAGGAATATTAAAACTAAGAACATTGTTAAGGCTTTGGTAAAGTTTTCTCTAATTTTTATGTCTGGAATTTTTCAACAGGTCATGCACGAGTTGGGCATTACTCAATATAAATCGTCACCTTATCATCCTGAAAGTCAAGGTGCCCTTGAAAGATTTCATCAGACATTGAAAAATATGATCAGATCATACTGCTTTGATACTGAAAAAGATTGGGATGAGGGCATCCATTTGTTGTTGTTCGCTGTTAGAGAATTTGTTCAGGAATCTCTTGGTTTCAGCCCATTTGAGCTGGTATTTGGCCACACTGTGCTTGGACCTTTGAAACTTTTGAAAGAAAAAATTCTCTCAAATGATAACAGTTCTCTGAACTTACTTCAGTATGTATCAGATTTTAAAGACAGACTGTCTAGAGCTTGTGAGGCTGCTCGGACCAATCTTAAGTCAGCACAAAGGAAAATGAAACGTTGGTATGATGAAAATGCAAAAGAAAGAAAATTCATGCCTGGAGACAGGGTACTTGCTCTTTTGCCTATTCCTGGCAAACCATTGCAAGCCAGGTATTACGGCCCTTACACTGTAGATTAACAGATAAGTGATGTAAAATACATTGTTAACACTCCTTGGAGACGCAAACAAAAACAATTATGTCATGTTAACATGCTTAAACAATACATAGATAGGGATAGCTCTTCTGTTACACCAATTAGTGTTGTTAGTTCGGTCCCTCAAGAACAAAGTGAAATGAACTCTGAAGACATAAACTTGACCAAATCTGATCCTGCTTCATCAAAACTTCATCTATCCTACATTATACAAGATGAAGTCTGCTATTATGATTCTACCCATTGTTCTCCAGTGACACACGTTACCGTATAGAGTGAGTGACATCATTGACGTCGCGTCTGAATCTCCGACGCCATGATAGACCCATCATTGACGTCGATGTGACTCATCCTTGACTTATTTATATATTAATGACGTCGACGTAGTCGACGGTGAGCGTCCGCTAACCGTCGGCAACGTCGCATACTTAACGTCATATGCAACCTCAATTTCCATACATACGGCTTTATACTGTTTAAAATGTCTGAATGACAGATCAGGGATATGACATAACATATTTTGCAATCTTAAATGTTACAGACACATCAATTGTAAAACACACCCGACTTTCGAATCATAATCAGAGGGAGAGTAGTATTGTATCAACTCCACTTGTAGTAACTCATTACGCTGACCAGGCGAAATCGTACAGTTGCGACCCTTAAAGCGCCAAGCAGATAATTCACATGAAATGTCAACACTTGTTTTCTCTGAAAAATAAAAAAAATAAAATAAAATAAAATAAAATAACATGAAAAGAATATGTCGTCTGCTGCATTTGTGACTGGCATTTTAAGGGTTAAGTAACTTATAAACACTTTTAGACACTTTTGTACATCATATTTCGCAGACGTTAAAATAGTACAAAATTTGCCTTATCAGACTGACAGTTATCTAATATTCTTTGTATAATTGATTTAAATTGATGTTTAGCATAATGATAATAATAATAATGATAATAATTATAATAACAATAATAATGATACCCTTGCTTATGTGCGTGGGGTTATGTTAAACCTAACCTTTCTGCCTACGCGATTCACATGTTACTGCACATATTAAATTGGCTATTCCGACCCCGCACTGTTTTTTTTTTTTGTATAAACTAAACTACAACTTGCGCCTGCTGCTGCTAAAGGACTGATCAGTCTGTACACGCCAGTGCGGCATGCTCAGTGTTCACGACAGCAGCTACAATTCGCGCAACCAGAGAAACCCCGACCTAAACTGCACAGCCTCGCGCAGCCTGCTCGGTTTTCCTTAATAACTCAGCTAACATATGCAGGTTCGGATCAGCGTGCCCTGCAATATATAGTGTGCGGGTTTCCTGTTCAGATTCGAACATTTTTCTGCCCCTAGGAATTCGAAAAGGAAAACTACAAACAAATGAATAACATTAATATAAAAACACATGTACCACTCACTGAACTGTCCACTGAGAAAGGCTCACGGCGCTGTTTCGTTGTCTGATTGTCATTCGTTTGGACACTGTCGGTGGGTGTATATAGGTATCATACTGTTTTCTGGTCTCGGCGTTTTTCCAGCTAATCTTGTTTCGGCGCAATTTTATCCCCAGCATCGAAGGTAGGGACAGCCAATAAATATATTTATTATTTACTAACATACGCGAATCAGGGTTATATGACGGTTTGTTTGACATTTCAAATGGTTATTCTGTCAGCGTATGCGGAGGATGGTATACACGAGAAAGAAATAGATGCACAATACGCCAAAATATCTGGATTGAATCAGCACAAAGAAGAAAATGTCGGGTTTGTCAGCAATTTAACGTCTGTTTGCGTTTCTTATTTTGATTTCTTCTTAGCTTTATCTAAAGAACACTCATTCGTGTTCTTCTGTATAAAAGTATTTTGTTCAAGTCCTCGTAGATTAGTAATGATATCCACCTTTCTGACACTACCCTATCTCTTGATGCTAATTATAACCGAGGAGGCATGTAAACAAATGCTTTTAGAGTCCTCGGAGTTTTGCTCTCTGACCGCGGCGGAAGGCATTATTAAACACATTATATAATAAAAATCCATGCGATCAGAACCAATTTTAGACTTAAAACGAACGAATCTTGTTATGATCCTCTGGATTGTACCTACCAGAGCTACGAAAACTGCTTCTCATCACGAAAACACGCCTATATAATTTTGACCCCCTTAAACCCCACTTTTATATAGTAAAACTTGGGTTTACAGGGGTATACATTATTTTTCTTATTTCAGCTCAAAAACATTGATTGTGGGTATTCGTTAGAACCGCCTCGGCGAGGCGGTTCTAACGAGTACCCACAATCTATGTTTTGAGCAGAAATATGAAAAAATATCAGAATTTTTTATCTGAAAATTTTCGGTTTTTCGGTGGTGAAATTTTCAATATATTTGAATAGGTATGGTTTCGTAATGTATCATGATATAGATGCAAATCTGCGCAAAACGACGCTGCTAAGTTTGTCTTCGGATGCGATATTTCATTATGTTTTCTGGTCCTCGGCGGACTATATGTTGTTTTCTTGTCCTCGGCGTTGTATCTTTAATAAATCGTCTAAATTATTCATTGACGTTATCATTATTGAACATTCACGCCACTTTTTAACTTTAGATCTAATTGATGACTTCAAAGACGATCGGTATGTTGTGTGGTTTGGTGAAGAAAAAAAATATTGATCGACATGCCTAATTATGTTCCGGACTCCTCTTTTTGTTTGTCATTTTTTTTTACTTTTCGGCTTGCAGACTGTAAACTAATGCTATTTTTAGGACTACACACATACGCGCATAAGCACACACACGCGCGCGCATGCGCATGTACTCACACACGTTCTAGAAAATATACGAGGTGTGTGTGTGTGTGTGTGTGGGGGGGGGGGGGGGGGGGGGAGGGGGGGGGAAATGGAGACTTACGCAAAAAATGCCCAGAACATGTTAAGCGCGTCTTCGGTTAAGATATACACATTCCAATATCTTAAATATAAAAATTAGCAGAATGTGCAGTTGCATAGCTCCACATAAGGCGCTTTTTCAGCCCGAAAAAAATCTCCACGAAAACATGTAGTGGGTACTCAGTAGAAGCGCCTCGTCCAGACGCATATAATGAGTACCCACAACATATATTTTCGCCGAAAAATAAGAAAAAAATAATATGTGGACACCCCTTATCTAGAGCTATGCAGTTGTGCAGGCTGATCTGAGTCGCTCAGGAGGAGATGTCGTTTAAAGAATGTCAAAATGGCCGCAAATGCGGCCAGCTTGGATATCGGAACAGAACGAGTTTAGCAAGTCGGAATGTCCTTGATTCCCCAATGCCTCTGAAGATATATCTGCTAAATCCGAATAACCGTTCTGGAGCAGATACAAACTGGAAATTTTATAGATAGATGCCATGGCGGCCATCTTAGATATCGGAACGGAACAATTTTAGCAATTAATGATCGCCATGTCGATCCAATGCCTCCCATGAAGTTTCAGATCAATCTGACTTTCCCTTCGGGATGAGATGTCGTTTAAATTATTTCAAGATGGTCGCCATCTTGGATATCGAAACGGAACGAATTTAGCAATTCTGAATCTCCATGTCACCCCGATACCCCACATTCCGTTCGGGAGATGTCGTCGGGATATGGCGGCCATCTTGGCATCACGAAAACATGCCTATATAATTTTGACCCCACTTTTATATAGTAAAACTGGGGTTTACAGGGGTATACATTATTTTTCTTATTTCTGTTCAGAACATAAATTGTGGGTACCCGTTAGAACCGCCCCGCCGAGGCGGTTCTAACGAGTACCCACAATCTATGTTTAGAGCAGAAATATGAAAAATATTAGAGTTTTTCTCCGAAAAGTTTAGGTTTTTGGAGGTAAAGTTTTCTATATATTTGAATAGGCGTGTTTTCGTAATGGTATAGGAACGATTTTACAGGGTAATAGACTTGGCTTTTAGCAATTAGTTTCTATAGTACCATATGACTGTACATAGGTCATGATAAGACACTTGTTTTGGGGTCAAAAAGTATTGATACACGTACTTTTCTTATTTTTCCATGAAATGCACTGGGGTACTCATTAGGGGACAATTTGCATGAAATGTCAAGGCATGTTTTCTGGGAAAAATCAGAAAAATATTTCAAAATGTTGCTTATTTTCCATAGCAATTAAAAGGAAGAGACTTAAGAGTACTCACCATTTTGAAGGAACTAGGAAATTAAATTCCTGTCTGCAAAAGCGGTCTCCCTAATTGTGCAGACAGACTGTGGACTAATGTACATGTACCTCATACCTCACTTGTTTAAATATGTAGACTGTTTTTGTGTTGTTGAAT